>LR738714.1:489143978-489372495 GCA_902687465.1 Secale cereale | reverse complement strand
CGCGCGTGATCTGTGTCGTGCATTCTGATTGGCCAGAACCCAAACCCCATGGATCATACGTCTGCATCGTTGGATGCTCCCAGATCGAACGGCAATCCTCGTCCCTTTCGATAGGAAATGCAGTCCGACTAGGAATTGATTTATATGCCAAAATGCACGATAAATGCCAAAAATGTCTTACTTATAGCACACGAGACCTGAAATGCGCCAGCAAATCAAACCTGTGGTATAATTATGATTGCTTTACATTGGAAAAAAATTAGAGGCGAAACGATGAACTCATGTCTTCATTTAAAAATTAATACGTCTTCATTTTCAAACGAAATTATTCGGTTTGTGCACACGAGCGCTTAGAGGCAACCGTTTGCATAGGCCTTTCCACGCGCATGGCGACCGGGCATATTTTTTACCCTTTTCACCTAGGCTGCCAACACCCGGAGTCCCCAACACCCCCCCCCCCACCGGCTGCCCGCGTTTCACTCAACTAGTCCGCCCAATCTCCATCGCCAGCTCCCCCCTCCCCCAGATCCACAGTAGAACCCTCTCCGCCGCCGTCGTGCTCACCCCGGTCGTGTGCCCGCTCTTCGGCGTCAAACCTACCTCCGCTGTCATTCCCAACACGTGGTGTCCCGCACCTCGCCATCTTCGTTCGCTCGCCAGCCACCCTCGAGCATACCGATGCAGTAACCCTCGCCTCTCATGCAGTCCGGCCGGGTTTGCATTAATAAGCCTATTAGTTACCGCTCTCCACCACGGTGAGGCATATTTCCTCGCAATCCCTCTTCCAATTTCATTCGGTATGTTCCCAAATTGGCTATAAAATAACGGAGAGCGTATATATGTTCATTATTTACCTTCCTTACTACATATATGTTGTATTTGTTCCAATAAGTTACTGCCTATTTACAAATCGCGGGCGCCCGAGTCACACAAACTTAAGAAATTAGCCGTACATTTTCTAATTATTGCATGGCATGTTTAGAAAGCTTGATACCAAGTTGTTAGTTTTATGCGTATCCTCCTTTCCTGAGTTTCGCATGTGTAGATGCCAAGTAGCAGCGACAGCACTCATGCTTCAGGCTATGTATCTTCATCTGATTCGGACAACCCTAAGTCTTCAGCAGATTGTGAGGGATCAAGTAATCTTCAACGGGATAGAGCTGCAGCAATTACCCTTCCAGTCAGGACACGGAGGAACGCTCCAAGGAAGACCACACACCACCCTAAAGGTCTATATAAAGTAACCGAGATTGATTTAAAGTCTTGGGCTCCAACTAAACGAGATAAAGTACGCACGAGGTTCAGGACTATGCGTTGATTTATTGGCAGGGCAAGGCTCAACATTAATCTGCCGGGGTTTTGGAAGGCTGACACAGAAACACACTGAAGGATAGTCCGGGAGATCATGGATCACTTCCACGTTCCAGAGCAGTGGAGAATGCAGGTGGAACACGCTGCACTGAAGAAGGCTAGGGATGCTTGGAGAAACTAGAAGCATGTGATGTACAAGAAGTACTTGAGTGAAGGCAAGGACCCAATCCCCGCATACCCCCAAATTACAAAGGCAGACTGGGCAGAATTCAAAAGGGTCAGGGCAACTAAAGAGTTTGTTGAGAAGAGTTTCAAGCAATTGTAACTTCAGAAGAAGAACATACACCCCCACCATATGGGTGTGGCAGGATACTACGGCATGAAACCGATATGGGAACATGAGGAAAAATAAGCATTAGCGGTGGGTGGGAGTCCGGCCTTTAGTGAAATCAGGGGCAAACGCACGAGAGACTACTGGTGGGCACGTGCAAAGAGGCGTGATGACAGAACTTATTACTTTGAAAACTCACGTGACGCTGAACTGTATCTAGTGATGTTAGAGGCTTCCAAGATCCCTGGAAGGTTCTACAGGAACCCAGGGCCATGTGACATTCTGTCCATTACTCTGGAAAAAAGAGCCCCCTAGCCGTGCAAGGGGTATAGGTGTTAATGTCCCACACAATAGGGCTTTCACACTCAGCAAAGAAGAGAGGCTCAGCATGAAAAAAAGCGAGGAGTGAAATGAAGCGGAATGCATTGTATGAAAGGTTGAGGAAGGAGATTTATTCGGCTGTTCGAAAAGATGTTGAGGAGTCAATGATGATGCAGAAGACTCTAAAACTAACAGATAGCCAGTAGATGGGAGGGGAGGCAGGCATGTAGGATGCTGCTTATTGCGCGACAACACTGCACAAGAGTAGTTGTGCATCAGCTGACCCCGGCGACACTGAGACTACAGCTGCTCGTGATGATGCTATATCTGATCTATCTGGAATGAAAGATAGACTGACGGGCGTGCTTACACATTATGAAGGTACATTAAAATGTGCAATAGCCTGGGTTTGCCCATCCTTCTTGGAATATGGCCTCTTCTTGGACAATGTGCCATTGAAGCCGGGCTGTGTGAAGTGCTACGTGACTGAAGTAAAGCCTGAATTCAATGAATTTGCCCTAAAGAATGTCCTAGGAGACTTTGATGAGCAAAGGACCTTGGGAGAAACACTGTTACATCACATCCAGTGGCCACAAAAGGAAATAGAGTTCATCGATGAGATCCCTGAAGCCCCGCCAAGAGCAGCCACTGTCGCCCCTCAACCCATGACGCTCTCCTTGCCACAGCAGCTCTCGCAGGCTGATGCATCAACATGTGATCAGCCGGCCCGACTTTGTGGCGTACATTCCATGTCATCCTCTGCCCCAAAGCAGCCAGTGGCAAGGCCTACAAATGCTGAAGACGTACCACCGGTTTAGATGCCGGCCGTTGAAGCAGCGGGGGGAGACCCAGCTGCAACACATGCTCAGTAGACCAACCTGGTGGAACAGACTGCTAAGCAATCTGATGCTTCAGAACTGCCTGCTAAGCAGTCTGTAGGTCCAGAACCGACTACTCATCAGTCCGTCAGTCCGCAGTCGCGTGATCAGCATACCAATGTGTCAGCACTTTCTGCTCAGCAAACTAACGCGTTGGCACGGCCTCCTCGGCACACCGACAAGTTGGCACCACCTGCGCAGAAACCCGACATAGCTTCAACGCTTAGCAGTCTGATGCCTCTGCTCCTACAACCCAGCAGTCTGTCACAGTAGCAATGCCAGCTCAGCGGTCCAGCATAGATAAACCATCTGCTAAGCAGTTCGTCCAAACTTCACCATCTTCTCGACAGTCTACCTTGCAGGCAACTAGATGTTCTACCAGAAATGCTTTAAGTACCAATAAGGAAGCGGCCAAAAAGGCTACACCCACAACCACGAGGAAGCGTGGCGGGAAAGTGAAAAGGAAAGAGAACGATTGCCTCCTACTTAAAGCACTCATCGCCCAAAACCAAATTAACAGCAGCTTGTTCGAATCGGGGAGTAATATTATTTCTGGCACCATGGATGATGAAGAAGTACATTTGTTGCTTGCTAAAAGTAAAGCAGACGTACTTCAAGCACGCTATTACATCCATGGCCAGCCATTTCTTGTTGGTGAATACTTTGATGAGTGCAACTCCAGTTGCCGCGAGTTACATGAATATTGCACGGATCTAATATCAGCAGGTCGTCATGGTTTGCTAGTCCACTACAATAGAGATCATTTCCGACACGATGCTGGTTCCATCAATGTGAGTTTCGAGGACTTACATCTCTTCTTCAACTTCAACGTGCTCGATGCCACTCTTTTAGATGCCTGGTTTTGTAAGTACTTAACAAACTCTGATCAACTTCTCCATACAAGGTTGTAAATGATAAACAGCTAACTGCATTTTATTCCTCTCAGGGGATTGAATGCGCAGAGAAGAAAAAGGGAGAGTGTGTATTTCATAGATCCTGAATTAGCAAATGGCACAACAATACATGGTAATGACCTACGGGACTGGGCCATTAACACGGTTGTCCGTCTCTTTGAAAACACATGCCATGCAGAATCATTTCTCTGGCCATATCATGAACGGTAAGTCAAGTAAACAACCACGCATACACTTATTGTCTTTCAGATTTTGACATAATTCGTAAGTTCATGGCTTTCTTAATATGTAGCAATCACCGGATATTGGTATTCATTGTTCCAAACAAGAACATAGTTTACTGCATCGATTCTCTCAGAGAGTCAACAAACGCTCAGGATCGTACGCATCTTCAGCAATTCATGGATAGGTATTGAATTCTATGATGTTAAAATTAATTTGCATTCATATCTGGTTGAATAATTGATGTTGTCAAAATTCATCATCATTTGAAGTGTGCTCGCATTGTGGAAAACTAAACCAGGGAACCTGTTCAAGAGGGAACTACCTCTGCAGCACGAAATCGTTTCTCCGGTAACACACCAAAGTCCGTTATTTTCGGAAACATTATCCAATAGTCTGCAAATACATTTCCTTACGCTTGTCAAATGTTCAAGCTTCTAAATAAACTTCTTTCTATTTTGTCCAAAGAAATAATAATACATCTAACACCGGTTAGGTTGTTCTGAACAGGACAAATACATGACTAACTCTGTACAAAAAAAATCAGTGTCCTCGGCAAGAAGCGGGGTCCAACCTTTGTGGATACTATGTTTGGAGAAACATGATCTCCATCTGCAAATATGTTGATAGTTGTGACGATCTTCGTGAATTAGTACCAGTAAGTCTATCTTAATTAATATCTTCTACTCCACTCATATGGCACATCTTGATCTTAAAAATACTGCAGCTCATCTTAAAACCGAGGACCCCTGAACCGCTCACAGCTGGTGAATTGCTGATGGTTTGGAGATTTATCAGCGACTTCTTCGTGGATCACTACATCAATCCCACTGGTGATAATGAAGATTTCAGCATGCCTTCTCCTGAAACATTGAGTAAGATTTAGCCCCTAAACATATAACGCATGGATCCATTGTTTTCCATCTGTTGAGGTCTTCGTATTTCGTACACTATGATTAATTGTGTAATGCATATATCTGTGGAAAAATCATTGGAATTTAGCTACCATATGTTCAATTGCAATTGTTGTGAAATCTGATGAATGTTCTTCCTGTGGATACTATTTGTTCAATTGAATATTGTGGCGAATTTGCTTTTTGTGTGCCGATTCAAAATGGGATATTTTTGTTTATTTGTTCAATTGAATATTGTGGCGAATTTTCTTTTTGCGTGCCGATTCAAAATGTGATATTTTTTTATTTGTTTAATTGAATATTGTGGCGAATTTGCTTTTTGCTTGCCGATTCAAAATGGGATATTTTTGTTCTAACCTGGCAATTGCTCCGCACACGGTTCAACTAAATGAGTGTGTGGGATCCACATCAAAAAGCATATATCAATCGTAGCGGAACCGTTAGTGATACACAAAAGATCACAAACAATTTGCAGCGCTACTACGTGTGCGTAGGGTTCCCGGAACCGTTTGTGATATCGCGTTATAGCACACGAGAACACGGAGTAAACCGTGCCCAATGTAAAATACAATCCCAGACGTAATTTTTTCAGGAAACGTGTGGGATCCCAAACGAAAAGCACACGTCACTTTTGCAGCAACCGTTGGTGATACCCAACAAATCACAAACGGTCTGCAACACTTGTATGTGTGCCAAGGGGCTCCTGAACCGTTTGTTAGAACATTATTGCAGACTGTAATGGTTGGAAAAAGTGTGCGATGGAGTCTTGAATGGCAGACGGGTTGCGCAAAAAATCGTGTGCGATGGGGCACAAATCGCACACAATTCATATGTTGGCCCATGTGCCTTTCATAATGTTTCCCAAACGGTTCATTACGACAGAACGTATGGTTTCACTGCGTCATTAGAAACGCTTAATCACCAATACCACACGTGCAAAAGAATTTAGTGTGTGCTGCATCGCACACGATTACATTTTGGAAGGCCTCTGGATCACTGCTCCATATCCTCGACGGTTTCTGGGTCATGTGGGAAAGACACCCTATCGCCCACACTCACTTGGCGACGGTCCCAAATGCCGTCGCGGAAAGGGGTTAAAAACTATTTGTATAACACCGACGCGTACTAGTGTGGGATGAGATCATAATTGGAAGTAAGTCTCAAGACACTGGAGCTTAGGGGAAGTGTGGCGAAAGAATGGAGGCGTAAAATTTAGCCCCTTTCGTTCTACAGGTTAGTAAAAGACCAAGGGTTACCCCCACTCCGTGTTAAAATCGCCAGTTTCTGATGCGGGGTGCAATATATGCGTGCAAGGATTGATGCACTCTTGTTTGATGATTCTACTAGAAATCCGGAGCATGATACCTTTATTGACGGGATGTGCTAATGAAGAGCCATCTTGGGCCAAGTTACATCTGACCTTAATTGATGGTTGGATGGCCCCGATCAGACGCCGGGGCTAGCGTTTCTATTTTCGAATAAGAGAGACTACCATGATTTGACCTGACTGGACCACCCACCGCGAGCCTTTGTGGATAAGTATGGAAGGTACCTCGGTTTGGTCAATGTCATCGTAATATGCCAATAGGAGGTCTCGATGGAAGATATCCCCCTAGTACAACAAATACATGAACGCATAGTCGACGAGCAGGGAAGCTAGGAAGACCTTGGAGCCAAGCTGGACCTCGAAAACAGGAGTCGACGTGGAGGATGGAACTCGCTTCGAAAGCTAAAGATTCAAGTTTATGCAACTTCCGAAAAAGACGTCTAATATCCTCGGCTTGAAGACTAGTTCATGGGCTACTATTGGTATCCGGATTAGGTTTTTTGCCACATCAGTCTGCCAGTTATGGGCCAGGCCGAGGACCCACCGAGTATTGATAAGAATGAGCCTTGCTGGCCCTGACCCTATGCGCAATCAAAATGAAGATCTCCTGGAGGCCTGGTGTAAACTTTAAGCATATTTTGAATAGTTGACATGTTTATCCCTACATTGTAACCGACATGTGTAAACCCTAGGTAGTCCACAACATCTATATAAACCACAGGGTTTAGTCTATACTCAAGCGCATTCAACTTCGCAAGATTTAGAGCTTAGTCTATACTCATACGATCTCCAGGTAGATCAATTTGTACTCTGTATCTCATCATTATCAACAATAAGAAGCAGGACGTGGGGTTTTACCTCATCAAAAGGGCTCAAACTTGGTGATAGGTGGGAACCCGATGAACGAGTTCACGCCCGAGGGTGGCCACATCTTCACGTTGTAGGATTGAATCGGGAGGGATAACTAGCTGCAAGCAACCGGGATAACTAGCTTTATACCTGCCAAGGTTGGATGCAACTTGTACGTTGGGGATGGCTGACCGAAGCTACAAGAACTCCAACCCATTGTCCGAACAATCGCAAAACCACAAACCGAGACTTATACACACAAAACAGCTAGAACCGTAGAGCACGAACTAGGGGGAGCATAGGCTCCTTCTCGTGAATCCGAATGAACTCACAAGAGCAAAGGTAGCAAGATCTCTTGGATCTCTCTATCAATCTTACTGCATAAGCTTGTAGTTGAATGGTTTGACAAAAGATTCTCTAGAGGATGGGGAAGATGGGGTTTTATAGTAAGGACAACCCCCCTTAGCTAGGTGTGAAAAATGTTTCAAAAGTAAGCAGGTTTGCGTAGCTTTCTTGGGGGAATAAGCAGTCAACTTTGGGACGTGTTGGAGAGCTCCTCAAAAATTCGCGAAGCCTTGACAGCATGGACACCTTCCACGAGAATGACTACATCTTTTGACTCACAACTCCAAATGATGTGAGGTTTTTTGCATTGGAAAGAAGATTTGATGTAGCTTATGTTGATGTACCCCTATGGCCCCGTCTCTCCACCAAATGGGTTCGACACCATGAAACATCAGAGGTAAAAACTAACAGCATTAGCCTCGCTTGAAACTAGTTTTCTCCAAACTAGTTCCTCCAAATCGGTTGCTTCAAGAGCTCATAGGTTGTTGGATTTCTTCCATGTGATACCTAAATTCAACCAAAAATAATGGAGATGAAAGTGCATCATGTATTCAGGATTATAGTATGAATTTAAGTTAGCTGTAACATCCCAAATTTTCAATTTGGAATGTTTTACAATTATTAGCTAAGCATCTATGCATTTTTTAAATTTGAGTTTCATTTGGAAATTTCAGAGGCATTTGAGTTTTATCTGACTTTGGATTCAACTTGGCATCTGAAATTTATTTCAAAACTCTGACAAACACTTGTTCAAAGTGTGAGAGGAGCTAACATGACACTCCAAAAAGTCAGAAGAAATCAATGCCAAAAGTTTTGAATTCAAATTTAAGTTCATTTGGATTATTATTTTTAGAAAAATGTTTTTATAAAGTTTTTATTTAGCCTCTAAAAAATAGTTCATCTTGTAGGCTTTATTCTTCTGAATGTTTTGATATATATATGTCCTATATAAAAATATTTGTTCTTGTTTTCTTTATATTTTTTTCCTCTATCTAATTCAAAAAAAACTGCGCTGCTAACAGGCCAAGGCCCAGCAGCGGCCAGCGCAGGCAGCCAGGCCAACGAGGCCACAGCCAGGCTAGCGCTAGCAGCAGCAGCGCCCCACGTTCTAAAAAATAGTCATCGCTACACCTCTCGCTCGTCTCACGTGCGCCGAGTGCCTCCACTCATTCGCTCTCCCTCCCTCACGTAACTCTCTCCCTTCTCTGACGCCTGGACCCCACCTCTTTTCTTCTTCCTCTCCCGAACGGACAATAGAAACGTACGCGTACAATTGCTCCCGACGTTGCTTCGTTTCAATTCTTGGCAATCTTAACTCCAGCCCGTTTCACGTCCAAGGAAGATGTCCTATAAATAGCCACGACTCTCCTCGACCGATTCAATTGAAAATCTCTCGCCAAGTCCATCCCTACAACACGTACTCGACGTTCCAATCTCGCAGGAGAAGCTCCAGTTCATCGCCGGATTACGACGTTGGTGAGCTGTCCCGAGCCCTATCCTTTTGGGTTCTGACTTCTCTTGATCCCTATCATCGTTTTGACAAGGTTTTGTGATCCCTCTCCATCTACAGAGGCCGTACCAAACTCGTTGTCTTCACCGGAGCATCCGGAGCACCGAGCTTCGTCACTTTGTTCCATCGGCGTTCGTCGTCGCTGACCATCTCCGACTCCACCACCGGACGAGCCAATCATCAGTGCACCTCCTAGACACCTCCGCCATTGCCTAGGACCACCGGAGCCACCACCACCACCGCCCCCGATCTCCTTCTCCTCACGTTTTAGCTCTTTGTAAGTACGTAACACATGTTCGTTTGTTTCAGTTAAAAGAAAACCGTTTCGTTCAACTAGATTGGTTTTCTTCGGTTTAGATTGAACCGCCCATCGGTTTTATTTTATTTTTTCTTTTAGCCATAGCAAACACCCTAGCCAACCAGAGAGCGCCACTTGTCTCTGGCCAAATTTTGTTTCTTTTTCCAGTATATTTTCCAATTCAGATTCTATACCAAATCTTATTTCTAGTATATCTTTTAGTCTATAGATCCGATTTAGTTGATTCTTTTTCCTACAGTTTCATAAAAATATCCTCTATCCAATGAACCCGACGAAAAATATTTTTGAAAATTTTAAAATTTGAAATCAAACAGATCTGAATTCAAACTTCGTTAGGCCATAACTTAAGTTTCGTAACTCCGTTTTGGGTGATTCTTTTTGCAAATCGAAGCTTGTGACATGTACTTTTTGTTAAAACCAAAACCATTTATTTTTCTTGCTGTAAAAATTACGTTCTGTACAGAAACTTTATTTGGGTGTTTTTGGAGTTTTTCGAAGTCTTTTATTTGTTTTCTTTTTGGATCCTTGCTTGTATGCTTATGTATGTTATTGCTTGCTTACGCTAGATCATCCGGAGTGCGAAGCTTGCTACTACGAATCTTTATAGTTCAACGAACGTCAGCAAGGCAAGTTCACACTTTGATCATAATTTTCAATACCCAGTTTTTACTATGCATTAGTTTCACCCTCAAAGATTGCATGAGTAGGATTGGGAACATGTGGTTATGCTATGTCGTTCATGTGGTAGGAATCTATGACCTTTGACCACTTCGGGATATATTTGTTATATCATATATTGCTTAGCCATGCTCGTAGACGGGGATTGATATGTGTGATCCATGCAAGTTGCGAGAGATAATAATTTTGGGACAACATAAGGTGGCAACTTTAATACACATCTGGGTGGATTGTTTGGGGCACCTGGAGAAACCAGTGCTTGCCCAAGGGGAATCCCGGAGTACCCGTGTGATTACCCTAGGTCCGCCACCCAGGCTCAAAGGGATCACAAGATATTTCATGCCTAGAAACTTCCATGTGCAGCCACAAGCCATTATGGGCTCTCGCATAGTTGAGTAAGTTGTGTGACCTCTTTCCGTGGTAGACTAGCTGGTGTAGGGGAAAGTAGGTGTACCGGTCTACCCAGGGTTTGGAGGAAATACTTCAAAAAGACTATGTCTCGATCTTCCGATCATGGAGGTGGTCGAGTCTTGTGGGAAAAAGTGTGCAAACCTCTGTAGAGTGTACAAACTAATCATGATTAGTCGTGCCCCTGGTTATGGACAACATGAGTATCTAGAAGTGAATTATTGGTTGATCTCATCACTCTATTTAATGAAATTATTGGGTTACTAATAACTTGGGAATTTTGGATTGAGTTGGAGGAACCTTCTCAATAATGGCATTTTAATTTTGTAGTAAATAAAAAAATGATTCCTTTGTTGTAGGGTAAAATTGGCTTTATGCAAAAATTAAACTTAGAGCCTCCACCAGCTAAATTTGCATATAGAGATAGTCTTTTTCATTATTATTATTCTATGGTGTGAAATTGCCAGCATATTCCATGTGTTAACCTACACGGCTGCAACGTCTCATGTTGCAGAGTTTTTTGACGAGGATTAAAGGTGCGATGGGTCGTTGTTCTGCACTCAGTTTGCCGTGGAGTTGGATGGACTCATTTACCTTCGATGCTTCCGAAGTTACTTTTACCTAGATGTCCTTTGGCCATATTATTGTAATAAATACTCTTTTGAGGACCTCGATGTAATAATGTGTGTGATTGAACTCTGTTATAATTCCTCGAGTATTGTGTGTGTCAGCATACCGATCCAGGGATGACACTTAAGCACAGAGACTTCGATCCATTTGGGTCGGGTCGCTACAAGATGGTATCAGAGCACACGCTGACTGTAGGACACGACCACAAGGAAATGGAAAACCATAGGAAGAAAACTTATTTTATGACTTCCTTATATATCCGTTGGTCTGTACTCTTCTTTATTCATTTCTATCTCTTCTCTACTTCAATTCGGTAGTTGTTGAACCCCATCACCAAGTTGCTCAGCCGATGAGACCATGACCTATGAAGACATCATTGACGAAGAAGAAGAAGCTAGAGTTGACTTTGATTTGAGAAGATTTAGTTCAGACCACCACAACCAAATGGAGTCCAACGATAGATTGCGGTAGTATGAAGAGATCATATCTTTTGTGGATATGACCTTACCTGTAGGTTTTGCTTGTGTGGTGTGATTTGTGTGAATTGCTTGATTTGAAATTTTATTGCTATCATAAGCATATGGGTAGTGATTCCTCTCATTAGGCCCTTATTCCATTCTAATATCTCATCCACTCTAAACCTAGCAGATGCCTCCAAGACGTGACCCGGAATTTCCGCCGGAACTTACCCAGTTGATCCAGAATCAGAATGCCCTCATGCAGCTACTCATCCAGAATCAGAACCAGAACAACAACAACAACAACAACAACAACAACCCACCGCCACCACCCCCGGTGGACAACCTTACCCGTTTCTTGAGGTTGAACCCACCCATGTTCTCTAGCAGCACGGAGCCGATCGTCGCAGATGACTGGCTTCGCAAGATCGCAAGGGATCTGACCACCGCAGGATGTACTGACGCTGAGAAGGTGCGATTTGCCGCACATCAACTGGATGGACCAGCAGCTTCGTGGTGGGAGAATTACACCACCACATTCCCCATAGCAAATGTGACTTGGGATCAGTTCCAGCAGGCGTTCCGTACCGCACATGTTTCAGCCGGAGCTATGAGTCTGAAGAAGCGTGAGTTCCGTAACTTACGCCAAGGAAATCGTTTTGTTGGTGATTATGTGGAGGAATTCAGCAAGTTATCCACGTATGCTCCCGGAGACGTGGCTGATGATGCCGCTAAGTTGGAAAATTTTCTGGAGGGACTAAACGATGATCTGGGACTTCAGTTGACCGTGGCTACCTTTAACAATTATCAAGAGTTGGTTGACAAGGCTCTCATTCTGGAAGGCAAACAGCAGCAGGTGGAAAACCGCGAGAGGAAGTACGGATAGGGAAAGTACAACTCTGGAGTTCAGCAGAAGCCCCGCTATACCCCGTACTCGGGAAATAATGGATCAAGATCCGGCAAGTATGGTGGAAACACTCACCATAACCATGGAGGACATTCACATCATGGAGGGAATGGACACAACCATAATGGCCATAGGAATGGCAATGGAAATGGAGGAAACAACAATCAGCATCACTCCAACCCCGCTACACCGATAAAGAAGGATCTGAGCCACATTACCTGTTTCAAGTGCGGGAAGACCGGACACTACACCACCGAATGTCCCAAGGCGAAGAAAGGGAATGGTGATGGAAGCTCTGAAAAGAAGCCAAATCCTTTTACCAGAGGTCAGGTGGACCATGTCAATGTGGAGGAGTTTATGACCAGCCTGACGCCGTTGTTGGTAAGTTCTTGATTAATTCATTTACAGCCCTTGTTCTTTTTTACACTGGTGCATCACATTCATTCATATCAAGGGGGTTTGTGGATAAGTATAAGTTGCCCACCGTAGCCCTTAAAACACCAATGTTAGTGAGTTCCCCAGAAGCAGAGAATATGGCTAGTCGGGGATGTTTTCAGTTGCCATTGACCATAGGGAGACACGTTTTCCCCACAGACCTCATCATCCTAGAATCACAAGGATTGGACGTAATTCTAGGCATGGACTGGCTATCCAAGTATGAAGGGAATATTGATTGTGCCAGTAAGTCAATTCTTCTCACCACCCCAGATGGGGAACGGATTAAGTATGTGTCGAGGCATACGCCAAGGAGGACTCAAGTGAATTTTCTTTCAGGAGTTGTTCAGGAAGAAGTACCAGTTGTGAAGGATTATCCCGATGTTTTTCCGGAGGAACTACCAGGCATGCCACCGGATCGGGACATAGAGTTTTTGATTTAGTTGTTGCCAAGCACCGGACCAATATCCAAGAGACCGTACCGGATACCCGCAAATGATCTGGAGGTAATTAAGAAGAAGATTAAGGAATTATTGGAGAAAGTTTATATTCGACCGAGTTCATCACCTTGGGGAACCCCAGTGCTTCTAGTTGAGAAGAAGGATGGATCCTTGAGAATGGTTGTGGATTATCGTGCGTTGAATGAGGTGACAATCAAGAACAAGTATGCTCTGCCGATGATCAATGATTTGTTTGACCAGCTACAAGGAGCAAAAGTTTTCTCAAAGATCGATCTTCTATCTGGATATCACCAGCTAAAGATTCGAGAACAGGATATACCCAAGACAGCGTTTACCACGAGATATGGGCTTTATGAGTATACGGTCATGTCTTTTGGTTTGACTAATGCCCCTGCCTATTTTATGAGTATGATGAATAAGGTATTCATGGAGTTCTTGGATAAGTTTGTTGTGGTATTCATTGATGACATATTGATTTACTCGAAGAATGAAGAAG
Source organism: Secale cereale (assembly GCA_902687465.1). NCBI lineage: Eukaryota > Viridiplantae > Streptophyta > Magnoliopsida > Poales > Poaceae > Secale > Secale cereale. Next base: position 489,358,781 of record LR738714.1, on the reverse strand, counting down.
AACACCAAGAACATTTGCGCTTGGTTCTTGAGAAGCTCATGGAACATCAGTTATATGCAAAGTTCAGCAAGTGTGAATTCTGGTTGAAGGAAGTTGGATTTCTCGGACATGTTATATCAGGGGAAGGAATAGCAGTGGATCCTTTGAAGGTTGAAGCCGTCACCGAATGGAAGGCACCCACCTCAGTTGGAGAGATTCACAGTTTCCTTGGACTTGCAGGATATTACCGAAGATTTATTGAGAATTTCTCCAAGATCGCAAAGCCCATGACCGAGTTATTGAAGAAAGACATCAAGTTTAATTGGACCGAGGAATGTGAGGCCAGTTTTCAGGAGTTGAAGAAACGTTTAGTCACAGCCCCAGTGCTAATTCTTCCGAATATACGCAAGGATTTTCAGGTATATTGCGACGCTTCTCGTCAGGGACTTGGAGGTGTTCTCATGCAAGAAGGAAGAGTTGTTTCATATGACTCACATCAACTTCGACCTCATGAGCGGAATTATGCCACGCATGATTTGGAGTTAGCAGCCTAGTGCATGCACTCAAGACCGGAGACATTTTCTTATTGGAAATCATTGTGATGTTTACACTGATCACAAGAGTTTGAAATACATCTTCACACAGAAGGAGTTGAACCTCAGGCAGAGAAGATGGTTGGAGCTCATAAAAGATTATGACATGAAATTGCACTATCACCCAGGAAAGGCCAATGTTGTGGCAGATGCATTGAGCCGCAAGAGTTATGTCAATACCCTCACAGCAGGAGGATTACCTCAGGAGTTAATTGATGATCTCAGAGATCTTCAATTGGAGATAGTACCACGAGGTTTTGTTGCCGCAATGGAAATTCAATCCACCTTGTTGGGAAAGATCCGAGAAGCCCAGAAGTTAGACAAAGGTATTGCACAAATAAAGGAAATGATGAACCAAGGAAAGGCAGAAGGATTTCGTGAGGATGAACATGGAACCTTATGGTTTGAGCAGCGTATTTATGTGCCAAATGAGACAGAGATCAGGAAGTTGATTCTTCAAGAGGCTCATGATTCGCCTTATTCGATACACCCAGGAAACACCAAGATGTATTTAGACTTGAAGGAAAGTTTCTGGTGGACAGGTATGAAGAAGGATATTGGCGAGTATGTAGCAGTATGCGACATATGTCAGAGAGTTAAGGCAGAGCACTAGAAACCAGCAGGATTACTTCAACCTTTGCCGATATCGGATTGGAAGTGGGACAAGCTTGGCATGGACTTCATTACAGGATTACCCACGACCCGATCAGGCTATGATTCTATTTGGGTAGTAGTTGATCGCTTGACCAACGTAGCTCACTTCATCCCCGTGAAAACCACATATACAAGTGCTAAGTTGGCCAAGATATATATGACCAGGATCGTATGTCTGCATGGAGTTCCGAGGACCATCGTATCAGATAGAGGAACACAATTTACCTCAAAGTTTTGGCATCAGTTACACGAAACTTTGGGTACCAGGCTAGATTTTAGTACATCCTTTCATCCGTAGACAGATGGGAAGACCGAGAGAGTCAATCAGATTCTGGAGGACATGTTGAGAGCTTGTGCGCTAGATTATGGATCTAGTTGGGATGATAATTTGCCATACGCAGAATTCGCATATAACAACAGTTATCAAGCTAGTTTGAAGATGTCCCCTTTCGAGGCTTTGTACTGAAGGAGGTGCAGGACACCATTGATGTGGGATGGAGTTGGAGACCGTAAATTATTTGGTCCTGACCTTATCAGAGATTCAGAGGAGAAAGTCAAGTTGATCCGTGACAGACTTAAGATAGCCCAATCCAGATAGAAGAGTTATGTTGATAGTAAACGCAAGGAAGTAACTTATGAAGTCGGAGATAGAGCATATCTCCGTGTGTCTCCACTTCAAGGAGTTAAACGGTTTGGAGTTAAAGGCAAACTAGCACCACGATTTATGGGGCCATACAAAATTTTGGAACGCGGAGGAGAAGTTGCACATCAGTTGGAGTTACCCGAAGCCTTGTCTGGAGTTCATAATGTGTTTCATGTTTCGCAGTTGAAGAAGTGCCATGCAGAGATGGCCCATATTCTTTTGACAGATACAGTGCCACTAGAAGCCATACAGTTGGATAGTGATCTCACCTATGAGGAGAAGCCCATCAAGATTCTCGAAACAGCAAGCAGGGTTACCCGCAGCAAGGTCATCAAGTTTTGCAAGGTTCAATGGAGTCATCATACTAAGGAAGAAGCCACGTGGGAACGCGAAGAAGATCTTCGACAGGATCACCCACACCTTTTTGCTAGCCAACCCGAATCTCGAGGGCGAGATTCATCTTAAGGGGGGTAGGTTTGTAACATCCCAAATTTTCAATTTGGAATGTTTTACAATTATTAGCTAAGCATCTATGCATTTTTTTATTTGAGTGTCATTTGGAAATTTTTGAGGCATTTGAGTTTTATCTGACTTTGGATTCAACTTGGCATCTGAAATTTATTTCAAAACTCTCACAAACACTTGTTCAATAGTGTGAGAGGAGCTAACATGACACTCCAAAAAGTCAGAAGAAATAAATGCCAAAAGTTTTGAATTCAAATTTAAGTGTCATTTGGATTATTATTTTTAGAAAAATGTTTTTTATAAAGTTTTTATTTAGCCTCTGAAAATAGTTCATCTTGTAGGATTTATTTTTCTGAATGTTTCGATATATATATGTCCTATATAAAAATATTTGTTATTTTTTTTATATTTTTTTTCCTCTATCTAATTCAAAAAAAAGCCGCGCTGCTAACAGGCCAAGGCCCAGCAGCGGCCAGCGCACGCAGCCAGCCCAGCCAGGCCAGCGAGGCCACAGCCAGGCTAGTGCTAGCAGCAGCAGCGCCCCACGTTCTAAAAAAAAGTCATCGCTACACCTCTCGCTCGCCTCACGTGCGCCGAGTGCCTCCACTCATTCGCTCTCCCTCCCTCACGTAACTCTCTCCCTCGTTGACTCTCTCCCTTCTCTGACGCTTGGACCCCACCTCTTTTCTTCTTCCTCTCACGAACTGACAACAGAAACATACGCGTACAATTGCTCCCGAGGTTGCTTCGTTCTCAATTCTTGGCAATCTTAACTCCAGCCCATTTCACGTCCAAGGAAGATGTCCTATAAATAGCCACGACTCTCCTCGACCGATTCAGTCGAAAATCTCTCGCCAAGTCCATCCCTACAACACGTACTCGATGTTCCAATCTCGCAGGAGAAGCTCCAGTTCATCGCCGGATTACGACGCCGGTGAGCGGTCCCGAGCCCTATCATTTTGGGTTCCGACTTCTCTTGATATCTATCATCGTTTTGACAAGGGTTTGTGATCCCTCTCCATCTACAGAGGTCGTACCAAACTCGTTGTCTTCACCGGAGCATCCGGAGCACCGAGCTTCGATACTTTGTTCCATCGCCGTTCGTCGTCGCTGACCATCTCCGACTCAACCACCGGACGAACCAGTCATCAGTGCACCTCCTAGACACCTCCGCCATTGCCTAGGACCACCGGAGCCGCCGCCACCACCGCCCCCGATCTCCTTCTCCTCATGTTTTAGCTCTTTGTAAGTACGTAACACATGTTCGTTCGTTTCAGTTAAGAAAAAAACCGTTTCGTTCAACTAGATTGGTTTTCTTCGGTTTAGATTGAACCGTCCATCCGTTTTGTTTTCTTTTTTCTTTTAGCCATAGCAAACACCCCGGCCAACCAGATAGCGCCACTTGTCTCTGGCCGAATTTTGTTTCTATACCAAATCTTATTTCTAGTATATCTTTTAGTCTATAGATCCGATTTAGTTGATTCTTTTTCCTACGGTTTCATAAAAATATCCTCTATCAAAAGAACCCAACGAAAAATATTTTTGAAAATTTTAAAATTTGAATTCAAACAGATCTGAATTCAAACTTCGTTAGGCCATAACTTGAGTTTCGTAACTCCGTGTTGGGTGATTCTTTTTGCAAATCGAAGCTTGTGACATATTCTTTCTTTTAAAACCAAAACCATTTATTTTTGTTGCTGTAAAAATTATGTTCTGTACAGAAGCTTTATTTGGGTGTTTTTGGAGTTTTTCGAAGTCTTTTATTTGTTTTCTTTTTGGATCCTTGCTTGTATGCTTATGTATGTTATTGCTTGCTTATGCTAGATCATCCGGAGTGCGAAGGTTGCTACTACGAATCTTTAGAGTTCAACGAACGTCAGTAAGGCAAGTTCACACTTTGATCATAATTTTCAATACCCAGTTTTTACTATGCATTAGTTTCACCCTCAAAGATTGCATAAGTAGGATTGGGAACATGTGGTTATGCTATGTAGTTCATGTGGTAGGAACCTATGACCTTTGATCACTCCGGGATATATTCGTTGTATCATATATTGCTTAGCCATGCTCGTAGACGGGGATTGATATGTGTGATCCATGCAAGTTGCGAGAGATAATAATTTTGGGGCAACATAAGGTGGCAACTTTAATACACATCTGGGTGGATTGTTTGAGGCACCTAAAGAAACCAGTGCTTGCCCAAGGGGAATCCCGGAGTACCCGTGTGATTACCCTAGGTCCGCCACCCAGGCTCAAAGGGATCATAAGATATTTCATGCCTAGAAATTTCCGTGTGCAGCCACAAGCCATGATGGGCTCTGTCATAGTTGAGTAAGTTGTGTGACCTCTTTCCGTGGTAGACTAGCTGATGTAGGGGAAAGTAGGTGTACCGGTCTACCCAGGGTTTGGAGGAAATACTTCAGAAAGACTATGTCTCGATCTTCCGATTATGGAGGTGGTCGAGTCTTGTGGGGAAAAGTGCGCAAACCTCTGTACAGTGTACAAACTAATCATGATTAGCCGTGTCCCCGGTTATGGACAACTTGAGTATCTAGAAGTGAATTATTAGATGATCTCATCACTCTATTTAATGAAATTATTGGGTTACTAATAACTTGGGAATTTTGGATTGAGTTGGAGGAACCTTCTCAATAATGGAATTTTAATTTTGTAGTAAATAAAAAAATTATTCCTTTGTTGTAGGGTAAAATTGGCTTTATGCAAAAATTAAACTTAGAGCCTCCACCAACTAAATTTGCATATAGAGATAGTCTTTTTCATTATTATTATTCTATGGTGTGAAATTGCCAGCATATTCCATGTGCTGACCTACACGGCTGCAACGTCTCATGTTGCAGAGTTTTTCGACGAGGATTAAAGGAGCGATAGGTCGTTGTTCTGCACTCAGTTTGTCGTGGAGTTGGATGGACTCATTTACCTTCGATGCTTCCGAAGTTACTTTTATCTAGATGTCCTTTGGCCATATTATTGTAATAAATACTCTTTTGAGGACCTCGATGTAATAAAGTGTGTGATTGAACTCTGTTACAATTCCTCAAGTACTGTGTGTGTCAGCATACCGATCCAGGGATGACACTTAAGCACAGAGACTTCGATCCATTTGGGTCGGGTCGCTACATTAGCATTCTCCTGGCCATGTGTTTGCTTGATTCGGCTTTGTAATTCTTTTCAACTAAATGTGCACTTTTCCGAAATGTCGTTTATGATGTACCCATGTGCTTATCATCCTCCCTCCCTTGATGAAGAGTCGTCCTCAACTCTCTTTGATCTAAACAAGATAATTAGAAGGGGAGTAGATAATATCCATGCAAAGAAATGATGCAATCCGAATTTGTAGCTTTTACCTTGGAATTTTACTGCGTCTGATCATGCATTTGTTTGTCACAACTTGGGATTTATCCAGGGATTATTGGTGTTGTTTCAATGACAAAGATGTCCTCATCATCCCCCCTCTCTTGAAAAGGAATCGTCCTCGACTCTACCTGGTCATCACATAAAAGAAAGCAGGGCAATACCAAATCATAATCAAAGGTTTCATGATATTGAGTATTTTAGTTTTCGACTTTGCTATCTTATGGACAATGCAAACATGATGTTTTGTTTGACTTAGGAGTTCCTCGAGCAAATATTTACATGGAGCAAAAATTTATAACCAACTATGAACATGTCCATATCATCCTCCCTCTCTTAGAGAAAAGTCGTCCTCGACTTCATTCGCCCTACAAAATTATGGCCCGAGGATAATATAGAATAACTAGGGAAAGAAAATTTTGAACATTTATGTGTCGATCTTAAGTTTGCCAACACCTTAATTAGTTTTGTCTTCAAGGTTACAAAAAATTATATTGATGCATTGATGACATGCTAAAGGATGTACCCAATAATTTTTCTCTTATTTCGTTTCGCCAATGTTTTAAGAGTTCATATGTGCATATCTCAGGGTGCATCAAAATGGAAGATAATGTTTGTTCTACCTCATCGAGTACTCGATTGCCTTTTTGAAAATCAATCTTCGCACATGTACCTTGTGTAGTGGTACTCCATGTCCCCCATATTTGTTCCTGGATCTCGATCTCACATCGTTGCAAGAGAGTTGATAGGTATGCCTTTTGCACCTGCACATATTGCAAAGAAAGAGAATTTTGTGAAAGGTTAGTTATTGAATGTACCTCTCTCTTTTCATTTGGTGGACTACTGATTTTCCATGGTGGTGGATCACTCATCTTGCTATTCTCTTGTTGAAAAATCTCAACCTCACATTTAGTGGACTCATATAACTCACTTATCATCTCACTCTTATTGTGTGGTATATTGGGTTGTGGGTCTCCTATCTCTCTAATGAGGTGTGGAATGATCTCAATCTCTCATTTTGTGGACTCACACAACTCATTGATCCTCTCTTCCTGAATGCATGGTATATCTAGGTGGAGATCTTTCATTTCTCTAAGCTCATGATGAACAATCTGATCCTCACATTTTGTGGACTCACTCACCTCACTTTACTTATCACTCTCAATATATGGAATTGTGAAAAGTGGACACTCTTCCTCACATTTGGTGGAGTCACTCAACTCATTTTTCTTTTCACTCTCAAGTGGTGGGATTTTTTAAAGTCGATACTCTTCCTCACTTTTGGTGGAGTCACACATCTTGCTTTTCTTATCACTCTCAAGTTGTGGGATTTTGGATTGTGGACTCTCTTCCTCACATGGAATTTGTGGCACATATTTTCTAGACGTTGGGAAAATAGTGGTGGTCAAGATGGCAACATTAGAAATGAGCTTCTCATGTAAACATGGGCTATGAATCACCTGAGTTGGTTCATCAACCACGGTCATGCTTTGTGGTGGGTCGTCAATTTGCCGACGGGTGTCGTAACTTTGTCGTCACGCATGACGTCCTTGTTGTGATTCATGAGCAACAGCGACACACCTAGGGGCAGCAGTAGCTTGCCCTCGAGCATGCCATCCTTGCCGCATTTTAGGAGCAGCATCGCCACACCCACGAGCAGCAGCAACACCATGCCCTCGAGCATGTCCTCCTCATTGCACTTCTTGAGTAGTAGTGACACGCCCACGAGCAACAACATCATGCTCTTGAGCATATCTTCTTTGTTGCACATCATGAGCAATGGCATGTTGTCGTTGTCGAACCCCATCACAACTTTCTCGAAGATGCTAGTTAAGCCTCCTTCCAAATTCTAGAAGCATGTTCCGTAATTCCAGAAACTCAGCACGTGTGAATGGGGCATCTTCTTCCCCTTGATCTTCTCCATGGACAGGCGATGCAGTTCCTACCATGTTAGTGGGGCTAAAAAGTGGAATAGGGTATTTTTGTGGAATCACACAACCTCACCTCTTACTCACCAAAGTTCTTATGAGTTCACATCAGATTGTCCTTCTCCTGGATGTGTTAAAGCGATTGAAAGACAGGGATCAAAGAACTAGATTCGGTTTTTGGTGGAGCTCGATGGGGTAAACAAAAAGGGGGTTGTGCTGAAATCAAGTTGATGCAAATCGAGAAAATATGGGGATAGATCTGTTGCACTTTGCACCTAGATTGAAAAACACACAACACACAAGCTTATGAAATTTTCTACCAAGCTGAAACTTTTGGATCTTACACAACACTTTCCTTTTCTCTCTTGACTTTTTTTTGGCACTGTTTTTTCTCCCTTTTTTGCCACTCTTTTCTCTCTCTCTCTCTCTTTCCAAAGCACATCAACCAAATATGAAAGCAATTAAGAAGATGAACTTGGTGCAGATCTAAAAGATGAATAACATGCAAGGTATGCAACAACAAGATCTCAGCACCAACAAGGCTTGGATTTATTTTTTGTGAGGCTTTGGACTTCTAGGATAGAAAATATAGCATGAAAAACACTCAATCTAAAGTGACGATAGCAAGATAAACTCGAATAACAGATCCTACCGTGTCAATGAAGGCTCTCATGCCAGATGATAGGTCGGAACCCGATGAACGAGTTCACGCCCGATGGTGGCCTGATCTTCATGTCGTAGCATCGAATCAGGAGGGATGACTAGCTGCAAGCAGCCGGGATAACTAGCTTTATACCTGCCAAGGTTGGATGCAACCCGTACGTTGGGGATGGCTGGTCGAAGATACAAGAACTCCAACCCGCTGTCCGAACAATCGCAGAACCACAAACCAGGACTATCCACACAAAACGGCTGAAACTGTAGAGCATGAACTAGGGGGGACTGGAGGCTCCTTCTCGAGAATCCAAATGAACTCACAAGAGCAAAGGTAGCAAGATCTCTCGGATCTCTCTATCAGTCTTGCTACATAAGTTGGTAGTTGAATGGTTTGACAAAAGGTTCTCTAGAGGATGGGGAAGATGGGGTTTTATAGCAGGGACAACCCCCCTTAGCTAGGTGTGAAAATGGTTTCAAAAGTAAGCAAGTTTGCATGGCTTTCTTGGGGGGATAAGCAGTCAACTTTGCAAGTTGTTGGAGAGCTCCTCGGAAATTCGCGAAGCCTTGACAGTGTGGACACCTTCCACGAGAATGACTACAACTTTTGACTCACAACTTCAATTGATATGAAGTTTTTTGCATTGGAAAGATAATTTAATGTAGCTTCTGTTGATGTAACCCTATGGTCCCGTCTCTCCACCAAATGGGATTGACACCATGAAACATCAGAGGTAAAAACTGACAGCATCAGCCTCACTTGAAACTTGTTTTCTCCAAACTTGTTCCTCCAAATCGGTTGCTTCAAGAGCTCATAGATTGTTGGATTTCTTCCATGTGATACCTAAATTCGACCAACAACAATGGATATGAAAGTGCAGCATGTATTCAAGATTATAGTATGAACTTAAGTTAGCGTTCACCTGGCCATGTGTTTGCTTGATTCGGCTTAGTAATTCTTTCCAACAAAATTGTGCACTTTTCTGAAATGTCGTGTATGATGTACCCATGTGCTTATCCCTTGGGTAAAACATCGTGTCTCTACTCTTCTTGTTACCATCTAGCTCTAATCATCTAGCTTGGGACCCTGCCAGATTTAGCACTGACAACGGGCCTCGGCCTCGGCATGATGGGCCACCTCCGACAGGTGCCAGGCTTAGAGGAGTAGAGGCCCGGAGCTGAGCGCGCATGCGGAGATTGTATTGTCGGGTCGCGCGGCTGTTTGTAGGCACGCGAGATGTGACCCACCCCGCCATGGCGCACGCGGAGCGTGTCGTTCATCCACAGAGTCGAGATGTGTCCCTCCTCGCAATAGTTGTAGCAGCAACCATGGAGGACGAAGGGGATGCATGTCTTGGGAGGGCGAGGCGTGGGAAGGGGGTATGGAGGGGCACATCACCGATCTTGTTGGGGACGTCGGCGAGAAGCAAAGCGTCTGTTCCGCTTGGTTTGCCAACAACTACCACCGCTCTCACCCTGAGTAGGAGGCGAAGGGTCAGTTGGTCGACCAAGGGGGACCGAGGCGAAGCCCAGCTTATAAACCACCAGGGATCGACGGGAGCTAGGGCGGTGGCGGCAAATGGGGGAAATACGAGGAGGTGGACGAAGAGGAGTCCAAGTCCGAGAGCTGTAGGTAGCTTGCCATGGTGGACGAAGGGAGGAGGAGGAGTAGGTAGTCGCCGGTGTCGAAGTGAAGGTGGACGGATCTGTTGGCAGCCTCCGTTGAAGTGGCAACCGATGCTAGGGAAGGGGGGGCACTAGGGAACCTGCTGGCACATTTGCATGCACTCTTGCACTCTTATGCTTGGAATCCTCGACACACGTGATGATCAACCTATATATGCACAAGAGAGGGGTGTCAAGGAGTACCATCCCCGAAAGGGTTAAGTAGACGCATGTAAAGTAGAAGATTCACCATTTTCTTTTTTGAGGAAATGAGAATATTCACCTTTGCATATAAGATGTGAATGGTGTGTGTGTATTTTTATGATGAGCACTTGACATGGTGATGACCATGGGATGCTCTGTATTCGTCTTGGGTTGAGGTAGCAAGCATGTTTCATCTCAGTGCATACTAGTTGACTGTTGTGCCAAATGGCGCAGAGACTAGCTAAATCCATGTTGTCAATGAAAATAGTTTCATTTTGCAAGGACATATTCGATATTGGTAGTAGAAAGCCTATGTGTTATGCCATACTATATTGATAATATGTTTATCACACTGAGAAATCTTAATTTTGAAGAAACTAATCATATTTCTATAACATGCATAGACCAGCTAAGGAAGCATTTTTTAGTTGAAAATATGGTTATCACGCTGAGAAATCTGAGTTTGAAAAAAAATCAAGTTTGTATGATATATATATAGACGAGTTAAGGATGTACTTTCTTAGCAGTGTTTGCACTAAACTTTTATTTTCCATGTGCACGAAAGAACCCTCTCTGTTGTGCATACAGGGGCATGGGTATTTGAAAGGCCCATATGCTACCTAGACCAGTCCAAGAACAATTCTTTGTGTGGGCTGTCCGGATACCTAGCCCAATCCAGGAACAATTCTTTGTGTGGCCCGTCCGGAGTAGAATATGAAGCGGCAACACCTGCATCCATCGTGCACATTTATTTCTTTTCTTCCTCGGTTCCTCCTTTGGCCGAGAGAAGCGTACTAAACTGGTGATATTTCTCCTTTCCTATTATTTCGGATTTCTCTGCATGCATGGTAACACAAATGGCCCATTACGCCATATAGCACAATGTTATGTCTAGAATAAACAAAAGTTCCAGATGAGGCCCAATAATGTTTGACTAACAGAAATCCCAGTAGAATTCATGTCAGGCTGGAACCATTTATCTCTACTATCTAAAAAGAACCTAAGGTTCCTTTTTCTATCATTGGACCGTGTTCTACCCATCTTTGTCCATCCACCTCATCTTTTTTCCCCGGTTGACAAGTGACGATTCGATTCAATCATCATAATTACATGACCCAATGGGCGTCACACCTTCCCTTTAAAAAATTGCAATCATCATAATTATATGCCCCAGGCATGACACCTTCCTTCAAAAATCGGAATCACCATAATTACAAGATTTGGCTCCCGTAGCAACACACGGGCACATACCTAGTTACTAGAAATGTATGTAGTTGTTCTCAATTCGCAGCTGCTGGAATTAGAAAAGTTTGGCGACTCAAAATTAGTCCTTCGTGGTCTAATAAACAAACTTACTAACCATTTATGTTGAGCTGATGTTTATGGTGCAACTAAAACCATGCATTGCGTACTCACATCATTTTCTGGGTTTGAAATAATATGGGAGCATGTGTCCATGTAATACAAAGAAATTTTGTTTGACCTGGCTTATGTAATTGTTTTACTGCCTTCTCAGCATGACTGAGTTTCTTTAGTGAAAAGATAGGCTTTCTTTATTGTGTAACACATGTTATAAGTAAATAAGATGTCAACACCGTTTAGATTCCTAACAAGAGAGCAATGACATAGCGGGTGAGTAACAAACGGAAGGTCATGTTGTTGTTCCTTTCGTATGAATTTGCACGAGACGACGATGCTTTTGCCAGGGATGTAATAACTTTTCATGTATTGAACTCAGTACTAACTTGGACGTGTTTCAAAATACAGGATAATACCTTGCTTATATAGGTGACTTTTTACGGAGGCAGATGTTACAATCGATGATGTGCATGCTTGCAGATGTGGATTACGTTCGCTACAAGTACGGATTGACCCTCAAAGAAGAGGCCAAACGGCCAAATGACCGAGTCTACTGATTCTTGTGCAGAAAGATGGCAACCCTTTTGGTTTTCTAGGTGTGAGATTAGGGGAATCACGTGTGTTAGCCGCTGACAAGACTAAAATAAATATTTGAGGCAATATGTGCATTTTAGGTTCAGGAGTAATAACACCTTGTTTAGTTTGGCAAATCAAAACTTTTACTACTGTTACATATATGTGTTTACTTCACTTAATATTCATTGTTGCTTGGTCTTGGCGTGCAGGGATGTTTGTTCTAGTGTTTTGGAACTTTGTATGAATTAAACAGTGATTCTCGCTTGTAGGAAGAATACGTGTTGAAAGTGCCTAAGTTTGATTTCACTCGTTTCATATATCAGTTCTGTTAATCATTCTCACCTCCTCTGGAGTTGCTGATTGCATTCTTTAATCGCATATTTACTAATTCTATATTGAGTATTTGATGTCTTTTGAGACTTCGGTATTTAGTTATCAAGAACATAGTCTGTCAACATGTACATACCGGATATTGTACTGCACCTGGCCAAGCCACAGCTTGAAGATGAGATAGTAGATTTTGCAACCACATGCTTCTTCTTTTAATGGGCAGGATGCAAATGTTCTAGGGGAGGGCACATGTAAACAGCATAGTGAATTAATCCAGATCATTCCCTACAGATCTAACGCCCCAACCAGACCTGTAGCAGCACAACCAGGCATGTAGCACCGTATCACTTAAGTGGTGATAGCACTAGATATTTTCCCGCAGATGAGGCATCAACATCACTTGAAGGCGCTATCTTGCTAGCTCGTGGTGTCCCGGTGTTGGAATTGAAGATGTTCGACGTCCTGCTGATTTGGTCTACTCCTCTAGTTTTAGGTTTGGTGGGTTTAGTTGTGTCCTTCACCCTGTTCGGGCTAAGCACCCTGTCTCTCTCTGCTCAGGACATCATGCTTGTGCCTTCTTGCGTTCATGGCATGTGATGTATCCTTTATTGTACTTTTTCTTCTTCCTCTATCAATGAAATGATATGCAAGCTTGGTGTATTCGCGAAAAAAAATACATCTCTACACCACATACTCCTGAAGGGAATAGTAAGCTACCATGGAAGAAATTATGGGCTTTACCATTACTAGGTAAACTCATACATTTCTTATGGTGTTCCGTAAATGTTAGCTTTCCGCTCAAAATGAGAGCGAGGTGCCCAATGTATTACAGCCTAGATGAGGACGGTGGACACTGTTTTTTGAAATGCAAATTGGTGAAGGCTCTTTGGAGGGTTGCAGGGTTGGATGATGATACACGGCTAGTTTTGGTGAACTGCCCCAATGCTAAATGGGTAGTGATACAGATCCTCCACCTGAACGAAGAAACATCTACAAAGGTATGTGCGTTACTAGGACTTGGTAGCTAGAAAGAAATAAAGCCAACCAAGGGCAAAAGATTAGGAGCCTAAATGAAATTGTATTCTCTTATCAACAACTTTTTACACAGTGCTAGGAGCACTTGGAAAGGAGAAAAGAGAAGAGGCAAAATAAGATACATGTATGGTCCCGTGCTCCCAAGGATTTTCTGTAGACGAAAAAACTCAAATAGGGCATTTAGAGAATCAACTCACTCCGGTGTATGGGGATTTAGCATCAAAAACAAATTAGGGGAAACTCTCATGGCAGGAGCGAGGAATCTAATATTTTTTGCTCACCCGTTGCACACAGATGCAACATCGATGTTTCACGTAATCCAGGAAGCATCAAGATTGGGATGTCAAAAGATCATATTGGAGACTGACGCCAAGCAATGACCAGCAAGGCATGTCAAAAGATCATATTGGAGACTGACGCCAAGCAATGATCAGCAAGGCATAAGACAACTCAGTAATAGGTGTCTTATTTAAGGACATGAAATCTGTTATTCCGTACTCATTCCAGTATTGTAAATTACTCCCTCCGTTCCTAAATATAAGTTTTTTTAGAGATTTTAATAAGGACTACATACACGGAGGGCAGCAAGATTGGGATGTCAAAAGATCATCATACTGGAGACTAAAGCCAAGCAATGACCGGCGAGGCATATGAAGACTAAGTACTAGATGTCTTATTTAAGTACATGAAAGCTGTTATCGTTCCAGTGTTGTAAACTACTCCCTCCGTTCCTAAATATAAGTCTTTTTAGATATTTCAACAAATACAACATACCGATGTATATAGACATATTTTTAGAGTGTAAATTTACTCATTTTGCTCAGTATGTAGTCCACATTGGAATCTCTATAAGACTCGGCGTCTATAATATATAGTGCACTGTCTTGGGACGTTTGGTGTGGATCAGGAAAGGGGTGGTGTGGAAGGGAAACGGTTTTGACCCGCTCCCATCCTTTGTAAAAGACCTGGTTGTTGGGCGTATGTCCAGTTCGTGCAAGTTAATGGAATGCATTTTGTGTTCCTGCCAAAACAAATATAAGATGCTTTTTGAAACTATTTTGATAGTGAGGGAGTAGGACATACTCTGTTACTAGTTCAACATACAGCTTTTTACACTATCATTGCTCTCAATTTACGGATGAAATGAAAACCTCTATTTATGACTTTACTGGATTGCCTCTTTTAGTATTTGATGGGAGGAGATAATCTCTAAATAATCCAGTAAAATTGTGTTAAGCGAATTTGGATGGAACAAAAAAAACTGAGGTAAATCTAACCTTAATCATGGTAATTACGAAAAACACCGTAACACTACAGGCATATTTAAGACATTTCACACTGAAAACCAATCAAACAAACTATGCCAAACAGCAAACCAATAAAAACTCGCCAGCTCCAGCCACTTCTCACTAGTGGCATCCCAAACAGGATTGTAGATACCCGATTTTACAATTCGGCCATCACCCGAAATCCAAAATTACAAGGAAACAGAAGTACACATACACATAAAGAAGTCACGTCACTATCCAGCTTCCCATCGATGCTCCTACTGCAAAGACACCATTCATTTCTGCAAAGAGGATATATTATCACGCTGAACAAACTGTTGATGGTATTAAAATAATATTCACTGGTAAGCCAAACAATGTCATATATTAACAAAAGTTGACAAAAATGACAATAAGTGAAAATAATCTGCAATATATATGAAGGCAGTCTAATCAGTACCAAACAGAACAAAAAGGGAGTTGCCCCGTGACCTTATCCCCTCCCGCATTGCTCCCGCGGGCGACGGGGAGAGCGACCGCACCACCGCCGCTAGCGCACCCCTCCTCCCGCTTCCTCCTCCCTCGCCGCCGCCAGAGGGCGGGGCCGGGCTAAGCCCGGTCGCCGCCGACGGCCTGGAGGTGGCGCTTCCGTGGGGCTCCACCACGCGGCGTCGCATCGGCGCTGGTGGTGGCGTGCGGGTGCGGTGGCGGCGTGACGGGCCACGCCCTGGTGGTGCACGACCGGTGTGGTCAAGGCGGGCTGCCAGATCTAGACGCGGTGGGTGCGGGCTGCGGGAAGCGCGGGCTGCCGTCGGTCATCTTCGTCGTGGTGGCCTGCTGGCGGAGGTGGCGGCGCAGCGGTGTGGGTCTCGCCCTTTCTGTCCTCCGGTTTCGGTTGGGGGCTGGAGGCGGGCTGGGGCTAGTGGTGGTGGATGTGTGCCGGCTGTATCTGGCGCTTTTTTCCGGCGGGCGGCGCGGGTTGGTGCAGCGGCCCGGTGTGGCGGCTGCTCCGGCTGTGGGCGGCGGCGGCGAGGTGGCTCGTCTCTCAGCGTGGTGGCTTCCTTTCGCTGCGTCTGCATCACGGCAGTTTGAGGGGTCGGCTGCGGCGGCAACTGGTGTTTCGGCGTCGGCTCGTTTGTAGGCAGCCCGTTTCGACCTTCGGTCCCTTCCCTCGTTGTCGGGTCGCTACCGTCGTCGAAGGTTCGGCCCTCCCCCGGTTACATTATATCGCTCGTCTCGCGCTCGGCAGCAGGACCGAGCTCGTCTCGCGCTCGGCAGAAGGACCGACCTCGTCTCGTGCCCGGCAACAGGGCCGACCTCGTCTCGCGCCCGGCCACAGGACGAGTCGATGGAGGCGTTAGCGGCAGCCCAGGGGTGCGAAAGGCGGGTCCTTCCGCCCACATCTTTGGTGGGGGTAGCGATGGGTCTCGAGTGAGGTTGTGTTCGGGTCTTGGATGTCAGGGCGGCGGCCCTGGTGGTGGTTCCGCGGTGCTCATGGGCAGAGCACGCGGCTAGGTGCTGCCCAGTGGCCATGGTCGTATGGGCGGCGTGGTCGCCGGGGTGTGGCATTCGGTGGTGGTGATTGTTGGCCGGGTGAAAACCTATTCTATCTTCGGACGGACCGGCGACGGCGAAGCTCGTTCCCTTCTTGAAGGCGTCGTCACGGCTCTCATTACCCGTCGTGTTGCTTCAGGGGAAACTTTGATCCTCGGGTTGGGCGATGGCGGCGCTCCGGTGTCGTATCCTTCCTGAAGGCGCCGCCTTGAAGCCCGCGGTTCGTCGTATGTGGCTTCTTCTCTTCGTGTGGCGTGTTCACGGTTGAGGACCCCGATTGCTCTTGTAGCGCTAGGGTTGTTGATGCGCTCAGCGCCTATGTAACCTGCCTTGGGTGTGTGCATGTGTAGTGTTGACGGATGTTTGTACCAGGTTCTCGAGGATCATTGCTTTATATATAAAGCGGGGCGAAAGTCTTTTTCGGTAACAGAAAAAAAAGAACCATTCAAGCAGTCAAATATTGATGAAGTCAAATACTGCGACAAGATTATAATAATAAAAGGGGCAAATTAAGGTAGTACTGATAATTTTCATTGGAATTTAGCAAGATGGCATGCATGCATTTGTGAGAGCAAGGGGGAAATAAATCCTGGCACTTGCTAGTCGTCAACCCTGCCTCTGCCACTTCATTCAAATCTTACTAGATAAGCAATAATTCTTCTCCAAGACAAGTAGCGCAAGTGGGTTTTATAATAACCAAAATCTGTCAGCTGCAGGCTTTTTAACTGAAAACTAGACATGGTTCAAAGTCAAAAGGGCACACGTACGACTTCTCTATTTTCAAAACATTCAGACTGGGTGTATAAACTAGAGATAAAGAAATACTCGGTTCTTGTATTTCAGTCATTTGTCTTTAGCATCAGTAGCTTCACAGGTTCAACCTACCTGTGTCTTCATCATACCCATTACAAAGGACACGCTTTCTCCATCACAAGCTTGATCAGACTCCTCACAGCCAAGGTCGTCAAAAAAAAGCCTGGAGATAACAAGATAGGAGTACTAAAGCACTTGAAGACACAACAAAAGGCAAAAGAAGCATTACAACTCTCATTATTTCACAAATAACAATAGAACAGTTCCGCAGATCATACCTTGGATTCCGTTCTGCTTCTTCATCAATATAAGCAGCAAGTTTTATCCTTGATTCAGTAAAAACTCTGCAATCCACAGCCCTATCAGCAGAATCAGTAGTAAGTTCTGTCAACTTCACTGTTGCAAGTTCTATGGCAAACGCCCGGATCACTGTGTTCAGGTAGATGTCACAGGAGTTGGAATAGCCTCTCTTCAGGTCCACACACATCAACTCGGCCTCCTTTAAAATGCCCTTCATAGATACTCCTTTCGTTCCATAATGTAAGACGTTTTTTGACTCTAGTGTAGTGTCAAAAAACGTCTTACATTATGGGACGGAGGAAGTAACAAATAGCAATGAGCGCAAACAAGTTGAATAAAAATATTTTGGTTTGTCTTGTTGTATACTCTCTTTGCACCATTGAGCTGCTAGAAAGATAAATATTATGGTACAGAGGGAGTACATACCAGCAATGCAACATTTGTAACCAGATGAGCAATACCACCAGGCTGAAACCCTGGTTCATCTTTGGTCAACAAACTTAAGGCAAGCCCCCATATCTGTGTGCTGGTCGGGAGTTGTTCAGTGCTTTGTACACTGGAACCAAGCCTCAGCCTCCCAATGATCAACTCGGTCTCCTTGGCGATACACTTCATCCAAGCAATGTTTTTGCAACGATGTTAATGAAGAGAAAAGGAATAAACATCTGTTTAGATATTTCGTGAACTGTAAATAATAGATATGTAATCCTATTTCGTTTGGCTAGTTGAAAGTGCGTTATATCGACTAGAGGGAGGGTGAATAGGCGATTTTTATAAATTCGTCTCTGAGGAAATTCTAACTGATGAATTTCCTAAGAAACGAACTACTTAGCAGCGGAATAGATACTCAGGTGCAAGCATAACAAGACAGTAGCATGGTTATCATGATGAAATGAAAACAAGCACAGAGTACAAGTAGCGTGTAAACAGGATAAGCAGGCCGAGGACTTAGGACTGAAGAAATAGGGTTGAGGAAATTGAGAAAGTCTTCAGTGAAAGTCCTCAAACAGTACATATCAAGTTCAACAACACATGAATGGGTAAATGAAAGAGTTGAGGAAATAGAACCAGTAGGCTTGATGAAGACAATAATTTGGTAAACCAGTTCCAACTGTTGTGACAGTTGTACGTCTGGTTGGAGCGGCTAGGTATTTAAACCTGAGAAAACACAGTCTCGGACAGCCAGTTCCGAATAGGCCTGGGCATTCGGTATAAACCGAAAATTCGGTTAATACATTTGGGTATTTTTCACATTTCGGTTAGAGAAAATGCTAACCGAAGATGACTAAAAAAATTAGAAAACCGAAAGTTCGGTTAACCGGTATTTCGGTTCGGTATTCAGTTTATGCCGTTTATACCGAAAGCTAGTTCTGCTGCGTGTGCGCATCGTACCTACTGCAGCTTACCCTCTTATATAGCTGAGCTACCTGCGCTCCTTCCCGTCTCTAGCCGAGGTGGGACTAATCCCACGACCACAACACGTCTGGATGGTTTGCTCACGTACATGCAAACTACATGGGCCACATAGTAAAAAGGCCCAAAAATAGTAGTACATGCCTTGTCAAGTTGCTGGCTGGGCTCGTGGGAGACTGGGAATGATTTCCCCCTGCGGCGCGTAGGCTGGTCGCTGTGTGGCGCATCTTTTTGCGATGGGAGCAGCTCTCGTGACTCTGTACTGTGTTCGGTGTTTTTGTTCGGTTACCCATGAGAAACCGAACCGATCAAAAATAGTTCGGTTAACAGAAGTAAAAACCGAAATTTCCATTACATGTATTAAAAACCGAAAATTCGGTTTTTTCGGTTTCGGCTTCGGTTCGGTCTTCGGTTTGTCGGTTTTTATGCCCACCCCTAGTTTCGAACACACAGTCCAGGACACCAAGTCCTCATCGTATTCTCTTGAGCTAAGGTCACACAGACCTCGCCCAATCACTCGTGGTAAGTCTTCACAGGTGACTTCCAAACCTTCACAGACTTGGTCACCCGGCAATCCACAATTCATCTTGGATTCTCTAGACCATTGACGCCTAACCGTCTGGAAGATCACAGTCTTCAAAGGTAGCAAGCGTCAGTTTCACACAGGAACAATCCCTTCAGTGATGCTCAATCACTTTGGGGTTTTAGGTGTTTGGGTTTTGAGTTTTTCCTCACTTGATGATTTTCGCTCAAAGTCCTCGGAGGATAGGTTGCTCTTATGACAAGTGTCAGTTTCTCTCGGAGCAGCCAACCAGCTAGTGGTTGAAGGAGGCGGCTATTTATAGCCTAGGGAGCAGCCCGACATGATAAGATATAAATGCCCTTCAATGATATGAGTGTTATGGTGGGTAGATATTTTGGGACAGCTGGCGCATAGCACAACAACGGTCGGAATTTTGAGTATCAAGTTCCTTAGGGCTATCATGTTCCTCACTTGTAGGCAATCCGCACTGGCGAATTCCTAACTCCTCGGTCAGAACAAATTTCTCAGAGACCAGAAGAACTTCGTCTCTCTCACTGAAGAAATTAACTGAATTGTATGAGATTTCCAATGGCTTCACTCGAAAGGATTGGGTAGTGTAGGATTTGAGTTGAGCATCACTTGGAAATATGTTTTCTTAGTTTTTCCTTGACCCCCTTTAACAGTACGGTGTTTCCTATGACTCAAGAAAGAGAAAATGAAACTACGAAAACGAAAGTCTTCACGCTTCATAATCCTCGCATGATTACCAAGTCTTCAAGGTCACACCAATTTCTTCACTTTCAAAATCTTCAGAAAGTCTTCAGAAATCCAAAGTCTTCAGTTGAAGACATTCATTTGTAGGGGTCCACTTTCTCTGTAAATATCAAACTCCTCATAGACTTATAGACATGTGTACACTCATAAACGCATTAGTCCCTTAACCTATAAGTCTTCAATACACCAAAATCCCTAAGAGGCACTAGATGCACTTACAATCTCCCTTTTTTTGGTGATTGATGACAATATAGGTTAAGTTTTCAACGGGGATAAACATATGAAGTATAAATACTGATATTGAGGAATTTGATTGCAAGATATAGAAGAACCCCCCCTGAAGATTTGCATAGTGAGGAATTTGCTTTTGAAGCAATGTACATTTGAAGAGTAGTATCATGGAGATCTCCCCCTATATCTTGTAATTCATACACGCATTTAACATATGATATGAAGAATTTGAAATGCATGATGAAATATGGTGGCTAATGTAATTCAGCATGCGTGCATTAACATATATATATGAGGAAATAGCATGCATAAGAACATAGCGAAAGTATCAGACCACCATCGGGTTTAAGTTTACAACTCGATCCAACAAAGTCTTCAAAAGAACGAGAGGTGTAACTTAGCAAAAAAATGCCCATATATAAAGACCCGCTTGAATACTAACTCAAATTTCTCCCCCTTTGTCATCGAATGACCAAAAGGGACGAAAAATGAGGACTATCGCCCCTGAAGAATATCATGAAGACGATGGGAGCGCCAGTGTTGTTGGGGTCGGTTGTTGGAGGAGGGCATGCCGTAGTGTCGTCCAAATCTTCATACTCATCGGTCTCGCATGATGAAGAATATGAGCTAGCCACCAAGGAAGGAACTTTGACTTTCTTGAATTTCTTCGCCGGAGGCTGAGACCAGTCAATGTCTTCCTTGAAGCCCATTTGCTTCAGATCTTCTTCGTTGTAGAGATGAGACATAAAAGCCCAGGTGCGATTGAAAACTTCATGGAGGTAGTAGTGGTTTTTCTTCACTGCATGTATTTAGCAGTCATGTTGTGAAGAATTGAACCGAACTACCTCTTGACCCATTTATGGTTGCGATCGGCCTTCTGATGAAGACTGAGGCGATCAGTCATCACCCTTGGAGCTGTGCCTTGAGGATTTTGCTTTGAGGCATTGGCGGCAGAGTCATGAGTGGCAGAGTCATCATTGGTAGAGTAGGATGCAGCTTTGCGGAATTGACCATCCAATGGAAGAATGCCTTCATCAATGATCGCAACTTTGCCTTTACCGTCAACTGAGGAATGCGTCCGTTTGAGAACTTCAAGTGGAGGCAGATAGCTGAGATGATTCTAAAAGTCGGCCTTGTAAGCTATTGAAGACCTTGTTCTGATGAATCTCATGATCCAGGGAGCATAAGGCTTCAAGTTAAAAGGAGACATTGCAACATTTGCCAGAGTCCTCATGAAGCAATCATGATAGTTGATGGGGATCCCATGCATGATATAGAACACCATATTCTTCATGATGCCAACGATTTCTTCATCATTCGAGTCGTGGCCTTTGATTGGACTCAATGTCTTTTTCAGAATGTGATAGATAGTCCGAGGCACATATAGCAATTCCTTCACGAGGAATTTGGTTCTTGGTGCTTGACCAGGCTTCAGCGGTTTCATCAATACTTGCATATAATGATCAGTAAGTTTAGGTTCATGATATACACACCGTGCACCTTCAAGGGGAGGACTGAGAGGCAGGGCCTGAAGCAATTCAGAGGCCGGAGCCTTGAAGTGAGTGTTTTCTGTCATCCAGTCCAACACCCAAGAGTTCACATCTTCAGCCGTTCCGGTGATGTGCAGTGTTGCATAGAACTGAAGCATGATCTCTTCATTCCAATCACATATGTTTGTGCATAGGGTGAGCAATCCAGCTTCGTAGAGAATGTTGAGGACCTACGTGAAGCAAGGCAGTGATTCCATATCCACATGAGGAATATGCGCATGGTCGAAGACTTTATCCTTACCAAAAAGCGGTGAAGAATAGAAATTTGCTTGGCTGGCAGTCCAGAAGCGCTTCCTTCTAAGACAAGTAGAGTCATATGGGTTGAAGTTAGTGAAGAACACATGCTCGTGGAAGAAGTCATCAGCCTTGAAGTTTTGCTTCTTAGAGAAGGGATCCTTTGGCTTGTGCTGAGTATTATCAGTTAAGTTCATCACAGCCTCAGGAATCACAAGCTGAGGAATTTCAGTTTCTGCTTCAGTTGCAGCCTGAGACTTCATTTCTTCAGCAGCATTTTCATCAGCACTAGTGGCTGGAATTTCTTCATGTACGGAAGGAGTGGTGTGAGGTTCGTCAGAGCCCATTTGAACTTCAGTGTGCTCTGGGGACTGAGGAATTTGCTTCAAAGGCGTGATCAATGGAGAGTTGGGGTGCTGACTGTCCCAAAATTCATCGTTCATCACAGGAGTTATGCTCCCAATATCCACATCTTCATCATTTTCACTCATTTCCTCAACGCCTGCCTCTTCAGCTGTGAACTGAGGCATAGGCGATGAGATCACTTGGGTTGAAGGGATGTTATCCACTTTAATTTATTCGTCCAACTGCTCTGAAGAAGCAGCAAAAGGAACATCTTCATCAGATCCGCTTGGGATCACATATTCTTTGCCAAAAGGTATGATTTTCTTTGATGGCATGCTTGAGAGAGGAACAACATCAATGGGATTGTTGACAGAACTAGTCATTTTCTTCAGCTTCTTAGGGGCAAAACACTCTGAAGAAGCAGATGCTTTCCTTTTCTTCACTGCTCCCCGTTCTGCAGCCTTTGTTTTCCTCACTTCTGATGCAGAAGGAAGAACTGGACTTGGTGTAGGTGCAAGAGGAGCAGAGGAAATTGGTGCTATTACCTCAGGCACAATTGTTTCAGTTTGCCTGACTTGATCAGTTTCTTCAGGCACCGCAGTTGAAGTCTCAGCTGGCCTGGCTTGTTCCTTAGGCGCAACACTAGTGGTTGCCCTGGCAATTTCTTCAGCGACTGGAATAGAGTCATCAGCCCTCGTAACTTCAGTTTCATCAGCAGCCTGATTTTCATCAGCGGTGTTGGCATGTTCTTCAGTGGGCTGAGCAGATACTTCAGCCTGAGGAGTTGCATGTTGCGTTGGTGCTGCAACGTTTGAGGTGAATCCCTTGGTCAGATTAACTAATCTGACTTTGGCTCCCAGCCTGTCAGCATGGTAGCTTTCAAATTCATCATTGAGGGATTTGATCTCAGCTTGTAGCTTCACAAGTTCCTCAGAAGACATATTCACTATATTGTTCTTTAGCAATCTTTCTTTCTTGTACTGATCCTTCTTTGCCTTTCTGGCTTGTTCATATTTTCATTTTTCCTCACCAATGAAGGCAGCCAGCATATGACTTTGACCAGGAGTGAGGTTCATCTCAGGCAAAGGAGTGTTGGGGTCCTTATGACATAGGTCAATAAAATTGAGGTTCAACTTGGGATCCAGCATCAATGGCACATTACTGCATTTGGCTCTAGCGGCCCTTTCTTGTCTGTCTCTGATGATTTTGGCGAGTTCCTCATCATCAGCTTCGTCATCACTTGATGGCACATGGAAGGCGACTTGCTTCTTGTGAGGACTTGGTCTAGCACCACGTCCAGCAGAGGCCTTAGACTTCAACAGAGTGGGGCCAGTTGAGGAATTCAGAGGAGCTGAAGAACTTGCAGAGGCTCCTGAGGCAATAGATATGCCAGTTGTCCTTTGGCACGTGGCGAGATGCAGAGGTGCTGAGGACTTTGGTGGGGCTGGAGCAGCTTGAGGAATTGGTCGTGAAGGATTTGCAGAGCTGGGTCGTGAGGGAATTTCTGAGGAGCTTGGCTTGCGAGCAGGTTTCTTGGGCATAGCCTTTTTAGGGTTACTGGCAGAGGCTTCAGCAGCAGTAGCAGCAGAATCTTCATTAAACTTCCTCACTGCCTCTTTGGCCATCCCAGCCAACTTGGCTTGATGTTTGGCCCATTCCTTGGGAAATTCTTCACCTCTTCTGATGCTAGAGGGATCAGCAATTTGGCCTGGTGCCAATGGAGGTCTTGGGCATGGAGGGTGTACAGCGAATTACTTCAATGTACTTGGGTGTGACATAGCGATATTCCCTCCATTCTCTGACCCATCTTCTTTCAATCCTGTGTATGCGCACCTTGTGCTGATTTTTGGTCTCCTTTACATACTTGGATTCATCAGGAGTGTAGTATTCTTCATAGATATCATCTGGAATTTCAACAGCAGTGTTGACTTCCAATTTCTTCCCTCTTTTCTGAGGTTTCTTGCCACCAACCATTTTCTTCAGCTGAGGATTTTGAACAATTGAGTTCTCTCAGGAGGTATGCAATTTTTCTTCGAGGAATGCTGCAAATGAGTTAAGTTGATGAGAACCTCGAGATTCAGCAGCAGACATGTGTACCTGTAAACAGAGTATAGGTGCGAAGAATTTGAAGAGGTCATATGCGTTCTCAGCAGTTTTTGCAAAAAGAACAAGTTTGAGGAATTTGACCAGTTGTCTCTTGAAGAATTTCACTAAGCGTTCTTTGACTTAGGTTTCAGAGTTGTGCAGATTGAAAATCCACACAATTGAGAAATCTTTGAGGAAAAACATTGCTTAGAGAAACAAATCAAGAACAGATGTTTGTGTGAGGTGTTTAGAGTGTGAAGAATGAAGAATAAACACCTTTTTGAAGATTTGTAGGAATCACTAGAATTGACAAGGGTAGTAAAAGTAGCTTTTAATAACCCTTGACGAAGAACACGACGAATTGTGAATAGAAGATTTGAAGCTCGTCAGTACAGATCTTCCGCGCCCTAACTTGGTAGAGGAAGACAGCTAAGGTGGCGGCGGAGTGAAGAAATCCGCGTCCGGCGTGAGTACGACGGCGACGAGGTCGAGGCAGCGAAGCTCTTCCTCACTGATGGCTTCTCGCCCCTCGTTGGTTACCCCAAGTGGAAGGTTTGAGATGTAGCGTAGCGGTAGTTTTCCCTTGGCAAAGATACCAAGGATCGAATCCCGTGAGACTCCGAGGGTCGACAAGTAGGTGTCAACTGCTAACGGCGCCAGATACTTAGCGATTGACAGGACCTGCACACAGATACAAATAACTTTGCTCCCAACGAGTACAGAGAGGTTGTCAATCCCTCCGGCCTTGTCGTTTACAAAGGGTCAAACACAAGAGATAATAGTGATAGGTATGACTGCAACTAGTAAATAAGAACAGGAAGTAAATAACGGGTGTGATCAGTGATGGTAAAATGGACCGGGGTCCCATGATGTTCACTAGTGATGTCTCTCTCCCAAAAGACGATAAAACAGCTAAGCGAGGTAAACGAATTACAGCTGGGCAATTGACAGGATTATGTGCGCAAACCAATGCTAACTATGCTGCAAAGAAAGGTAGAGGCTCAAAAGCATGGGCGGTACGCCAAGGCAAGTAGACCGAAATCCATCTGCATCTACTACTAATCATCCACCTTGAGATATCTATCCAGAACATCTCGCTGGTATTAAGTTGCGAGTCCCACCCATAGTGTAAACTCAAAGCAACAGACAACTGCATTAAAAGAACTTTGCGTAAAGTAAACAATCCTTGCACCCGCAAGTACAAGCACCGTTGTTTTCCCCCTTGTGGCAACAGCACATCCCCTAGACTCATGTTTCTGTCACTCAAGCTAGTCATCGAGGGGCATGAACCCACAATCAAGCATAACGTTCCCTCTTGGAGTTACTACCTACTACTTGGCCAAAGCAATAAATAGCAATGGAGAACATGCAAGAATTACTCAAGAACATAAATATAAAAGAGGTGAATCAAATATATTACTCACACACAATCTGAACATAATCTCATAATCCATCGGATCCCAGCAAACTCATCATAGCAACAGCATAAGGATTACATATGTGCCTCGATCATGTAGGGCAGCTCACGAGGTCTAATCGGTGAAGAACAAAGAGGGGAGGAGAACATCACATAGCTACTGGTCATGGACCCATGGTCCAAGGGGGACTACTCACAACTCATCCGGGAGGCGTCCATGGTGGTGGAGAAGCTCCCGGTGGTGGTTCTCCCCTCCGGCAGGGTGCCGGGAAGAGTTCTCCTGGTGCTCCCGATCTTGGAAGCGCGGCGGCGGCGGAACAGAGATGAGATCGCGAAAAAGGGTTCCGTCCTCGAGGGTTTCGGGACGCGGTGTAAATATATGCCAAAGGGGGGCACCAGCGGAGGCAAGGGGGGCCCAGGCGCCCCCCTCCCCCCCTGGCGCGGCCAGGAGGGGGGCCGCCCCCTCAGGGCGCCTGGAGCCCCTGTGGCCCCCCTCTGGCCCTACTTCTGCCGCATGGAAGCTTCTGGAGTGCTGATTTTTTATATATTTTTCCTGGAATTTTTCTGACAATTTAAGTAATGGGAAAACCTGAAATACAAAAACAGCAGAAAACAGAAACTGGCACTGGGGTGCACTGAGTTAATAGGTTAGTCCAAATATGATCAAAAGTGTATGGAAGTGCATAAATATCATAGCAATATCACACAAAAGAGGCATGGAGCAAGAAGAAATTATAGATACGTTTTGGATGTATCAACATCCCCAAGCTTAATTCCTGCTCGTCCTCGAGTAGGTAAATGATAACAAGCATAATTTCTGTGGTGACATGCTATCAACCATATAAGAACTTTTCACAGTCACATGACAAATGCTTACTGAGATAATGAATCTGTAGTAATTAAGTTGCCTCATGAGAATATCACAAAGAACTGAAAGTTTTACAATATGATACTGAAACACTCAATAGATTTCTAGTGAGCATGGTGTGCAAACATGACAAAGTGATACCTCGCTTGCCCCCTTTAGTGAAGCAAAACATAAATGCACGGGCACCTCCAAGGTTTAAGTGACGACTAGATATAATGATTTCAGAATAAACGATATCATAATCATGCAGAAGACAATGGTACTTTGGGACAATGCACATTACACTCAGAATGACAATCATGCTCTCAATAGTTGGTGCTTTGAAGAAAGAAGGTGGAGACTCTCGAACCGTGGCTTTTGATGGCAAGGTTGAAAACCCGTGGTTGGAAGCAAAGACTAAACATGTACCAGAGCTCTTGGTTTTTAAAAACAGAGGTAAAAATTATTTTTGGGATATGCATATTTCGTCAACGAATGCTAGTAGATTACTCAATTACTTCTCGAGCTGGACAAGTTTCGAGGAACGGCTCCCGCACGGGGACGATCACATCCCCTTAATCTCCTTTGTTTATCACTGCCAAAGTTTTCTGATTTCTCATGAACAAAGCGTGAAGGAGGGTTTGTTTGTTGTATTATTTTTTAATGAGCCGGCCGCACTCTTTGCCAGTTCCTTCTCGTATTAGGGGTTTGCAGATTAGACATGCAATCCCGGGGTGAAACTTGTCCGACTTAAAAAGATCATGAATTAACTACTACTTCCTCATGAGCTAAAACAGAGGCACAAAAGAGAAATGCTTTTTTTTGAATAATTTCAAGATGGTACAAGATAGTCTTCGTTAGGAATGGCAAGTAAATACCATGTATAGGAAGGTATGGTGGACTCATATGGCATAACTGGTTTAAAGGATTTTGGATGCACAAGCAGTCAGTCCGCTTAGTACAGGCGAAGGTTAGCAAAAGACTGGGAGCGACCAACTAAGAGAGCAATGACGGTCATAATCATGCAGAGCGACAAAGCAACATTGAATCGGGCATGGAAGTTATATCGCTACTCAGAAATTAAAGATCATCAAGGCTTGATAGACTTTCTTTACAGTCTTAAATATGCGTGAGCATATGCCAAGTCAATCAAAATAAATTCTTGGAGTAAGATATCACTAAACCATACCACATCATAGGCAAACAAATCATGTTGGTACTTCAATAACACATTAAGAACCCCCCAGCTATTTGAGACTAACCATAAGAAAACATGAACTACTAAGCACCATTATGCACATAGCATTTTTATCATAGACATATCAACCGGTGCAACAGAAGCCAACTCTCTTAACAAGATAAACATGAAAACTCAAGAGAGTTCAGCAACCAACTAAACAAAAGCTCTTTAAAAAGAAAAGCATGAAAACTAAGAGCTAAACATGACAGTAGCTATTGAAAGACAAAGAACATACACAGCAAAGATAAACATGAAAATCCTATGTTGTGTAATAGGTTGAAGTGGAGCGTGTTTCTCTCCCACACAAAGAAAGCTGGGTTCTAACTCGTTATGAACAGCAAGCAAAGCTAAAAAACTAAAAAGGAAACTAAAAGCAAGACGCTCCAAGCATAGCACATAACACATGAAGTGATTAAAATATAGTGGAACGAAAGACGAACTGATAATTGTTGATGGAGAAGGGGATGCACGGGGGCATCCTCAAGCTTAGACGCTTGAGTCTTCTTGAATATTTCTTGGGGGTGCACGGGGGCATCCCCAAGCTTGAGCGTTTGACACTCCTGAATCTTTTTATCATCTTCCCTCGCACACTTGAAAACTCCCTTCATACATAACTCATCATAATCTGATTAGCGAGGTTAGTACCCATAATAAAATAATTTTTCCTTGCTGGAAATAAAGATAATCTTGAAGGTCTACTGTTTCTCAAGATTGCCAAAAGGTTTTGCAAAGAAAAAGCAAGCTCAAGGTTTACAAAACGAAGAAAAGGCAAAACAGGACAGAATCTGTGAAAAACATACCAGCAGGTAGTATATAATTTTTTCGGGGCACTTCTGCCACTCAAATCAAAAAACTCAGAACAGACGCCCGAAAGCCAATTGTATAGAGCATGCTGTCGAAAAAATTCAGACCAAAAGGATGACCTGGTGATTTTATACAAATTTTTCTGTCCAAGGACAGAATCTGTTTCCTGGACAGCACGTCACAACTTTTGAACTTTCTTGCAATCAGAGGCTAAACTTGGCACAAAGCTGAAAAGTAAAGATACAATGATGATGCTACTGTAGTAACAAACATCAAGACACAACAAAAGCAAAATAAAATTTTATTCATTGTGGGCTGCCTCCCAAAAGCGCTTTCTTTTATGCCTTTAAGCTAGGCATAATGCAAAGAGATCAAGTTTTATCAAGAGTGAAAGAATAGCTAGCCCATATAACGGACTCAAAAGGTAACTTAATCTTCTTTCTAGGGAAATGTTCCATCCCTTTCTTGAGAGGAAATTGGAATTTTATATTCCCCTCTTTCATGTCAATGATAGCACCAACGGTGCGAAGAAAATGACGTCCCAAAATAATTGGACAAGAAGGTTCACATTCAATATCCATAATAGTAAAATCAACGGGAACATAATTGTCATTGACAATGATAAGAACATCGTCGATCCTCCCCCAAGGGTTTCTTTATGGAAGAATCGACAAGACGAACACCAAAAGAACAAGAATCAAAAGGTTTCAATTTAAGCATATCATATATTCTTTTGGGCATAACGGAGGTACTAGCTCCAACATCACATAAAGCATAGCAAGAGAAGTTATTCAACTTAATTTTAATCATAGGATCCCAACCATCTTCTAGATTTCTAGGTATGGAGGCTTCTACCCTAAGTTTCTCCTCCCTAGCTTTGATGAGAGCATCAGTGATATGCTCTGTGAAGGCAAGATTAAGCGTGCTAGTGTGGGGATCTCTAGACATCTTGTGAAGAAAATCAATAACTTCAGAAAGGGTGCAATTATCAAAATCAAGGTCACTATTATCAAGTAAGGTGGTAGTGGTGTCCTTTAGGCTCACTTGTTTGGTAGCTTCTATGGTCATAGGGGTTTCTACGGTTGAGGTCATAGCATCACCATTAATAAGTCCAATGGGACCAGGTGTGCATTGGGTGCTAAGAGTTTGGATATCCTCAACAACTTGGATAGTAGCAACAGTGTGGTGGGTAGGAAGGCTCTTAATTCTATCTTCTTCCTCCTTCTCTCTAGCCCATCTCTCTTTAAGTTTAGCCAACATCCTAATGTTTTCATTAATTTGCACTTGAATAGCATTCATAGGAGTGGTCTTCCTCTCCTCAAGAGGGGAAGTTCTAATTTTAAGCAACTCTACCTCATGGGCTAAATTGTCTACCTTCGAAGAGAGATCATCTAGTTTGGCTAGTTTTTCTTCTACATTCTTATTGAAGGCTTTTTGGGTAGTGATGAAATCTTTAAGCATAATCTCTAGTTCAGAAGTGGAGTTCTTGGTGCTAGTATAAGCATTGTTGTTCCCATAGGAATTAGAGGGGAACGGTCTAGGGTTGCTACCAAAATTACTCCTATAAGCATTATTATTAAAATTGTTTCTAGAGATAAAGTTCACATCTACTTGATCTTGAGCAATCAAAGAATTTAAAGGAACATCACGAGGATCAATAGAAGATTTCTTGGAAAGTAGAGACATGATCAAGTCAACTTTTTCATTTAAGGAGGAAATCTCCTCGACAAAGTTTACCTTCCTACCTGTTGGAGCGCGTTCGGTGTGCCATTGGGAATAGTTGGTCATCATCTCATCGAGAAGCTTCGTGGCAGCACCAAGTGTAGTTGACATAAAGGTTCCTCCCGCGGCCGAATCTAACAAGTTCCGCGAGGTAAAGTTCAAGCCTGCATAAAAAGTTTGGATAACCATCCAAGTAGTCAAACCATGAGTAGGGCAGTTCTTGACAAGAGATTTCATGCGTTCCCAAGCTTGGGAAACGTGTTCATTATCCAATTGTTTGAAATTCATTATGTTACTCCTTAATTGGATAATTTTAGCAGGTGGATAGTACTTCCCAATAAAGGCATCCTTGCACTTGTCCCAAGAATCTATGCTATTTCTATTCAAAGATTGAAACCAAATTTTAGCTCCTCCTCTCAAGGAGAAAGGAAAAAGCTTAAGCTTAACAATATTACCATCTATTTCTTGGTACTTTTGCATATCACAGAGTTCAACAAAATTATTTAAATGCAAAGCAGCATCATCTCCAGCACCGGAGAATTGATCTTTCATAACTAGGTTTAGTAAAGCAGGTTTAATCTCATAAGAAGGTGCTGAAGTGGCAGGTGTAGTGATAGGCGTGTAGATAAAGTCATCGTTGTTATGACTAGTGAAGTCACACAACTTGGTGTTCTCGGTGGAACCCATAGCAGCAACAAGCAAGATAACTATTTTTGTAATTTTTGATAAAGGGAAATAAAGCAAAACTGAAAGGTAAACTAACAAGACTAAAAAGCAAAGATAAAAGATAGCGTGCAACTCCCCTATCTTGAAGAGTCGAGTCCCCGGCAACGGCGCCAGAAAACTTTGCTTGATGGCTTCTTGCCCCTCGTTGGTTACCCCAAGTGGAAGGTTTGAGATGTAGCGTAGCGGTAGTTTTCCCTTGGCAAAGATACCAAGGATCGAATCCCGTGAGACTCCGAGGGTCGACAAGTAGGTGTCAACTGCTAACGGCGCCAGATACTTAGCGATTGACAGGACCTGCACACAGATACAAATAACTTTGCTCCCAACGAGTACAGAGAGGTTGTCAATCCCTCCGGCCTTGTCGTTTACAAAGGGTCAAACACAAGAGATAATAGTGATAGGTATGACTGCAACTAGTAAATAAGAACAGGAAGTAAATAACGGGTGTGATCAGTGATGGTAATATGGACCGAGGTCCCATGATGTTCACTAGTGATGTCTCTCTCCCATAAAACAGCTAAGCGAGGTAAACGAATTACAGCTGGGCAATTGACAGGATTATGTGCGCAAACCAGTGCTAAGTATGCTGCAAAGAAAGGTAGAGGCTCAAAAGCATGGCCAGTACGCCAAGGCAAGTAGACTGAAATCCATCTGCATCTACTACTAATCATCCACCTTCAGATATCTATCCAGAACATCTCACTGGTATTAAGTTGCGAGTCCCACCCATAGTGTAAACTCAAAGCAACAGACAACTGCATTAAAATAACTTTGCGTAAAGTAAACAATCCTTGCACCCGCAAGTACAAGCACCGTTGTTTTCCACCTTGTGGCAACAGCACATCCCCTAGACTCATGTTTCTGTCACTCAAGCTAGTCATCGAGGGGCATGAACCCACAATCAAGCATAACGTTCCCTCTTGGAGTTACTACCTACTACTTGGCCAAAGCAATAAACAGCAACGGAGAACATGCAAGAATTACTCAAGAACATAAATATAAAAGAGGTGAATCAAATATATTACTCACACACAATCTGAACATAATCTCATAATCTATCGGATCCTAGCAAACTCATCATAGCAACAGCATAAGGATTACATATGTGCCTCGATCATGTAGGGCAGCTCACGAGGTCTAATTGGTGAAGAACAAAGAGGGGAGGAGAACATCACGTAGCTACTGGTCATGGACCCATGGTCCAAGGGGGACTACTCACAACTCATCCGGGAGGCGTCCATGGTGGTGGAGAAGCTCCCGGTGGTGGTTCTCCCCTCCGGCAGGGTGCCGGGAAGAGTTCTCCTGGTGCTCCCGATCTTGGAAGCGCGGCGGCGACGGAACAGAGATGAGATCGCGAAAAAGGGTTCCGTCCTCGAGGGTTTCGGGACGCGGTGTAAATATATGCCAAAGGGGGGCACCAGCGGAGGCAAGGGGGGCCCAGGCGCCCCCCCGGCGCGGCCAGGAGGGGGGTCGCCCCCTCAGGGCGCCTGGAGCCCCTGTGGCCCCCCTTTGGCCCTACTTCTGCCGCATGGAAGCTTCTGGAGCACTGATTTTTTATATATTTTTCCCGGAATTTTTCTGGCAATTTAAGTAATGGGAAAACCTGAAATACAAAAATAGCAGAAAACAGAAACTGGCACTGGGGTGCACTGAGTTAATAGGTTAGTCCAAATATGATCAAAAGTGTATGGAAGTGCATAAATATCATAGCAATATCACACAAAAGAGGCATGGAGCAAGCAGAAATTATAGATACGTTTTGGACGTATCACTCACCGGCGACGATGGAAGTAGCGGCGGCGCTAGGTTTCGAGAGCTCGAGCAAGGGAGTGGAGATCGAGCGGGGTAAAATTAAAGTGATGAGGGTGAGGGGGTATTTATAGCCAAGGTGAAAAACCGTTCGCCCGAGGAAAATGGACGAACGTGCCCCTGACCCTTCTCATCCGTGCGACATGTGTCACCCACGTACAGAGAGGTGGAAATCGTGTGAGATCATGGGTGAATAGATAAGTCGTATAGTGGAATATGGAACGGTTTGAGCGGCAAAGCGAAAAATTCAGATAGGAAAATTTTAACGTTGCGTTCACAAATTCTTCAGCTATCAAGGACACAATGAAGATTTTCAACAAGTTTCAAATAGAATGCATATGAAGAAATTGTGAATAGATTAGGTTGAGTATAGCATAGAGGGGGAAGGGTCCGATCACATTCACTTAGCAGAAGAACAATCTTGAAGAAATTGCAATAAGTGAATGTTCTAGAGGACTTAAACTCATATATATATATATATATATATATATATATATATATATATATATATATAGTCAATGAAGAAGAACAGCGGAAAGAGTGAAGACATTGCAAAGTTGAAGAAATTGAACAGTTGAGGAATTTCAAAACTGAAGAAAAACTCAAATTGAAGATTTTCAACTTTTGTTGGTGGCGTGATCCACCGTATAAGAATGATGATTTCAGACACCCCATACAATTGTCTTAGGGCTGAGAGAATCAGTTACTTCATTAATTTCTTCACACTTAAAGGTTTAGTCTTCATTGATTGAAGAAAAACATTACTTCGTGTGTTGCGCATCAAAGTCATCAATTTTGCATAAGTGTTAGGATGTGTGTCCTTTTCAAAGAACATTCGAAGATTCTAAGATATTGAGCTCACATCCCAACTTGCAAAATCTCTTCTCATCCAAGGGCTTAGTGAAGATATCTGCCAGCTGGTCTTCAGTCTTCACGTGGTTGATGGAAATGTCGCCCTTGAAGACATGATCACGAAGAAAATGATGACGGATTTGGATGTGCTTTGTCCTTGAGTGCTGAACTGGGTTGTGAGCAATCTTCATGGCACTCTCTTTGTCATAGTAGAGTGTCACATTCTTTATGTTGACGCCATAGTCCTTGAGGGTTTGCTTCATCCATAGTAATTGAGCACGGCATGACCCAGCAGCTATGTACTCAGCTTCAGAAGTGGAGAGTGATAAACAGTTCTGCTTCTTCGAGGACCAACATACTAAGGATCGTCCGAGGAAATGGCATGTAAGATGTTGACTTGCAATCCACTCAATCACCAGCATAGTCAGAGTCAGAATATCCGATGAGATCAAAATCAGAGCCCTTGGGATACCATAATCCAACTGTTGGAGTGTGAGCTAGATATCGAAGAATATGCTTCACAGCCTTATGGTGTGATTCCTCCGGTGTAGCTTGAAATCGGGCAGACATGCAAACACTAAGCATAATATCTGGCCTACATGCACATATATACAATAAAGAGCCAATCATGGAGCAGTATACCTTTTGATCGAAGTCTTTACCATTTTCATGGGTGCACAGTTGACCATTTGTGGGCATAGGGATTTTGACGCCTTTGCAATCTTGTATGCCGAATTTCCTCAGAACATCCTTGAGGTATTTCTCTTGAGATATGAAGATGCCATTGCGTTGTTGACGAATTTGAAGACCAGGGAAGAATTTCAGCTCTCCCATCATGGACATTTGATATTCTTCACGCATCATGTAGCCAAATTCGTCACTGTAATGTTCATCAGTACAGCCAAAGATAATATCGCCACATAGATTTGACACACAAATAATTCTTCATCATATGACTTAGTGAAAAGAGTTGGGTCAAGTGAACTGGGTTTGAAGCTTTCTTCATAAGGAATTCCTTCAACGTATCATACCACACCCGAGGGGCCTGCTTGAGGCCATAAAGGGCCTTGTTGAGTTTGAAGACTTTGTCAGGATGTTTAGGATCTTCAAAACCTAGGGGTTGACCAACATATACTTCTTCCTCAAGCTTACCATTGAGGAATGCACTTTTCACATCCATTTGATATAAGATGATATTATGATGGTTAGCATAAGCAAGTAGTATGCGAATAGCTTCAAGTCTAGCAACAAGCAAATGTTTCATCCAAGTCAATTCCTTCAACCTGTGTGTAGCCTTGAGCTACGAGATGAGCCTTATTCCTCACCACAAGGCCATTTTAATCTTACTTGTTTTGATAGATCCACTTGGTGCCGATGATATTGTGCTTCCGAGGATCTGGTTGCTTGACGAGTTCCCACACATGGTTGAGCTCAAATTGATACAGTTCCTCTTGCAAGGTATTTCACGTGACACAGAAGGAAGGTGCTCTCTTTGCGAGCCATTAGTTTCATCGAACCGCACATCTACAGTCTCAACAATCTTGTGAAGATGATTGATGAAGATTCTGTAGGTTTGCGAGTCCTTTCCGTAACCAAGCATAAAACCTTCATGTGCTTTCGGTGCAAATTTGGAATTGTGATGAGGATCTCTAACCCAGCATTTAGCACCGAAGACTTTGAGATAACTAACATTAGGTTTCTTGTCGATGAGTAGTTCATATGAGGTTTTCTTGAGGAATTTGTGAAGATATACCCTGTTGATGATGTGGCATGCAGTGTAGATAGCCTCAAGCCAGAACCTAAGAGGCGTCTTGTATTCATCAAGCATGGTGCGGGCCATCTCAACAAGAGTCATGTTCTTGCGCTCCACAACGCTGTTCTGCTGAGGAGTGTATGGGGCTGACACCTCATGAGTAATACCAAGTTCATCAAGATAGTCATCAAGACTAGTGTTCTTGAACTCGGTCCCATTGTCACTCCGGATATGCTTGATCTTCACACCGAAATTTTTCGAGGCCCTTGAGGAAAATCGCTTGAAGATTTCCTACACTTCATGCTTAAATGTGATGATATGCACCCATGTATAACGAGAATAGTCATCAACAATGAGAAAGCCATAAAGAGATGCTGCATTTGTGAATGCAGATTAATGTGTAGGGCTGAAGAGATCCATGTGAAGCAATTCAAATGGACGAGTGGTAGTCATGATAGTCTTCGAGGGATGCTTGGATTTGGTCATCTTCCCAGCA
This sequence comes from Secale cereale, assembly GCA_902687465.1. Classification (NCBI taxonomy): domain Eukaryota; kingdom Viridiplantae; phylum Streptophyta; class Magnoliopsida; order Poales; family Poaceae; genus Secale; species Secale cereale. Next base: position 489,322,568 of record LR738714.1, on the reverse strand, counting down.
TCGCAAGCTCCACAGAGATGATCTTTGAGGAATTTGACACCCTCAATTCCAAAGATATGCTTCTTCTTCACAAGCGTGTGCAAGTTCCTCATGCCAGCATGACCGAATCGTCGATGCCAGAGTGTAAGACTCCAAATTTTTGGATTTGTTTTCTTTCAAACTTTTGGTCTTTTGGAAGGGGGATATTTGATCTTCTCTTGAAAACCCTTCTAAAATCTTTTCTGACCAAAGTTTGTGTGTTCTTCTCTAGCTTGATTCTAGTCTTGAAGGTTTGCTTCTTGTGTGAGCTCAAACGAAGTTGATTTTCAAAGGGTTTATTCGATTCTTTTCCCTCCATGAATATCCATCACATGATTAATCTTGGACTTGTCTTCCCCTTTCTTACCTTGGCACCCAATGAAAATACTTCTCTCCAAAACCTCCTCTTCACCTTGAGACAAGTCTCTCATCAATTCCAACAAGTCTCAACCTTATTGGAATTTTTCTTCTATTTAATTTGCACCAAAAACAATTTATGTCCTTTGAAATGAATCATGGTGATTTACAAAGGAACCACCATGTTCACTTTGAGTTTTGTTTCCAAACCAACTCCCTTGGATAGTCCTTAGTAACCCCAACCTAGATCCATCTTGTTTCACTGGTCCACAGTTCAAAATTTTCAAATTTCACTTGCTGCAAGTTTGGACCAGATTTGCAAATTTTGGTGAAATTCATATTTTCCTTCTTCCAAAAATCCTGTGAAAATTCAGGCAGCCTCTAGATGCATCAAGAGACCACTCCACCAAATATCAGCTCCAGCAAGATTTTCCACATGCCAAAATCATTTTGTCAAACACCTGGCGTGCACTGTTTCTGTCAGTTTCAGAAAAGTTAACTGAACTTTACAGGCGACAGTGCAGCTTCGTCAATTTCGTCAGTCAGCTTCGTCAATCTCACCAGTGCCACTTTGGCTCGATGCTGCACTACACCTCTCTCTTATCCAGAGCGCCGCACGCGTGCCTGGCTGGTTCTTGGTGTCGATGGCGCCCTGGCCCGCCCACGCCGGCGTCTTCCGCGGCGGCAGAACCTCCCGTGGCGGCCGACAGGGGGCACCCTGCGGCACAACGCCATTCTGCACCGCCCTAGTCGCATGGGGGCTCCGCGTGGCCTTCTCCATCGCCAGCACACGCCTGCATCACCGTCGTCGTAGCCTGGCACGCACAGGGCGCGCTATCTGCCGCCGACATGCCGCACGGCCGTTCCGTCGAGGACAGACCGTAACCACCCCTCCCTTGCTGAGTTAGGCACTGAAATGGAACCAGTACACCTCCTAGTCGATGCTCAAGCTCCTAAACCAACCGTCCAGCCACATCGCCGCCGTAATTGATCGCCGAACTTATCCCGTTCACAGCAACCGCCTCGGGCTGGCTATATATAGCGCCTCCAAGCTCACTCTCGAGCCCGCACATCTCCACCACCTCACTAGACCACGCCCAGCCACTGGAAGAGCCTCGAGGGGCCCTTCTTCCTCAACTCCGACCACCTCCGTCCGCCTTGGGTTCCAGTAGCGTCCGCTCTGGTAAGAGCTCCTCCGCCGCCCTGGACTCGTTCGTAGCTTCCTAACACCTACATGAATCTAACCCCCACTCCAATTTGACCCCAGAAGCTCTCTCCGACGAGGCCCACGACCACCCGAGCCGCCGTCTGCCGGAGATAGGGTCGCCATCGACGTGGGGCTCGCCGACGCTCAACTCCACCACCCACCGACACGGAAGAACACCAGGAAGCTGTAGGTACCACTCCCTTCCCCTACCTCGCCGTGGATCGGCGCCGGCGATCACCGCAGCCTTCTGGCGCCGGCGCGGCTCTGTTTCAGTTTTTAAACCTGACGAGTGGGACCCCCTCGTCAGCCTCTCTTTTCCCTCCGAAGCGTTTTTCTGGAAAGCGCCTTCGGGCAAAGTACGTCTCCCTATTCGGCTGGCGTACTGCGTATCGGTTCGTTTTTCTGTTTTCTAGTCTAGCCCCTAAAAACTTTCTGTTTCATTACAGATAAGTCCCTGGACAGAAACTATAATATCTTTTTAACTAAAGATGATTTTGAGTTGATTCTTTTTCTGTCCTCTTTAGTTTTTTGTCTAGCTTTTTGTCGTATTTATTTGAAAAATATTTGGGACAACTTTTATGCATGCGCGGTATTTATGTTAGTATTCGTTTTGTTTGAATACGTAGATATCGAAGGACGTGACGGAGCCGCGAACCTCACCGAGTTAGACTCCGACTACTCCGAACCAGGCAAGCATGTTTGAACCTTTGATATGATGAGTGTGTTGCATGTTTGCTTGAGTAGTTCTTTTTCATAGCATGGTCATATAAGCATTTGTGGATGATTATATTTCATGCAAGCAAGCTTCGGGTGAGCCCCGAATGATAATGATTGAACCACCCCGATCATGTGGTGACATGATGGGTTGTGTACTGGTATTGTTGGAGCATGCAAGTAGATGGTTAACTCTAGTATCAACGTGGATCAAGTCATGATTCCGTTCGTCTCCTTTTGGTACTATCATATGCTGTCTGTTAAGATTACGGTTTACTCAGTTGCAAACCTCTTTCCATGTACACACCAAGTAGAGGGGCCGGGATGAGGGTTCCATGGCCCTGGATTAAAGCCCGTCATCCGGTCAGGGGGCATGGGTGTTTCCGGTTGGGACCGAGAGGGGGGCACCCCTTAGAGCGCGCATATATAAATTTGATCCCATGCTATTCGAGGTTGTAGCCTCCCCGTCTTAAAGTTTTTCGTGAATGTTGTCACGGGTGATTCCGGACAGCAGGATGTGAAATGGGTGTGTACTGGTCAGTTGTGTTTCTGCTAAAACACCGTAGACGAAACTAGTCCCTGCGGCTAGTAGAATCCGTTGGCTGTGATTTAAGAGTACAAGCTCTGCAGAGTCAAATCTTCCGAGTAGCAATGTTTATGGCCTAGAGTCAATCTTCGAGTCAACCCCGGTGACCATCTCTAGTAATTTTATGATAGTAACAAGAGTGGTGATTTTTGTCAAGTTCATTTTGGGTAGATGAACTAACCAGTTACTCTGTACTGATTTACCTCCTGAAGTATTTTACCGTTATACCATTGTTTATATAATCCCTTTATGTGATGTCGCTCAGACGTCCGACTGTGGCATTCTTGTTATTTATTTTCATTATAAGCCCTCTATGTGATGTCGCTCAGACGTCCGACTGTGGCATTTTTGTTATTTATTTTCATTATGAGCCCTTTATGTGATGTCGCTCAGACGTCCGACTATGGCATTCTTGTTATTTATTTTCATTATAAGCCATTTATGTGATGTCGCCCAGACGTCCGACTGTGGCATGTTTTTATTCATTTTCCTCATGAGGCGTCACTCAGACACTCGTTTGGTTTTCTTTTATTTATCCTATGGATTTCGGGAGGATTACCGCCCGACTTCTATTCTTGCTTGCAGCACATAAATTATATTATTCGGATACATAATATTAGAGCACTCACATGCATCATGTTTGCATTTATTATATCTTATGTCCGAACTATCTTGTGAGTACATTCAAAGTACTCACCTGGCTTGTTGATTTGGCCAGATGTTGACGAAGGCGATCTCATGGATGAAGAGTTCGATAGCGAGTCCGACGTCTAGTGGAGTCCTAGTCAGTCTCTTGCGATCCTGGAGTTGATCACTGTTATATAACCGCTTCCGCCACCCACCAAATAAATTCATCGGGTCTCACTCCGACACTCGATGAATTGTAAGATATTGGAGTCACGTCACCCACTACACTGTGACATATCCACCACCTTTTTATTACGAGTTAGTAGTATGCCACCCTACCACTGTGTCATATCTGCCCTTATGTATTATATCGGCGTACTTGTAATAAATTGTTGAGCAACCTCAGCTCAACCATGTATAATATTCAGAACTCTGGAATTCTGTATCAAGGATTTGTCTACCAGTAAGAGGTATTCTTCTGTGCTGGTTCGATAAAAAGGTCGGTCGCTCGGTAATTATTTTACTGAAAAACCGGTCCTGACACAGAGCCATCCTTCTGAAGCTTTTGCAAGTAGGCATGTGGCGGGTTGTGGTCCTGTAGAGAAATCAACAACATAAAAGTCTCCTCTTCTAAAGCCTTCAAAGACTTTGGAATTGTCAGATTCTAAAACTACAACACAACGATATTTGCCAAAGATATATCAAGGTCACAAAGCAATGAGACAGACATGAGGTTGAATCCAAGAGACTCGACAAGCATGACTTTGTCGATCTTTTGAGATTGCAACCTTACCTAGACCCAATACCTTGCTTTTTCCTTTGTCAGCGTAGGTGATATGCTTCAGGTGAGATCGAGATAAAGCAGAGTCCATCAGTAGGTTCTTGTCACCGGTCATGTGATTTGTGCATCCACTATCGAGGACCCACTCAGTAGCTTTGAGAGAGTCACCATGTTGAAGAATTAGTACATCTTACAACTCATATGCTTCATTGTGAAGGATATGACATCAATTTCATTAGTATGAATTTCATCAGTAAGAGCAATATATGAAGAATAAGGACATGAGAAATGAATGAATCATTTCTCCATGATTAGCTTGCGTCCTTTCAAGCAATTTTCAGGTCTCTGACAAATTCTTCAGACGTTTATGTTCGTCTGGAGACCTGACCCTACATAAGAGATTAGTTCATTTTCTTCACCACCCACATCTGGAGGGGTGGCAAAGAGTTCATCATTCGACGAACACCAATTGAGAATGGTGGCATTGAAGTAAGTGCACGTCGTTTCACAGGAGAGGGGTTAGAGTATGAATATGAGTAAGCAGAGAAATTCTTTGAGGACTTATGAACATAATGATTTGAAGAATAATGCACATATTCATAGTCCTTCTTTCCCTGCGAAACAGATGTGTTAGCACGATGATGATCCTATGAGGAATTTGATCCACTTGAAGAATTTGGTCTATATGAGGATTTAGATCCATCTGAAGATTTTGATCCATATGAAGAATTTGATCTGGGGTTCCTATTCCTCACACGAGGTGTCATGAGGACATTCACTTGAAGATTTTCAAGGTGCCTCTTAGGGACCCAGATTTTCTTCATAGGGGGGCCATTCCTGCAGTTAGTTCCAACATATCTAGCAAATACTTCACCATTCTGATTTTTGAACAGTTTATAGTTGGAGTCAAATGACTCATCAGAAGAAAGTAAAGTTTTACAAGTAAAGCCAGATAAGGCAGATGGATCTACTGGAGGTCCTTTTGCAGCAACCCATGAGGTTTTGGGATACTGCTCAGGTTTCCAGTAGGTCCCATCAACATTGAGTTTCCTCTCAAAGGCACTACCCTCTTTCTTAGGGTTCCTGTTCAGAATCTGCTTTATAAGCACATCACAAAGAGTCTAATGACCTTTGAGGCTTTTGTACATGCCTATCATATATAATTCCTTCAACCCTGCATTTTCATCAGTAGCCTTTGTGTTTTCCTCAGTTGAGGAAATTGTCACCAGAGAAAAGTTGAAGAATTTGTAGCAGTAGAAGCATTTGAACTTTTAGGTGAAGAATTTGCAGTTTCACGTTTGCATTTCAGGCATGGGGGAATGAATTGCTCCTGAGCAGCGCTAATCTGTTGAGCAACCAATGAATCGCATTCCTTCTGAAGATCTTCATTACTCTCCCTTAGCTTCTCAAGATCTTGATTTCTTTGAAGAAATTCATAGGAAAGCTTTTCATGATCAGATAAGAGAGAGTTATGATTATCCTGAAGATTATCCTACTTGGACTGAAGTCTCTGGAGATTTTCAGTCAAGATTTTAGGTCGATCCATTTCTTCACCCAACAGATCATCACTTCTTTCTAGCATATTCTGAACCTTATCAAAAGCTTTTTGCTATTTTATGGCAATTTTAGCAAGTTTGGCATAGCTAGGTTTGAGGTTTTCGTCAGATTCATCTTCACTAGAATTAGACGTGGAACGATTGAGTACCTTGGCACCTTTTGCCATGAAGCAGTAGGTGGGAGAGTAGTCATCGTTGTCGTCGTCAGCAGTGTTGGGGAAGTCTTTTTCCTCAGTGTTGAAGATGGACTTGCTGACGAATGCGGTAGCGAGAGCCAGGCTTGCCACACCAGAGTCTGATTCCTCAGATTCCTCCTCTTCCTCATTCTCTTCAGATTCAGCTGAGTCCATTTCCTTACCAATGAATGCCCGAGCTTTCCTGGAACTACTCTTCTTGTTAGAGGAAGACTCTGAGGATTTTGATGATGAGGACTTTGAAGATTTTTTCTTTTTCTTCGAGTCGTCTGAGCTGTAGTCCTTGTATTTCTTCTTCTTTGATTCCTTTGCCCATTGAGGGCAATCAGTGATAAAGTGACCAGGTTTCTTGCATTTGTGGCAGGTCCTCTTCTTGGGATCGCGAGATGAAGAATCTGATCTTAAGTCATCACCTCTTGAAGATTTCACAAAGCGACCACGTCTAGAGAACTTCTGAAATTTCCTCACGAGCATTGCTAGCTCCTGACTCAGTTCCTCGGGATCACCAAGGGTGCTGTCAGATTCTTCACCTTCAGATGAGGAAATTTCCATGGCCTTTAGTGCACGAGATCTACCATAGTTTGGACCATAGAGATCTCTGTTTTCGGCAAGTTGGAACTCATGAGTATTTAGCCTCTCAGGAATGTCAGCAGGATCAAGTGACTTGTAGTCTCCACGCTCTTGAATCATCAGTGCCAGAGTGTCGAATGAGGAGTCAAGTGATCTCAGTAGTTTCTTCACCACCTCGTGGTCTGTGATGTCTGTAGCGCCAAGCGCTTGTAGCTCGTTTGAGATATCAGTGAGGCGATCGAAGGTTTGCTGAACATTTTCATTGTCAAGTCTCTTGAAGCGGTTGAAGAGATTGTGAAGAACATCAACTCGAGAGCCACGTTGAGTTAAGACTCCTTCATTGACCTTGGACAGCATGTCCCAGATGAGCTTTGCAGTCTCCAAAGCACTCACTCTGCCATACTGCCCTTTGCTCAGATGGCCACATATGATATTCTTCGCTTGTGAGTCGGGTTGCTTAAATCTCTTCACATCAGCAGCGTTCACGAAAGGTGAGACAGAGGGGACACCAGTTTCCACAACGTACCACAGATCGTTGTCAATTGCCTCAAGATGCATGCGCATCTTGTTCTTCCAGTAGGGGTAGTCCATCCCATCAAATGTAGGACACCTAGCCGAGACTTTGATCATACCTGCAGTCGACATAACTAAAACTCTAGGCGGTTAAACCAAAATCATAACGAACAAGGGATTACCTTGCTCTGATACCAATTGAAAGTGCGTTATATCGACTAGAGGGGGTGAATAGGCGAATTTTATAAATTCATCTCTGAGGAAATTCTAACTAAGGAATTTCCTAAGCAACGAACCACTTAGCAGCGGAATAGATACTCAGGTGCAAGCATAACAAGACGGTAGCACGGTCATCATGATGAAATGAAAACAAGCACAGAGTACAAGTAGCGTGTAAACAGGATAAGCAGGCTGAGGACTTAGGACTGAAGAAATAGGGTTGAGGAAATTGAGAAAGTCTTCAGTGAAAGTCCTCAAATAGTACAGATCAAGTTCAACAACACATGAATGAGTAAATGGAAGAGTTGAGGAAATAGAACCAGTAGGCTTGATGAAGAAAATGATTTGGTAAACTAGTTCCAACTGCTGTGACAGTTGTACGTCTGGTTGGAGCGGCTAGGTACTTAAACCTGAGGACACACAGTCCCAGGCACCCAGTCCAGGACACCAAGTCCTCACCGTATTCTCCTTGAGCTAAGGTCACACAGACCTCGCCCAATCACTCGTGGTAAGTCTTCACATGTGACTTCCAAACCTTCACAGACTTGGTCACCCGGCGATCCACAATTCCTCTTGGATGCTCAAGACCATTGACTAACCGTCTGGAAGATCATAGTCTTCAAAGGTAACAATCGTCGGTTCCACACAGGAACAATCTCTTCAGTGATGCTCAATCACTTCGAGGTTTTAGATGTTTGGGTCTTGGGTTTTTCCTCACTTGATGATTTTTGCTCAAAGTCCTCGGAGGATGGGTGGCTCTTTGCTACTTCTCGAGCTTGCGTTGTATTCCCTCGAAGAGGAAAGGGTGATGCAGCACAGTAGCGTAAGTATTTCCCTCAGTTTTTGAGAACCAAGGTATCAATCCAGTAGGGGACCACGTGCAAGTCCCTCACACCTGCACAAACAAATAAGAACTTCGCAGCCAACGCGATAAGGGGTTGTCAATCCCTTTACGGTCATTTACGAAAGTGAGATCTGATAGATAGGATAGTTTGATATTTTTGGTATTTTTGCATGTAAGAACAAAAAGTAAAAACGGAAAAGTAAAGTAGATTGTAGATTGATATGTTGAGAATAAACCCGGGGGTCATAGGTTTCACTAGTGGCTTCTCTCATGATAGCAGAACTCTACGGTGGGTGAACGAATTACTGTCGAGCAATTGATAGAAAAGCGAATAATTATGAGAATATCTAGGCATGATCATTATATATAGGCATAATGTCCGTGACAAGTAGACCGAAACGATTCTGCATCTACTACTATTACTCCACACATCGACCGCTATCCAGCATGCATCTAGAGTATTAAGTTCGTAAGAACAGAGTAACACCTTAAGCAAGATGACATGATGTAGAGGGATAAACTCAAGCAATATCATATAAACCCCATCTTTTTATCCTCGATGGCAACAATACAATACGTGCCTTGCTGCCCCTACTGTCATTAGGAAAGGACACCGCAAGGTTGAACCCAAAGCCAAGCACTTCTCCCATTGCAAGAACTATAGATCTAGTAGGCCAAACCAAACCAATAATTCGAAGAGACTTGCAAGGATAATATAATCATACATAAAATAGTTCAGAAAATAACCAAATATTTCTCATAGATAATCTTGATCATAAACCCACAATTCATCGGATCTCGACAAACACACTGCAAAAAGAGATTACATCGAATAGATCTCCTCGAAGACCGAGGAGAACTTGGTATTGAGATCCAAAGAGAGAGAAGAAGCCATCTAGGTACTAACTATGGACCCGAAGGTCTGTGGTAAACTACTCACAACTCATGGTGAGGCGATGGTGTTGATGTAGAAGCACTCCGTGGTACATCCCCCTTTGGTGGAGCTCCGGAACAGGCCCCAAGATGGGATCTCACGGGAACATAAGGTTGCGGTGGTGGAATTAGGGTTTTCTCTCCGTGTCTGATGTTTTCGGGGTACATAGGTATATATAGGAGGAAGGAGGGCATCGGGGGACAAACGTGGGGCCCACGAGGCAGGGGTCGCCCTATAGGGGGCACCCCCCACCCTTGTGTACGCCACGTGTGCCCTATTCTGTGGTTTTCAAGTCTCCCGTGAAGATATTGCTCCAAAAATATCTCTCCCGAAGGTTTCATTCCATTTGGACTCCGTTTGATATTCCTTTTCTGTAAAACCCTGAAATAGGCAAAAAAACAGCAATCTGGATTGGGCCTTTGGGTTAATAGGTTAGTCCCAAAAATAATATAAAAGTGTATAACAAAGCCCATTAAACATCCAAAACATCATAAATAATAGCATGGAACAATCAAAAATTATAGATACGTTGGAGACGTATCAAGCATCCCCAAGCTTAATTCCTGCTCGTCCTCGAGCAAGTAAATGATAAAAACAGAATTTTTGATGTGGAATGCTAACCAACATAATTTTCAATGTAATTCTCTTTATTGTGGCATGAATGTTCAGATCTGAAAGATTCAAGACAAAAGTCTATATTGACATAATAAATAATAATACTTCAAGCATACTAAGAAAGCAATCATGTCTTCTAAAATACCATGGCTAAAGAAAGTTATCCCTACAAAATCATATAGTCTGGCTATGCTCCCTCTTCGTCACACAAAATATTCATATCATGCACAACCCCGGTTTCATCCAAGCACTTGTTTTCATACTCAATTTTTTTCAAACCTTTCAACTTTCGCGCAATACATGAGCGTGAGCCATGGATATAGCACTATGGGTGGAATAGAATGGTGGTTGTGGAGAAGACAAAAAGGAGGGAGATAGTCTCACATCGACTAGGCGTATCAACGGGCTATGGAGATGCCCATCAATAGATATCAATGTGAGGAGTAGGGATTGCCAGGCAACAGATGCACTAGAGGTAAAATGTATGAAAGCTCAACAAAAGAAACTAAGTGGGTGTGCATCCAACTTGCTTGCTCACGAAGACCTAGGGCATTTGAGGAAGCCCATCGTTGGAATATACAAGCCAAGTTCTATAATGAAATTCCCACAAGTATATGAAAGTGACTAAACATGAGACTCTCTATCATGAAGAACATGGTGCTACTTTGAAGCACAAGTGTGGAAATAGATAGTAGCAATTGTCCCTTTTTCTTTTTTTTTTCTTTTTTTGGGCCTTTCTTTTTCTTGGCCTTTCCTTTTCTTTTCTTTTTTTTTTTGGGACAATGCTCTAATAATGATGATCATCACACTTATATTGATTTACAACTCAATACTATAACAAAGTATGACTCTATATGAATGCCTCCGGCGGTGTACCGGGATGTGCAATGAATCAGGAGTGACATGTATGAAAAATTATGCATGGTGGCTTTGCCACAAATACGATGTCAACTACATGATCATGCATGGCAATATGACAACATGATGCGTGTCATATGAATGGAACGGTGGAAAGTTGCATGGCAATATATCTCGGAATGGCTATGGAAATGCCATGATAGGTAGATATGGTGGCTGTTTTGAGGAAGATATATGGTGGCTGTTTTGAGGAAGGTATATAGTGGGTGTATGGTACCGGCGAAAGTTCTGCGGTACAAGAGAGGCTAGCAAGGGTGGAAGGGTGAGAGTGCGTATAATCCGTGAACTCAACATTAGTCATAAGAACTCATATACTTATTGCAAAAATTTACGAGTCATCAAAACAAAGCAATCAACACATGCTCCTAGAGGGGAGGTTGGTAGGAGTTAACCATCGCGCGCCCCCGACCTCCACACAAAGGATGACACTCTACAAATACCTCATGCTTTAACTTCGTCACATAGTGGTTCACCATACGTGCATGCTACGGGAATCAAAAACTTTAACACAAGTATTTCTCAATTTCATAATAACTCCACTAGCATGACTCTAATATCACTATCCTCATATCTCAAAACAATTATCAAGTATCAAACTTCTCATCATATTCAACGCACTTTATATGAAAGTTTTTACTACATTCATCTTGGATGCCTATAATGTTAAGGCTAGTTTTATAGCCAAAGCACATTACCATGCTGTTCTAATAGACTCTCAAAAGGATATAAGTGAAGCATGAGAGATCAACAATTTCTTCAAAATAAAATCACCACCGTGCTCTAAAAGATATAAGTGAAGCACTAGAGCAAAACTATTTAGCTCAAAAGATATAAGTGAAGCACATAGAGTGTTCTAACAATTCCTAGGCCATATTTATCTCTCTCAAAAAGGTGTGTCCAGCAAGGATGATTGCGGCAAACTAACAAGCAAAGACTCAAATCATACATGATGCTCCAAGTAAAACACATATCATGTGGTGAATAAAAATATAGCCCCGAGTATAGTTACCGATAGATGAAGACGAAGGAGGGGATGCCTTCCCGGGGCATCCCCAAGCTTAGGCTTTTGGTTGTCCTTGAATTTTACCTTGGGGTGCCTTGGGCATCCCCAAGCTTAGGCTCTTGCCACTCTTTGTTCCGTAGTCCATCAAAGCAATACTCAAAACTTGAAAACTTCACAACACAAAACTTAGACAAAAATCTCGTGAGCTCTGTTAGTATAAGAAAACAAACCACCACTCAAAGGTACTGTAATGAACTCATTTTTTGTTTATATTGGTGTTAAACCTACTGTATTCCAACTTCTCTATGGTTCATATCCTCCAATACTACTCATAGATTCATCAAAATAAGCAAACAACACACGAAAAGCAGAATCTGTCAAAAACAGAACAGTCTGTAGTAATCTGTAACTTCCGCATACTTCTGTAACTCCAAAAAATTGAAATAAATTGGTAAACATGAGGAATTCGTCTATTAATCATCTGCAAAAAGAATCAACTAAATAGCACTCTCCAGTAAAATCTGGTGACTATTCTAGTGAGCGCTAACGTTTCTGTTTTTTACAGCAAGATCATATAAACTTCACACAAGTCTTCCCAAAGGTTCTACTTGGCACAAACACTAATTAAAACACAAAACCACATCTAAACAGAAGCTAGATGCAATATTTTTTCCTAAACAGAACCAAAAACAAAAAAATATAAAATTGGGTTGCCTCCCAACAAGCGCTATCGTTTAACGCCCCTAGCTAGGCACGAAACAAGGATAAATCTAGGTATTGCCATCTTTGGAAGGCAATCCATAAGTGGATCTCATAACAGATTCATAAGGTAATTTAATTTTCTTTCTAGGAAAGTGTTCCATGCCTTTCTTTAACGGAAATTGGAATCTAATATTTCTTTCCTTCATATCAATAATTGCACCAATCGTTCTAAGGAAAGGTCTACCAAGAATAATAGGACATGAAGGATTACAATCTATATCAAGAACAATGAAATCTACGAGCACATAATTCTTATTGGCAACAATAAGAACATCATTAATCCTCCCCATAGGTTTCTTAATAGTAGAATCCGCAAGATGCAAATTTAAAGAACAATCATCAAGCTCATGGAACCCTAGCAAATCACACAAAGTTTTTGGGATAGTGGAAACACTTGCACCCAAATCAGACAAAGCAAAGCATTCATGATCTTTAATTTTAATTTTAATAGTAGGTTCCCATTCATCATAAAGCTTTCTAGGGATAGAAACTTCTAGTTCAAGTTTTTCTTCATAAGATTGCATCAAAGCATCAACTATGTGTTTGGTAAAAGCTTTATTTTGACTATAAGCATGCGGAGAATTTAGTACAGATTGCAACAAGGAAATACAATCAATCAAAGAGCAATTATCATAATTGAATCCCTTGAAATCCAAAGTAGTGGGTTCATCACTATGCAAAGTTTTAATCTCTTCAATCCCACTTCTAACAATTTTAGCATCAAGATCTAAAAACTCCGAATCATTGGGACACCTTTTAATTAAAGTAGACTCATCTCCTATCCCATCTTTATCAAGATTCATACTAGAAAACAAAGATCTAACAGGAGACACATCAATAACTTTTAGATCTTCATCTTTATTTTCATGATAACTAGAAGAACACGCTTTTATATAACTCTCTTTTTTAGCACGCATCCTAGCGGTTCTTTCTTTGCATTCATCAATGGAAATTCTCATGGCTTTGAGAGACTCATTGATATCATGCTTAGGTGGAATAGATCTAAGTTTCAAAGAATCAACATCAAGAGTAATTCTATCCACACTTCTAGCCAATTCATCAATCTTAAGCATTTTTTCTTCAAGCAAAGCATTGAAATTCTTTTGCGAATTTATAAACTCCTTAACACTAGTTTCAAATTCAGAAGGCATCTTTCCATAAGAGTTATTTTAGGAATTACCATAATTATTAGAGGAATTACTAGGAAAAGGCCTAGGATTAAAGTTTCCTCTATAAGCATTGTTACCAAAATTATTCCTACCAACAAAATTCACATCCAAAGATTCATTATTATTTTCAATCAACGTGGATAAAGGCATATCATTAGGATCAGAAGAAGCACTCTTAGCAGCAAATAATTTCATAAGTTCATCCATCTTTCCACTCAAAACACTAATCTCTTCAATAGCATGCACTTTTTTACTAGTAGATCTTTCGGTGTGCCATTGAGAATAATTAACCATAATATTATCTAGCAGTTTGGTAGCTTCTCCTAAGGTAGTTTCCATAAAAGTGCCTCATGCGGCCGAATCTAAAAGATTTCTAGAAGCAAAATTTAAGCCAGCATAAAAGTTTTGAATAATCATCCATAAGTTCAAACCATGTGTAGGGCAATTACGTATCATTAATTTCATTCTCTCCCAAGCTTGTGCAACATGCTCATGATCTAGTTGATTAAAATTCATAATATCATTTCTAAGAGAGATGATCTTAGAGGGAGGAAATACTTAGAGATAAAAGCATATTTACACTTATTCCATGAATCAATACTATTTCTAGGCAAAGAGGAAAACCAAGTTTTAGCAGGATCTCTAAGTGAAAACAGAAATAACTTCAATTTAACAATGTCATTATCTGTATCCCTCTTCTTTTGCATATCACACAAATCAACAAAGTTGTTTAGATGGGTAGCGGCATCTTCACTAGGAAGGTCGGAAAATTGATCTTTCATGACAAGATTCAATAGAGCAGCATTGATCTCATAAGATTCAGCATCGGTAATAGGAGCAATCGAAGTGCTCATAAAATCATTATTGTTGGTATTGGAGAAGTCACACAATTTGGTATTGTTCTGAGCCATAGTGACAAGCAAACAATCCAACACACAAGCAAACAAGAAGTAAGCGAACGATAAACACAAGGCAAAAAGAAGGGCAAATAAAATGGCAAGGATGAAGTGGGCGAGAGGAAAACGAGAGGCAAATAAATGTAATGTGAAGGATAAGGGTTTGTGATAGGTACTTGGTATATGACTTTTGCGTAAGCCACCCCGGCAACGGTGCCAGAAATTCTTCTTGCTACTTCTCGAGCTTGCGTTGTATTCCCTCGAAGAGGAAAGGGTGATGCAGCATAGTAGCGTAAGTATTTCCCTCAGTTTTTGAGAACCAAGGTATCAATCCAGTAGGAGACCACGCGCAAGTCCCTCACACCTGCACAAACAAATAAGAACTTCGTAGCCAATGCGATAAGGGGTTTTTAATCCCTTTACGGTCACTTACGAAAGTGATATCTGATAGATAGGATAGTTTGATATTTTTGGTATTTTTGGATATAAGAACGGAAAGTAAAAATGGAAAAGTAAAGTAGATTGTAGATTGATTGTAATGCCCAGGATGGGACTATATCTCCTACGTGTCGAGGCACGACTTAAAGATATAAGCCCATTCTAGAATGATCGCAAGTTTGGTATCTTTGCACGACTCATGTAAAAGAGGGATTAAATTGCAAAAGGAGATAGTTGGCTTACACTCGCCACTTCACACAATACATTACATAAGCCAAAACATCATTCAAAACATCACAACCCGACTACGGGTGAAGATCCAAAAGAAAGATACCAAAACAACATAAAGCCACAGGCCTAGATCGAATCCTAGTAGAAGCTCTACTGATCGTCGAAACGTCACAAGCATACGGCTGCTCTCCCCATGGAACTCCCAGAAGCTCTGAACCAGCTTCTGCATCAAACTCGGCTGAACCTGCATCTGATGTTGTAGTATCCGTGAGCCACGAGGACTCAGCAATCCCATAACCATGGGTATCAAGACTAGCAAAGCTTTATGGGTAGGAAGAGGTAAAGTGGTGAGGTTGCAGCAGCGGCTAAGCATAATATGGTGGCTAACTTACGAGTACCAGAATAAGATGAGCATCTACACTATGGGAGCACAAGGAGCATGGAAAATTGCACTCAAGAAAAATACTTCAAAACATGATAACAATAGGATATTATGAATCTACACGAAAAATCAACCAAGTTTCATATAAGACTTGCTGAAAACGGAGCTACGGGCTAAAAGTTATGCCCGAAACAAGAAATATGCACAAGCTGAAAATTACAGCCACATAGCAACTTCGGAGCACTAGATAAATAAGCTACAGCACTCAAACATCATGGAAAAGAGCATGAACGTAAACTAGACATATCCTACAGCAAATAAGTCCATTGGTGCACCCCCAAAGGAGCCACGGATCAATAGCAACAAGCTATGACATATTGAACTTGACAACAAAATCCTGACAGCAGTAATTTATTGCAACTTTGGAGCAAAAGTTAAATATGCTACAGCCACTCAAATAAGCATGTGAGAGCATGAATGGATAGCCAACAATATGTACAGCAAGGAATCATCAAGAGTCACCCCAAAACTATCATGGATTGTCCTAGAACAACAAGCAAACATGGCATCTGGAAATTACAGATTCCAGACTTAGTGAAATTTCACTAAGTGTTAAAACAGCAGTTTCATCATGGCATCTTTGAGGGCAAGTTTAAGTCACCTCAAAACTAAACATGGCAAGTGGTAAGCACCACATCAAAGTACATATGATGGTGATTCCAAAACACCTAAGCATGCATCATGGAGATAAACACAACGATAGCAATGAGCTCCTCAAAATGACATCTCATAACAAGTTAAAGAACATCACAGCCACATGGCACTTTGCAACGAAGATAACCATGGCAAGATTAATTCTATCATGCAAGTCTAAGCAATCATCATGTAGAGCATGACAAGACGAACACGTGGACATCTCATTTGCATCATTCGGATAAACGAGCACCAAGTTATCACTATGCAAAGATGGCATGAAAACAACACTAACAGCAGTTTATAACGAGATGCACTCTTGCAACAGATATTTAAACATCTAGATGATCTCAAACATGCATGGCACAATGGTATGAAATGTAGTACACGTCCCAACGAACATCTGGACATCTCATTCACTCAAATCGGAGCAACACACAGAAAGATATCCATGTTTGAAAATAGCATCAGACAACACAACAACTCAGGGACTTAGTGGAATTGGGATTACCTCAGATCTGGAAAAAAAAGGTCAACGGGCTGGATCTGGAGCAGGTCGGCCCGGATCGGACCGGATCGGGCCGGATCGGCCGAAACGGAGCGGCTGGCGGACGGGCCGCGGGGCACCGGCCCGGTCAGGCGAGGCGGCGCGGATCTCGGCCCGCGAGACGAGATCGGGGCACTGCCGATCGGGGCGCCTGGCGGCGGATCGGCCTGGGGCGGCTCGGGCCTAGCGCCTGCGGGAGCCGACTCGGCCCAGCAGGCCGAGTGCTAGCGGGCCCCGACCCTAGGGTTGTAGCAGGGAGGCCGGTCGATCCGATCGGCGAGGGAGTTCCCTCGCGCCCCGAGCGGCGGCGGCGATCGAGCGAGGGAGGCGGCGGCTGGCGTCGGGGGCGGCGACCTAGGCCGGCGGGAAGGCGCGGCGGCGGGGCGAAGGCAGGGTGGCGGCTGCCCGGTGGCGAGGTGGAGAGGCTGGCGGTGAGGAGGAGGTGGCGGCGGTGAGGAGCTCCGGCGGCGGTGGGGAACTCCGGCGAGCTCCTCCGGCGGGGCTCCGGTGAGCTCCGGCCGGAGTGGAGAGAGGAGAGGCTGGAGGTAGAAGAAGGTCTAGGGTTTCCTATTTTTGAGGCAAAATTTGAGGAAGGTGGACAAATATATAGGCACAAGGAGCTAGGGTTGTCCAAATGAGGTGTGGTTTTCGGCCACGCGATCAGAATTGGATGGCCTAGATGATAGGAGGGGTTTGGAGTGGTTTGGTGGGCTGTTGGAGGGGTGTCTTGGGCCTCAAAGTGGAGGCACTTTGAGCCCACGAGAATAACTGTTGGGGTAGCAAACGAGCTCCAAACGCGACGAGATTTGACAGGCGGGTTACACACACCAAAACAACAACACACGACAAGTCTCGCGCCAAACCGGTAACGTTACATGGCCAAACACCAAAGTAGGCCTCGGGGACGCCACGGACACGTGAGGGAGCTTCGGAACGCGAAATGGACAACGGGAAGGAACGCGTGGAACCGGATGCAAACGACAACACAAATGCAAAGCGATGCACATGACTACATGATATGAATGAATGTCACACACGCAACATGACAAAACGGAGAAAACCCAAAAGACGAAGAACCCGAAATGGAATTGATGAAGCCGGAGATATATTATATGCCCAAAAGGGAAAGTATTACATCCGGGGCATTACAAACTCTCCTCTACTACAAAAAGATCTCGTCCCGAGATCTAGGACTGGAAAAAGGAAGGGTACTCGGAACGAAGATGATCTTCTCATTCCCACGTAGCTCTCGGTCGGTATGGTGTGACCACTTGACTTTCAAGAATTTGATGGACTTGTTGTCGGTCTTGCGCTCGGTTTCTTCGAGAATAGCAACTGGGTGCTCTCCTTAGGACAAATCTTGTTGAAGATCAATCTCTTCAAACGGAATCATGCGTTCAGGAGTCTTGAAGCACTTGCAGAGTTGAGACACATGGAACACATCATGAACATTGGCGAAGTTGGAAGGGAGCTCAAGTTGATTGGCTAGATCGCCTCTTTTGCCAAGGATCTTGAAAGGCCCGACGTATCTAGGAGCAAGCTTTCCTTTGATGTCGAATCTTTGTGTGCTTTTCATAGGAGAAACACGGAGATAAACGTGATCACCAATGTTGAAAGCCAAATCACGATGCTTGCCGTCATAGTAGCTCTTCTGACACGACTGAGCGGCCTTGAGATTCTCACGTATGACTTTGCACATCTCTTCGGCTTCTGAGATCAAGTCATTGCCAAGAAGTTGACGTTCACCAGTCTCGGACCAGTTGAGAGGGGTACGACACTTTCTACCATAGAGGATTTCAAACGGAGCTTTTCCTGCACTTGCTTGGAAGCTGTTGTTGTAAGAGAACTCGGCAAATGGAAGGCAATCTTCCCATTTCATGCCAAAAGATATGACACAGGCTCTGAGCATGTCTTCTAGAATCTGATTCACTCGCTCGACTTGACCACTAGTCTGAGGGTGAAAAGCAGAGCTGAACCTGATCTTAGTGCCCATGGCAGACTGAAAGGAGTCACAGAACTTTGAATTGAACAAACTTCCACGGTCTGAGGATATAACTTGAGGAATGCCATGTAAGGACACAATTCTGGAAGTGTACAACTCTGCAAGTTGAGCTGCATTGATGGATTCTTTGACTGGAAGGAAGTGAGCGACTTTGGTAAGCTTGTGAATCACCACGAAGATAGAATCATTCCCTCTCTTGGACTTAGGAAATCCAGTGATGAAATCCATTTCAATGTGGCGAATTTCCACTCGGGAATAGGAAGAGGTTGGAGAAGACCGGCTGGACGTTGATGCTCTGCCTTCACTCTTCTGCAGACATCACATTCATTCACGAATTGGGCAATCTCCCTTTTCATGCGTGTCCACCAGTAAGATTGCTTGAGGTCTTGGTACATCTTGGAACTGCCAGGATGAATGGAAAGGAGAGAATCATGTGCTTCTTCCATTATGAGCTTCCTGAGATCACCTTTAGGAACAACGAGTCTGTCCTCGAAGAACAAGGTATCTCTCTCATCAACGCGATAGCACTTGTATTTAGGAGTGCCCTTTGCAATACCATGTTTCACTTTCTGCACCATGGCATCACTGAGTTGGGCCTCACGGACCTGATCTTCCAAGGTAGGAGCAACTTGAAGATTTGCAAGAAAACCCTGCGGAACAACTTGGAGGTTGAGCTTCCTGAATGCTTCACAAAGCTCAGGCTGGAACGGCTTGATAAGAAGGCTGTTGCAATATGCCTTTCTGCTCAAAGCATCTGCAATCACATTCGCCTTGCCAGGAGTGTATTCGATGCTGGGATCATACTCTTGGATCATTTCAACCCAACGAGTCTGGCGGAGGTTCAGATTCAGCTGTGTGAAGATGTACTTCAAGCTCTTGTGATCGGCGAAGATGTCGACTTTTCTGCCCAACAACAGATGTCTCCATGTAATCAAAGCATGTACCACAGCTGCTAGTTCAATATCATGTGTGGGATAGTTCTTCTCACTTGGCTTCAGCTGACGAGAAGTGTATGCCACAATTCTCTTGTCTTGCATAAGCACACCACCAAGACCTTGAAGAGAAGCATCACAGAATACTTCGTAGGGCTTGGACTCATCTGGAAGGGTAAGAACTGGAGCAGAGACGAGCTTTTCTTTGAGAGTTTTGAATGCCACTTCATAATCTGGAGACCAGTCGTACTTGACATTCTTCTGCAGCAAGTTGGAAAGAGGCTTGGCAATCTTGGAGAAGTTCTCAACGAACCTCCTGCAATAGCTGGCAAGACCAAGAAAGCTTCGGAGTTGCTTGACGTTCTGAGGAGCTTCCCAGTTGACAATTGCTTCAACTTTCTCGGGGTTAACCGCAATACCGTCAGCGGAGATGATATGGCCCAGGTACAAAACCTTATCGAGCCAAAATTCGCACTTGGAGAACTTTGCATAGAACTTGTGCTCACGGAGTCGGTCAAGAACCAGACGTAAGTGCTTTTCATGATCTTCTTCATTCTTGGAAAATACCAGAATATCATCCAGATACACAAGCACAAACTCGCCGGTGTAGGGGTTGAAGATGTAGTGCATCATTCTCGAGAAGGTAGGAGGAGCATTGGCGAGACCAAATGACATGACGTTATACAAGTTGGTATCAGAGCCGACCCTCGCGGTTACACGGATGTTTGCGGACAGTTTGCAGTCATGTTGTGCATGACGTTTGTGACCCGTCGTGGCACACGGCATGGCACATGTGCTGTCCTGGAAGCACAGACGGTTGTGCCAAGAGGGAACGTTCCTGTGGCCCGACGAGGACGTCGGTTCCTCTAAGTGAGGGTGTATGTGATGGCTTGGCTTATTAGGGATGATAGACTACTCATATCAATAAGGAATTCCTTCTTTTCCGGAAGCCCATTCGGATAGAACTCCAAAGTTAAGCGTGCTCAGCTTGGAGTAGTTTCAGGATGGGTGACCGACTGGGAAGTTTCTCCAGGGTGAGCACGAGTGAGGACAAAGTGCGCAGAAAAGACTAGTATTGATATGTGAGGCCAGTGTAGATCCCGCCAGGAGTAACGACCACCGGCGGGTGTGTCCGGGGCGTTACAGGTAATCCCGTCACCGGGTTCCCACGAGTCGGCGACGAGGCAACCGAGGAGCATGACAAAAGTCAAAACGGGCACGGTGCACACAAGGGAAACATTTCATACAACACCTGCATCACACGGGTCATCGTCTCGGGGTTATACCTTCGGAACAAACGTTTCGGAGGGGTTCGAGATCGTCGAGGGACGTAGTGGAAGTAGTCGTACACGGGTCGACGGTAGTTGTACACGTTGGCGTTTTCGTTTCCGAAGAGGTACTTGTCGCGTCGTCTTGTGTCGTCGTTCTCGTATCGTAGAGGAAGTAGGCGTTCCGTTCATCGAGGAAGTAGTGGTACACAATCATCGGTAGGGGTACTTGTCGCGGCATCGGACGTAGTGGTACTTGACGTATCGCCGTGTAGTTGTTCCCGTTCGTAGTCGTTCACTTCTCCGAAGGGGTACTTGTCATCGTGGTACTTGGCGATTCCATGTAGTCGTACACCCGGTGCAGTTGAACTTGGCACAATCGGTAGTCGAACTTGAAGGTCGTCGGCGACTCGAAGGGGTACTTGGCGTCGGTCTCGATCCGGAGATGAGCTTGCCTGTCTTAGGTACCAAACGCAGCAACAAGGCAACAAAAGGGGCAGCAAGGAGGCAAGGCAGCAACGTCATGACCACACGAGGCAAAGGCAGCGGCGCTCGGGCTGGCGAGGAAGAGGCCCCCGACCGACGGGTAGGAGGAGGTGCTCGGGGAGGTCGACCGGGCGCAGGAGATGGGCTGGAGAGGAGGGTGCGGCGTTGCGGTGTCGTGGTGGTACTCGGTGGCGTGCTGCGTCGGGCTTGGGGCGGCGCTCGAGGACGGAGCAGGGGCGGAGGACGAGGCCAGCTCGAGCGAGGCGGCCGGCGGCCCTGGTGGCGTGGCTGTCTCTGGCCGGACCTGGCGAGGAAGAGGCGAGGCGCTGGCCTCCGACCGCGAAGGAGAAGTGCGGCGCGGCCTGGCTGAGGAGGCAGTAGGGGCGGCTCGGGAGGCGCACGCAGGAGATGAGGGTCGGGCGTCGGCGGATCCGGGCCGGCCGGACTGCCACTGGAGGCGAGGCGGAGGAAGGAGCGGGGTCGGGCGGCTGCAGGCGATGATGCAACGCGCGAGGGGCTCGGGCGCATCGGGCGAGCGGGCAGGAGATGAGGGCTGCGAGGAGATGGGATCGGGGAGATCGAGCGAAGCGGGACTCTGGCGGCGCTCGGTGGGAGAGGGCGAGGGGAGAGGGTGAGGTCGCTAGGTGGGCTTAGGGTTCGAGAGATTAAGTGGGCCTGAAGGAGGAGTTGGGACCAAAGGAGGGAATTGGGCCGGCTGGAGGCTGAGCA
Source organism: Secale cereale (assembly GCA_902687465.1). Taxonomy (NCBI): domain Eukaryota; kingdom Viridiplantae; phylum Streptophyta; class Magnoliopsida; order Poales; family Poaceae; genus Secale; species Secale cereale. The sequence continues at coordinate 489,300,377 of LR738714.1, read as the reverse complement.
AGCCTAGAGGCCTGGCTGTTCCTTTCTCTCTTGCTGGTTTTGCCATTTCCAAAAACAGAAAAAATAGCCAGGAAAAAAAAGGAAGGGTTGCAAAAGAATTTGGACAAGAGGCTATTATTCCTGGACTCGCAAAATTGCGTTGGTTCCCAGAAAAATAGAAAAGGGGCATGAATGGAAAATAAATTCATATTCCTTTGAATTTATTTCAAATGGTGTGAACAAAGACTATGATTTAGAAGAGCCCAAAAATGTTCGGATTTTTGGAGGAGCCTCGATAAAAGGAAAAAGAATTATAGACAAGGAAAGGGGTGAAACTTGAAGCAACAGAGGTCTGGAGAATAATTGCAAGTGTGTTGTGGTTAATTCCAAACAAATGGAATATTTATTTATATAGCTCCCTAAATATTGGGAGGATATGTTTTAAAGAGAAATCACACTTCCCTCGATTTAAATGGACCGAAGGTCCACACGATTTATTTAGGTTGAGATGCAAAGATTAATGACATGATGGCATGACGACATGATGCAAAACAAAATAAATAACACAAGCGCAAAAGAAACACACGGGAGAACCCGAAACATCCGGAATCTCTGGAATCTTCTGGGACGTCGGTCTTCGGGCGTCACAACTCTCCCACACTAACAGAGGATCTCGACCCGAGATCCTAGTGATAGCACGGGATAAAAACGGAAGAGGAAGAGGTAAAACAAAGTTGCTTCTTTGACAGACGAGTGAAACCAAAGAACCTTGAGAGGTTGAACAATCTTGGATAAGAATACAATGGAGATGAACGAAGATGAAAACACACCGTTAGAACAGAGGAACAAGGAGCATTATGAGAACCTTGTAGGTTGAAAGACATGAAACAAGAGCTCACGGATGACGAAAGAATTTCAAAACCACTCCGGTTAACCAAGGAATAGAATGACATGATTCGGACAGCACTCCGACTGAAAATGGAAGGAATTGAACAAGAACTTGAGGAGATGAGATGATACTTGATGAAAACAACAACACACAGCCTCCGAAACAATTGAAAGAATGGCACAAGAGGTAAGAAGAATTCAGACAGCACTCCGGATAAAAAGATAGGCAAAACTTGATAAGATTAGAGAATTAGAATGGAGGACACAACACTCCGGTTAAATAGACAAGCAAGGGAGAATATGATCTTGATACAAACGAGATGATGGTCAAAGAGAGCAATATCAAAAAGCCTCCGGAATGAAAGAATAGAATATAGATCGTTGGAAAGAAAAGAACGGAGAAGAAAATGACAACTTCTCCAACAAATGAATATGAAAACCATCCTTACTAAGAAGGGTTGAATGGAGTTGTTGGAAAAAATCAACAACAAAAGAGTAAGCTCGTTGTGGGCTTATGGAAAACATCTCAAAATTATGAGGTGACAACCATCCACTGACGAAAATATTTGATTGGATTGAGATCAACAAGGAGACGATAAACTTATTTCACCGGAATGATAAATGAAGAACTTGGGTCATTTATAAGCACCATAATAGCAACAATCCTTAGGGAAAGCTTTTAGGTGAAATACAATCCAAGATTACTCCAACGAATAATTAAAGGGTTGAAAAGATCTCCTGAAAAGATAAGGTAGAAAGGATGACACTTGGAAAGCATGATGAAGAATGCTTGAGCTCCAACAAGAATCTTGATGAAGACTTCGAGGATGAATTAAATCATAATGAACCTCCATGAAGAACTCCGGTAACAAAAGGATGAGAAGTAAAAGATGAAAGAATAAGATTCAAGGCCCGCGATGAATTAGATGGAGCTTTGAAAAGATATAATTGAAATAACTTGGAGCTCCAGAAAACAAGATGAAGAATTTAGGACCTTGAATATGATATGATGAACAAGCTCCGGAAAACAGAGATTAGTCACTTGGAGGAAAAATAAGAATAAGAATAAGATTTACTGTATGCTTATCCTTCATCAAATTAAATTGATGACAAGCAAACGGATTTGGCATACTACTTATTCTCATTGGAAAGAATTAAGAGAGATCTCGCACAAGCTTGGGTAAATCTTCAATGAACCACCGGTAGGATTGTGAAAAGAACAAATGAATTAAAACGATAACAACGGAAGGGTAATCTTGAAAGAACCACCGTAAAAATATGGAGACGAACGAAGAGACATCAATGAAGAATATTTGGAGGACGAAGTTGAAAACTGAGAACGAAGTAATCTTCTGGAATGATGGCCTTCAGAGGAACACAAAGAAAAGAATTCATGAAATGCTTCGGATGGTTATAAAAGAATTCCTCACAATCGGAACAATAATGAGGATGGCATGAAACTAGAACCACGAATCTTCAAGAGAACGGGCCAAGATTTAAGAGAAACACTTCTTCGGTCTCCAAATGTGAGAAGACGAGAAATGCCATGAAGAATTGTTGAGCACTCAGGAATGAAGAATTAAAAAGGTTGAAACAACGATGAAAAGAATTGAAATCGATCTTGGAGAAGTCATATGACTGATGGAATCCATACTTACGTCACCAATTGAAAAAAATTGAGTATAACTCCAGAAAAAATAGAAGAGTCAGGTAAGATCCTGGAAAAAAGACCTGTGGGTTAGGGCCCACTCAAAGAAATCACCGTTGAAAAAGATTGCTTAAGAGATATTGCACCGGTTGAATTAAATGGCTTGAATAAGATGACAATCCTCAAAAAATAATTTGAACGGATTAAGAATGGAATTATGAATCTTCAGCACTCCGGATAGGAATAGTAAGAGGAGAATGATTAATTGGTGCACCGAAATAAGAAAGCATTGTGAAATGAGGAAAAGGATAAGATCAACATCGAAATCTTGAATTACATCCACCGGCAGAATTTGAGAACAAAAGAATGATGAACTTGAAGCTCTTGATCATCTTCACGATAAATCACCGGATAAGCACATTGAAGGAAAAGAATGAAGAAATATCACATGAATAAAATGGATATTTCATTTGAGAATTCCTGACTCCAAGAAGAATAAGGGTGGGAGGGTGGGGAAAACAAAGACAACTTGGGATGAATGAAACAGACAAATCGTCAGATTTCTCAACGGCGTCCGTATGGAATAATTTGAAGAGAAGGCACACCGGTTGAAAAGGATTAACATGAAGATCTCGATGGTCAAGAAGAATTAGCACTCCCATAGAAATATGAGAACACCGATTAGGAAGGTATAGAATCAACATTTGACATTGAAGCAACTCGAATACCAGAATCAAAATAAGAACAAAGGATAGATATGTTTATGAAGAAGATTATGTTGCAACATATCTATCCGAACAGAGAATTGAACGAATGAATTCCGCAGGTACATCAACTTGACGAGAAGCCACTTGGAAGAACAAAAGGTAAATAAAAGCAACAAGGAGCAGATATAACAAATACAAGATATAAGCTTCGTTCGACATATTCGTGCTGAAAGCTCATGGAATGTGTTACAAAAGGGTTTTGCAATCCCCGGATCAGCATAGCCAAGGACCCTTTAAGATGCAACTCCCGATCGGAACAAGCCCATAAAACCACTTCACTCAATGTAGAACCCCGAACTTCATATCATGCACTCGTTGGAAGAATGCCTAGAACTACTAGATGAACCCACCTATTAATTTCCGAAAGTTTCCAGTTATGCAATCAGGTGTTGGGGATACAGGGGAAGCACCGCGCACTCAACTCTAATCCTACATCCAGTTGTATCCATCCTTCAACACATAACCAGTTGTTTCTGGAAACCGTTTACCTCGGACCTTCGAAACGCATCTACTATACAAGCTATGGCAATACTCCCGAACTACCTCCCCAGTACTGGGTGATGTCGGGGTTATCTTGCCACTAACCGCATAGGAGAGTTTTCGATGTCGGCCGTCTTAAGTATTCTAGAACTGCCGCGATATGTTTGTGACGATAACACCTCGGAGCTCAACTCCCCGAGACACTGCCACAACCCCTAATGACAGGAGGCATCGAGAACAATGTTCTCGTCACAAAGACATCGGAACAATCCAAACAATACTCGCGTGATCCTAAAAAAAAATTTGGTGCAATTTTTGAAAGTAGAAGAGGCAAGAGTAATCGTCAGGAGTCCTCACCAGAGTGAAAAGAGATGAGGAGCAAAAGAAATCCTACTCTCCGATATATATATATATATATATATATAGGACAAAAAACATTTTCAAGTGTGTGCCTAGACTCAACCGTCAACGATTCGATCAATCAGTGGGGGCTTCTAGGTCGGAGAAGGCTCTAAATACCAACTTGTAATGCCCAGGATGGGAATATATCTCCTACGTGTCGAGGCACGACTTAAAGATATAAGCCCATTCTGGAATGATCGCAAGTTTGGTATCTTTGCACGACTCATGTAAAAGAGGGATTAAATTGCAAAAGGAGATAGTTGGCTTACACTCGCCACTTCACACAATACATTAAATAAGCCAAAACATCATTCAAAACATCACAACCCGACTACGGGTGCAGATCCAAAAGAAAGATACCAAAACAACATAAAGCCACAGGCCTAGATCGAATCCTAGTAGAAGCTCTACTGATCGTCGAAACGTCACAAGCATACAGCTGCTCTCCCCATGGAACTCCCGGAAGCTCTGAACCAGCTTCTGCATCAAACTCGGCTGAACCTGCATCTGGTGTTGTAGTATCTGTGAGCCACGAGGACTCAGCAATCCCATAACCATGGGTATCAAGACTAGCAAAGCTTTATGGATAGGAAGAGGTAAAGTGGTGAGGTTGCAGCAGCGGCTAAGCATAATATGGTGGCTAACTTACGAGTACCAGAATAAGATGAGCATCTACGCAAACGGTCACAAAAGTAGTGATCGCTAAAGATCCTGAACTACATACGAATCAAACATAACCCCACCGTGTTCTCTTCTCAAAGTGAAAAGAGACAGTCACGGTTACTCACACAGTTGTGTGTTTTACTTCGGATCATCTATCAAGTTTTCTACAACCGGACATTAACAAATTCCAATCTGCCACATAACCGCGGGCACGGCTTTCGAAAGATCATAACCCTGCAGGGGTGTCCCAACTTAGCCCATCACAAGCTCTCACGATTAGCTGAAGTGATAAATATAATATCATCACCCCTTATCTTAGGGAAATCCGATCAGGCTCGGCATCCCGGTGCACAAGACATTTCGACAATGGTAAAACAAGTCCAGGAAGACCTCCCGGTGTGTCGACACCCTAATAGTAGCCGCGCGTATCTCGTCTCAGGCCACATCCGGATAGGTGATCCTACGAGTAATACCAAACCTCGAGTTTCCCCGTGGTGGCCCCGCAGTCTCCCCGTTTGGGACCAACACCATCAGCACTGCCCCTCCCTGCTATGTAGAATTAAGAACCCGGGGACGCGACCCCCTATGCAAATTTAATTAATTAATTAAGTTGTTATTATGAGCAAATTAAAACCAAAGTTGGGCCTTGCTGGAGGAGTTTTATTCAAAGTCGAACTGTCAAGGGGTCCCCATCCACCCATCGTGTAAGGAACGCAAAATCAAGGAACATAATGTCGGTTTATCGGCACCTAAGGTGGCATGAGTGGAACAAAACACCGAGCAAAAGGCCAAGCCTTCCACCCATGCCTAGTATATAGGTGTGTTAATATAATTATAGATATTGTGATATTCCAACAACAAGTTCCCTCCTGGAACAAACTTCTTCTTCACCTGCAACTAACAACGCTATAAGAGGGGCTGAGCAAGCGGGTAACATAGCCAAACAGTGGTTTTGCTAGGAAGGTTTCAAATGTTAGAGGTTTCATGGCAACAAGGAGAGGCTGACAATAAAGATGGATAGCGCGACATGTAACGATAGCATCGAGACAACTAAGCATGGCAATGGTAGTAAAGGTATCCAAGGGTATGATCATCTTGCCTGGGATTCCGCAAGGGAGAAGAACAAGTCCATGAAGCAGACAGAGCAACATAGACGAGAGAATCCTCACAACTCCGGTACGAAACCGAAGCTAACAAGAGAAGCAACCGGAAAGAAGCAAACAACACGGTAAACACACAAGCATAAACATGACATACGATGCACATCCAAGTATGATGCATGTCCGGTTTAATTATGCATGGCAATGGCAAAGTGCACAAACAACACTACAAGTTAAGTGGAGCTCAATATGCAACGAGTTGCATATTGACGAAACACCACATTTTAATTATTTAGTTTACTCTTGTTTATTTACAAGACAAGGTTAAATGGTTGTTAACATGGCAAGAGGTGAAGCATAATAAAACTACACTATTTAGACATTTTAAAAGAGGCCGGAAATAACAACAACAACTCCGGAAAAATCCCCATAAGCATGTTTAGCAATTTTTAAGCAAACAACAATTCACACAATTTTAATGTTGTTAACATGATGCGGATGACATGATCAAGTTTATGCAATTTTATTAAAAGTAGACATGAAGAAGATATGAAGATGATACGGAGCATTTGTCACCGTGGTGGAAGGAAAGGGTGCCACGGCAACGATCCGAAAATGATGCAACGCAACATCTCGGTTCCGGTAACTCGTTGAGAGTCCAGTGCAAAAGCAAAGGTGGCGTGAGCGAGTCGAACGAGATGAAAAGGTGGGGTGATCCCGTCACCGGGTTCCCACGAGTCAGCGACGAGGCAACCGAGGAGCATGACAAAAGTCGAAACGGGCATGGTGCACACAAGGAAAACATTTCATACAACACGTGCATCACACGGGTCATCGTCTCGGGGTTATACCTTCGGAACAAACGTTTCGGAGGGGTTCGAGATCGTCGAGGGACGTAGTGGAAGTAGTCGTACACGGGTCGACGGTAGTTGTACACGTTGGCGTTTTCGTTTCCGAAGAGGTACTTGTCGCGTCGTCTTGTGTCGTCGTTCTCGTATCATAGAGGAAGTAGGCATTCCGTTCGTCGAGGAAGTAGTGGTACACAATCATCGGTAGGGGTACTTGTCGCGGCATCGGACATAGTGGTACTTGACGTATCGCCGTGTAGTTGTTCCCGTTCGTAGTCGTTCACTTCTCCGAAGGGGTACTTGTCATCGTGGTACTTGGCGATTCCATATAGTCGTACACCCGGTGCAGTTGAACTTGGCACAATCGGTAGTCGAACTTGAAGGTCGTCGGCGACTCGAAGGGGTACTTGGCATCGGTCTCGATCCGGAGATGAGCTTGCCTGTCTTAGGTACCAAACGCAGCAACAAGGCAACAAAAGCGGCAGCAAGGAGGCAAGGCAGCAGCGTCATGACCACACGAGGCGAAGGCAGCGGTGCTCGGGCCGGCGAGGAAGAGGCCCCCGACCGACGGGTAGGAGGAGGTGCTCGGGGATGTCGACCGGGCGCGGGAGATGGGCTGGAGAGGAGGGCGCGGCGTTGCGGTGTCGTGACGGTACTCGGTGGCGTGCTGCGTTGGGCTTAGGGCGGCGCTCGAGGACGGAGCAGGGGCGGAGGACGAGGCCAGCTCGAGCGAGGCAGCCGGCGGCCCTGGTGGCGCGGCTGTCTCTGGCCGGACCTGGCGAGGAAGAGGCGAGGCGCTGGCCTCCGACCGCGGAGGAGAAGTGCGGCGCGGCCTGGCTGAGGAGGCAGCAGGGGCGGCTCGGGAGGCGCACGCAGGAGATGAGGGTCGGGCGTCGGCGGATCCTGGCCGGCCGGACTGCCACTGGAGGCGAGGCGGAGGAAGGAGCGGGGTCAGGCGGCTGCAGGCGATGACGCAGCGCGCGAGGGGCTCGGGCGCATCGGGCGAGCGGGCAGGAGATGAGGGCTGCGAGGAGATGGGATCGGGGAGATCGAGCGAAGCGGGACTTTGGCGGCGCTCGGTGGGAGAGGGCGAGGGGAGAGGGTGAGGTCGCTAGGTGGGCCTAGTGTTCGGGAGATTAAGTGGGCCTGAAGGAGGAGTTGGGCCCAAAGGAGGGAATTGGGCCGGCTGGAGGCTGAGCAAGCCTAGAGGCCTGGCTGTTCCTTTCTCTCTTGCTGGTTTTGCCATTTCCAAAAACAGAAAAAAATAGCCAGGAAAAAAAAGGAAGGGTTGCAAAAGAATTTGGACAAGAGGCTATTATTCCTGGACTCGCAAAATTGCGTTGGTTCCCAGAAAAATAGAAAAGGGGCATGAATGGAAAATAAATTCAAATTCCTTTGAATTTATTTCAAATGGTGTGAACAAAGACTATGATTTAGAAGAGCCCAAAAATGTTCGGATTTTTGGAGGAGCCTCGATAAAAGGAAAAAGAATTATAGACAAGGAAAGGGGTGAAACTTGAAGCAACAGAGGTCTGGAGAATAATTGCAAGTGTGTTGCGGTTAATTCCAAACAAATGGAATATTTATTTATATAGCTCCCTAAATATTGGGAGGATATGTTTTAAAGAGAAATCACACTTCCCTCGATTTAAATGGACCGAAGGTCCAGACGATTTATTTAGGTTGAGATGCAAATATTAATGACATGATGGCATGACGACATGATGCAAAACAAAATAAATAACACAAGCGCAAAAGAAACACACGGGAGAACCCGAAACATCCGGAATCTCTGGAATCTTCTGGGACGTCGGTCTTCGGGCGTCACATTGATATGTTGAGAATAGACCCGGGGGCCATAGGTTTCAATAGTGGCTTCTCTCATGATAGCAGAATTCTATGGTGGGTGAACGAATTACTGTCGAGCAATTGATAGAAAAGCGAATAATTATGAGAATATCTATGTTGGGGAACGTAGTATTTTAAAATTTTCCTACGATCACGCAAGATCTATCTACTAGATGCATAGCAACGAGAGGGGAGAGTGTGTCTACGTACCCTCGTAGACCGGGAGCGGAAGCGTCAAGTGACGCGGTTGATGTTGTCAAACTTCTTCGCGATCCAACCGATCAAGCACCGAACGTACGACACCTCCGCGTTCAGCACACGTTCAGCTTGATGAAGTCCCACGAACTCTTGATCCAGTTGAGCTTCACGGGAGAGTTTCATCAGCACGACGGCGTGGTGACGGATATGATGTATTCACTGGCGCAGGGCTTCGCCTAAGCACCGCGACGGTATGACCGAGGTGTGTTTCTGTGGAGGGGGGCACCGCACACGGCTGGAACAATTCAACTTGTGTGTCTTTGGGTGCCCCCCTGCCCCCGTATATAAAGGATCAAGGGGGGAGGCCGGCCGGCCCTCCTATGGTGCGGCTAGGGGTGCAATCCTACTACGAATAGGATTGCAATCCTATTCCTAGTAGGAACCACCAAAGAAGGAAGAGAGGGAAAGGAAAAGAAGGAGAGGTGGCGCCCCCCAATCCTAGTCCAACTAGGAACCCTAGGTGGGGCGCCGGCCAGCCCCTATGGGCTGCCTCTCTCTTTTCCATAAGGCCCACTATGGACCATCCCCCCTCGTAGGGGGTTTCGGTAACCCCCTCCGGCAATCCCGTTAAATCCGAAACTTTTCCGGAACACTTCCGGTGTCCGAATATAGTCGTCCAATATATCAATCTTTATGTCTCGGACATTCCGAGACTCCTCGTCATGTCCGTGATCTCATCCGGGACTTCGAACTACCTTCGGTACATCAAAACTCATAAACTCATAATACCGATCGTCATCAAACGTTAAGCGTGCGGACCCTACGGGTTCGAGAACTATGTAGACATGACCGAGACTCATCTCCGGTCAATAACCAATAGCGGAACCTGGATGTTCATATTGGCTCCTACATATTCTACGAAGATCTTTTATCGGTCAAAACCGCACAACAACATACGTTGTTCCTTTTGTCATCGGTATGTTACTTGCCCGAGATTCGATCGTCGGTATCTCCATACCTAGTTCAATCTCGTTACCGGCAAGTCTCTTTACTCGTTCCGTAACACATCATCTCGTGACTAACTCATTAGTCTTTTTGCTTGCAAGGCTTATTGTGATGTGTGTTACCGAGAGGGCCCAGAGATACCTCTCCGACACTCGGAGTGACAAATCCTAATCTTGATCTATGCCAACACCACGAATACTTTCGGAGACACCTGTAGAGCATCTTTATGATCACCCAGTTACGTTGTGACGTTTGATAGCACACAAGGTGTTCCTACGGTATTCGGGAGTTGCATAATCTCATAGTCATAGGAACATGTATAAGTCATGAAGAAAGCAATAGCAGTAAAACTAAACGATCATAGTGCTATGCTAACGGATGGGTCTTGTCCATCACATTGTTCTCCTAATGATGTGATCCCGTTGATCAAATGACAACTCATGTCTATGGCTAGGAAACATAACCATCTTTGATCAATGAGCTAGTCTAGTAGAGGCATACTAGGGACATACTGTTTTGTCTATGTATCCACACAGTTTCCGGTTAATACAATTCTAGCATGAATAAAAGACATTTATCATGATATAAGGAAATACAAATAACATCTTTATTATTGCCTCTAGGGCATATTTCCTTCAGTCTCCCACTTGAACTAGAGTCAATAATCTAGCTCACATCGCCATGTGATTTAATACGGATAGTTCACATCGTTATGTGAATAACACCCATAGTTCACATCGCCATGTGACCAACACCCAAAGGGTTTACTAGAGTCAATAATCTAGTTCACATCGCTATGTGATTAATACCCAAGAGTAATAAGGTGTGATCATGTTTTGCTTGTGAGAGAAGTTTAGTCAACGGGTCTGTCACATTCAGATCCGTATGTATTTTGCAAATTTCTATGTCTACAATGCTCTGCATAGAGCTACTCTAGCTAATTGCTCCCACTTTCAATACGCATCTGGATTGATACTTAGAGTCATCTGGATTTAGTGTCAAAGCTTGCATCGGCGTAACCCTTTACGACGAACTCTTTATCACCTCCATAATCGAGAAACATTTCCTTAGTCATCCAGTTACTAAGGATAATTTTGACCGCTGTACAGTGATCTACTCCTGGATCACTATTGTACCCCCTTGACAAACTCATGGCAAGGTACACAACATGTTTGGTACATAGCATGGCATACTTTATAGAACCTATGGCTGAGGCATAGGGAATGACTTTCATTCTCTCTATATTTTTCTGCCGTGGTCTGGCTTTGAGTCTTACTCAACTTCACACCTTACAAGTCAGGCAAGAACTACTTCTTTGACTGATCCATTTTGAACTACTTCAAAATCTTATCAAGGTATGTACTTATCAAGCGTCTTGATCTATCTCTATAGATCTTGATGCCCAATATGTAAGCAGCTTCACCAAGGTCTTTCTTTGAAAAACTCCTTTCAAACACTCCTTTATGCTTTCCAGAAAAATTCTACATCATTTCCGATCGATAATATGTCATTCACATATACTTATCAGAAAGGTTGTAGTGCTCCCACTCACTTCTTGTAAATACAGGCTTCACCGTAAGTCTGTATAAATCTATATGCTTTGATCAACTTATCAAAGCGTATATTCCAACTCCGAGATGCTTGCACCAGTCCATAGATGGATCGCTGGAACTTGCATACTTTGTTAGCACCTTTTGGATCGACAAAACCTTCTGGTTGCATCATATACAACTCTTCTTTGAGATATCCATTCAGGAATGCAGTTTTGACATCCATTTGCCAGATTTCATAATCATAAAATGCGGCAATTGCTAACATGATTCGGACAGACTTAAGAGAAGGTCTCACCGCAGTCAACTCCTTGAACTTGTCGAAACCCTTTCGCAACAAGTCGAGCTTTGTAAACAGTAACATTACCGTCTGCGTCAGTCTTCCTCTTGAAGATCCATTTATTTTCGATGGCCTGCCGATCATCGGGCAAGTCAACCAAAGTCCACACTCTGTTCTCATACATGGATCCCATCAGATTTCATGGCCTCAAGCCATTTTGTGGAATCTGGGCTCATCATCGCTTCCTCATAGTTCGTAGGTTCATCATGGTCTAGTAACATGATTTCCAGAACTGGGTTGCCGTACCACTCTGGTGTGGAACGTACTCTGGTTGATCTACGACGTTCAGCAGATACTTGATCCGTAGTTTCATGATCATCATCATTAACTTCCTCACTGATTGGTGTAGGAATCACTGGAACAATTTTCTGTGATGTTCTACTTTCCAATTCGGGAGAAGGTACAATTACCTCATCAAGTTCTACTTTCCTCCCACTCACTTCTTTCGAGAGAAACTCCTTCTCTAGAAAGGATCCATTCTTAGCAACAAAGACCTTGCCTTCGGATCTGTGATAGAAGGTGTACCCAACATTTTCTTTTGGGTATCCTATGAAGATTTACTTCTCCGATTTGGGTTCGAGCTTATCATGTTGAAACTTTTTCACATAAGCATCGCAGTCCCAAACTTAAAAAAATGACAGCTTAGGTTTCTCGTCAAACCACAGTTCATACAGTGTCATCTCCATGGATTTAGATGGTGCCCTATTTAACGTGAATGTAGATGTCTCTAATGCATAACCCCAAAAGCAATAGTGGTAGATCGGTAAGAGACATCATCGATCGCACCATATCTAATAAAGTACGGTTATGACGTTCGGACACACCATTACACTGTGGTGTTCCAGGTGGCGTGAGTAGTGAAACTATTTCACATTGGTTTTACTGAAGGCCAAACTCGCTAACTCAAATATTTTACCTCTACGATCATATCGTAGAAACTCTTATTTTCTTGTTACGATGATTCTCCACTTCATTCTGAAATTCTTTGAACTTTTCAAATGTTTCAGACTTGTGCTTCATTAAGTAGATATACCCATATCTGCTCAAATCATCAGTGAAGGTCAGAAAATAACGATTCCCACCGTGAGCTTCAACACTCATTGGTCTGCATACATCAGTATGTATGATTTCCAACAACTCTGTTGCTCGCTCCACAGTTCCGGAGAACGGAGTTTTAGTCATCTTGCCCATGAGGCATGGTTCGCAAGCACCAAGTGATTCATAATCAAGTAATTCCAAAAAGTCCGTCACTATGGAGTTTCTTCATGTGCTTTACACCAATATGACCTAAACGGCAGTGCCACAAATAAGTTGCACTATCATTATTAACCTTGCATCTTTTGGCTTCAATATTATGAATATGTGTATCACCACGATTGAGATCCAACAAACTATTTTCATTGGGTGTATGACCATCGAAGGTTTTATTCATGTAAACAGAATAACAATTATTCTATGACTTTAAATGAATAACCGAATTGCAACAAATATGATCAAATCATATTCATGCTCAACGCAAATGCCAAATAACATTTATTTAGGTTTTACACTAATCCCAAAAGTATAGGGAGTGTGCGATGATGATCATATTAATCTTGGAACCACTTCCAACACACATCGTCACTTCATCCTTTAACTAGTTTCTGTTCATTATGCAACTCCTATTTCGAGTTACTACTCTTTAGCAACTGAACCAGTATCAAATACCGAGGGGTTGCTATGAACACTAGTAAAAATACACATCAATAATCTGTATATCAAATATACCTTTGTTCACTTTGCCATCCTTCTTATCCGCCAAGTATCTAGGGCAGTTCCACTTCCGGTGACCATTTCCTTTGCAGTAGAAGCACTTAGTTTCAGGCTTGAGTTTAGCTCTGGGTTTCTTCATGGGAGTGACAACTTGCTTGTCATTCTTCTTGAAGTTCCCCTTCTATCCCTTTGCCCTTTACTTGAAACAAGTGGTCTTGTTAACCATCAACACTTGATGCTCTTTCTTGATTTCTACCTTCGCCGATTTCAGCATTGTGAAGAGCTCGGGAATTACTTTTGTCATCCCTTGCATATTATAGTTCATCACGAAGTTCTACTAACTTGGTGATAGTGACTAGAGAACTTTGTCAATTACTATCTTATCTGGAAGATTAACTCCCACTTGATTCAAGTAATTGTAGTACCCAGACAATCTGAGCACATGCTCACTGGTTGAGCTATTCTCCTCCATCTTGTAGGCAAAGTACTGTCAGAAGTCTCATACCTCTCGACACGGGCATGAGTATGAAATACTAATTTCAACTCTTGGAACATCTTATATGCTCCGTGGCTTTCAAAATGTTTTTGAAGTCCCGGTTCTAAGCCGTAAAGCATGGTGCACTTAAACTATCAAGTAGTCATCATACCGAGCTTTTGTCAAAAACGTTCATAACGTCTACATCTGCTCCTGCAATAGGTCTGTCACCTAGCGGTGCATCAAGGACATATTTCTCTGTGCAGCAATGAGGATAATCCTCAGGTCACGGAACAATTCCGCATCATTGCTACTAACATCTTTCAACTTAGTTTTCTCTAGGAACATATCAAAAAATAAACGGGGAGCAACATCGCGAGCGATTGATCTACAACATAGATATGCTAATACTACCAGGACTAAGTTCATGATAAATTAAAGTTCAATTTAATCATATTACTTAAGAACTCCCACTTAGATAGACATCCCTCTAGTCATCTAAATGATCACGTGATCCAAATCAACTAAACCATGTCCGATCATCACGTGAGATGGAGTAGTTTCAATGGTGAACATCTTATGTTGATCATATCTACTATATGATTCACGCTCGACCTTTCGGTCTCCAGTGTTCCGAGGCCATATCTGCATATGCTAGGCTCGTCAAGTTTAACCCGAGTATTCTGCGTGTGCAAAACTGGCTTACACCCGTTGTATTTGAACGTAGAGCTTATCACACCCGATCATCACGTGGTGTCTCGGCACGACGAACTTCCGCAACGGTGCATACTCAGGGAGAACACTTATACCTTGAAATTTAGTAAGGGATCATCTTATAATGCTACCGTCGTTCTAAGCAAAATAAGAAGCATAATAAGATAAACATCACATGCAATCAAAATATGTGACATGATATGGCCATCGTCATCTTGTGCTTTTGATCTCCATCTCCAAAGCACTGTCATGATCACCTTCGTCACCGGCGCGACACCTTGATCTCCATCGTAGCATCGTTGTCGTCTCGCCAACTATTGCTTCTACGACTATCGCTACCGCTTAGTGATAAAGTAAAGCAATTACATGGCGATTGCATTTCATACAATAAAGCGACAACCATATGGCTCCAGCCAGTTGCCGATAACATTACAAAACATGATCATCTCATACAAAACTATATAACTCATCATGTCTTGACCATATCACATCACAACATGCCCTGCAAAAACAAGTTAGACGTCCTCTACTTTGTTGTTGCAAGTTTTACGTGGCTGCTACGGGCTTAGCAAGAACCGTTCTTACCTACCCATACAAAACCACAACGATGTTTCGTCAAGTATGTGCTGTTTTAACCTTCACAAGGACCGGGTGTAGCCACACTTGATTCAGCTAAAGTGAGAGAGACAGACACCCGCCAGTCACCTTTAAGCAACGAGTGCTCGTAACGGTGAAACCAGTCTCGCGTAAGCGTACGCGTAATGTCGGTCCGGGCCGCTTCATCTCACAATACCGCCGAAGCAAAGTATGACATGCTGGTAAGCAGTATGACTAGTATCGCCCACAACTCATTGTGTTCTACTCGTGCATATCATCTACGCATAGACCTGGCTCTGATGCCACTGTTGGGGAACGTAGTATTTTAAAATTTTCCTACGATCACGCAAGATCTATCTACTAGATGCATAGCAACGAGAGGGGAGAGTGTGTCTACGTACCCTCGTAGACCGGGAGCGGAAGCGTCAAGTGATGCGGTTGATGTTGTCGAACTTCTTCGCGATCCAACCGATCAAGCACCGAACGTACGGCACCTCCGCGTTCAACACACGTTCAGCTTGATGACGTCCCACGAGCTCTTGATCCAGTTGAGCTTCACGGGAGAGTTTCGTCAGCACGACGGCGTGGTGACGGATATGATGTATTCACCGGCGCAGGGCTTCGCCTAAGCACCGCGACGGTATGACCGAGGTGTGTTTCTGTGGAGGGGGGCACCGCACACGGCTGGAACAATTCAACTTGTGTGTCTTTGGGTGCCCCCCTGCCCCCGTATATAAAGGAGCAAGGGGGGAGGCCGGCCGGCCCTCCTATGGTGCGGCTAGGGGTGCAATCCTACTAGGAATAGGATTGCAATCCTATTCCTAGTAGGAACCACCAAAGAAGGAAGAGAGGGAAAGGAAAAGAAGGAGAGGTGGCGCCCCCCAATCCTAGTCCAACTAGGAACCCTAGGTGGGGCGCCGGCCAGCCCCTATGGGCTGCCTCTCTCTTTTCCATAAGGCCCACTATGGACCATCCCCCCTCGTAGGGGGTTCCGGTAACCCCCTCCGGCAATCCCGTTAAATCCGAAACTTTTCCGGAACACTTCCGGTGTCCGAATATAGTCGTCCAATGTATCAATCTTTATGTCTCGGACATTCCGAGACTCCTCGTCATGTCCGTGATCTCATCTGGGACTCCGAACTACCTTCGGTACATCAAAACTCATAAACTCATAATACCGATCGTCATCAAACGTTAAGCGTGCGGACCCTACGGGTTCGAGAACTATGTAGACATGACCGAGACTCATCTCTGGTCAATAACCAATAGCGGAAC
This sequence comes from Secale cereale, assembly GCA_902687465.1. Taxonomy (NCBI): domain Eukaryota; kingdom Viridiplantae; phylum Streptophyta; class Magnoliopsida; order Poales; family Poaceae; genus Secale; species Secale cereale. Next base: position 489,283,848 of record LR738714.1, on the reverse strand, counting down.
TTGGATGTTCATATTGGCTCCTACATATTCTACGAAGATCTTTTATCGGTCAAAACCGCACAACAACATACGTTGTTCCTTTTGTCATCGGTATGTTACTTGCCCGAGATTCGATCGTCGGTATCTCCATATCTAGTTCAATCTCGTTACCGGCAAGTCTCTTTACTCGTTCCGTAACACATCATCTCGTGACTAACTCATTAGTCTTTTTGCTTGCAAGGCTTATTGTGATGTGTGTTACCGAGAGGACCTAGAGATACCTCTCCGACACTCGGAGTGACAAATCCTAATCTTGATCTATGCCAACACCACGAATACTTTCGGAGACACCTGTAGAGCATCTTTATGATCACCCAGTTATGTTGTGACGTTTGATAGCACACAAGGTGTTCCTACGGTATTCGGGAGTTGCATAATCTCATAGTCATAGGAACATGTATAAGTCATGAAGAAAGCAATAGCAGTAAAACTAAACGATCATAGTGCTATGCTAACGGATGGGTCTTGTCCATCACATCATTCTCCTAATGATGTGATCCCGTTGATCAAATGACAACTCATGTCTATGGCTAGGAAACATAACCATCTTTGATCAATGAGCTAGTCTAGTAGAGTCATACTAGGGACATACTGTTTTGTCTATGTATCCACACATGTACTAAGTTTCCGGTTAATACAATTCTAGCATGAATAAAAGACATTTATCATGATATAATGAAATACAAATAACATCTTTATTATTGCCTCTAGGGCATATTTCCTTCAATCTAGGCATGATCATTATATATAGGCATCACGTCCGTGACAAGTAGACCGAAACGATTCTGCATCTACTACTATTACTCCACACATCGACCGCTATCCAGCATGCATCTAGAGTATTAAGTTCATAAGAACAGAGTAACGCCTTAAGCAAGATAGCATGATGTAGAGGGATAAACTCAAGCAATGTCATATAAACCCCATCTTTTTATCCTCGATGGCAACAATACAATATGTGCCTTGCTGCCCCTACTGTCACTGGGAAAGGACACCGCAAGATTGAACCCAAAGCCAAGCACTTCTCCCATTGCAAGAACTAAAGATCTAGTAGGCCAGACCAAACCAATAATTCGAAGAGACTTGCAAGGATATTATAATCATACATAAAAGAGTTCAGAAAAGAACCAAATATTTCTCATAGATAATCTTGATCATAAACCCACAATTCGTCATATCTCGACAAACACACCGCAAAAAGAGATTACATCGAATAGATCTCCTCAAAGATCGAGGAGAACTTGGTATTGAGATCCAAAGAGAGAGAAGAAGCCATCAAGGTACTAACTATGGACCCAAAGGTCTGTGGTAAACTACTCACAACTCATGGTGAGGCAATGGTGTTGATGTAGAAGCACTCCGTGGTAGATCCCCCCTCCGGCGGAGCTTCGGAACAGGCCCCAAGATGGGAACTCACGGGAAGAGAAGGTTGCAGCGGTGGAATTAGGGTTTTCTCTCCGTGTCTGATGTTTGCGGGGTACATAGGTATATATAGGAGGAAGTGTTGGAAATATGCCCTAGAGGCAATAATAAAATGGTTATTATTATATTTCCTTGTTCATGATAATTGTCTATTGTTCATGCTATAATTGTATTAACCGGAGACCGTAATACATGTATGAATACGTAGACCACAATATGTCCCTAGTAAGCCTCTAGTTGACTAGCTCGTTGATCAATAGATGGTTACGGTTTCCTGACGATGGACATTGGATGTTGTTGATAACGGGATCACATCATTAGGAGAATGATGTGATGGACAAGACCCAATCCTAAGCATAGCACAAGATCGTGTAGTTCGTCTGCTAAAGCTTTTCTAATGTCAAGTATCATTTCCTTAGACCATGAGATTGTGCAACTCCCGGATACCGTAGGAATGCTTTGGGTGTGCCAAACATCACAACATAACTGGGTGGCTATAAAGGCACACTACATGTATCTCTGAAAGTGTCTGCTGGGTTGGCACGAATCGAGACTGGGATTTGTCACTCCATATGACGGAGAGGTATCTCTGGGCCCACTCGGTAGGACATCATCATAATGAGCTCAATGTGACCAAAGAGTTGATCACGGGATGATGTGTTATGGAATGAGTAAAATTGACTTGCCGGTAACGAGATTGAACGAGGTACTGGGATACCGACGATCGAATCCCGGGCAAGTAACGTACCGATTGACAAAGGGAATTGTATACAGGATTGATTGAATCCCCGACATCGTGGTTCATCCGATGAGATCATCGTGTAACATGTGGGAGCCAACATGGGTATCCAGATCCCGTTGTTGGTTATTGGCCAGAGAGCTGTCTCGGTCATGTCTGCATGATTCCCGAACCCGTAGGGTCTACACACTTATGGTTCAGTGATGCTAGAGTTGTTATGGGAATTAGTGTGCAGTTACCGAATGTTGTTCGAAGTCCCGGATGAGATCCCGGACGTCACGAGGAGTTCCGGAATGGCCCGGAAGTAAATATTTATATATGGGAAGTCCTATTTTGGCCACCGGAAAATGTTCAGGATTTTTTGGTATTGTACCGAGAAGGTTCTAGAAGGTTCCGGAGTGGGGCCCACCTACATGGGGGGACCCACATGAACGTGGGTAGTGGGGGCAAGGCCCCACACCCCTGGTCAAGGCGCACCAAGATCCCCCCTTAGAAGGAATAAGATCATATCCCGAAGGGATAAGATCAAGATCCCTAAAAAAGGGGGATAACAATCGGTGGGGAAGGGAAATGATGGGATTTCTTTCCCCCACCTTTGCCAAGGCCCCAATGGACTTGGAGGGAAAGAAACCAGCCCCCTCCACCCCTATATATAGTGGGGAGGCGCATGGGAGCCGCACCCCTTCCCCTGGCGCAGCCCTCTCCCTCCCCAACACCTCTGTAGTAGTAGTAGTGCTTGGCGAAGCCCTGCCGGAGAACTGCAAGCTCCACCACCACGCCGTCGTGCTGCCGGAGCTCTCCCTCAACTTCTCCTCTCCCCTTGCTGGATCAAGAAGGAGGAGACGTCTCCGGGCTGTACGTGTGTTGAACATGGAGGCGTCGTTGTTCGGCGCTTAGATTGGAATCAACCGCGATCTGAATCGCTACGAGTACGACTCCTTCATCCGCGTTCTTGTAATGCTTCCGCATCACGATGTTCAGGGGTATGAAGATGCACTCCCCTCTCTCTCGTTGCTAGTCTCTCCATAGATTGATCTTGGTGATGCGTAGAAAATTTTAAATTTCTGCAACGACCCCCAATAGTGGCATCATGAGCTAGGTCTATGCGTAGTTTCTATGCACGAGTAGAACACAAGTTGCTGTGGGCGTCGATTTTGTCAATTTACTTGCCGTTACTAGTCTTTTCTTGATTTGGTGGCATCACGGATGAAGCGGCCCGGACCGACCTTACACGTACGCTTACGTGAGACAGGTTCCATCGACTGATATGCACTAGTTGCATAAGGTGGCTAGCGGGTGTCTGTCTCTCCCACTTTAGTCGGATCGGATTCGATGAAAAGGGTCCTTATGAAGGGTAAATAGAAATTGGCATATCACGTTGTGGTTTTGGCGTAGGTAAGAAACGTTCTTGCTAGAAACCTATAGCAGCCACGTAAAAACTTGCAACAACAATTAGATGACGTCTAACTTGTTCTTGCAGCATATGTCGTGTGATGTGATATGGCCAAAAGGATGTGATGAATGATATATGTGATGTATGAGATTGATCATGTTCTTGTAATAAGAATCACGACTTGCATGTCGATGAGTATGACAACCGGCAGGAGCCATAGGAGTTGTCTTAATTTGTTATATGACATGCGTGTCAATGAAAACGCCATGTAATTACTTTACTTTATTGCTAACCGTTAGCCATAGTAGTAGAAGTATTAGTTGGCGAGACAACTTCATGAAGACACGATGATGGAGATCATGGTGTCATGCCGGTGACGATGATGATCATGGCGCCCCGAAGATGGAGATCAAAAGGAGCAAAATGATATTGGCCATATCATGTCACTTTTTGATTGCATATGATGTTTATCATGTTTTTACATCTTATTTACTTAGAACGACGGTAGCATAAATAAGATGATCCCTCATAAAATTTCAAGAAAGTGTTCCCCCTAACTGTGCACCGTTGCGAAAGTTCGTTGTTTCGAAGCACCACATGATGATCGGGTGTGATAGATTCTAACATTCGCATACAACGGGTGTAAGCCAGATTTACACATGCAAAACACTTAGGTTGAATTGACGAGCCTAGCATGTACAGACATGGCCTCGGAACACAAGAGACCGAAAGGTCGAACATGAGTCGTATAGTGGATACGATCAACATGAAGATGTTCACCGATGATGACTAGTCCGTCTCACGTGATGATCGGACACGGCCTAGTTGACTCGGATCATGTATCACTTAGATGACTAGAGGGATGTCTATCTGAGTGGGAGTTCATTAAATAATTTGATTAGATGAACTTAATTATCATGGACATAGTCAAAAGGTCTTTGCAAATTATGTCGTAGCTCACGCTTTGGTTCTACTGTTTTAGATTTGTTCCTAGAGAAATTTAGTTGAGAGTTGACAGTAGCAATTATGCGGACTGGGTCCATAAACTGAGGATTGTCCTCATTGCTGCGCAGAAGGATTATGTCCTTAATGCACCGCTCAGTGTGCTGAACCTCGAGCGTCGGTTGTGGATGTTGCGAACATCTGACATACACGTTTTGATGACTACGTGATAGTTCAGTGCGTAATGCTAAATGGTTTAGAATTGAGGCACCAAAGACGTTTTTGAAACATCACAGAACATATGAGATGTTCCAAGGACTGAAATTGGGATTTCAGGCTAGTGCCCACGTCAAGAGGTATGAGACCTCTGACAAGTTTCTTAAACCTGCAAACTAAGGAGAAAAGCTCAATCGTTGAGCATGTGCTCAGATTGTATGAGTACTACAATCGCTTGAATTGAGTGGGAGTTAATCTTCCAGCTGAGATAGTGATGGTTCTCCAAAGTCACTGCCACCAAGCTACTAGAGCTTCGTGATGAACTATAACATATCAGGGATAGATATCATGATCCTTGAGCTATTCGCGACACCGCAAAAGTAGAAATCCAATAGGAGCATCAATTGTTGATGGTTAGTAAAACCACTAGTTTCAAAAAGGGCAAGGGCAAGAAAGGGATACTTCATAAAACGGCAAATCAGCTGCTGCTCTAGTGAAGAAACCAAAGGTTGAACCCAAACCCGAGACTAAGTGCTTCTGAAATGAGGGGAACGGTCACTGAAGCAGAACTACCCTAGATACTTGGTAGATGAGAAGGCTGGCAAGGCCGATAGAAGTATATTGGATATACATTATAATGTGTACTTTACTAGTACTCCTAGTAGCACCAGGGTATTAAATACCGGTTCGGTTGCTAAGTGGTAGTAACTCGAAATAAAAAGCGACGGAATAGACGGAGACTAGCTGACGGTGAGATGACGATATGTGTTGGAAGTGTTTCCAAGGTTGATGTGATCAAGCATCGCATGCTCCCTCTACCATTGAGATTGGTGTTAAACCTAAATAATTGTTATTTGGTGTTTGCGTTGAGCATAGACATGATTGGATTATGTTTATTGCAATACGGTTATTCATTTAAGGAGAATAATGGTTACTCTGTTTATTTGAATAATACCTTCAATGGTCTTGCACCTAAAATGAATGGTTCATTGAATCTCGATCGTAGTGATACACATGTTCATGCCAAAAGATATAAGATAGTAATGATAGTACCACATACTTGTGGCACTGCCATTTGAGTCATATTGGTATAAAACGCATGAAGAAGCTCCATGTTGATGGATCTTTGGACTCACTCGTTTTTTGAAAAGTTTGAGACATGCGAACCATGTCTATTGGTTTATACGCATGAAGAAACTCCATGCAGATGGATCGTTTGGTTTCACTTGATTTTGAATCACTCGAGACATGCAAATCATACCACATGGGCAAGATGACTGAAATGCCTCGTTTTCAGTGAGATGAAACAAGAAATCAACTTGTTGGAAGTAATACATTTGATGTGTGCAATCCAATGAGTGCTGAGGCATGCAGTGAGTATCGTTATGCTCTTACTTCACAGATGATTTGAGTAGATTCTAAGTATATTTACTTGATGAAACACAAGTCTGAATTATTGAAAGGTTCAAGTAATTTTAGAGTGAAGTTGAAGATCGTCGTGACAAGAGGATAAAATTTCTATGATATGATCATAGAGATGAATATCTGAGTTATGTGTTTGGTACACAACTAAGACATTGTGGAAATTGTTTCACAACTAATGCCGCCTGGAACACCATAGTGTGATGGTGTGTCCGAACATCATAGCTGCACCCTATTGGTTGTGGTGCAAACCATGATGTCTCCTATCGAATTACCACTATCATTTATGGGTTAGGCATTAGAGACAACCGCATTCACTTTAAATAGGGCACCACGTAATTCCGTTGAGATGACACCGTATGAACTATGGTTTAGAGAAACCTAAGCTGTCATTTCTTAAAAGTTTGGGGCTGCGACGCTTATGTGAAAAGGGTTTAGCCTGATAAGCTCGAACCCAAAGCGGATAAATGCATCTTCATAGGACACCCAAAATAGTTGGGTATACCTCCTATTTCGGATCCGGAAGCAAAAGTGATTGTTTCTAGAAACGGGTCCTTTCTCGAGGAAAAGTTTCTCTCGAAAGAATTGGGTGGCAGGATGGTGGAGACTTGATGAGGTTATTGAACCGTCACTTCAACCAGTGTGTAGCCGGGCACATGAAGTTGTTCCTGTAGTGCCTACACCAATTGAAGTGGAAGCTGATGATAGTGATCATGAAACTTCGGAACAAGTCACTACCAAACCTCGTAGGTCGACAAGGATGCGTACTATTTCAGAATGGTACGTAATCCTGCCTTGGAGGTCAAGTTGCTAGACAACAATGAACCTACAAGCTATGGAGAAACGATGGTGGGCCCGGATTCTGACAAATGGCTCGAGGCCATCAAATCGGAGAGGATCCATGTGTGAAAACAAAGTATAGACTTTGGAAGAACAACTTGATGGTCGTAAGGCTATTGGGTACAGATGGATTTTAAAAGGAAGACGGACAATGATGGTAAGTATCACCATTAAGTAAGCTCGACTTGTCGTTAAGATGTTTTCCGACAAGTTCAAGGAGTTGACTGCGGTGAGACTTTCTCACTCGTAGCGATGCTAAGAGTCTATTGGAATTGTATTAGCAGTTACTACATTATTTATGAAATCTTGAAGATAGGATGTCAAAACATTGTTTCCTCGACAATTTTTTTGATGAAAGGTTGTATGTGATACAACCAGAAGGTTTTTGTCAATCCTAAAAGATGCTAACAAGTATGCAAAGCTCCAGAAATCCTTCTAAGGACTAGAGTAAGCATCTCGGAGTTGGAATATACGCTTTGATGAGATGATCAAAGATTTTGGGTTTATACAAAGTTTATGAGAAACTTGTATTTCCAACGAAGTGAGTGGGAGCACTATAGAATTTCTGATGAGTATATGTTGTTGACATATTGTTGATCAGAAATTATGTAGAATTTCTGGAGAGCATATAAGGTTATTTGAAAAGTGTTTTTCAATGGAAAACCTGGATTAAGCTACTTGAACATTGAGCATCAAGATCTATAAGGATAGATAAAAAAACGCTTAATAGTACTTTCAAATGAATACATACCGTGACAAGATTTTGAAGGAGTTCAAATAAGATCAGCAAAGAAGGAGTTCTTGGCTGTGTTATAAGGTGTGGGCATTGAGTGAGACTCAAGATCTGACCACGGCAGAAGAGAGAGAAAGGACGAAGGTCGTCCCCTATGCTTTAGACGTAGACTCTACAGTATGCTATGTACCGCACCTGAAGTGTGCCTTGCCATGAGTCAATCAAGGGGTACAAGAGTGATCCAGGAATGGATCACATGACAGCGGTCAAACTTATCCTTAGTAACTAGTGGACTAAGGAATTTTCTCGATTATGGAGGTGGTAAAAGAGTTCGTCGTAAAGGGTTACGTCGATGCAAACTTTGACACTAATACGGATGACTCTGAGCAGTAAACCGGATTCGTATAGTAGAGCAATTATTTGGAATAGCTCCAAGTAGTGCATGGTAGCTGCATCTACAAGATGACATAGAGATTTGTAAAGAACACACGGATCTGAAAGGTTCAGACCCGTTGACTAAAAAACCTCTCTCACAAGCGAGATATGATCAAACCCCATGGGTGTTGGATTCATTATAATCACATAGTGATGTGAACTAGATTATTGACGGAAGTGCAAGTGGGAGACTGTTGGAAATATGCCCTAGAGGCAATAATAAAATGGTTATTATTATATTTCCTTGTTCATGATAATTGTCTATTGTTCCTGCTATAATTGTATTAACCGGAGACCGTAATACATGTGTGAATACGTAGACCACAATATGTCCCTAGTAAGCATCTAGTTGACTAGCTCGTTGATCAATAGATGGTTACGGTTTCCTGACCATGGACATTGGATGTCGTTGATAACGGGATCACATCATTAGGAGAATGATCTGATGGACAAGACCCAATCCTAAGCATAGCACAAGATCGTGTAGTTCGTATGCTAAAGCTTTTCTAATGTCAAGTATCATTTCCTTAGACCATGAGATTGTGCAACTCCCGGATACCGTAGGAATGCTTTGGGTGTGCCAAACGTCACAACGTAACTGGGTGGCTATAAAGGCGCACTACAGGTATATCTAAAAGTGTCTGTTGGGTTGCCACGAATCGAGACTGAGATTTGTCACTCCATGTGACGGAGAGGTATCTCTGGGCCCACTCGGTAGGACATCATCATAATTAGCTCAATGTGACCAAAGAGTTGATCACGGGATGATGTGTTACCGAACGAGTAAAAGTGACTTGCCGGTAACAAGATTGAACGAGGTATTGGGATACCGACGATCGAATCCCGGGCAAGTAACGTACCGATTGACAAAGGGAATTGTATACAGGATTGATTGAATCCCTGACATCATGGTTCATCCGATGAGCTCATCATGGAACATGTGGGAGCCAACATGGGTATCCTGATCCCGTTGTTGGTTATTGGCCAGAGAGCTGTCTCGGTCATGTCTGCATGATTCCGGAACCCGTAGGGTCTACACACTTAAGGTTCGGTGATGCTAGAGTTGTTATGGAAATTAGTGTGCAGTTATCGAATGTTGTTCGGAGTGCCGGATGAGATCCCGGACATCACGAGGAGTTCCGGAATGGTCCGGAGGTAAAGATTTATATATGGGAAGTCCTATTTTGACCACCGAAAAATGTTCGGGATTTTTCGGTATTTTACCGAGAAGGTTCTAGAAGGTTCCGGAGTGGGGCCCACCTGCATGGGGGGACCCACATGAACGTGCGTACTGGGGGCAAGGCCCCACACCCCTGGTCAAGGTGCACCAAGATCCCCCCTTAGAAGGAATAAGATCATATCCCGAAGGGATAAGATTAAGATCCCTAAAAAGGGGGGATAACAATCGGTGGGGAAGGGAAATGATGGGATTTGTTTCCCCCGCCTTTGCCAACGCCCCAATGGACTTGGAGGGTAAGAAACCAGCCCCCTCCACCCCTATATATAGTGGGGAGGCTCATGGGAGCCGCACCCCTTCCCCTGGCGCAGCCCTCTCCCTCCCCAAGACCTCCGTAGTAGTAGTAGTGCTTGGCGAAGCCCTGCCGGAGAACTGCAAGCTCCACCACCACGCCATCGTGCTGCCAGAGCTCTCCCTCAACTTCTCCTTTCCCCTTTCTGGATCAAGAAGGAGGATACGTCTCCGGGCTGTACGTGTGTTGAACGCGGAGGCGCCGTTGTTTGGCGCTTAGATCGGAATCAGCCGCGATCTGAATCGCTATGAGTACGACTCCTTCATCCGCGTTCTTGTAACGCTTCCGCATCGCGATCTTCAAGGGTATGAAGATGCACTCCCCTCTCTCTCTCGTTGCTAGTCTCTCCATAGATTGATCTTGATGATGCGTAGAAAATTTTAAATTTCTGCAACGATCCCCAACAGGAAGGAGGGCATCGGGGGACAAACATGGGGCCCACGAGGCAGGGGGCGCGCCCTGTAGGGGGGGCGTCCTCGTGGACGCCACGTGTGCCCTATTTTGTGGTTCTCAAGTCTCCCGTGAAGATATCGCTCCAAAAATATCTCTCCCGAAGGTTTCATTCCGTTTGGACTCCGTTTGATATTCCTTTTCTGTAAAACCCTGAAATAGGCAAAAAAAACAGCAATCTGGACTGGGCCTTTGGGTTAATAGGTTAGTGCCAAAAATAATATAAAAGTGTATAACAAAGGTCATTAAACATCCAAAACATCATAAATAATAGAATGGAACAATCAAAAATTATAGATACGTTGGAGACGTATCACTCTTATAACAAGTGTCAGTTTCTCTCGGAGCAGCCACCCAGCTAGTGGTTGAAGGGGGCGGCTATTTATAGCCTAGGGAGCAGCCCGACATGATAAGACATAAATGCCCTTCAATGATATGACTGTTATGGTGAGTATCAAGTTTCTCAGGGCTATCATGTTCCTCACTTGTAGGCAATCCGCACTGATGAATTCCTAAATTCTCAATCAGAACAAATTTTTCAGAGACCAAAAAAACTTCGTCTCGGTCACTGAAGAAATTGACTGAACTGTATGAGATTTCCAATGTCTTCACTCGAAAGGATTGGGTTGTGTTGGATTTGAGTTGAGCATCACTTGGAAATATGTTTCCTTAGTTTTTCCTTGACCTCCTTTAATAATACGGTGTTTCCTATGACTCAAGAAAGAAAAAATGAAACTACGAAAACAAAAGTCTTCACGCTTCATAATCCTCACATGATTATCCAAGTCTTCAAGGTCACACCAATTTCTTCACTTTCAAAATCTTCAGAAATCCAAAGTCTTCAGTTGAAGACATTCATTTTTAAGGGTCGGCTTTCTATGTAAATATCAAACTCCTCATAGACTTATAGACCTGTGTACACTCATGAACGCATTAGTCCCTTAACCTATAAGTCTTCAATACACCAAAATCACAAAGGGGCACTAGATGCACTTACACTAGTTAATTTGAGCTGGACACTTACTGTGGCAGCAATGGTTGAATTGTTGGCAAGGCATCGATCATTTCCGTTAAACATAAGTGACAAACAGCTCCGTTGGATATTGTTACTTAGGGTGATCTCATCTTCGGGGATATTGATCCGCTATGCCCTCCACTCAGCTATCAATTGTTGTTCCATCTTCAAACACTTCATAATAAACAATCATAGTTTAATCTGCCTTTTGGGAAGTTAAAAAGACTCCAAATGATAAATACTGGGTAGTACAAATTTGGTGAAAAGTCACATGTAAATAATACAAATACAATTCGGCTTGTTTCGATCTGGTCCGGTCCGAGGAAATTACCAGCTTGTAGGCCTTCAAACCAGCATCAAGATTACAATTACACTTGTGAAATTCCTTGAGATATCTGAGATACAGACACGGCTTGGGAAAAGCTTTGGGATACAAGCGATCGTATCCCCATGATTTCTCGAAAAGACCTGAAAATCTACTATTAAAAAGACTGCGCGCGCAGGGCAACCAAATAAATGAAATAAAAGGGACTCGCGGGGAAAGATGAGCATCCACTCAGATGGAATTGATTTGGGCTCTCCTTGATTAGTAGGATCAGCAACGTACATTCTGTACCAATCCCGCAACGAAGCATAGATGCACCAAACGATATCGGTCATGGTGCTCTGCCTAGATTCAGGGCTTGCCGATGACGCCGACATTACCGTGGCCTTCTCACGATACTCGAGCGGGTTCGGGCTTGACGACGCCGGTTGTGCGGAGACCTCGTCCAGCAACTTCGGCCTTTTCACTGGTGGCTCCGATTCGTCAGAACTTCCCGACGAGGACGACATCGCGGCGACTCGATTAGATCTAGGATTAGTTTTTTTTTTTGATAATTAGTTCTTGTTTGGACTGGATAGAGAATCTGGGTTTGGTGTGAGACGGCAGCAATGAGACGAAAGGGACTCCTGACTCCGTCCCTTTTTAAATTTTTTTTTTGAAGCCGGCCCCTAAGGGTCCCGATTCATTAAAAAAGAAGAGGGTTGTCCGGTTAATTAACGGAAAATCGGGCTAAAACTTTCACAACTGCCCACACGGGGTAACACCGGCCGACCTGGCCACCCACACGAAGATACAACAACGTTGCATAGAAAAAACACAAAGTTAAGGTCGTCACCAAGTGTCATCGTCATCACTCCTCCACGAGCCAGCGACTCCGACTTCACCATTAACTTCCACCAACGAAGTCCTCGTCGCCGCAAATGCTGGAACCCATGCCGGCCCATGCCAAACAGTCGGCCACCGACGCAGGCGCCAGACAACTCCGACTAAGAAGACCACCAAAACACAGGAGAAATGGGCAGCGTTGGCGCCAACTAACACCTCCACGAACACCACCAGCCACTTGTCATCGTCGCCGCCTAGGCACCTCCCGGGCAGCTCCGACTCCGCGATGGCCCGGCGAGACCCATAAGAGACCTGTCAAGCATGCCGGCTAAGAATCGACAACCGAAGCACTGTCGCGACCCTGCACCGCTAGCCATCATCATCGTTGCCAAACTGGACACCGCACCGCCACACTGTCGGTCGGGCACCTGCCGACCGCAGTGTCGTGAGCGTCTAGCCCATGGAGAGCGCAAACGGAACCAAAGTTCTTCAAAGCGACGCCCCAAAGAGGGAAGCGACGATGCCGACGCCGTCGCCCGACCCGACCGGGCCTTAGACTTTCACCCGAAGAACTGGATCCGAGGTTGTGTAGGGAGAGAACTCCTCGATGGCGCCTCCAAGGAGGAGAGACGACGTCCACGGACGACGACGCTGCCGGCCGGCAAGAGCCCGACAAGCTTTCGCCAGAGTACCGCCCAACACCACAACCCCACGCACATCACCTCCGCTAGCCCGCACACCTCCCACGAAGCCATCACGCCATGACCAAGTAGAAGCCACCACACACTCCGCCGCCGGAAAGAACACGCCAGAGCCATCCACCTCACCGCCGGCAAGCCGACGAGCCTTCCTGCCGCACTGCCACAGAGCCGCCGCACATCACCGCCCCAGGGCTCCGCGCAGCACCCTCGCTGGAGAAACGCCCCCGCCGAGCCAGCCGTCCCACGAACGCTCGCGACCCGATCTGGCCTGGTCCGGCCAGATCTGGCGAGCCGCGACCTCCAAGCCGAGCACCCACCCAGGAGAGCCCGCACGGGAAGGAGAAGGGGGCTGCCACCCCGCCTAGACCCGCCGCTTGAGAAGAGCCATCAGAGACGTCGCCGGCCACCACGCAGCGCAGCAAAGGGGGCCGAGCCTCCCCCACCCCACCAGATGCTTCCACCACGAGGAAAGAAAGGGAAACCCCGCCGCCGCCGTCCGCCGCGGGCTTAGCCCGGCAGCGTCCTTCGGCGACGACGAGGAGAGGGAGGTGGAGAAGGAGGGGACGGCCGGCGGCGCTTTTGGGGCCCCGCCCGTGTCGCCACAGAGTCGACGCGGGGGGAGGTTCCGCTCCAATGTGATAATACGGGCGTAATCAACGATCCGTGTCCTTCCCTCGATTCCCTATTTAAATTGGAACACAGAAAGGACCCACCCACTCGTCCACGGCCCACTAAGGCCTCGTTCGGCACTCGCATATTTTGCATGTTGGTATTGGACCGCCCCATCCCAAAAATTAAACCCCAAACCCTCCAGTACTCGTGTAAGAGAAGACGCGAGCTACCCCTCACGAAATTTCTCCCCCGACTATGATGGCATCGCCATCTCCGCCCTTTTCCCTCTGTCCCGCAGTTCGTTGCCGGTTCGCCTTCTTCCTCGACTCCGTCCAAGCCAAGCTAGACTAGTGCTACCTCAGATCCCGACGCCTCTTGGCTCTTGCCGCCGCCGTCGTCCACTCCACTGTCGTCGTCGTCCACTTCATTGTCGTCGTCACCGTCCACACTGCCTTAGCCCCTACTGATGACCCTCAACCGTAAGGGATCTATTGCAGCATTTTCGATAAGTAAGAGTGTCGAACCCAACGAGGAGCAGAAGGTATTGATAAGCGATTCTGAGCAAGAAATTACTGCAAGCACTGAAAGATAACTTTTAGGGGTTTTCTCGGTATAAGCAACAGGAAAGTAAAAGCGAGTAATGTAAAAGATACTGAGAGTAACAAGTGGCCCAATCCTTTCTTAGCAAAGGAGAGGCCTAGCAACTGAACTTATAAAGACTAAAGCGTTCCTGAGGACACACGGGAGAGGTAGTCATGTGCTTTCGCCATATTCCGTATCGATACTATGTTATGTGTTGATAAGTGTTGAGTGGGTGGATCTATGCTAGTGCACTCTCTAGACTAAGATTAATGCACTCTTATGATTAAACACCTTGCAAGCATCCGCAAATACAAGGTAGAATTTAAGGCAAAAGCCTAACCATAGCAATACGATCGAGGATCCATTATTCCCTTATGCAAAAGCGTGCGAACTGGGGTTCAGGTTTCTGTCACTCCGGCAACCCACCATAAGCATTCTTTATACACAATGTATTCTCCTAGGTCCTTAATAAGGCGAAGTGTTGGGTGTTCGACTCACACAACACCACTAGTAGAATGACAACACAACTTAAGTATCAAACAACACATATTACTTCAACAGCATATGACTACTAACAACAAGACTTTCCCCATGTCCTCAAGAACTAAGGTAACTACTCACAAGACATAAAAGAGATCATGATCAGTGGGGATAAATATGTGATAAACAATCTGGACATAATAGTATTTCTCCAATAAAACTCAATAGCATTCACCACAAAGTAGTAATCAACACCGATGGAGTAGAGAGGATAGGTAGTATGAGTTACAACACGAGTTGCGATTGTAAGATGAGATTTGGATGAAGATGGAGATGGTGCTGGTGTTGGGGATGATGTTGATGATGATCTCGATGATGCCCGTGACGTTGGTGATGACGATGGCGACGATCTCCCCTTCCGGGAGGTGATCTCCCCGGCGGAATCTGCCCGCCGGAGATGCCCTTTTCTTCTCTGTAGGTTTCCGTCTCGAAGCGGCGGCGGAACTCCGTAAAAAGTCCCGTGCCTAGGGTTTTTGGATAACGGAGAGCATATATGCAAAAGGGGGCGACCAGAGGTGGGCCAGGGGCTCCAGGCGCCCCCCCCCCCCCGGCGTGGCCAGGGGGGCGCGCCCCCAGGCCGCCTGGGCACCCTGTGGCCCCCCTCTGACTCCCCTTTTGCGTGTCTTCTTGATTCGTCTGAAAAATACCTCCCGTAAATTTTCAGGTAATTTGGAGGTATTCTTCTTCAGCAACTCAGCATCCACTTTTTTCCTGCTGAATCCTGCGTCTGCTGTTCCGGCATCGGAAAGTTGCAAACTGTGTAAAATAGACCAAAACAACATAAGACCATCATCATAACGTGAAATATATCAATGAATAAGGATAAATTATGATACAAAATAGTGATGCATTTTGGACGTATCAACACCCCCAAGCTTAGACCTCGCTTTTCCCCAAGCGAATATGAACTCGGTAAACCTGTCCACAAGTTTAGAGAGTGAAGTATCGATAAATAGAATACGGACAAGAAGCATCATAGTTTCTTTACCAACTCAAATATCCTCAACAGCAATCTTCAACTCATAAGGCCCTTATGAAAGAGTGATAACACTTATATTCGAAAGTAGGGCTAAGGAAACTCATTATATCATGGCAAACATGTCCTTTGGTCAAAGAACAACAAATAGTTTTAGCTTTTGCTCTTATATTTTGATGGGATTAATTGAAGCTTTTTGAAATAACATGTTAATAGGCAAGAAGTGAAAGTGTTAACACAAAGGAAGATATTTGCCTTAGCTGGGCATGACAAACAACTTACTTATCGAATGATAATGTCAACAAGGATATGATATGGCAAATCTTAATGCAGCTTTATGTGAATGCATCCTTATCAACATCAAATGTCTGCTCTCTTTGAGAAATAGAAGGAAGTGGAAATAACTGACTCAACTTAAAATTAAAAGATAGGCCCTGCTCTAGGGTAGTAGGGAAAACTCATGTGCTATCCTCAAATCAAACAGAATGAAAACAAGTTTTGAGAGGTGCATGATTTGTCAACGAATGCTAATAAATAACTCAATTGCTTCTTGGACTGGACAAGTTTCGAGGAACGGCTCCCGCATGAGGACGATAACATCCTCTTATTCTCTTTTGTTTATCACTACCAAAGTTTTCTGATTTCTCATGAACAAAGCGTGAAGGAGGGTTTGTTTGTTATATTATTTTTAAGCCGGGCGCACTCCTTGCCAGATCCTTCTCGTATTATGGGTTTGCACATTATACATGCAATCCCGGGGTGAAGCTTGTCCAATTCAAAAAGACTATGAATTAGCTATTACTTCCTCATGAGCTAAAACAGAGGCACAAAATAAAAGATTTTGAACATTTAAGGATAACACATAAATTATATACTTTTAGGAGGTGGTAGTGGAGTACCACGGGTAGGTAGGTATGGTGGACTCATATGGAAGGTATTAGCTTAAGGGTATGGATGCACAAGCAGAATTCCGCTTAGTACAGAGTTAGGCTAGCAAAGGTTTTGAGAGAGCAGACAACTGATGATGACTAAGATGCAAAGCAATATAAAGCATTTGAAATAAGCATAACACATCAAGTTGTCTTCCTTGTCAACATAACACTTCAAGCATAATAACATAAAGGTTTTGGCTATGTTGATACTTTAAGGAAATCATGCTTGTTGTTATGACCAAAGCTATGTTTGCCAAGATTAAATAAAGTTTCATATCCATACCTGACATAAGGTCAATACTCCTCATAAGAATCATCATATAAGGTCGATTGCGTGAAGAGAATACCGAGTGCAGCAAAAGGAACCGATAAACTTCTCATTAATATTCCATCATAGACGACTCCACACTCACGGATACAATTCCTCACCGAAGGAGCGATAGACCTCAATGCACACACCTATCTCATATAACAACCTCCCTAGACATGATACGACTCTACTTGACTCTAAAAGACAAAAGGTAAAGATAAAGATACCGGGCACTCCCCAAAGCTTGGAACAAGCCAAGGGAATGCCATTACCCCAGGAGATTTCACTCATCATCCTTGTTGGCGTTGATCAAGTAGTCCTTGGCGAAACGCTTCCATGGAAGGGGTTCTCCAGTATCATATGAGAAGCTCGTCTCCTGGATCCTGCATTCAGCACCCAAACCCATGCGCAGAAACCTTAGGTCATACTCACAGTTCTAGTTATGTAGATCATTAATTTGCCCTTGGAGCTCTATAATTCTTTCTTCAGACGCGATGATTCTTTCCCACATCTCCTTCATCTCCTTCAGGAAGTAGTTCTTCAGCTCGTTAGTGATGTCAAAGTTAGCTTCAACACCACGCTCGATCATCTTCTTGTACTCGAAGACTTCTTGCTCCACTTCTTCCAGCCTGGCCTGGACGCTCCCCTCCTTGATAGGTCCCTTCAGATCTTCTTGATGAAGAACGCCGTCCTTCATCTGAACAACCTGAGGGTGCTTCTTCACCTCAGCGAGGTAAGGGTTGATGACGTTGACGACGAACTTGTCCTTGGGGGAACTTGGAGAAGCCATGGCACCTAAATTTAGCTGAAAGATTTCCTGGCAGATACAGATCGAAGAGAAAACACGCGAAATCGCAAGATACGTTGCCGGAACAGTCCGGGCAAATATATAGGAAAAATTTATGCACAGAAAGGAAGGTAACGGACCAAAGCGGGGTCGGAGGCGGACTCCCGGGTGTCCAGGCGGCCTACCGGCGCGGCCCAGGGGGGGCGCGCCAGGGGGGCGCCTGGACTCCCTGGAGGTCGTCTCCGGCTCCACTTCGGTTTGAAATTTTACTAATTTTGCAGAAACTCGTAATATGGAACTTTTATGGCGGTTCACGATGTTTCCTTACCGTACTACATACCTTTTATTTATTCTGCTTCTGCTGGCGTCTTAAACAGGGCTGCAACATGTTCTTCGTGGGTTGTTGTGTATATTATATTCACATCAACATCGACAGGGTCTCCTGCTATGTAATGTTTGAGTCTTTGCCCATTCACAACTTGAGGTTTGGTGCCTTCAAAATTATTAATCTTAATTGCACCAGACCGATAAACTTCTTCAATATGAAATGGTCCTTCCCACCTGGAAAGTAGTTTACCTGGAGAAAACCTGAAACGGGATCTAAACAACAAAACTTTATCACCAACATTAAATTCACGTTTCAGAATCTTCCTATCATGCCACTTTTTTACCTTTTCCTTGAACATTTTAGCGCTCTCGTAAGCTTCACTTCTCCATTCATCTAGAGAAGTCAAGTTCATGAGACGCTTCTCACCAGCTAGTTTTGGGTCAGCGTTAAGCTCTCTAACAGCCCAGAAAGCTTTGTGCTCTAACTCTAATGGCAAATGGCAAGCCTTGCCATACACCATCTTATAGGGGGACATGCCCATGGGGTTTTTGTAAGCAGTTCTATATGCCCACAAAGCATCTCCTAACTTATTTGACCAGTCCTTTCTATTTCTGTTTACTGTTTTCTGCAAGATCAACTTAATCTCTCTGTTGGTGAGCTCAACTTGCCCACTAGTTTGAGGATGATATGGTGAAGAAATTCTATGATTAACATCGTATTTAGCCAAAGCTTTTCTAAAAGCTCCGTGCGTGAAGTGTGATCCCCCATCAGTCATGAGATACCTTGGTACACCAAACCTAGGAAAAATTACATCTTTAAGCATTTTCAAAGATGTTTTGTGATCAGCACTTTCAGTGGGGATTGCTTCAACCCACTTGGTCACATAATCAACAGCTACTAAAATGTGAGTGTACTTGTGTGAAGAAGGAAAAGGACCCATAAAATCAAAACCCCAACAATCGAAAGGTTCAATCACTAGTGAGTAATTCATAGGCATCTCATTCCTCCTACTAATGTTACCAACTCTCTGACATTTATCACATGCTAAAACATAATTTCTAGCATCTTTAAAGAGAGTGGGCCAATAAAAACCTGATTGAAGAACCTTATGTGCAGTCCTCTCACCGGCACGATGTCCTCCATAGGGACTATCATGACACCGTCTGAGAATGTCCTTCTGCTCATGTTCCGGAATGCATCTTCTCACGATCCCGTCGGGACCTTCTTTGAAAAGATGTGGATCATCCCAAAAGTAGTGCCTCAAATCATGAAAGAACTTCTTCCTTTGCTGAAATGTTAGACCTGGAGGCAAATACTTTGCAACAATAAAATTAGCATAATCTGCATACCAAGGATCGGAAAGAGATTGTACTTTTATAACGGCAAGTTGCTCGTCTGGAAAACTATCGTTAACTGGGATGGGGTCGTGTGGTATATCTTCCATCCTTGAAAGATTGTCCGCCACCGGATTGTCTTCCCCTTTCCTATCAACAATCTTCAAATCAAATTCTTGAAGAAGGAGTACCCATCTGATAAGCCTTGGCTTGGCATCCTTCTTTGTCATAAGATACTTAATGGCAGCGTGATCAGTATGAATAATAACCTTGGAATCAACAATATACTGCCTAAACTTATCACAAGCAAAAACTACAGCTAAGAATTCCTTCTCAGTAGTAGCATAATTTCTTTGAGCACTATCAAGGGTTTTACTACCATAATGTATAACATTCAATTTCTTATCAACTCTTTGTCCTAAAACAGCTCCAACAGCAAAATCACTTGCATCACACATAATCTCAAAAGGTAAATTCCAGTCAGGTGGTTGTACTATAGGAGCAGTTATTAAAGCTTTCTTAAGGACTTCAAAAGCTTCCTTACCATTTTCATCAAATACAAAAGGAACATCCTTCTGGAGAAGATTAGTGAGGGGTCTCGAGGTTTTAGAAAAGTCTTTAATAAATCTTCTATAAAAACCTGCATGACCGAGAAAACTGCGAATACCTTTGATGTCCCTTGGATAGGGCATCCTCTCAATAGCTTCGATCTTAGCTTTGTCCACTTCAATTCCCCTTTCGGAAATCTTGTGACCAAGAACAATTCCTTCATTAACCATAAAGTGGCACTTTTCCCAGTTGAGTACCAAATTTGTCTCCTCGCATCTCTGCAAAACTTTATTAAGGTTGTGAAGACAATGGTCAAATGAAGTTCCATAGATGGAGAAATCGTCCATGAAGACTTCCATAATATCCCCGCAGAAACCATGGAAGATAGCAGACATACACCTTTGAAAAGTAGCAGGGGCATTACATAAACCAAAAGGCATACGCCTGTAAGCATAAGTACCAAAGGGACAAGTAAAAGTGGTCTTCTCTTGATCGGCAGTGTTAACATGGATTTGAGAGAAGCCAGAATAACCATCGAGATAACAAAAGTGGGTATTTTTGGATAACCTTTCAAGCATTTGGTCGATGAACGGCAACGGGTAGTGATCCTTCCTGGTTGCCTTGTTCAACTTCCTGTAATCAATACACATTCTATATCCAATAATAATTCTCTGAGGTATTAGTTCATTTTTATCATTAGGAACCACAGTTGTACCTCCTTTCTTAGGAACACAATGTACCGGACTTACCCACTTACTATCAGCTATAGGGTAGATAATACCTGCGGCTAGAAGCTTGAGAATCTCGGTTCTCATAACATCCATCATCTTCGGGTTCAACCGTCGTTGATGATCAACAACTGGTTTAGCATCAGGCTCAAGGTTGATAGTATGTTGACAGATAGATGGACTAATCCCCTTAAGGTCATCAAGGGTGTAGCCAATTGCGCCTCGGTGTTTACGAAGTACTTCCAATAATCGCTCTTCTTCATATCCTGAAAGGTTAGAATTGATAATAACAGGATATACTTTCTTTTCATCTAAATAAGCATACTTGAGCGTATCGGGAAGAGGTTTAAGATCGAACACCGGGTCTTCTTTCGGTTTTGATAAAATTCCCAAAGGTTCAACTGGAAGGTTGTGCTTCAGGATAGCAGGCTGCCTCAAGAATATTTCATCTAGTTCATTTCTTTCCTGCATATGTAAATCATTCTCGTGGTCCTCCATGTATTGCTGCAAAGGATCATTAGGGGGAATAGCAATAGAGGCAATACTTTCAATAATTTTATCATCACTAGGTAAATCAGTACCACGAGGCTTCTTAGAGAACTTAGAAAAATTAAATTCATATGGCTCACCATCGAATTCAACAGAAACTTTACCTTTCTTACAATCTATTATAGCTCCACAAGTTCTAAGAAAAGGTCTACCAAAAATAATGGGACAAAAATTGTCCCTCTCTGAACCAAGTACTAGAAAGTCGGTAGGGTATTTTACCTTTCCACATAGGACTTCAACGTCCCTCACAATTCCGATAGGAGAGATAGTTGTTCTATTTGCAAGATGAATAGTAACATCAACTTCTTCAAGTTCACAAGGGGAAATCTCACCGATGATTTCTTCATAAAGTGAATAGGGGATAGCACTTGCACTCGATCCCAAATCGCATAGCCCATAATAATTGTGATCTCCTATTTTAACAGATACCACTGGAGTACCTGAAATTGGGCCTTTATTCTTGGCTGTGACAAGGTTAGTGGAAACAGCACAAAAATATATATTGGAATCCAAAACATCATCAGTAGCAAGGTCTTTAATCAATACAACTTGAGGATTGACTTTGATCTGGTCCTCAGGCTCATCAACTCTTCTCTCACTTTTATTTATTATGCCTGTCACAAGAGAATGCTCCCTTATCCTCGTGGGAAAAGGAGGCTTTTCATATATAACTGCAGGCAAAATAGGGTCAGCAACATAAATATCAATAGGTGGTTCTTTAAAAGGTTCATGGTGCTGGTCTCTCTTCTTTTTAAAAGAATCAACGTGAGAGGCAAAATTCTTACACAAATCAATCACTAGATGGGAATCAAGACCAATCTTAGAGCAAAAAGTATTGAAGTAATCAGTTTCCACATAGCTCTCAATATAATCATGTTCATAATTTATAGCGGGTTCAATACCTTTATCAATTTCCCAATCTTCGGTGTTCCTCTGGATTCTTTCAAGGAGATCCCACCTTTCTTCAACACTTTTCTTCTGAAATACCCCACTAGAGGAGGCATCCAGCATCTCCTTATCCTGACGAGAAAGCCTGGCATAAAAATTTGTAAGTATAATTTCCTTGGGAAGCTTATGAATAGGGCATTTGAGCATTAGAGACTTCAATCTCCCCCAAGCTTGAGCAATGCTTTCTCCGTCACGAGACCTAAAGTTATAGATATAATTCCTGTCTCGATGAATTTCATGAAGAGGATAAAACTTAGTATAAAAGAGAGACATAAGCTCCTGCCAGTCCAGCAAGTGTGAGTTATCGAGAAGCCCATACCAATCTGAAGCTTTATCTATAAGTGATACGACAAACAATTTCCTCATGACAAACTCCCTCGATACACCTGCAAGCTTAAATAATGAACATAGTTGTGACAGATATAGCAAGTGTTCACCGGGATGTCTGTCTCCTGCGTAACGATTAGCCAAAACATAATCGATAATACCAGCTGGTATTTTATAAGGCACAATTTCAGTAGGGGGAGGATCAACCACCACAGGTGTGGGGCGTCTTCCCGCAAGCAACGATCCAATAATAGGGTTGTCCATAAGGACAAGGAGCAGCAAATAGCAAAAATAAAGACAGAATTATAAAAAACTTTCTTACCAGTTTCACTTTACCAATAGCGCTACGCTCCCCGGCAACGGCGCCAGAAAACGGTACTTGATGACCCTCAACCGTAAGGGATCTATTGCAGCGTTTTCGATAAGTAAGAATGTCGAACCCAACGAGGAGCAGAAGGTATTGATAAGCGATTCTGAGCAAGAAATTACTGCAAGCACTGAAAGATAACTTTTAGGGGTTTTCTCGGTATAAGCAATAGGAAAGTAAAAGCGAGTAATGTAAAAGATACTGAGAGTAACAAGTGGCCCAATCCTTTCTTAGCAAAGGAGAGGCCTAGCAACTGAACTTATAAAGACTAAAGCGTTCCTGAGGACACACGGGAGAGGTAGTCATGTGCTTTCGCCATATTCCGTATCGATACTATGTTATGTGTTGATAAGTGTTGAGTGGGTGGATCTATGCTAGTGCACTCTCTAGACTAAGATGAATGCACTCTTATGATTAAACACCTTGCAAGCATCCGCAAATACAAGGTAAAATTTAAGGCAAAAGCCTAACCATAGCAATACGATCGAGGATCCATTATTCCCTTATGCAAAAGCGTGCGAACTGGGGTTCAGGTTTCTGTCACTCCGGCAACCCACCATAAGCATTCTTTATACACAATGTATTCTCCTAGGTCCTTAATAAGGCGAAGTGTTGGGTGTTCGACTCACACAACACCACTAGTAGAATGACAACACAACTTAAGTATCAAACAACACATATTACTTCAACAGCATATGACTACTAACAACAAGACTTTCCCCATGTCCTCAAGAACTAAGGTGGGCCAGTGGGGATAAATATGTGATAAACAATCTGGACATAATAGTATTGCTCCAATAAAACTCAATAGCATTCACCACAAAGTAGTAATCAACACCGATGGAGTAGAGAGGATAGGTAGTACGAGTTACAACACGAGTTGCCATTGTAAGATGAGATTTGGATGAAGATGGAGATGGTGCTGGTGTTGGGGATGATGTTGATGATGATCTCGATAATGCCCGTGACATTGGTGATGACGATGGCGACGATCTCCCCTTCCGGGAGGTGATCTCCCCGGCGGAATCTGCCCGCCGGAGATGCCCTTTTCTTCTCTGTAGGTTTCCGCCTCGAAGCGGCGGCGGAACACCGTAAAAAGTCCCGTGCCTAGGGTTTTTGGATAACGGAGAGCATATATGCAAAAGGGGGCGACCAGAGGTGGGCCAGGGGCTCCAGGCGCCCCCCCCCCGGCGCGGCCAGGGGGGCGCGCCCCCAGGCCGCCTGGGCGCCCTGTGGCCCCCCTCTGACTCCCCTTTTGCGTGTCTTCGTGATTCGTCTGAAAAATATCTCCCGTCAATTTTCAGGTAATTTGCAAGTATTCTTCTTCAGCAACTCAGCATCCACTTTTTTCCTGCTGAATCCTGTGTCTGCTATTCCGGCATCGGAAAGTTGCAAACTGTGTAAAATAGACCAAAACAACATAAGACCATCATCATAACGTGAATAAGGATAAATTATGATACAAAATAGTGATGCATTTTGGACGTATCACCTACCACCTCCGACATCCAGATCCTTATGGAGACCTGGCATTTTCACCGGTATGTACTGGTTCCACCTCACACCTCCCATCCCCTCTGTCTAGGGTTTGACTCGTTGGTGTGCTCATATGATTCTTTGATGGTCTGGTATATTCTTAGTTCTTGCTAGTATGCTTGCTACAAGCTTTGGTCTACAGCTTGTAGTTAACATGCACTTACATCTTTGATTGGAGAGGTGAAGCCTTACTTTGTTGAATTTACATCAAGATCAAGAAGAGTTCATACTTACCAATTTTGTTTCGTAATAATGGGTTTAGTTCAATAGTAGGTGATGGTTTCTCGGCACTAAGATCACATGAATCATGCCTCAACTTACTCATACGTACCTGTAGAATGAATCGGTTGCTTTTGGCTATACGTTTGCGGTGGACAGTGAGTCAGTGACTACATGTTTCTCGACTAGTCCTAGACTCCTGGTACATAGATGGGGGGATTTCAGTTTTCTTTTCCCAAGTTGGGCCCTCTCCTTTCCATTAGTCGACGCATATAACTAGTCTTTCTTGTGTTCAGTTTTTCCTTTTTAACAGCAATGATCTGTGTAGATATAAGTCTAGTAACTAGCTACTCGATGTGAAATTGTAACCAGTCTACTTTTCGACAGCAATGTTATGCCCAATAACTAGTCTATTGGACACCTTATAAGATTACAATATTTATTCTGCAGCATGTAGTCTAAGATGGTGGTGCACTGGATGTGGAATTGTAGGTTGTAAGGTGTGCACCGTATGAAGAACATGATTCTTTGATGGCCTTGTATAATTGATTGCTATATTACTCTTGTTAATATGCTTGCTTGGGGCTAGCTTTGATCCAGAAGTTTAGTTCTAATACTGACCAGTGAAATACTCTAGCTTTAAAATGAATAGGAAAATTAAAAGTGTGCATTCGTGCTATACTTTCATGGAGGAAATGTGATCTGCAATACAATTTTTTTACATTATAAATTAAATTATAATACGAAAATTATGTGATAAATAAAATGAATATGCAT
Source organism: Secale cereale (assembly GCA_902687465.1). Lineage (NCBI taxonomy): Eukaryota > Viridiplantae > Streptophyta > Magnoliopsida > Poales > Poaceae > Secale > Secale cereale. The sequence continues at coordinate 489,258,421 of LR738714.1, read as the reverse complement.
GTTCTGCTTCATTTATGTTTTGATGGAGAACACATGGAGGAAATATGCAGTTTAACTTGCCATTTATCTCTACTCCTAATGTCTCAGTACGTAGGTCGTTCGTTGGTTTCATCCGTTTCCCACCCTTCCATCGATCGATATATGCCCCACCCCGCGATCTCCCTCCCACAGATTTTTCCCCTCCTTCCGAAAACCGACATCGGTTTTAATTCATCACCAGACCCACACGTCTCATGCCAAGAAAAACTAAACCAACCCTTTCATCCTTCCAGCGATCGCACACTTCCATATAACACACCAATCCTTCCATCCTTCGAGCGATCCCACCCTTCCATATAAGACACAAATTAAATCATATCGAAGGGTGGGTTTAAAACCTTCCATCCAAAACCTATCGCATCACAAAAAGCTTCCATAAACAACAACAATCAAATCACATCGCAATCAAATCTTTTCGCTATTTCCATCGCAATCAAACATATACCGATCAAACATACTCTTACCATAATCAGAAAACAATTTTCAAATCTCTACTCCTAAAGTCTCGGTAGGTAGGTTGCCGCTCGTTTCATTGGTTCGCTCCCACATCGATCTCCCCTCCACCGATGCCCCTCCTACTGATCCACCGATTTAGTACTGTAGTTTTTTTACAACGAAATAACTCAGTGGCCCACCGCTTTTTATTCAGCCAACAAAGTCGTCGTTCTGATTTTTTTCCTTCTGCACATAACATATACTCCCTCTATTCCCTTATACAAGGTCACTATGAAAAATACATTTTGCATCTATACAAGGCCACTAACAGTAATCGAGGCAAAAATTAATGTTGTTTTCTCGTGCTAGCAACTTATTTAATACATGCATGCATGTAGTCATAATGACAATGTACTACTTCCACCCCATTCCTTCCTTGCATGCATGCATCCATATTAATCATTTTGGTTAACGATAAGAAAAGTTGGCTTGCCAAGAAGTCATTAAATTTCACCTTGGTACCTGTAATATGAGTTTGTGGCCTTATATAAGGGAATGGAGGGAGTATTCCATATATAACACAATTCGAAATAAATCGGCGGCCCAACACTTTTTATCCAGTTGCCATTCCATATATAATTATTCTTTTCCATATATAACATATATTCCATATATAACACAAATCATATCGCAATTCAGGATCAGGTTGTAGTCTTTCCGTGTATACAACCGAAACTCCACATTGCATGTTCAATTCGTTGGTTCTGGGTGGGCCGATGGACGATCCCCATCGACCTGTTCAGTTCGTGGGCTGCCAAAGTTGCCCTCATGACGCGGGTCCATGTCTCCATCTTTCATCGGCGACGATTGAACAGTGAAATGATATCCGGGGAGCGAGCTAGTATGCTTGACACGCCGGCTGTGGACGTAGATGACGCACCTTCTTGCGTAAGCCATTGGCATACTATACACCGACGATGCTCTAGGATATTCTATGTTGCATCTCACACGGTTGGTGATAATAAACTGTGTGGGATCTACTTGATTTTTCATCTTGATTTGAATTACATAATGGGGTCATAGCGGCAATGGACGGTGTTTGAATTGCTAGAACCTTTATCTGCAGCGAACATGCAACTACATGTGTGTCGTAAAAAAAATGGAATTTCATACATTAAATTGGTTTTCTAGCCATTTCAGGTGCACAATTCAAAATTAAACTACATGCACATGCTCCGGTGCACCAACATGGGTTGTAAAATCATATATGTGTCCATGGGTTTATGCTTATGTCCCATGCAAGAAATGGGGATGAATTTTGAACATCACGTGGCTCTCCGGCAAACGTTGAGGTGCTTGTTTTTGTAATTCTAGTAAATCCAAAACTCATCTGAAATTCATGAAACTTGGCATGCTATCATGGAGCCGCATCAACATGTCATGGTAAAATTTTTGTCTCATTTGGGGCAGGTTTGGGCATAAGCTTCTCACAAACCAGAGCTTCTCACAACAAGCCTGATGTTTTCGCTAGGGAACGTTTCATCTTTGGGGACGAAACGATATCTGTTGCCTCTTCTTAATTTCATTTTTTTCTCTAGAGTCAACATAGGACAACATGAGTGTTGTGTTAAATTTTGAAATTTTCGGGATTCGTTTGGACATTTTTATACATTAATTGAGTTTTTAATGCTTTTATGTACATAATTCAAATTTAAACTACATGCACATGCTCCAGTGCATATAAATTGGTTGAAAAATCAAATATGTGTCCTTGGGTGCATGCTTAGGTCACATACAAGAAATAGGAATGAATTTCAAATACCCTATCACCGTCACTCGGCCGCAAACATTGAGATACTGGTTTTTAAATTCTAGTATATCCAAATCTCGTCTGAAATTCATGAAACTTGACATGCTATCATGGAGCAGCATCAACATGTCGTGGTAAAAAAATTGTCCCATTTGGGACAGGTTTGAGCATAAGCTTCTCACAAACCATAGCTTCTCACAACAATCCTGATGTTTTCGGTAGAGAATGTTTCATCTTTGGGGACAAAACGATATCCATTGCCTCTTCTTGATTTCAATTTTTTCTCTAGTATCAACATGGAACAACAGGAGTGTTGTGTTAAATTTTGGAATTTTTCGGGGTTCGTTTGGACATTTTTATACATTAATTGAGTTTTCAATGCTTTTATGTGCATAATCCAAATTTGAACTACATGCACATGCTCCAGTGCATATAAATTGGTTGAAAAATCAAATATGTGTCCTTGGGTGCATGCTTAGGTCCCATGGAAGAAATGAGAATGAATTTCAAACACCCTGCCACCGTATTTTCTCATGCAAACACATTCATTTGCGTGCAACATATTTTCATATGGTACAAGCCTAATTTATTTGCAGCTTTTCACAACAATATGTTATAGAACTGGTGATGGACTCTAAGCTAGTCTATCACTATGGGATGACTCCACAGAAACTTCCAGTATGTATACTCTTGATAATATTGATCTCCTCACACTTTTCATGTATTTCGTTCTGTGGTTTCAGGACCTTGTTGAGCATAATCCACTCATTGCTGTAGAGCTTCTTTCGAAGCTTATGAACTCTCCTGACATTGCAGGGTAATGTCTGTTTCTTTTCTCAGGCATGTTCTGTGATCGTGAAATTGTGATGGCCTCTGCGCCAACTTCTACTATCTTAGTAATGATCCTCCTCCTTTTAGTTATTTTGATGTTCTTGTGCACATGGAGATGAGCCTGCATTCGATGAAAGTTGTAAACAGACTTACTACTGCGGTTGAACTCCCGACAGGATTTGTCCACAAAAACATCTCATATTGTATTCAATCTTGTCAAAACCTTAAGGTTTGTTCTTGTTCTTCCTATTCATTCAATTGTAAATTGATGACATAATTAATTGGAGTGATGGCGTATATTTGCAGAATAACTCATTCAAATTGATGGTTACATGATATTGTGTTAATCCTTACTAGCAAAAAATGTATGTGCGTTGCAACATAAGAAGAAAACAAATCACAACCCATCCATCCTCGCCAATACACACTTGTCTCCGTCCTTATAAAAAATATATTGCAAGAACATAAGTGGTCAACTATTGTGGTGGAAATTCAGTAATAAGTGACATGCACATTTGAAGTTTGTTTGCTTGATGCAGTGAAATCTTTTGTTGCATGTTTATAACAACTTCTGACTTGTAGTCATATGTTTATCCAAAAACATATGTACATTGCCTTTTCCTTGAAGACTAAATTCAGGCTTCCCAACAGTAAATAATGGAGGCAACAACTAAGAGAATATGATGAATTTAAGTGAAACCTTTTGCTTGTGCATGAACTCTAACAGTAAATAACTACATGGTTGTTTACATGTACGAAAATCAATCATCAAAGCAGCAAAACAATGTGATTATGTTTAAAAAAATGCTTCATGGACTAAAACGCATGCATGGGAAAATTACTAGCCTATTATACCTAGTATTGTATGAAATAAATACATAATCTTCTAGTATTTTCTCACTAACTCCTGACAAGTCAATCAACTAACTCGTCGGCGTGCAAAGTAAGTTACGGCACATGCAATGTTCTGTCCCCTTCTTAGGCTGCAACATCATGATCTGCTCCACTTGTTGATCATCCGAAGAATCCCTAATCTCCTCAAATATGAAAGCATCTTCATCAGCGTCTTCAAATGCTCTGTTCTTATCTGCTACTTCACCAAAAATCAGATCTGGCTCCATCACGAATTTAAAACTGCCACCAAAAAGATCAAAGAATTGTGTGAGTCCCATAAATTAAATGTAAGGCATGTATAGATTGGATCCGGGCAATGCATCTGATAAGTGTGGATTACCTTCTAACCAGCAAGGAAGGGATCGAACTTCTGCGTACTAGCTGCAGATTACGCAAGAGTGAGATTGACTCGCAAATAAGCAATGAAGGGATCGTGAAGAAGCTGGATGGCCATGTTTGGAGGGAAGAGGAGAAGGCGTGAAAAGGCAGTGGAGGGAAGAGGAGAAGGCGTGAAAAGGCAGTGGAGGGAAGAGGAGAAGGCGTGAAAAGGGAGTGGGGGGAAGAGGAGAGGCGTGAAAGTGTATGGGTTTGGGTAGACTGGGTTTGGGTTTGGGTTTGGGCTGGACTCTAGGCACGGCCAGGAAGAATCAGCTTTGCTGGAAGGATCGTACAAATCGTATGCACACAGTCGTGTGTGAAGCAATTTCGTTACAGAAACTCAAATCATGAATGCTTTGAACGAAAATAACAGCACGTGATTCAAAAGAACAGCAGAATGATGCCCCACGCTGAAATTTGTTATAAACAATATGTTCTCTGGCATGTACCACCTGCTGTAGTAGTGTAGATGGTAGAAAATGAGCAGATAGTGGTAGTACAATTCAGTTTCTTTCAAAACTATTTAGGTTTCAGACCAACAATAAAAAAAAATGCAGAAGAATGGCTTGATCTAAAAATACAAAGGGTGCTAGAAGCTTGGTGAATAGGGAGTGCTATATCTAAATGTGGTGAATAAAACGGAACATGTGGTAAGATAGGAGATTAGTGAATCATTACTGTTGAAATAAAGGAGCTACCAAATTCTCAGATATAGGTCGGAATGTTACTGTAAAAAGATAGCAGATTAAGTCAAGTAGATTTAAAGAAGATGTAAGATATTTGATCGAACTAAATATAAAGCTTCTCCCATTAGGTGGATTGATGATATTTACTTAAATCAGAATTATCTTAGAGGATACATCCAAATACTAGAAGAACTTGTGATAGTGATTATTCCCATAAATCCTATATGCACATGGAAAGAAGTATGCTCCAGACTGCAATATAGCAAATTCAATCTCCATACTGTCATAGAACTAATGATTACATGTACTACTTTCCAGAATAGAGTTTAGGTATGTACAATAACCAATCGAGGTTCTTTTTGAAAGACACCAATCAAGGTTCTGGAGATGTTGGACATCTGCACGAAGCCTAACTATTTTGCTCTCTACGACCTGTTGAACAACATCAGATGGAAGAGTTTGCCTACAGAAGTCACGTTTACGAAGCATGTACAAATCTAAATGACATAAGATGTGGGAGTACAGTAACGGCATTTATCTAACTGACCTTTAACTTGCCTTTGATCAGTCCAAACCAATGGTGTGGCATGGTAATAGTAGTACACTACTGAACAACCTACAATTAATAGAGCCAGAGAAAAAATTCTATAAAACCAATAAGAAGTGCAGGTTTCTCTACTCTTATAAAAGATCGAGTTGGTGATGATGGTGTGCCTGCCATCATGTAATATAGACCGTTCGATCTATATCTGACGGATAGAAAGCAAACCGTGGCAATTTTGCAAAAAAATACCCGCATCTCTCTCCACACTTGCAGATAAGGACTTCCCTTGTTCATCCTTTTCTTTCACAAGATAAACTACTCATACAAATGCATCTTGATGTTCCGTGCAACACACGGGCATCTTCCTAGTTAAGGAGAAAAAGACTTGTCTCCCGGAGAGAAAATGAGCGGAGCTCAGCTTCCTCCTCTCCTTTCTGTGATAACTTTAATTAGACCTTAATAGCCCTTGCACACTCATTATTACCATTATAAGAAGTTCAGTACTTAATGTCAGTGTATGTTCTTTAACACAAAAGCTGTGGTTAAACTAGGTAATTATTTTTACTGAATCAAGAATAGTATTCTGAACGTACTTTATTTTACTTTCACAATGTAGGATTTTTTTAGACAATTGATCAAACACATTGTCAAGGAGGACATAAAAATAATATGAATGAACTTGCTCAGTAAAATGGCAAGGATTGCATCTTACTGGGTATGCATTTCTTCTTCCAGAATACATCTGCACATTTGCAGGGTGCAAAACTTCACTAGTCTGAATGGAAAACACTTCCAGCAGATTATTTCACTTCAAATGAAAATAGCGAGAAGAGGTTCATTCATTGCTTCTGTGGTACGACTAGCAGCTCCTGAAACACATAATCATGCATCTTCATTCTGAAACCCATAATCATGCATCTTCATTCTGAAACAGGTAATCATCCAAGGAGTAACTGTTAGTCACACAGATGCCAGTGTAACCTTCAAGTTCATTGGATGTCATTCTGAATAAAGAGAATAGGAGCATGCCCAGCTATATCATTCTGTCCAGTTTGTATCAACAGATCAAAAGTAGCAATAAGTAGGTACTTGACCATTCATCACTCACCTGAAGCGCAGTGTAAAAATATGAGAATCAAACCTGAAAAAGTTCAGTGTACTGCAGGTGTATGCAGTGCTTTCATAGAGTTGACAAAGAGCTACAAATGTACCATGAATTGGAAATAGAAAACGTGATCCTGCATTCTGAAATTTTTGGTAGTTGCTACCATGTCTCACTAGTGTTCTGGACTGCACCTAGAGAAAGTTCTGAAGCCTTCCACATAGAGACCGTCAACAACTTCCGGTCAAAGTGAAAATCCATAATTTTAAGAGGACAATTCAAGTTTAAGAAAAGTCATTTGTGTCCTTCAGCAATATCAGGTAACCGAAAGGTTCAAATTTTGATCAACTCAAGGTATGATCAGCCCCAATGGCAGTGTTTCGACTAACTGAACTAACAAAACATTATACTCCCTATCAGCAAGGCAATGATATTGTGCATTTGAGATCACGATTGGTTGGTCTTAAATGATTTGTGCTTCTTATTGGGGTGCCACCCTTCACGGTTTCCTACAATGCCTTCTTATGCAACAGAGCAGATTCACAATGATGGAATGATCAACCTAATACAGTAGCTGCATCCCGATTCGATTCTAAGTTTAAATGGCCGAAATTGGTGAGACTCGATTCATTGAAGCAAGGTGGGATTATTCGATTCGATGTACAATCAATCTACGATGGACTCAATTTTGAGCATGGATGCAGGCCGAGCCGAGGCCCAACTGAGCGAATCAGCCACGTACCACCTTGAATAGTAAAAATATATCAAGAAATCAACGTATGGAGAACTATGAAATCTTCTTTCCTTTATTATTATTAGGTAAAGATTCGAGCCTATAGTTACACAATTTAACCTTATTTGCATTTTCCCATGGGGATATCAAACCTTGGCATGTTGATTAGCTTTTATTCAGTCACTCCCTCTATTTCACTATTACTGTCATCGGCCTCAGGACATTCTCTTTGAACCATTTGAAATTTGTTTTCCATGGAAAAAGAAAATCAAAGGAGAGGTTATTGCTATATTCCCAGTCTCTGCGCTTACTTGATTGCTTCGAAAGTGGCTAGGCTGTGTTATGTAAGTTAATATATTTAATGATTCCTTGTCTATGCACATATCCCACATGTCGGTTGCTATATATCCCTGTCCCAGTTCTATTATCAGGAGTCATTGAGCAAGATGATTCACAAGAACTTATGCTTTGAGTTGTCTTTAACAAGATACCAAGAAGAAAAGGCTGAAGCTATATGTTCGTGTTTGAGTTATTTGCAATATATGTACATATAAATTTCTGTCGGGAAAGGACATTTTCTTAATGAGATCACTGAGTTACCCCTTTATCATGTTTTGCGTTATATACTGACAGAATATTCTTACATGGGGCCTGGCATCATCTACTAGCATTAGTTTAGTACTATTGAACAACTTTCCATTCATTTCTAATTTATCTTTGCTACGAAGCTGCAGGGTGATGGAATGCACTGTCTTGTGCCCAAAGGCTTACTTTCCAAATTTCAACAGCTGATGTCTGAAGGTCGTGTATGTTATCTACAGTTCTTTCAGATTAGCCCCGCCAAAAGGCAGGTCCGGTTCATGTACCTTAGATTTGAATTGCAGTTTCCTTCTGTCAAACCTGTAGATACCGTGCCTGAAGGTTTTCCGCTGTAATTTACAGGCTTGAGATCTTTCAGGTCAAGATTCAACTGGTCGATTTGGGTACAGAATTCTTGAGGTTGATCATTCTGTTGAATGCATTGCTGAATGAGGACGTCGATTTGAGATGGACAAGGAATCTACTATGCACCGAAGTACCGAACAGCTACGACTCAGCACAACAGATACCGCCTCCAACAAGCAAGAGCGAAGCCAACGGAAGGAAACACCACCAAACTCAACATAATTAAGACACAAAGCAATGGAATTGAAACCACGGTGAAGCAACTGACCATAATAATCCATGAAGAAAAAAGGGAAGTTGAACCCAGAATCAAAATACGGCGCGGCAAAGCACGCGTCACCTTCTAGTGTTTTATAAGGCTTGTGTATATTGCAAGCATTGCACTCATGTGGAAATGTTATGTTGGAGGAGGGACAAAAGTTGAAGTACCATCTCTTGATAGTTGATACAAACATCAACGTTTATCTGTCCAAGATATGATTGCTTCTGACTTAGTCTAAAGAATATGATAAGAGTCACAAACCAATACTGCTTGTCACTTCTTACAGTCAGAATTGTAGTACACAGAACTACATGAGGCCAGCCATCAAACTAAAGGAATTTATTGCTCGTGACAGCTAGAATGAATCAGCACGCATATATGTGAAAGCCCGACACTACAACTATGGAGAAAACACCAAAAGAAGTATGTTTATCTTGAACAACAGAGAACCTACCTTCTTGGCATCTTGCAGTATGCTCGCTCACAGTCAGGTCAGTGAAAGACAACACTGCTTTGCTAGATATCCAGCACCCTCAAAACCTGCAATGCAGAAATAAAACGAAAGAAATATTTTACTTATCATTTGTGTTTCCACCGCTCATATTCAACCCATAACATTTACCAAAAAACAACAGTACAGATTCAACACAGATACCACAATAATAACTCTTTTTAACCATGAGAAATTCTAAGCACAACTCAAAACTTGCCTCTAGCACAATACAACTAAAACTCACTGCTAGCTTTGTTTCTTGTTGTAAGTATTTGGATAATTAATACATTCTCCCTCCACGCACAATCTGATGACTAAGAATCTCATAGCTTCATGTTGTGTTTGGCATCTATTATCTATCATTGATTAGTAGCGTAAAGCAAGAGCAGACCTTATCTTACTTCTAGAGAAATACTTGCAGCATCCTACTACTACTACAGAATCCTAGTAATTATATACCACACTGCAACAAGACAATTGATAGGGATCGGCATACCTTTGCAGTTTGATCCTTCATATTACAAATAGAGCATGCAGTTAACAAAGAGCTAACACACAAACTCAAAAAGAAAAACTTCTACTGCTAATCAGATATGCACAAAGCCACAAACAATACAGCAAACTCCATGGACAGGTTCAGAATACATACCAAGAATCAAGTGTCCCTGAGATATCAGACTGATCATAACACCACCACAGGAGTATCAAGTATGAATTGCTAGGCATGAGGGTTGCACCATACTTCTGTACCCAAGCCACAAGATGCACAAAACATTGAGTGCTTATGCCATTGCAGAACTCACTGGCAATCATAATCTTATTTCTCGTCGCAGGCGTCTATATTTCTCTTGCATTCTCAACAGATCTCTAGAAATCTGCTGATTCCCTGTCAACAACAACCCATTGAGAACACGGTTGAGCATGAACCTTCTAGGCAAGTAGCCTCTCTCCACCATCTCCATCACCATCCTCGCCGCCGTTGCCATGTCCTCAGCCCTCTTGCGCACAAACATTGCGCTTATTATGATATTGTATGTATCTTGGTTAGGCAGGCAGTCCTCTCCTTTACTCATTCTCTCAAACAAACACAAGGCCTTCTCAATCTCCCCTTCCTCAAATGAATACCTTATTAGAACATTATATGTCTGAACAACAGGCTCACAGCCTTCATCTTTCATTCTCCCCATGAGCTTCATAGCTCGGTCAATTTTCCCAGCATGGCAGAGGCCTCGGATCAAGACCGTATAAGTAACCACATTTGGCATGTAATCCTTTTGAACCATATCATCAAACACTGTGACTGCATCCTCCACATTTCCCTTCTTACATATCACCTGGATAAGCGCATTGTAAGTTGCCACTGACGGCGTGCATCCTTCTTTAGACATTTCATCGAACATTTTGCGAGCTTTGTCTAGCTGCCCAGCAACACCCAGCCCATGAATGATGGTAGTGTACGATATGATGTCCGGCTTACAGCTCTCGTCCTTGCACCCCCTCTTCTTCATTTGGAGGAAGAAGTTCCACGCGTGTTGTATCTGCCCAGCACGGAAGAAGCCTTTGAGGATGATATTATAGGTTGTCTTCGTGGGTGTAATGCCGGACTCGGCCATCTGCCGCAGCAAGTCGAGCGCGCGAGATGTGTCCTTGACGCGGCACCATCCGTCGGCGAGGGTGTTGTACGTGACAACGTCCGGGGGGAAGCGCCGCTCGAGAGCGCGGACGAGGGAGGCGGCCTTGCTGGCATGGCGCGACTTCCCGAGCGCGTCGAGCAGGGAGTTGAACAGGGGGAGATCCTGCACGACGCGGTGGGAGCGGTGGAGCGAGAGGAAGAGGCGGACGGCGATGTCGGGCCGGCGCTGCGACGCCGCGAAGCGCTCGAAGAGGATGGGGAAAGTGCGCGGGGTGAAGGGCAGGCGGAGGCGCGGGAAGAGCGCGAGGATGGAGTTGGTGAGCTGGCGGGGGTGGCGGAGGCGCGCGGAGAGGTCGAGCGCGAGGTCGATGGTGCAGGGGGAGACGGCGTGCGCGCGGGTAGGGAGGTGGAGGAGCGAGTGGAAGAAGAGGAGCGCGCGCGGCGCGTGGTGCCAGAGGAGCTTGAGGACGCGGTTGGCGACGGGCGTCGGGAGGGCCGGGGCGATGGCGAGGAGGGACGCCGAGAGGGAGCGGGCCGATGCGGTGGTGAGGTTGGATGACGGGTGGTTAAGCACGAGGGCGGCGATCTGTCGCGGGGATGGGGATGATGCGGTTGGAGGCGTGGGGGAGGATGGCGAGACCGAGGTAGGCGGCGGCGGCGGCGGCGGCGGCATTGGGGGAACTTCAGGCGCGGGGGGAGTGAGTTTGTAACACAAAGACGAAGGAGTATTCAGTTACTTGTCGATACGAGGTCGTGTAATACTTTTCTCGTAGGTCGTAGCATATGAGTTTGTCGCATACCACTAGAGGTACCCATCTCGTCGCTCCCGCGGGGCCGAACCCTAACCGTCGGGGCTAGTTCTCCTCCTCCAGCTCCCTCCCTCACACCGGTGGTGTGTGCCATTGATCCGGTTGGTGTAGGCGGCGGCAGAGACTCCCTTCTCCTTGCTCGACGTCGGGCGGCGCCGGACGATGGCTTCAGCGATGGCGTCATGTTGATCCAAGCGACGGCGGCGCGGGGGCTCCCGGCGAGGGTGCTTGGCGGTGCGGGTGGAGCTCGACGGGCGTATCATGGGGATCGACTGCGCGTGGCCAGAGGATGGATGTGGGTTGGGCATGCCGGTGGCGGTGGTGGCGACGACGCATAGCCCCGATCCGGTCCTGGCGGTGGCGACGACAACGGGTGGCCCGGGTCCGGCCATGGTGGTGGCAGCTTCCCCTCCGTCAGGAATAACGGGCGATGTGGTTGGTCCTTGTGGCACCGTCGGTGGTGACGGATCTTGCGATCTCGTGTCTGGGCTCGTCGCAGGATGCGCGTGCGGCCGGAGCTTCCTCTAGCGTCGACGGCGCTTGATGCGGGATCGCGACGGGGTTTGCCGTTGTATGGGCAGCGACAACGGCTGGCGCGATGGTGGATGCTCCCTGTAGCACCCGGAATTGGGGCGGTAGCCCCTCCTCATCAACGGCAGTGGCCCCTCTTCATCAACGGCGGCGGACTTCGGGATCGCGTGGGAAATTCGGAGTCCGGATCTCGAGATGGTGACGGCCTTCTGAGGCTGGTGGCGGTATGAGACGTCTCTTCCATCAACAGACCAGGTTCGATGTGGCTCGACAGGTGACACATGTGCCTCTTTTGGAGTTGTTGGGCGGATCCTGTCGTCGGCAGGTGAAAACACCGGTGGATGTGCTCTCGCGGATGCTACACATGACGTCTTATATGGACACATCAAGTCATGCCTGCTACCGGCAGGTAATGCACGATGGCTCTGGCGAAGGTGTCATGTTTAGTCGGTTGTTGTCGGATCAAAGGTGGTGCGACGGTAGCGGGAGGCAGACGGTATGGGACGTTTTTGTCTTCTGTTATCTCCTCTAGAGGTATCCGTAGACAGATAAAGGCGGATGGTACAAACGGCTTCAACGACGAGTTTATGCACTCAGGTGAAAACACAAGATCTCTGATCAGACTATGTCGTCGTGCGCCTGTGTCGTGTCCTTGCTCAAGGTGGTGGATTGAAGTTTGATTCTGGCGATGAGAATCCGGATTTCAACATTGTGGTGGACTCGCCCATCACCGTGCGACAATTTATTCTTGAAGGCGTAGCCCGGAGTTGTGTACTTTTCGTTTATATTTTGTCTTGTATTCATAGGGATTAGTGACTACCTGAGGAAGGTACTTTCGTGAAGTATACAGAGTCATAATTTGTTTTTCATTTTATTTCTGAGTTGATGATGTCTGATTGCTGAATTTTGCGTTATTAATAATATATGACTGCATGCATCGCCCTTATGCACAAGCCACCGAAAGTTGTCGAGCTGTTTGGTTCGGAGCCCAGCTTGCAAAGCCAAATTATTGGTGTTGATTGAGCGCTTCAGCGATGTTTGTATTGAAGCCCATCTTTTGACGTGCCGATGCTACCCTCAGGCCTTCAGTTCAATTTCTCGCCAACGCGACCGCAACGAAAAGCTACATCAACTTTTTGGCTCGCCCAAAAACCAAACAGGCCCATCTTTCTTTTCAGAAAAAAAAGTTTGTTTGTTTCGAGTACTAAGAAGGGAGCAACCAGTTTCTTCCAGTCGATGTAGCAAAAACTAGCATGTTGATGCTTTGCTATCCAATAAAGAATGCCTCTCTCTTTTTTGCGGGGTAATAAAGAATGTCCCTTCGTAAAAATCATACTATCCCAGTGTCAAAATGTAATGCATGGCCTCTTATATTATGGGAGGAGTTGTATTCAACAATCGATCAGAGAGTAGAGTTCGGAAGCGGTGACATGGTGAAGATAGCAACATCGCAAGAAGAGGCGTGAGCGCACGTGGATGCTAGTTAAGGAAGAATCTAAATGCTGGCAGAGTGGCAGTGGCCAGAGCTCTCGCGTGTACCCCCGGGAAAAGATTTTTTCATTACTACAAAGCTTATGGAAAACATTTTGACGCTAAGATCAGATGGCCGAGTTGGTCTAAGGCGCCAGATTAAGGCTCTGGTCCGAAAGGGCGTGGGTTCAAATCCCACTCTGGTCAACCTCATTTTATTTTATTTGCCTTTTGCTCTCGAATACATTAGCTATCAAATAGGATTAGTACGCTATTAGACGCAAAATTATCAGATGGCCGAGTTGGTCTAAGGCGCCAGATTAAGGCTCTGGTCCGAAAGGGCGTGGGTTCAAATCCCACTCTGGTCATTATTTTTTCTTTTCTCTGATTTGTGTTCACTTCCTTTTTTTCCTCGGGAAAATGATTCATAAACTATCCACTCTGATCAATTTCTTTTTCCTTTTTCTGATTTGCATTCACTTTTTTTGTTGAGCAAAATGATTCATAAACCATCCACTCGAGACATTTTTTTTAACTTGTGACACACTTCATTAAGCTCAAATCATAATTATTGTACATCTCTAACAATATCAGCTATGAGAAAGTAAAGCGGATCATCATCGTAGGATGTTACAAAATTTGAATCATATGAATTCTTAGCTAGTTCGTGTGCCGCCTTGTTTGCCTCTTGCGCAGTGAGCGTAGGTAACCAACCAAATCCTCCGAGCTAATTGGAAACACTCGCCTAAGATAGCTAGGTTGTGTGCCGCTTTGTTTGCCTCTTTTGGAAAGTGAACAACGGTAACTGAGCCAATCCTTCGAACTAATTGGAAACACTCAGCCAACATAGCGGAATAAGTACTGTGATTTTTTATCCATTACAAGTATTTGTCATATCGAGGCAATTAGATTTAAAGACGACCCTTGAGCCACTTGGGAGATTCGCTTGTTCTTCAATGCCAAAACTTCCACAGTAGGGGCGTCCAACACATCATCAACCAAGGGAGTTGAACCTGCACGTGCCCCATTGTTAGGGCATATTTCTCTCTTAATGGTTTCAGTGATTAATGACAATGCGTTTGTGGACTAATCATGTGCATTAAGCATTTCAGCTATTAATCCATGGCACGAGACGATTTCTGCCCCTCGGTGTTTAAAGTGAAGACGGTGTTCTTTCCTTCATTTCAGTTTTGGTGGACTTGAGTCGTAGGAGACACCGTACTATCAAGAGGGGGTCCGTTTCAGAAAGATTAAGGTGGAATCAACACGTACACATCTCATTTGCACCCTCATCGATTTCCCGCATCTTTGGAGGATCCTTCGTTGTCATGGAAATGGCATTAGAGAGGAGCCAGCGGTAGTACTGTGGCTAGAAGCGGCAGTATCGCCTAGAGAAACAGGCGGTAGTACTGTTGTGGCTGCGGTAGTACCGCCGAGAGCTTTAGGCGGTGGTTCCGCTCCTGTGCCGCTCTAGTACCACCTCAATTCGATACTTGCGATTCTCGTGTCGGGTTCAGCGGCAGTAGCAGCGGCACTAGGAGCGGTAGTACCACTCTTAAGCGGGAGTAGGAGCACCTACCACCGCTACTAGTGCCGCTCGAGGCTACTCTCCTCTGTTCCTTCCCCTTGTGCTCATGTAAGCTACTGAGCGCGGTCCCAGCGGTAGTACCGCTGGGCCAAGCGGCAGTACCGCTGGGCCAAGCGGCATGCCCCTGCAATAGGCGGTAGTACCGCTACCATGAGCGGTAGTAGCGCGTGTTGCGAGCTGAGAGTGAGGATAACGGTTGGATTTGTTCCCACACTATATAAGGAGGTCTTCTTCTCCAAGAAGAACTACCTCTTTCTCCCCTAAACTCCATTGTTGCTCCAAAGCTCATTTTCGCCCGATCTCTCTCCCTAGCCAATAAAACTTGTAGATTTTCTAGGGATTGGTTGAGAAGGCCCCGATCTACACTTCCACCAAGAGAAATTTGATTCCCCCCACTAATCCCTTGCGGATCTTGTTACTCTTGGGTGTTTGAGCACCCTAGACGGTTGAGGTCACCTCGGAGCCACATTCCATTGTGGCGAAGCTCCATGGTGTTGTTGGGAGCCTCCAAGCTTGTTGTGGAGATTGCCCCAACCTTGTTTGTAAAGATTCGGTCGCCGCCTTCAAGGGCACCACTAGTGAAATCATGACATCTTGCATTGTGCGAGGACGTGAGGAGAATACGGTGGCCCTAGTGGCTTCTTGGGAAGCATTGTGCCTCCACACCGCTCCAACGGAGACATACTTCCTCTCAAAGGGAAGGAACTTCAGTAACACATCCTCGTCTCCACCGGCTCCACTTGTGGTTATTTCTTACCTTTAATTTGTGCAAGTTATTATTGTGGTGTATCCTTTACTTGCTTGAGTTGCTTGTGTTGTTAGCATCATATAGGTTGCTCACCTAGTTGCATCTCTAGACAACCTATTTGTTGCTAATCTTAATCTGTTTAAGAAAGGCTAAAATTTGCTAGTTGCCTATTCACCCCCTCTAGTCAACCATATCGATCCTTTCACCCATCAATGATTACGAAGGACCGCCATTGTAGCTCTTGTGCCACCCCCATCAAACAAGCGACAACATTCATCTTGTACACACTCACACTGTTTAGACCACTGTAGGATTGAAAGTATGTCTAGAGAGGAGGGGTGATTAGACTACTTGACCAAATAAAAATTTATCATTTTCCCAATTTTAGTTGTAGGCAAGTTTTAGCAATTCTACCAAGCAAGCAACACCCTACAGCCTACACATGCAAGTCTAAGAGTTGAGCAGCGAAAAGTAAAGACTTTGCATATGAACGTAAAGGAGGGATCGGAGAAATCAAACGCAACGATTTTTGGCATAGTTTCAATAGGTGGCGATATCGTACGTCCACGTTAATGAAGACTTCAACCGATGGAGGGTAACGGCCGAGCGAGTCCATGGAGGGCTTGTTGAGGAACGTAGCATGCAATTTCAAAAAAATTCCTACGATCATGCAAGATCTATCTAGGAGATGCATAGCAATGAGAGGGGGAGAGTGTGTCTACATACCCTTGTAGACCGAAAGCGGAAGTGTTTAACAACGCGGTTGATATAGTCATACACCTTCACGATCCGTCCCGATCTAATACCGAACGTACGGGACCTCCGCGTTCAACACACGTTTAGCTCTATGACGTCCTCGCCTTCTTGATCCAGCAAGACGGGTGAAGTAGTAGATGAGTTCCGGCAGCACGACAGCGTGGTGACGGTTGGTGATGAAGAACAATCTCTGCAGGGCTTCGCCAAGCACTACAGAAACTAGACGGAGGATAAACTAGAGGGTCGGGGTTGCCGGCACACGACTTGGTGTATCTTGATGTATCTTGGGTGCTAGCCCTGCCCCTCTATTTATATGTTGAGCCTTGGGGTCGAAACTTGGAGTAACAGCCTCCACAAAGTCGGTTTCACCCGAAAGGCAAGATTCCTTCTTGGACTCCAGGGCCAGACGCCAGGGACCCTGGCATCGGGCCACCGGACTCCGCAGAACTTCCTTTTGCGCTTTCCAAAAACCTTGCAGGCTTTCCCCTTTGGCCCAAATAAAGTGTTCTCGTACCCAAACATTTCGGGAAACATCCGGAACCCCTTCCAGTGAATTCCGGAACCCTTCCGGATACAAAACACTATTATCCCATATATCAATCTTTATCTCCGGACCATTCCGGAGTTCCTCGTCATGTCCGTGATCACGTTCGAGACTGCGAATAACATTTGGTCACCAACATACATAACTCATTCAATACTATATCGTCAACGAACGTTAAGTTTGTGGACCCTACGAGTTCGAGAACTATGTAGACATGACCGAGACATCTCTCCGGTCAATAACCAATAGCGGAACATGGATATCCATATTGGCTCCTACATATTCTATGAAGATCTTTATCGGTCGAACCTGTTATGACAACATACACAATTCTCTTTGTTCGTCAGTATGTTACTTGCATGAGATTCGATAGTCGGTATCTCTATACCTAGTTCAATCTCGTTACCGGCAAGTCTCTTTACTCGTTCCGTAATACATCATCCCACAATTAACTCATTAGTCACATTGCTTGCAAGGCTTATTATGATGTGTATTACCAAGAGGGCCTAGAGATACCTCTCCGATACTCGGAGTGACAAATTCTAATCTCGATCTATGCCAACCCAACAAACACCTTCGGAGACACCTGTAGAGCATCTATACAATCACCCAGTTACGTTGTGACGTTTGATAGCACACAAGGTGTTCCTTCGGTATTCGGGAGTTGCATAATCTCATAGTCAGAGGAACATGTATAAGTCATGAAGAAAGCAATAGTAACAAAACTAAACGATCATTATGCTAAGCTAACAGATGGGTCTTGTCCATCACATCATTCTCCTAATGATGTGATCCCGTTCATCAAATGACAACACATGTCTATGGTTAGTAAACTCAACCATCTTTGATTAACGGGCTAGTCTAGTAGAGGCTTACTAGGGACACTGTGTTTTGTCTATGTATCCACACATGTATCAAGTTTCCGGTTAATACAATTCTAGCATGAATAATAAACATTTATCATGATATAAGGAAATATAAATAACAACTTTATTATTGCCTCTAGGGCATATTTCATTTAGTCTCCCACTTGCACTAGAGTCAATAATCTAGATTACATAGTAATGATTCTAACACCCATGGAGTCTTGGTGCTGGTCATGTTTTGCTCATGGAAGAGGCTTAGTCAACGGGTCTGCAATATTCAGATCCGTATGTATTTTGCTAATCTCTATGTCTCCCTTCTTGACTTGATTGCGGATAGAGTTGAAGCATCTCTTTATGTGCTTGGTTCTCTTGTGAAACCTGGATTCCTTCGCCAAGGCAATTGCTCCAGTGTTGTCACAAAAGGTTTTCACACCCGATGCACTAGGTATTACACCTAGATCGGATATGAACTCCTTCATCCAGACTCCTTCATTTGCTACTTCCGAAGCAGCTATGTACTCCTCTTCACACGTAGATCCCGCCACGACGCTCTGCTTGGAACTGCTCCAACTGACAGCTCCACCGTTCAACAAAAACACGTATCCGGTTTGTGACTTAGAGTCATCCGGATCAGTGTCAAAGCTAGCATCGATGTAACCGTTTATGACGAGCTCTTTGTCACCTCCATAAACGAGAAACATATCCTTGGTCCTTTTCAGGTACTTCAGGATGTCTTGAGCGTTGTCCAGTGATCCACTCCTTGATTAATTTAGTACCTCCCTGCTAGACTTATAGCAAGGCACACATCAGGTATGGTACACAACATTGCATACATGATAGAACCTATGACTGAAGCATAGGGAATGACTTTCATTTTCTCTTTATCTTCTGCAATGGTCGGGCATTGAGTCTGACTCAACTTCACACCTTGTAACATAGGCCATAACCCTTTCTTTGACTGGTCCATTTTGAAATTGTTCAAAACTTTATCAAGGTATGTGCTTTGTGAAAGTCCAATCAAGCATCTTGATCTATCTCTATAGATCTTGATGCCCAATATATAAGCAGCTTCACCGAGGTCTTTCTTTGAAAAATTATTATTCAAGTATCCTTTTATGCTATCCAAAAATTCTACATCATTTTTAATCAACAATATCATCCACATATAATATCAGAAATGCTACAGAGCTCGCACTCACTTTCTTGTAAATACAGGCTTCTCCAAAAGTCTCTATAAAACCATATGCTTTTATCACCTCATCAAAGTGTATATTCCAACGCCGAGATGTTTGCACCAGTCCATATATGGATCGATGTAGCTTGCACACTTTATTAGCACCTTTTGGATCGACAAAACCTTCTGGTTGCATCATATACAACTCTTCTTTGAGAAATCCATTAAGGAATGCAATTTTGACATCCATTTGCCAGATTTCATAATCATAAAATGCGGCAATTGCTGACATGATTCAGACAGACTTAAGCATCACTACGGGTGAGGTCTCATCGTAGTCAACTCCTTGAACTCGTCGAAAACTTTTTGCAACAAGTCGAGCTTTGTAGACAGTAATATTACCATCGGCGCAGTCTTCTTAAAGATCCATTTATTTTCAATGGCTTGCCGATCATCGGGCAAGTCAACCAAAGTCCACACTTTGTTCTCATACATGGATCCCATCTCAGATTTCATGGCCTCAAGCCATTTCGCGGAATCTGGGCTCATCATTGCTTCCTCATAGTTCGTAGGTTCATCATGGTATAGTAACATGACTTCTAGAACAGGGTTACTGTACCACTCTGGTGCGGACGTACTCTGGTTGACCTACGAGGTTTGGTAGTAAATTGATCCAAAGTTTCATGATCATCGTCATTAACTTCCTCACTAATTGGTGTATGAATCACTGAACTAATTTCTGTGATGAACTACTTTCCAATTCGGGAGAAGGTACAATTACCTCATTAAGTTCCACTTTCCTCCCACTCACTTCTTTCAAGAGAAACTCCTTCTCTAAAAAGGATCCATTCTTAGCAACGAATATCTTACCTTCAGATTTTTGATAGAAGGTGTACCCAACAGTCTCCTTTGGGTATCCTATGAAGACACATTTCTCCGATTTGGGTTCGAGCTTATCAGGTTAAAGAACTCATAACTCAAATACTCGCCTCCGCGATCAGATCGTAGAAACTTTATTTTCTTATTACGATGATTCTCTACTTAACTCCGAAATTCTTTGAACTTTCCAAATGTTTTAGACTTATGTTTCATTAAGTAGATATACCCATATCTACTCAAATCATCTGTGAAGGTCAAAAAATAACGATACCCGCCGCGAGCCTCAACATTTATCGGATTGCATACATCAGCATGTATTATTTCCAATAAGTCAGTTGCTCACTCCATTGTTCCACAGAATGGAGTTTTAGTCATCTTGCCCATGAGGCATGGTTCGCAAGCACCAAGTGATTCATAATCAAGTGATTCCAAAAGCCCATCAGCATGGAGTTTCTTCATGCGCTTTACACCAATATGACCCAAATGGCAGTGCCACAAATATGTTGCACTATCATTATCAACTCTGCATCTTTTGGCATCAATATTATGTGTATCACTACGATGGAGATTCAATAAAAACAGGCCACTCATCAAGGGTGCATGACCATAAAAGATATTACTCATATAAATAGAACAACCATTATTCTCTGATTTAAATGAATAACCGTCTCGCAACAAACAAGATCCAGATATAATGTTCATGCTCAATGCTGGCACCAAATAACAAATATTTAGGGCTAAAACTAACCCCGAAGGTAGATGTAGAGGTAGCGTGTCGACGGCATTTACCACGCGCATCATCACCTCCTCCTTAGCCAATCTTCATTTCATCCATAACCCTTGTTTTGAGTTACAAATATGAGCAACCGAACCAGTAAGCTACACATCAACAACATGTATATCAAATATACCTTTGTTCACTTTGCCATCCTTCTTATCCGCCAAATACTTGGGGCAGTTCCGCTTCCAGTGACGAGTCCCTTTGTAGTAGAAGCACTCAGTTTCAGGCTTGGCTCCAGACTTGGGTTTCTTCCCGGGAGTAGCAGCTGGCTTGCTATTCTTCTTGAAGTTCCCCTTCTTTCCCTTGCCCTTTTTCTTGAAACCAGTGGTCTTGTTAACCATCAACACTTGATGCTCCTTCTTGATTTCTACCTGTGTAACTTTGAACATAGTGAAGAGCTCGGGAATTGTTTTCTGCATCCCTTGCATATTATAGTTCATCATGAAGCCTTTATAGCTTGGTGGCAGTGATTGAAGAACTCTGTCAATAACACTATCATCATCAACTTTAACTCCAAGCTGAGTCATGTGGTTGTGGTACCCAGACATTCTGAGTAAGTGTTCACTGACAGAACTGTTCTCCTCCATCTTGCAGCTATATAACTTGTTGAAGACTTCATATCTCTCAACTCGGGCATTTGCTTGAAATATTAATGTCGGGGAAACTGATCGCCCACGAACACCTATGGGACCGGAGCCCCTTTTCGGTACGGCAAGGGAGCGGAGGGTGCACGAAGAGCGGATCGAGACGAACACGCGAGCAGTTTACCCAGGTTCGGGCCGCACGGATGCGTAAAACCCTACTCCTGCCTTGGTTTGTATTGCGTTCTTGGCTCGGGATCGAGAAGAGCTACAGTACTTATCGCTAACAACACCGAGCGTGAGAGTGATCGAAGATCGGAACCCCTTCTACGTTGCGCATGGGCCTCCTTTTATAGGTCAAAGGGTCACCGACAGGTGGCAACGCAGTCGAGGGTAGAAATGTAAAAGTGGTGGTAGTTGGAACAGTGTATGCATAGTGCTCTATACCTAACCCTGACGGCAGGGGACAAGGGCATTGAATGCCCGTCGCCGTCGCCCCAAACAGTGCAAAAAGCGTCCGTCAGGGCGTCTCCGTCCGCCACGATGGTGGCCTTGTCACCGCAGCTCGCCACCGTGTACCCCAGGTGATGGGCCTCTAACCCCTCGTTGGTTACCCCAAGTGGAAGGTGTGAGATGCAGTGTTGTGGAAGTTTTTCCCTTAGCAAAGATGCCAAGGACCGAATCCCCAGAGACTCCTAGGTTCAACAAGTAGGTGTCAACTGCTAACGGCGCCAGATATTAGCAATCAACGTGGACCTGCACACAGATACAAATAACTTTGCTCCCAACGAGTACAGAGAGGTTGTCAATCCCTCCGGCCTTGTAGTTCACAAAGGATTAAACGCAAATGATAGTAGTGATAGATAATGTTTGCAATAGTAAATAATAGCGAAAAGTAAATAGAGGATGTGATCAATGATGGTAATATGGACCGGAGTCTCATGATGTTCACTAGTGATGTCTCTCTCCCAAAAGACGATAAAACAACTATGTGAGGTAAACGAATTACAACTGGGCAATTGACAGGACCACGAACGCAAACCAATGCTGACTACATTGCAAGAAAGGTTGAGGTTCAAAGCATGGGCGGTACGCCAAATTAAGTAGACCGAAATCCATCAATATCTACTACTAATCATCCACCTTGAGATATCTATCCAGAACATCTCGCTGGCATTAAGTTGCGAGCCCCACCCATAGTGTAAACTCAAAGCAACAGACAACTGCATTAAAAGAACTTTGCGTAAAGTAAACAATCCTTGCACCCGCGGGCACAAGCACCGTTGTTTTCCCCCTTGTGGCAACAACACATCCCCTAGACTCATGTTTCTGTCACTCAAGCTAGTCATCGAGGGGCATGAACCCACAATCAAGCATAACATTCCCTCTTGGAGTCACTACGTATTACTTGGCCAAAGCAATAAATAACAACGGAGAACATGCAAGAATTACTTACGAACATAAATATAAAAGAGGTAGATCAAATATATTACTCAATCACAATCTGAACATAATCTCATAATCCATCGGATCCCAGCAAACTCATCATAGCAACAGCATAAGGATTACATATGTGCCTCGATCATGTAGGGCAGCTCACGAGGACTAATTAGTGAAGCACAAGAACGGGAGGAGAACATCACATAGCTACTGGTCACGGACTCGTGGTCCAAGGGAGACTACTCACAACTCATCCGGGAGGCGTCCATGGTGGTGGAGAGGCTCCCGATGGTGATCCTCCCCTCCGGCAGGGTGCCGGGAAGAGTTCTCCTGGTGCTCCCGATCTTGGAAGCGGCGGCGACGGCGGAACAGAGATGAGGTCGCGAAAAAGTGTTCCCGTCCCGAGGATTTCGAAGGACGCTCTAAATATATGCCAAAGGGGGGCACCAGACGGGGCTCGGGGGGCCCAGGCGCCCCCAGGGCGCCTGGGGCCCTGGTGGCCCCCCCGGCTGTACTTCGGGCGCAAGGTAGGTTCTGGAACGCTGATTTTTTATATAATTTTTCTGGATTTTTCCTGACAGTTCTCGTAATGTGAAAACCTGAAATACAAAAACAGACGAAAACAGAAACTGGCACTGGGGTGCACTGGATTAGTAGGTTAGTCCAAATATGATCAAAAGTGTATGGAAGTGTATAAATATCATAGCAATATCACCCAAAAGTGGCATGGAGCAAGCAGAAATTATAGATACGTTTTGGACGTATCAACATCCCCAAGCTTAATTCCTGCTCGTCCTCGAGTAGGTAAATGATAACAAGAATAATTTCTGTGGTGACATGCTATTAACCATATATGACTTTTTATAGTCATATGACAAAAGCTTACTGAGACAATGATTCTATAGTAATTAAGTTGCCTCATGAGAAAATCACAAAGGACTGAAAGTTTTACAATATGAAACTGAAACATCAAAAAGATTTGCAATGAACATGATGTGCAAATATGATAAAGTGATATCTAGCTTGCCCCTTTAGTGAAGCAAAACATAAATGCAGGGGCACCTTCAAGGTTTAAGTGATGACTAGATACAATGATTTCAAAATAAACGATATCACAATCATGCAAAAGACAATGCTACTTTGGAACAATGCACATTACACTTAGAATGACAATCATGCTCTCAGTAGTTGGTGCTTGAAGAAAGAAGGTGGAGACTCAAAAAGTAAAAGAATGGTTATGTGCTAGAGCTTTTTATTTCGAAAATATAGAAGCAATTTTGTCAACGGTAGTAGTACTTCATATGTGTCATGCATAAAACATCCTATAAGTTGCAAGCCTCATGCATCGAATACCAATAGTGCTCGCACCTTGTCCTAATTAGCTCGGATTTCCATGGGTTATCATTGCATTACATATGTTTCAACCAAGTGTCACAAAGGGGTACCTCTATGTCACCAGTACAAAGGTCCAAGGAGATAAATCGCATTTGATTTCTCGTTTTTGATAGATCTCAACTTGAGGACATCCATACCGGGACAACATAGAAAATAGATAATGGACTCCTCTTCAATGCATAAGCATATTCTCATAAGAGATTGAGGATTAATGTCCAAGCTAAAACTTCCACCATGATACATGGCTTTAATTGGCGGCCCAATGTTCTTCTCTAACAATATGTATACTCAATCAACCCATGGCAAATCACCCTTACTTCAGACAAGACGAACATGCATAGCAACTCACATGATATTCCACAAAAGTGTGACAGTTGATGGTGTCCCCAGAAACATGGTTACCGCTCAGCAAGCAACTTATAAGAAATAAGATACATAAGCAACATATTCTTTACCACAATAGTTTTTAAGCTACTTTCCCATGAGCTATGTATTGCAAAGTTAGTCTGCTTAGTACAGGTGGAGGTTAGCAAAAGACTGGGAGCGACCAACTAAGAGAGCAATGACGGTCATAATCATGCAGAGCGACAAAGCAACATTGAATCAGGCATGGTAGTTATATCGCTACTCAGAAATAAAAGATCATCAAGGCTTGACAGACTTTCTTTACAGTCTTAAATATGCGTGAGCATACGCCAAGTCAATCAAAATAAACTCTCGAAGGAAGATATTACTAAACCATACCACATCATAGGCAAACAAATCAAGTTGGTACTCCAATAACACATTGGGAATCCCCCAGCTATTTGAGACTAACCATAAGAAAACCTGAACTACTAAGCGCCATTATGCACGTAGCATCTTTATCATAGACATATCAACCAATGCAATGGAAGCAAACTCTCTTAATAAGGTGAGCATGGTAATTAAAGAGAGTTCAAGCAACCAACTAAACAAAAGCTCTTTGAAAAGATAAGCATGAATACTAAGAGCTAAACATGATAGTAGCTATTAAAAGACAAAGAACACACACAGCAAAGATAGACATGAAAATTCTATGTTATGTTCTAGGTAGAAGTGGAGCGTGTTTCTCTCCCACATAAAGAACGCTGAGTTCCGACTCGTTATTAAAAACTAAAAAGAAAACTAAAAGCAAGACGCTCCAAGCATAGCACATAACACATGAAGTGATAAAAATATAGCGGAACGAAAGACGAACTGATAATGTTGATGGAGAAGGGGATGCACGGGGGCATCCCCAAGCTTATACGCTTGAGTCTCCTTGAATATTTCTTGGGGGTGCACGCGGGCATCCCCAAGCTTGAGCGCTTGACACTCCTGAATATTTTTATCATCTTCCCTCGCACACTTGAAAACTCCCTTCATACATAACTCATCATAATCTGATTAGCGAGGTTAGTACCCTTAATAAAATAATTGTTCCTTGCTGGAAATAAAGATATTCTTGAAGGTCTACTGTTTCTCAAGATTGTCAAAAGGTTTTTGCAAAGAAAAAGCAAGCTCTTGGTTTGCAAAATGAAGGAAAGGCAAAACAGGACAGAATCTGTGAAAAACAGAACAGCAGGTAGTAATTGATTTGTTCAGGGTACTTCTGCAACTCAAATCAAAAAACTCAGAACAGACGCACGAAAGACAATTATATAGAGAACGCTGTAGAAAAAATTCAGACCAAAAAGATGCTCTGGTGATTTTATACGAATTTTTCTATCCAAGGACAGAATCTGTTTCCTGGACAGCACCTCACAACTTTTGAACTTTCTAGCAATCAGAGGCTATACTTGGCACAAATATGAAAAGCAAAGATACAATGATGATGCTACTGTAGTAAACAACATCAAGACACAACAAAAGCAAAATATAAAAATTTATTCATGTGGGCTGCCTCCCAAAAGCGCTTTCTTTTATGCCTTTAAGCTAGGCATAATGCATAGAGATCAAGTTTTATCAAGAGTAAAAGAATAGCTAGCCCGTACAACGGACTCAAAAGGTAACTTGATCTTCTTACGAGGGAAGTATTCCATCCCTTTCTTGAGAGGAAACTGAAATTTTATATTACCCTCTTTCATGTCAATGATAGCACCAACGGTGCGTAAAAAGGGACGTCCCAAAATAATTGGACATGAAGGATCACATTCAATATCCATAATAGTAAAATCAACGGGAACATAATTATCATTAACAACGATAAGAACATCGTCGATCCTCCCCAAAGGTTTCTTTATGGAAGAATCAACAAGACGAACACCAAAAGAACAAGAATCATAAGGTTTCAATTTAAGCATATCATATATTCTTTTCGGCATAACAGAGGTACTAGCTCCAACATCACATAATGCATAGCAAGAGAAGTCATTCAACTTAATTTTTATCATAGGATCCCAACCATCTTCTAGCTTTCTAGGTATGGAGGCTTCTACTCTAAGTTTCTCCTCCCTAGCTTTGATGAGAGCATTAGTGATATGCTCTGTGAAGGCAAGGTTAAGCGTGCTAGTGCGGGGATCTCTAGACATTTTGTGAAGGAAATCAATAACTTCGGTAAGAGTGCAATTATCAAAATCAAGGTCACGAGCATCAAGTAAAGTGGTAGTGGTGTCCTTTAGGTTCACTTGTTTGGTAGTTTCTGTAGTCATAGCATCACCATTAATAGGTCCAATGGGACCATGAGTACATTGGGTGCTAAGAGTTTGAACATCCTCAACAACTTGGATAGTAGCAACAATGTGGTGGGTAGGAAGGCTCTTAATTCTATCTTCTTCCTCCCTTTCTCTAGCCCATCTTTCTTTAAGTTTAGCCATCATCCTAATGTTTTCATTAATTTGCACTTGAATAGCATTTATAGTAGTGACTTCCCTCTCCTCAAGAGGAGAAGTTTCAATTTTTAGCAATTTTACCTCATTGGCTAAATGATCTACCTTAAAAGAAAGATCATCTAGTTTATGTAGTTTTTCTTCTACACTTTTATTAAAGGCTTTTTGGGTAGTGATGAAATCTTTAAGCATAATCTCTAGTTCAGTAGTGGAGTTCTTGGTACTAGGATAAGCATTGTTGTTCCCATAAGAATTAGAGGGGAACGGTCTAGGATTGTTACCAAAGTTACTCCTATAAGCATTGTTGTTAAAATTGTTTCTAGAGATAAAGTTCACATCTACTTGTTCTTGAGCAATCAAAGAATTTAAAGGAACATCGCGAGGATCAACAGAAGATTGCTTCGAAAGTAGAGACATGATCAAGTCAACTTTTTCATTTAAGGAGGAAATCTCCTCGACAGAGTTTACCTTCCTACCTGTTGGAGCGCGTTCGGTGTGCCATTGGGAATAGTTTGTCATCATCTCATCGAGAAGCTTTGTGGCTGCATCAAGTGTAGTTGACATAAAAGTTCCTCCCGCGGCCGAATCTAACAAGTTCCGCGAGGTAAAGTTCAAGCCTGCATAAAAAGTTTGGATAACCATCCAAGTAGTCAAACCATGAGTAGGGCAGTTCTTGATAAGAGATTTCATATGTTCCCAAGCTTGGGCAACGTGTTCATTATCCAATTGTTTAAAATTCATTATGTTACTTCTAAGTTGGATAATTTTAGCAGGTGGATATTATTTTCCGATAAAAGCATCTTTGCACTTGTCCCATGAATCTATGCTATTTCTAGGCAAAGACTGAAACCAAATTTTAGCTCCTCCTCTCAAGGAGAAAGGAAAAAGCTTAAGCTTGACAATATTACCATCTATTTCTTGGTACTTTTGCATATCACAAAGTTCAAGAAAGTTGTTTAAGTGTAAAGCAGCATCATCTCCAGCACCGGAGAATTGATCTTTCATGACTAAGTTCAGTAAAGCAGGTTTAATTTCATACGAAGGTGCTGAAGTGGCAGGTGTAGTGATAGGTGTGCTGATAAAGTCATCGTTGTTGTGACTAGTGAAGTCACACAACTTGGTGTTCTCGGTGGAACCCACAGTAGCAAGCAAGCAAGATAACTATTTTTGTGATTTTCGATAAAAGGTACTAAAGCAAAAACTGAAAGGTAAACTAACAAGACTAAAAAGCAAAGGTAAAAGATAGCATGCAACTCCCCTATCCTGAAGAGTGGAGTCCCCGACAATGGCGCCAGAAAAACTCCTTGATGGGCCTCTAACCCCTCGTTGGTTACCCCAAGTGGAAGGTGTGAGATGCAGTGTTGTGGAAGTTTTTCCCTTAGCAAACATGCCAAGGATCGAATCCCCAGAGACTCCTAGGTTCAACAAGTAGGTGTCAACTGCTAACGGCGCCAGATATTAGCAATCAACGTGGACCTGCACACAGATACAAATAACTTTGCTCCCAACGAGTACAGAGAGGTTGTCAATCCCTCCGGCCTTGTAGTTCACAAAGGATTAAACGCAAATGATAGTAGTGATAGATAATGTTTGCAATAGTAAATAATAGCGAAAAGTAAATAGCGGATGTGATCAATGATGGTAATATGGACCGGAGTCTCATGATGTTCACTAGTGATGTCTCTCTCCCAAAAGACGATAAAACAGCTATGTGAGGTAAACGAATTACAGCTGGGCAATTGACAGGACCATGTGCGCAAACCAATGCTGACTACATTGCAAGAAAGGTTGAGGTTCAAAGCATGGGCGGTACGCCAAATTAAGTAGACCGAAATCCATCAATATCTACTACTAATCATCCACCTTGAGATATCTATCCAGAACATCTCGCTGGTATTAAGTTGCGAGCCCCACCCATAGTGTAAACTCAAAGCAACAGACAACTGCATTAAAAGAACTTTGCGTAAAGTAAACAATCCTTGCACCCGCGGGCACAAGCACCATTGTTTTCCCCCTTGTGGCAACAGCACATCCCCTAGACTCATGTTTCTGTCACTCAAGCTAGTCATCGAGGGGCATGAACCCACAATCAAGCATAACGTTCCCTCTTGGAGTCACTACGTATTACTTGGCCAAAGCAATAAATAACAACGGAGAACATGCAAGAATTACTTACGAACATAAATATAAAAGAGGTAGATCAAATATATTACTCAATCACAATCTGAATATAATCTCATAATCCATCGGATCCCAGCAAACTCATCATAGCAACAACATAAGGATTACATATGTGCCTCGATCATGTAGGGCAGCTCACGAGGACTAATTAGTGAAGCACAAGAACGGGAGGAGAACATCACATAACTACTGGTCATGGACTCGTGGTCCAAGGGAGACTACTCACAACTCATCCGGGAGGCGTCCATGGTGGTGGAGAGGCTCCCGATGGTGATCCTCCCCTCCGGCAGGGTGCCGGGAAGAGTTCTCCTGGTGCTCCCGATCTTGGAAGCGGCGGCGGCGGCGGAACAGAGTTGAGATCGCGAAAAAGAGTTCCCGTCCCGAGGGTTTCGAAGGACGCTCTAAATATATGCCAAAGGGGGGCACCAGACGGGGCTCGGGGGGCCCAGGCGCCCCCCGGCGCGCCCCAGGGGGGGGCGTCGCCAGGGCGCCTGGGGCCCTGGTGGCCCCCCCGGCTATACTTCATGCACAAGGTAGGTTTTGGAACGCTGATTTTTTATATAATTTTTCTGGATTTTTCCTGACAGTTCTCGTAATGTGAAAACCTGAAATACAAAAACAGCCGAAAACAGAAACTGGCACTGGGGTGCACTGGATTAGTAGGTTAGTCCAAATATGATCAAAAGTGTATGGAAGTGTATAAATATCATAGCAATATCACCCAAAGTGGCATGGAGCAAGCAGAAATTATAGATACGTTTTGGACGTATCACCAGGCTGCACAGCCTTCCGCCACGTGCGTCTGGAAGGGTCCCAGGGCGACACGTGGGTGGATGAGCTGGAGCGCGGTCACTTAGTGGGAGTTTGCCGCGGCAAGCGCCTTGCCGCGGCTGTTATCTCGTCGCGCCCGGAAGCTTGTCGCTCTCCGGGCCTTGCCGGGACGCGGGGGTGCGTCGCGGCAAGTCTCTTGAAATGCCGTGTTTGGCCTTCCCAGCAAGCTCCCCTTGCCAGGGTCTTGCGCTAAAGAAGTGGTCTTGAGCCTTGAATGGCCTTCCCGGCAAGCTCCTCTTGCCGGGGCATTGTCTCTTTAACTTGAATACTTTGTTCTTGAATGGCTCTAAAGGAAACACAGTGGGCCTTGGCGGACGTGCGGCAAGCCCTGCCACGGGACGCTGCGACTGCCCGTGCACAAGTTCGGGATACTAAGGTACCCCTACTTTAGTACACCGACAGGAGCCCCCGGGCCTGGGCCACACACGATGCCGAGCGCTGTTGGGCCAGGCCCAAAACAATGCACGGGCACATGCGGCCCACGGCGCACCGTATCCCACTACGTATCCACCGCGCCCCTCCCTAATGACACGCGTCGATTGCGGCATCGTGGGAGAGATCGTGGCCTGTTTCTTTAATAGGGAAATGCGGAACGCCCCCCTCTCCCCCCTTAAAAGCAGGGGAAAACAGGGGCAGTTCCTCCCATTCGTCCGCTGCTTCTTCATCCTCCAGAAACCCCCGCTGCTCCCCTCCTCCCCGAAGGTTGAAAGAGAGCAGCGCTCCGCCCTCCCTCCGCCGCCACCAGCATCCCCAGCGCTATCGACTTCCCTCGCCGTCCCCGCCATGGCCCCGAAGGGCGACAAGGCGAAGGCCGCGACGACTGCCAAGGCACTGAAGCTAGCAGCAATGCGGAAGAAGATGGCGGTCTTCCCGCCGAGGCTCAGCGCGGAGGAGCTTAAGGACTCCTTCTACCTCTTCCGGTCGAGGGAGACAAAGGCGCATCCGCGCACCAAGGTACTCCCCGCCGTGGCCTGCGATATGTTTCCGGGAGGCTACGCCTTTTTTGCTCTGTTCTTCTACTGCGGGCTCTGCCCGCCCTACTCGGAGTTCTTTTGCGATATCATGAATACCTACGGGTTTCATCTCCTTGATTTCACCCCAAACGCTGTCTTGACCATGGCCGTTTTCGCACATCTGTGCGAAAACTTCGTCGGAGTGTACCCCAACGTAGCTCTCTTCCGCTACTACTTCACGCCCCGAGTCGAGTCTGGGTCTCCTCTGTCCGGAGGAATTTCTTGGATCTTCAGGCTCCATAAGAAAGAGGCTTACTTGACTGGGGAGCTCCGCGGCAAGTGGGAAGAATGGAGGGCCAATTGGTGCTGGATCATGGAGGACGACCCACAGCAGTTCACTTCCCGGCGCCAAGTTGCAATAGTGCGCGGCAATGACTGGAGTGACCTGGCCCTTGAGGACGACAAGCTGAAGATAGCCACCACTAGGATTCTTCGCCTCCGGCAAGCCAAGCTCACTGTAGGTGCTGTCGGGGCAGACTTTCTTCACCGCCGCATCGCCCCCTTGCAGGAGAGGAAAAGGCCTGCTTGGGAGTTTGATAACGCGGCAGACATCATGAGGCTGCGCCCGGGCCTCAACTATAATTTCACGGTCTTGGAGCTCAACGCAATGCTCCAAGCGCTATTCAAGTACGACCCCAAGCATCCAGAGTGGTTCGCGTTGCCGAAGGGCGTAGTTCCGTTGTGCAACAACGCGTCGCTCAGCGCCATCCGCACGGTGATGCCGTGGTGTGACTCCCATGGGATTGACCCCACTTGGCGGGAGCCTTCTGACGAAGCCGTGCAAACGTTCTTCGACAACTTGGTGGAGCAGCCAGTCAAGTTCGACGAGAAGAGAGGCCTCACCCGCGACACCACCGACCAGGAGATGGCGTATATTGCCACCAGGTTGGAGGAGGCAGCTGCAGCCAGGGCCGCGGGCGAATTTGGATATACTTTGGAGGAGGCGGATGCAGCGGAGGCGGTAAGTCTGGCTGAGGAGGAAGTGTTCCTCAAAGTGGGAAAGCTTGCCGGGAGACCTGCCGGGACAAGCGAGGCCGCCGAGCAAGGTACAGAGTCGAGCGGGCCCGCCGAGCAGGGCGTCGGATCAAGCGATCCTGCCAAAGACTCAGGCGGGTCGCTGAATCTCGACTCTTCTTCTTCGTCCTCGGGGAGCTCACCACCACCACCAAGTCCTCCAGTTGCGCCGAAAAGCCATGTCCGCAAGGCCGCAGGCGTGACCGGGCGGCAGACAAGCCAGCAGCCGCAGCGCCGCCCAACACGCACCACCACGACGAGCAAGGCCGCCAAGGGAGCGCCCCGTGCCTCAGTGGCAACAGGAGGGGGATCTTCCCGGACTGGCGCCCCCGTGCCCACCGCCCCTCGAGCTTCGGCGGCAACCAGAGCGGGGTCTTCTCAGACCACCGTCCCGGCCCCCGCCAAGCGGCCATGGGAGCAGACTCCTCCAGCTCCTCGTGCCGGGACGCGCGAGCCGGATTTCGACTTTTCGGCGCTCAGTTCCGACGAGGAGGAGGAGGAAGAGTAAGTCTTCGTGATTCTTGTTTCTCGTTAGTCTTTGATTGATCCTTTGTCTTGTAGCTTCTTTGCCTGATTATGATCTTGTTTTTCTTCCAGGACCTTGGCCCAGAGGGCAGCGAAGAGGGCCAAGATCCCAATAATCGTCGTTGAGGACGAGCCCGCCGCCGCAGCAGGGGATGCGCCTGTGACAAGCTTGCCGGACCAGGCAACTGCTCCTCAGAGCAGCCCCCAGCGTGAGTCTTCTGTATATTCTCCGCTTCATCGGGCGCGCGCGGGCTTCCTGTCCTTGTTGACGTTTCGTTTGTTTTGTTGACTTGCGCAGAAGCAGAGCAGCAGCCCCAGGAGCGCCAAGAGATTGCTCCCGACGAGCCGCATGTCTCGACCTCTCCGCCAAGGAGGAGCTCCCCGGCGAGGGAGGATACTCCGCCAAGGGCGAGTACTCCGCCAAGGGCGAGCACCCCGCCAAGGGTGAACACTCCGCCAAGGGAAGGCACCCCGCCAAGGGAAGGCGCCAGCGGCCCTCCGCCGGCGGGAGCTACCACCATGCCGCCGAGGGAGAACTCCCCGGCAAGGAACCCCATCGAAGAGGAGGTCCGTGCAGGTAAAATCCTTGGACTTTTCTTTTTCTGAATTTCTCTTTTTGGATATTTGCTTGACTATTTTCCTTCTTCTTTTTCTTCTGTCAGATCCGTCCGTCGCAGAGCCGATGGAGATAGAGGCCACCACCGAGGAGGGCGCGCACGACAACACCGGCGACGTCGCAGCCGATGAAGGGGCGGGCGGTGCTAACGAGCCTGCCACCGACGAGACCACCGAGGCTGCTGGCGTGGCAGCTGAGGGGGAATCCGGCAGTCGCACTGACGGCCCTGAGGCCGCAGGAGCGTCAGACACTGCGCCGGCTGCCGACCCCTCTGCTGCCGCGGCTGAGCCCGGTGTCTATCTGGAGGCCGGCAATGGAGTCTTCATCCAGCTCCCGTGGGCGTCCACGTCAAGGGCGCCCGCGGAGGGAGAGGTCTTCGACGGGGAAGTCCTCGCCTCCACCGGGCTGAAGTTCGTCGACGCGCCCGGCAGCAGTAGCGAGCCCAAGGAGGAGCGGCTTCTGCAGAGGCTTCTGGCCCTGTACCGCGCCAGGCAGGCCAAGTTGGAGTCCCGAGAGGCTCTGGCCGCCAAGGTGGGCACTGACTTGGAGAAGTGCGCCGAAGAGCTCCGGGCCGCCAACCAAGCAGCCCTCCGATCCTTGGCGGAGGAGCGGGAGGAGCTCGCCGAGGCGCATCAGGCGTTTATTCTTGAGAAGGCCGAAGCAGAGGAGCAGCAACGGCTCGCCGCCGAGGAGTTGTCCCGGCGAGAAGGCGAACTAACGCAGCGGAAGGTCGACCTCGACAGCCACGAGGACGACCTTGCCGCGCGTGAACAGTCTCTCGGCGGGGCTCTGCAGGAGGAGAAGGACGCTGCTGTAGCTGCTGAGACCGCCAAGAGAGACCTGGAGGAGAGGGTGGCGCAACTGGAGGTCCACTTGAAGACGAGCGAAGAGAAGGTTGCTGCACTTGCGTCGGAGAGGGAGAAGGACGCCCACAGTCACTCCGAGCTGCAGGTCCGCCTCTCCGACAAGGGCAAGGAGCTTGCTGTCGCCAAGGACTCCATCGCCGATCTGGAGTTGAAACTTTCCACCCTCACCGCATCGCTCGACGGCGCCAGAGAGCGGGAGACGAAGCTGAAGGAGGATCTCAGGGGCGAGAGGGCACTGTTGGAGAGCGTCGCTATCTCCCAAAACAACTTCAGGCTGACGGTGGAGCAATGGAGCGAGGGGCTTGTTGCCGCCGCTGCCGATATTGACCAAGAGTTGGCGGGCTGGGGACGGAGCACCTCGGGTACTCCACCGACGAGAATCTCCCTCACAGCGCCAAGCTGAGCTTGTTCTTCAGGGGAGTGGCGCCAGCCCTCCAGCAGCTCCGGGAAAGGATCCCCACGCAGCTGGCGAACGAGGCACGCAGGCTCTGCACGGGCGTCTTGGAG
This sequence comes from Secale cereale, assembly GCA_902687465.1. Classification (NCBI taxonomy): domain Eukaryota; kingdom Viridiplantae; phylum Streptophyta; class Magnoliopsida; order Poales; family Poaceae; genus Secale; species Secale cereale. The sequence goes on along the minus strand of LR738714.1, from coordinate 489,223,693 downwards.
AAGGTGCTGATGAAGATAGTCTTCCGCAACCCGGGACTCAACCTCAACAACGTCCTGAGGACCTTGCCGCCCGACGCCGACCAGGAGACACTCAAGGCCCTTGTCGCACCTATCGTGGCCAAGGTGGGCAAGATCAAGAGAGTCGAGGGTGACCGCGCAGATTAGGCTATCTTTCTTTCTGCTTCCTTTGTCGCTGCCAACCATTTACGAACAACAGTCTATTAGAACAGCGACAAGTCATTTTGTAATATAACTTTATTTTGGGTAGTTAATGCAATGTTATTTCCTTTACTCGACTTCTTCGCTTTGTATGCTTTTACCCTACGCTTTTAGGGAACTTGCCGGCAAAGGGACCCTTGCCGCGAGCGCTGAGTGCGGAACTTCAGCAGCCTGCTGGCAGTGCCGTTGTCGACAAGAAACCTTGTCGCAGCTAGTCGCAGCACACTTATATTGTTGAGCGAACTCAAAAACGAAGTAAGGGCGCGACATTTGTCGCAGCACGCTTAAGCCGTTGAGCGTGCTCGAAACAAAGTAAGGGCGCGGCTAGCCACGAGTTGGTTCCTCTGCGCACAGGTTTTCCATATGAAGTGCGGTCGTTCAAGGAAGATAACTTTAAAATCTAAAAATTTTGATCACTCAAACTTTGGCAACTTAGCTTTTGTGTCGTTTGCTTCCCGGCAAGACGAGGCTTTCTTGAATGGCACTTGGTCCATACCACTGTCTCCTTCCCCCCGGCAAACTTGTGCGCGAGGAGAACTTCTTCTGCTTGAGAGAAAAGGAAAGGGAGGAAACATAGATATGGAGCCTTGCGGCTCGTTATTGCTTACCGGGGATGCGTGCTGCACAAAGTGTCAGATAGTACATGCAAGAAAAGTGAAAAGGCATGAAACGACAAGCTGTGTGAGGCACATAAGTTTTACTAATGCACGGGGTCTGCGCCCGGCTTTGTACAAAGGTTTACATGCAACAGCGGCAAGACTTGTACAAAAGGTGGTTGCCGGAGCGGATCACGGCAACCGCACCTCATGGGTAAAACTTGCGAAGGTGCTCAATGTTCCAGGAGTTGCTCACCGGTAAGCCCTCTTCGGTCTCAAGGCGGACATCGCCAGGCCTTGTGACTTGTCTCACCCGATAAGGGCCTTCCCACTTCGGCGTCAACTTGTTGGAATTCTTGGCGGACTGAACACGCCGAAGAATAAGGTCGCCTTCCTCGAGACTTCTGGCTTTAACTTTGCGGCTTGGTAGCGGCGCAAAGCTTGCTGGTATCGAGCAGCTCGTACAGCAGCCTGAAGACGGTTCTCCTCAAGGAGCAGTGCGTCATCTTGCCGCAGCTGCTCTTGCTCGAGCTCATCGTAAGCGAGCACTCGAGGCGACCCGTATACGAGTTCCGTGGGGAGAACCGCCTCTGCTCCATAGACAAGAGCAAAGGGTGTTTGTCCAGTGGCTCGATTTGGTGTCGTCCTGATTGACCAAAGAGCCGCCGGCAACTCTTCAATCCAGTTTCTTCCGCATTTGTGCAGCCTGTCGAAAGTTCTTGTCTTGAGTCCGCGCATCACTTCAGCGTTCGCTCTCTCCGCTTGACCGTTGCTCCTCGGGTGAGCAACAGAAGCGAAGCAGACCTTGGCGCCAAGGTCTTGGACGTATTGCATGAAGGTGTGACTTGTGAATTGTGTGCCATTGTCGGTGATGATCCTGTTAGGGATCCCGAAACGGCAAACAATCGACCTGAAGAACTTGACTGCTGACTGTGCGGTCACCTTTCTCACTGGTTCCACTTCCGGCCACTTTGTGAACTTGTCGATGGCGACGTACAAGTACTCAAAGCCCCCGGCTGCGCGGGGAAAAGGGCCGAGGATGTCGAGCCCCCAGACCGAAAATGGCCAGGACAAAGGGATCGTCTGGAGAGCTTGAGCTGGCTGATGTATCTGTTTGGCATGGAACTGGCACGCTTCACACTTGGTTACTTGTGCAGTTGCATCTTGGAGGGCTTCTGGCCAGAAGAAACCTTGCCGGAATGCTTTTCCGGCAAGTGCTCTGGCGCCAATGTGGTGGCCACATATGGCTCCATGTATCTCTTCCAACAACCTTTGTCCATCTTCCCCGGGGATGCACTTCAATTTGACACCGTTGAGTCTTCTTCTGTACAGTTCATCGCCGACAAACTGATACATACTTGACTGCCGGGTTATTCTCTCTGCTTCTTCTGGCTCCTCGGGAAGTTCTCCTGTTTGAAGGAAACGGACAATCTGCTGTGCCCATGCTGGAGCCTGAGGCTCAACAACAAGGACTAAAGGCATTAGTGCTGCTGCGGGAACGTTAGCTTCTACGGCCAGAACCTGTGGCTCGGTCGGAGCTTGACGTTCCCCGGCAAGCTTGCCGGGGCAAAGCTTGTCGGGAACGCCTGCTTCAACTGTACAAACCCTAGGGTCTGCATGAGTAGACTGTTCCTCAGCAACTTTATCGTCAATCTTGGGGACCTTGTTGGCGGCGGCTTCAGGAAGTTCTGCCGGCAAATAGTCACCGGAAATCAACTTTCTCTTCTTACTTTGTCCAGCCGATGGTGTAACGGAAGGTTGAGTTAGCTTGAGCACAAAGATCCCCGGTTCCACGGGTAGCTTTAGTGCGGCACACTTTGACAGGCCGTCTGCGATGTCGCTTTGAGCTCTTGGAACGTGCTCCATCTGCAAGCCTTCAAAGTGTTCTTCAAGCTTTCTCACTTCGTCGACGTATACTTCCATCAATGGACTCTGGTAGCTCTTATTCACTTGTCGGACGACCAACTGCGAGTCACCCCGCACAATAAGCTTCTTGATCCCAAGTTCCGCTGCGATTCTGAGGCCGGCAAGCAAACCTTCATACTCTGCAGTATTGTTTGTTGCTTGCTCCTTGGGAAAGTGCATTTGGACGACGTACTTGAAGTGTTCTCCGGTGGGCGCGACAAACAGCACGCCGGCACCGGCGCCTTGCAGCGAGAAGGCACCATCAAAGTACATTATCCATTCCTTGCTTGCTTCTTTGACGGGGATGCTTGTCTCTGGAATCTCTTCATCTGGTGTTGGCGTCCATTCTGCTATGAATTCTGCCAATGCTCTGCTCTGGATAGTTGAAGTACTTTCAAACTTGAGGCCAAAGCTTGACAGCTCCTGTGCCCATTCGACAATCCTGCCTGTTGCTTCTGGATTTTGTAGTATCCTCTTCAGCGGAAAGCGAGTGACCACTGTTATCTCATGTGCTTGGAAGTAATGGCGCAGCTTCCTCGAGGCCATGAGGAGGCCGAAAAGTAGCTTCTGCACCCAGAGTATCTTGACCTAGCCCCCTGCAAGAGGGAACTGACAAAATAAACTGGGCGCTGCACCATCTTCTTCCGCACCTCTTCTTGCATCTGCGCATACCAATCCTTGTCGGGACCAAAGCTGGACGGGGAAGCCCCCTGCTTGTCGCTGGATGTGCTTGCTTGGGTTGTGGGCTCCTCATCTGCCTCCCTCTCCACTACCAACGCAACACTAACCACTTGATTGGTTGCTGCTAAGTACAACAGCAACTTCTCTTGGGGCTTAGGTGCGACAAGTATTGGAGTGGAGGACAGGTACCTTTTCAAATCTTGCAGCGCTGCCTCCGCTTCCGGAGTCCATTTCATTGGACCTGCCTTTTTCAAAATTTTGAAAAACGGCAGGGCGCGTTCTGCGCACTTAGAAATGAACCTGCTGAGAGCAGCCACGCAGCCGGCAAGTCTTCGCACATCCTTGACGCGCTTCGGAGCTTCAATCTGCTCGATGGCTTTGATCTTGTTGGGATTGGCTTCAATCCCCCTCTGGGACACAAAGAACCCGAGAAGCTTGCCGGAGGGGACTCCGAACACGCACTTCTCGGGGTTAAGCTTGAGTTGTATCTTGCGCAGATTCGCAAAAGTTTCATCTAGATCTTGAATCAGAGTATCCTTGTCCTTGCTCTTGACCACTATATCATCCATGTAAGCTTCTACATTCCTGTGTATCTGTGGCTCAAAAGCAGTGTGGACTACCCTCGCAAACGTTGAACCGACATTCTTCAATCCAAACGACATGCGTATGAAGCAGTAAGTGCCACATGGAGTAATGAACGCGGTCTTCTCTTCGTCTTCTTCAGCCATAAATATCTGGTGGTATCCTGAATAGGCATCAAGAAATGAAAGCAACTCACATCCAGCCGTGGAGTCAACAATCTGGTCAGTGCGCGGCAAGGGAAATGGATCTTTGGGACAAGCTTTATTCACATCGGTGAAGTCTATACAAAGCCTCCACTTCCCATTCGCTTTGCGCACGACAACAGGGTTGGCCAGCCACGTGGGATGGAGTACACCTCTGACAAGGCCTGCCGCTTCCAGCTTCTTGATTTCTTCCGCAATAAACTCTTGGCGCTCCACCGCCTGCTTTCTGACCTTCTGCTTGACGGGCCGCGCATGAGGACAAACGGCAAGCTTGTGCTCAATCACTTTCCTGGGAACACCGGGGATGTCAGACGGTTGCCATGCAAACACATCGACATTCGCCCACAGGAAAGTAACGAGCGCGCTTTCCTATTTAGGATCGAGCGTGGCACTGATGGTGAAAGTACCACCAGTGCCGTCCTCCTTGGCGGACACCTTCTTGGTTGTGGGTGGAGCTGCCATCACCTTCTTGCACTTGCTGGTGGAGCTCGATGGTGCGTCCTCGACGGCAGCGCAGCACTCCGAGGAGGTGCGTTTGCCGGAGTGGGCTCCAGAGTTCTTGCCGGACTTGGTCTTGTTCTTCCCCCCGGGAGCTTCAGCGGTAAGTGTCTTGCTGTCCGTTGCGGCTGCTGCGTCCCGGTAGATCTTGTCGGCACAGATAAGCGCGTCCTTCTTGTCGCCGGGGACAGAGATGACGCTTATCGGGCCTGGCATCTTGAGCATGTTGTAGGCATAATGAGAGGCTGCCATGAACTTGGCGAGCGCTGGACGGCCAAGTATCCCATTGTAAGGCAATGGGATATCGGCAACGTCAAAGGTAATCCTCTCAGTCCTGAAGTTTAGCTCCCCGCCAAAAGTCACCAGCAGTGTGATTTTCCCCTTCGGCTTGCTCCTTCCCGGGTTGATCCCTTGGAATGTGCCGGTTTCCTCGAGCTCGCTGTCGGGGATCTGTAGTTTCCGGACCACAACAGAGGAGATCAGGTTCAGGCCGGCCCCGCCGTCCACCAGCATCTTGGTGACCTTGAGGTTGCGGATGGTTGATGAAACCAACATCGGCAAACACCCGACCGCAGTTGTGCGGTCAGGGTGATCTTCAATGTCGAAGATGATGGGCGTGCTGGACCACTTCAGGAATTTGCGCGACTCGACGGGTGGCTCTGCTGCATTAACTTCCCGCACCCATTGTTTGAGTTGGCAGTGGGAAGTATGCAGAGAGGCACCTCCATCGACGCACAAAACTTCTGTGGCCTTCTGGAACTCCTGCTCGCTGTTGTCCCCATCGTCCATGTCTTCGTCGTCGTCTTCGTCTTCGTCCTTGTCGCGGCCGCGGGGAGGTCTGTCTCCTTGCCGCTGCTTGGCCTTGCCGCGGCGTCCTCCCCGGCCATTGAATGGCCGCTTCTTGCCGGACTCTCCACCACCTCCCTGGGCCTTCTCCTCGTCGCGTCGCTCGTACTCAGCTTTTTGCTGCTCGACGAGGTACTCGACCCTTTTGCAGTTCAGGAGGTCATGGCCCTTGGTGCGGTGGATCTTCCAGTACTGCTTGTCGGAGCCGTCCTGCTTGTCGGCGGCCGCCACAGCGGCAGCTTCCTTGCCGGAGCCACCAGCCTGGGCTTTCCTGGCGCCAGCCTCCTTGCCGGACTGCTCGACGGCCAGTACTTCTTTGCTCTTCTTTTTCTTGTTGTTCCGCCGCCGGTTCTTCCTTGCCGGGGCGGCATCCTCACTATCTGTTCCCCCTGCTCCAGTATCCTCTCCGGGGAGTCTCCTCCCCTCCTCAGCGCGTGCGCACTTGTCGGCCAGGGCATAAAGCTCACTGACGTCTCGGATCTTGCACATCGCCATTTCCTCCCTCATCCAGCGGTTACGCACGTTCTGGTGGGACGCGCTAATAACCGCGGCAGGGTGGACATCTGGGATGTTGTGCTGGACGCGGCTGAATCTTTGGATGTACTTTCGCAGGGACTCTCCTTCCTTCTGGGCGAGTATATGAAGATCACTCTCCTGGCCATGGGGCTTGTGGCCGCCCGTGAAGGCGCCGACAAACTGATGACACAGGTCGGCCCAAGAAGAAATGGAGTTTTCCGGTAAGTGCATGAGCCAAGATCTAACGTTTGGCTTGAGCACGAGCGGGAAGTAGTTTGCGAGTATTTTCTCGTCTCGTCCCCCGGCAGCCTACACCGCGATGGTGTAAATGCTGAGGAACTCCGACGGATGAGTCTTGTCGTCGTACTTCTCGGGTACGTCGGGCTTGAAGTTCTTCATGCTGGGCCACTGGACTTGCCGCAGCTCACGGGTGATCGCAGGACAACCCGCCACGTACGGCAAGTCGCCTGGTTCTCCGGGTGCGTGCATATCAACAGCGGTCCCAGCGCGCTGGTCGGATTGTCGCCGCGCCTCTCTTCGATGCTCGATGCGAGTTCGAGCGTCTTCTTGTTGTCTGTCATCAAGGACTTGGCATTGATCGCGGCGAGCTCGTGGATCCGACGACGCCGTGGAGTCGTCGTCGATGTTGATCCGGTGAGTCGGCGATTTCGGCCTTCGAGGCGGGGAGTGCACGGTAGTTGCACCCCCGGCGGTCTTGTCGCCATCAGCCCGCGCCTGGCTAACTTGCCGCGGCCGCGACGTCGTCGGCTGCTGCGGAGTGTCGTTATTGGCGAAGGCGATGAGGCTTTGGATGGTGGCCCTCCAGTCGTCGGCCTTGTCTGCCACTAGAGGGAAGTCGAGGAGCAGCTGAGCTCGGGCTAGAGCTTCTGCTGGAGTGGAGGGGAGCGGTGGTGAGCGGTGCGAGGAGCGAGATATGCTCGGACTTCTAACTGCATTAGAAGGAGCAGGGTCTCGTCCCGGCGACCGCGCCTTGCTCGTGCCAGGACGTTGGCCTTGAGCGTCCCGCGACCCGCCAGTTTGACCTTGTCCCAACAAGCGTATGGTGCCTTGTGTACCACGTCGCTGCCGGTCCGGCACCTCCTGAGAGGGGCGCGGTGCGTGCACGGACGCCGAGGTCTTGGAGTGCGCCCGGTCATCCGTCTTGTCCTTGGACTTGGTGGCGCCGTGAGTTTCCTCGCCGGCGTCCGACCTTCCACCAGCGTCTACCCCACCGACCGTTGGCTCCGGTGGCGGCGGGATCGACGCGGACGGGCCTGCTACCTCCGAAGCCTTCTTCTTCGGCGGCATGTCGATGAAGTCGATGAAGTTGATGAAGTTGCTGAAGATTTCGCCCGCGTGAACGCCGGATCAGGTTCATACAACCTCGACGCCCCCTACCTGGCGTGCCAAAGATGTCAGGGAAACTGATCGCCCACGAACACCTATGTGACCGGAGCCCCTTTTCGGTACGGCAAGGGAGCGGAGGGTGCACGAAGAGCGGATCGAGACGAACACGCGAGCAGTTTACCCAGGTTCGGGCCGCACGGATGCGTAAAACCCTACTCCTGCCTTGGTTTGTATTGCGTTCTTGGCTCGGGAGCGAGAAGAGCTACAATACTTATCGCTAACAACACCGAGCGTGAGAGTGATCGAAGATCGGAACCCCTTCTACGTTGCGCATGGGCCTCCTTTTATAGGTCAAAGGGGTCACCGACAGGTGGCAACGCAGTCGAGGGTAGAAATGTAAAAGTGGTGGTAGTTGGAACAGTGTATGCATAGTGCTCTATACCTAACCCTGACGGCAGGGGACAAGGGCATTGAATGCCCGTCGCCGTCGCCCCAAACAGTGCAAATAGCGTCCGTCAGGGCGTCTCCGTCCACCACGATGGTGGCCTTGTCACCGCAGCTCGCCACCGTTTACCCCAGGCTGCACCGTCTTCCGCCACGTGCGCCTGGAAGGGTCCCAGGGCGACGCGTGGGCGGATGAGCTGGAGCGCGGGCACTTAGTGGGAGTTTGCCGCGGCAAGCGCCTTGCCGCGGCTGTTATATCGTCGCGCCCGGAAGCTTGTCACTCTCCGGGCCTTGCCGGGACGCGGGGGTGCGTCGCGGAAAGTCTCTTGAAATGTCGTGTTTGGCCTTCCCAGCAAGCTCCCCTTGCCATGGTCTTGCGCTAAAGAAGTGGTCTTGAGCCTTTAATGGCCTTCCCGACAAGCTCCTCTTGCCGGGGCCTTGTCTCTTTAACTTGAATACTTTGTTCTTGAATGGCTCTAAAGGAAACACAGTGGGCCTTGGCGGACGCGCGGCAAGCCCTGCCACGGGACGCTGCGACTGCCCGTGCACAAGTTCGGGATACTAAGGTACCCCTACTTTAGTACACCGACAATTAACTTCAACTCTTGGAACATCTCATATGCTCCATGACGTTCAAAATGTCTTTGAAGTACCGATTCTAAGCTGTAAAGCATGGCACACTGAACTATCAAGTAGTCATCATATCAAGCTTGCCAGACGTTCATAACATCCGGAGTTGCTCATGCAGCAGGCCTTTCACCTAGCGGTGCTTCAAGGACATAATTCTTCTGTGCAACAATGATGATAATCCTCAAGTTATGGACCCAATCCGTGTAGTTGCTACCATCATCTTTCAATTTAGCTTTCTCTAGGAACGCATTAAAATTCAAGGGAATGGTAACACGGGCCATTGATCTACAACAACATAGATATGCAAAAAACTATCAGGTACTAAGATCATGATAAATTAAAGTTCAATTAATCATATTACTTAAGAACTCCCACTTAGATAGACATCCCTCAAGTCATCTAAATGATCACGTGATCCAAATCAACTAAACCATGTCCGATCATCGTGTGAGATGGAGTAGTTTTCAAAGGTGAACATCTTATGTTGATCATATCTACTATATGATTCACGCTCGACCTTCTGGTCTCCAGTGTTCCGAGGCCATGTCTGTACATGCTAGGCTCGTCAAGTTTAACCTGAGTATTTTGCACGTGCAAAACTATCTTACACTCATTGTATGTGAACGTAGAGCTTATCACACCCGATCATCACGTGGTGTCTCGGCACGACGAACTGTCGCAACGGTGCATACTCAGAGAGAACACTTGTACCTTGAAATTTTGTAAGGGATCATCTTATAATGCTACCGTCGTTCTAAGAAAAATAAGATGCATAAAAAGATAGACATCACATGCAATCAAAATATGTGACACGATATGGCCATCATCATCTTGTGCTTTTGATCTCTATCTCCAAAGCATCGTCATGATCTCCATCATCACCCGCTTGACACCATGATCTTCATCGTAGCGTCATGGTCGTCTCGCCAACTATTGCTTCTACTACTATCGCTAACTCATAGTGATAAAGTAAAGCAATTACATGGCTTTCGCAATTCATACAATAAAGAGACAACCATAAGGCTCCAGCCGGTTGTCGATAATTTACAAAACATGATCATCTCATACAATAACGTATAACTCATGACGTCTTGACCATATCACATCACAACATGCCCTACAAAAACAAGTTATACATCCTCTACTTTGTTGTTGCAAGTTTTACGTGGCTTCTACGGGCTACTAGCAAGAATCGTTCTTACCTACGCATCAAAACCACAATGATTTTTCGTCAAGTGTGTTGTTTTAACCTTAAACAAGGACTGGCCGTAGTCAAACTCGATTCAACTAAAGTTGGAGAAATAGACACCCATCAGCCACCTGTGTGCAAAGCATATCGGTAGAACCAGTCTCATGAACGCGGTCATGTAATGTCGGTCCAGGCCGCTTCATCAACAATACAGCCGAATCAAAGTAAGACATTGGTGGTAAGCAGTATGACTATTATTGCCCACAACTCTTTGTGTTCTACTCGTGCAAATCATCTAAGCATAGACCTGGCTCGTGATGCCACTATTGAGGAACATGGCATGTAATTCCAAAAAATTCCTACACTCACGCAAGATCTTTCTAGGAGATGCAAAGCAACGAGAGGGGGGAGTGTGTCTACATACCCTTGTAGACCGAAAGAGGAAGCGTTTAACAACGTAGTTGATGTAGTCGTACACCTTCACGGTCCATCCCGATCCAGTACCGAACGTATGACACCTCCGCGTTCAGCACACGTTCAGCTCGATGACGTCCTCGCCTTCTTGATCCAGCAAGACAGGTGAAGTAGTAGATGAGTTCCGGCAGCACGACGGCGTGGTGACGGTTGGTGATGAAGAACAATCTCTGCAGGGCTTCACCAAGAACTACAGAAACTAGACGAAGGATAAACTAGAGGGTCGGGGTTGCCGGCACATGGCTTGGTGTATGTTGATGTGGCTTGGGTGCTAGCCCTGCCCCTCTATTTATATGTTGAGCCTTGGGATCGAAACTTGGAGTAAAAGCCTCCACAAAGTCGGTTTCAGCCAAAAGGCAAGAGTTCTCGTACTCCAGGGCCAGACGCCAGGGTTCTCGGCATTTGGACTCAAACGCCAGGGACCCTGGCGTCTGGCCCCTGGACTGCGCAAAACTTCCTTTTGCGCTTTCCAAAAACCTTGTGAGCTTTCCCTTTGGCCCAAATGAAGTGTTCTCGTACCCAAACATTTCGGGAAACATCCGGAACCCCTTCTGGTGAATTCCGGAACTCTTCCGGAGACCAAACACCATTATTCCATGTCACAGCCCTAGCTTCCCCTGTTGTCTTTGTTTCATCTTCATGTCATCATGTTTATTTTCAAAGGAAACCTGAAATGGGGATGACTAAACCCTAGCACCAAATCAAAGCAATTAGGTTTAACCTAAAAATATTTTCAATAAACCCAAAAATTGCCTTCATTAATGTTTGATAATTTTGGCAAGGGTTTTGGTCCAAACCAAAAATATTGAACATTTTTGGGGAATTGTTTGGGCTTTGATTTAATTCACTAATGTATTTGAGTTGGAGCAAATAAATCTTATAAATATTTTTATTGCCCCAATAATTCCGAGACTTCTTGTGGAGCTCTGGAATTAATCATTTTACATCCACAAAAGTTTCCAGAAGCTGCAAAAATAATTTGGTGAGTAAACCAAATTCAAAACAAAAGCAAAAAATAGAAAACAGAAACAAAAATGAAAAAAACCTAGAGAGAGAGAGACTGACCGGCCTTACCTGGGGCCCAACTGTTTGGCCCAGCCCACCAGGGGCAGCCTCGTCTTCTACCTCTTGCCAGTAGGCAGAGGAGAAGCTGGGCACGACGCATGCCCACGGCTTCCACGCCACCTGCCTGCCTGGACCTCCCCTGGCCAGCGCGCCGCCGCCAAGGACACGCCGCTACCGTCTCGAACCCCCCGACCTCCTCACTCTTCCCCTTCGTCTCTCCCTCGCCCTCTCGACGCCATGGCCGACGCGCCCGTGAGCACACCGCCGCCGCAGCTGCGTCCACCGCCACCCCCTCGCCTCTCCGACACGCTCCCAAGCTCCGCCGTGCCTCCCTCATCCTCTTTGTCGGCTGACGCGACCAAGAGAGCCTCGACACATCGTCCTCGACCTCATCTGCTTCCTCGGCCACAGGAGATCGCCGCGGGATTCTGACGCCATCAAGCCTTCCCCGAGCCCGCTGAACCTCTCTCCGTCCTCCCTGTGAGCTGCTGAGTCCTTCCCCTTTTTTTCCTCTGCTGTTCGTGCATCATAGCTAGCTCCACCGCTGGAGCCGTGAGCTCACCGCCGCCGGCCATGTCGCCGCCGTGGCCACATGCCCTGCGCCTCGCAGCCGAGCATGCCACTGTGCTCAGCACATTCCCAGCAACCCAAAACCATGATCCACACCCCGTTTAATGCACTGCAGCCGTCGTTTGCCTCGAGCCCGTGGCTCTGTCGTCGCCAAATCTCGTCGCTGGTGAGATTTCGGCCGCCCCACGCCCCCCTGCCTGGCCCATTGGATGCGCACGAGCAAGGGCTCCTCCCTGATGCCAGCAGCGCGACGAACGGCCGTCCCTAACGCAAGTCCGGCGAGCTTCCGCCGTGGTTTTGGTCGCCGCCGGCCAAACTACGGCGACCGCCGACGTGGCTTGATCATTAGGACTAAACCACCCCTAGTTAGCCACCTCACAGCCACTGACAGTGGGCCCTAGCCTTGGTCAAACCCCAGTCAGCGTTGGTTTTGACCGAGATTAGTACCCGTGTCACTGACAGGTGGGTCCCACCGGTCAGGTTTGACCTGGACCGGTCAGTTAACCTGCTGACCTCAGCCTAACGTAGTGCTGACGCAGAAACTATTTTATGTGATATAAAATAAATCAGAAATGATTTATTTATTTCAGAAAATAGCTAAAACTTCTAAAAATCACAGAAAATAAACTATAACTCCAATGAAAATAAATTATATATGAAAAATGATCAGAAACATTCAAGGAATCTGTTTATGGCATTTTCATGCATGTTTGAACAAGTTAAACCTGCTGTTCAGGTCAAATCAATTATTTGGCATTTAAATAATTACATATGGAGTTTGAATTTGAACCTTTGGTTCAAACCAACTTCATTTAATATGGTTGCTAGTTGCATTAGCTCAATCAACAACATATTGCCATGTCATGATCATGCATCATATTGTCGCATTGCATTGATTGTGTTCTTTCTCTGTTTGCCGGTTTTGTCCCCTCTCAGTAGACGTGGTTCCGACGATGAGTTCGATGACATCAATGAAGAACTATTGCTATCTTCAGAAGTGTCAGGCAAGCAACCCCCATTGAGCATCCTGATACAATCCCACTCTCTCGCTCCTGCTCTCTTTTACTGCATTAGGACAACAACGTGTTGAATTGCTTTTGCTGCGGTAGCTGAACCCCTTTCCTCTGCATGACCTGTCATTGCCACAGTAAATAGTTGAAACCCACTAGCATGAGTAGGAGTTGTTTGAGCCATGTTGTGCCTACTCATTCATGCTTTCTGGTTAAGCCTGCTATTGCTTAGAGTTGTGTCGGGTCTGATTCATCGGAGATGAATTGGGAAGTTATGAACATGTCCTACTGTTGAGAGCTAAGTGTGTGAACACGATTTGGTAAAGGTAGCGGTGAGAGGCCATGTAGGTGTACATGGTGGGTTGTCTCACTGGAACCATTTTTAAGAACTGAGTTCTGTGTAAGTTGTCCAATGACTAGCTACTACCACACATTGGAATGCTTAAATGCCCCTCTCGACTTATTAATCAACTAGATCTTTGTCCAGGAGTTGCAACTAGTTTCTAGTGTTTGTAGGTAGTGCTAGTAGTCTACCAAGTGGCACCCGGTACAGGTGGGCTTCGGACAGACTAGGTGCAGTGGCCCGGTGTACCAAGTGGCACCCGGTTGGTGGGCTTGGGAAACCTGTACACATCGTTTGGGGCCGTGAGCGACACCCCGGCCGGATCTCCTTACGGATGGAACCCGAATAGGCAATAAACCTGGACTAGAGTCTTGTGTGGTTAGTCAGGTCGTGGCCGACACCCTCGCCAGGCTTCTGCTTGAAGGTTGCTGAGATACACGACATGTACATGGCGGTAAGTGGAGAGAGCGTGTGTGAAGAAGTACACCCCTGCAGGGTTAACATGATCTATTCGAATAGCCGGGTCCACGGTTATGGACTTCTTGGATGCTTACGTGGTACATAGACAAGTGGAAGTGGATACTCTAAAATGCTCAAGACAAGTGTGAGTGTTATGGATGGCCTTCTCGTAGGGAGACGAGAGCGGATCCATAGTGGTGTATTGTTTGGTGATTATGTGGACTCGTGTGCGCCACCTCAAAAGAGTTACTTGCAGTTGTGGTTCAGGATAGCCACCGAGTCAAAGCTAGCTTGCTGCAGTCAAATTCCACCATCCCTTTGTTGATACTGATGCATATGTAGTTAGTTCTGATGTAAGTCTTGCTGAGTACCTTTGTACTCACGTTTGCTTAATTTATGTTTTGCAGATAGACTTCAGTCTCGCTAGTGGTTCCGCGTGGACTTCGATGTTTAGCTTGTTACCTCAGCTACGATCTTGTACCCTTGGGAGGGTCTTGTAGATAGTCAGGCTTCTCAGCCTTTTTCTTTTGTAGTTGTCTGTACTCAGACATGTTATGCTTCCGTTGCCTGTATGCTCTGTATGTTGGGTCAAGTGACCCATGTTTGTAATAAATGCTATGATGGCTCTTCTGGGCCTTATCTATATGAGTTGTTGAGTTATGTTGTGATGACATGTTGTACAGCACATACTTGCATGTTATGCGTACGTGTAATGTGTATTGCTATGTGTGGGATCCGACACCTAGTTGTTTACCCTTGGTAGCCTATCTTACAGGGAAATGTCTCCTAGTGCTTCCACTGAGCCTTGGTAGCTTGCTACTGCTCCGGAACACTTAGGCTGGCAGGCATGTGTCCTTCTTCGTTCCTGTGTCTGTCCCTTAGGGGAAATATCACGCATTGTTCCTTTAAGTCCTTGTAGCTTGCTACGACTTGGGTTCATACTTTGATGACCGACATGTTCGTTGCTGGGTCATGTATGCTTGTCTCTGTAATTTAGCGCCACTTTTGGTTTATAACTAGTCATGTCAGCCCGGGTTCTCTTTCATATGGATGCTAGTGATACTATCATATATGTGTGCCAAAATGCGCAAACGGTCCCGGGCCAGGTAAGGTGGCACCCGTAGGGATACCATGCGTGAGGCCGCAAAGTGATATGATGTGTTACAGGCTAGACCTGTGTGACTTAGGATCGGGGTCCCGACAGCTTTGGTATCAGAGCCTGACTGCCTGTAGTATTCGTAAGCCAAACTGGTCGAAGTCGTGTCTAGAAATTCTGTAGTTATATAAGGGAATTGATTGTGGAAGGGAACGTAAGGCTCTTTTTACTCCTTTACCCTATGACCTTCTGATCTGAGTCACCTTCTTCTTTCTACGGGGATTAAGAACTAGGCTTCTCATTCTATTTTTCAGGATCACGTTAACAGTGGATTCAACCCTCAGTTCAGTCCCTACTACTTCTGTATGTTCAACTGTTGGTCTTAGAACCTTGACATTATGATGTTAAGTGGTTATGCTCTCTTTTTGCAAGATCTCTCAAAATCTTTTGAGCATTTACAACCGTTATGCTGTCCGAGTCATTCCAGGTTTCGAAATAGTCTGATGCATTTGCAAACCTTTCCTCCGTGTTTCCGATGTCCTTTTAGGCCAGATTAATCACACTAGTCGGTGTGTGGAGGTACTCTGTTACCTCAACACATATGTTGGAGTTATTATTATGACCCTAGGTATCTTAGAGAATCACCTAGTAATCTAGCAGTGCTTATATTTCCGGTGTGATGATTCTGGCCATTATTCTCGAAAGCATCCCGCGATGCCATTTAGTTAGCAGGCCTTCTATTTCTGGGTTCTTGAACCCAATATTCATTCTACCTACTTCATGTTGGTAGTATTTGCTTGTCCCTTTAGGATATTAGTAACCTTGTGATAGTCCTCGAGGTCCGTGGTATATCCTTCTTCCAACGCCATGAACCATTATGGCAGAAGTTCTTCTGAACCAAAAGATCACAACCAGAGTGCTCTTGAGTAGTACTCCATTCATATTGTGACTCTGCCAGTCCTACCTTTCTGCATGGGTTATCCGGAAGAAATATGTTGAACTAGTTCGACACGCTAATCTATGCATCCACAACTTAGAAAGCTATATGTTCCTTGAGTTGTCCCTCTTTAGTTTTATTATGACCTCCCATCTATCAGTTGATAGTCATGAGTAGTTGTGCATTCATGTTCATCAATGCCTTTTACTCTTGTGGTCCATCAGGTCATTCTATTCTGGAATGACTAGGAGAAACAAACTCCAGTACCTCATCCATTCATAGGATTGGGTCAAAGAAGTTGTACTACGCAGATGAAGAATGTTAATCCATCTTCTAATATGTTCCACCTTGGAGTATTACCATCTTTATATCAAGAATGTCATGGGAATTGCACAACCTCCTATGAACCCTTGATACAGTGATACTTCTCGCCATCGTCGTTTATTCCTCGGTCTCCGTGTTGTTGTAACCGGAATACCGACAAGTGAACTGCGATGTGTGAAGTCAATACTCCTAGCAACCTCGTTGCTTGGTAGTTAAAGGACAACAATTTCATTCTTAGCATGTTGGTTACTGAATCACCATTCTAAGATTGATCGTGCTACCTAGTCCATTTTCTGGTGCACTCTTTGATCAATGAGTTGGGATTGCATAAATCCCTCACTCTTGTGATCATATCATCTTGCCCTAAAAAGCAAGATTGTTTGCGAGCTTAGTAACATATTGGTGGTTCATGATTTTCTTAATATCTTCTCGGAAGCATCACCAGGTTGTTCCCCTGACCGTTATGTTGAGCTTGTGATGAAGTTGGTTTACCTATAAACCACCCCTTCTCCAAGAATCTATGTTGGATATCCTGAGCTAGTTGGTTAAGCTAAACAACAACTTGGAGGGTTGGAAGATAAATGCTTAATCCACATAGCTCACTCCAAAGGGATATCTTGTGTGTGTATTGAAGATAGATGATATCATCTTCAATTGATCTCCGTGATCATTTGTGGATCTACTGTCTTGTCCAGACTTTGATTTGAGTATGGGTTATCGCCAAGTCAAATCAGAACCAACGATATTCGTAATGTTGTCTTACTCATGGTTGATTCCTCGAGCATACACCGTTATATCTCTTGGTCTGACCAATGCTATCACCGTGTTCACTTAATTGTGGAATTCCACCTATATGGAAACCTAGATGAGTTACTGTTGAGCCCATCGACAACATCCTTATCCTCTTCATGATTTTGTTGGACATTAAGCTAGTGTTGGAAACTTTGTAAGCAATGCCTTCGTGTTCCGTCATGAAGCTTATGCTTGGATGGAAGGAGTGACTTCTTCCAATTCATGTGCATTTGGTGCAAGTTGCCGCCGTGAGTTCGAGAAATATTGTTTTGCTTCTTTGGAATCATCCCAAGTCAGTTATGCATGCGCGAATGTTTACTATGGCCTGGAGATTAATTACCTCCACTCCATATGTATTCCCTAGCACACCAAGCCACTGACTGATTTGTTCAAGGAAAAGGAGTTGTTGTGCTATCCTAGGTCATGCACAAGGTTCCGATATCCTCGATGACGGTTCCCCACCTGAACTCGGTAGTGTTTTATCATAAGACTACTACGTGGTCATGCTTGTCTTGGACAATGTGTTCACAGGTACGTAGCAGAACCAGCTCATGTTTTGGAGCTTACTATCGCAGTTCATTCCCCGAGAACCTCGCAACATCGTCTCGTCGATTTGAGTTGCAAACTTTCATTTTTTTTCTTTCTAGACTCGATGAGTCTGGAATATCCTGACACCAACCAGAACCGAATCTCAGGCAGATATGATGGTTGGAGCTTTTTCCAAGAACTATAATATTGGTCTCTCGATAACCGGTAAAGTGGATGTCGTGGCCAACACACCCAGCCGGAAGACCTATTATTGTAGTATCTTGATTGAGGAACTTGGCCACCTCCCCATAAGGATTCCGTTGGATTTACTTCCTAGTTGTTCCTTATGGATTCTTGTGCTTCCGAAGTCCGACCTTTACTTGATGTTCAAGATACCAAACATATCTATGAATGGCTTACGCTAACACATCAAGGAGAACATTAGAAGCGGAGTGCTAAATGTCTCTCGGTCGATCATCCAGATTTCGTCCCCTTGGCCTCACTAAGGTGAAACCCGAGAAAGTGTTATCTTCCTTTGCGTCTGCACCATCCATCATTATACATCATGGTAGTATGTGGTGTTGCCAGGATCCTTGACACGGATATTAGTAAAACCTTGATGAATATGGGAATGCTCAAGTTCTTGAGAGCACGCACAAGCACTAGGTGTTATCATCGACACTAATTGGGATTGCTCCTAGTCTCTTCGGTTATGCTATAACCTCTCCAAGAGTAGATTCACTCTCTACTGTTGGGTTTCTTCCCAGTTACCAGAATCATTCCCAGCATTTGCATTTTGTTCCCAGCTTGCACCGCCAATGTGCCATTTTACCATGGGTTCCATCCATTTCTGATGATAAGCAAAATCATCCCTTGTGTTGTCCTCAACAAGGTAGTCCACATCATCCATTCTAGATGGAGTATGTCGTTCCTTCGAACTCCTTCAAACTATCGGTTGTGATTTGCCTCAGGCTGGTATAGGGAATTTCAAGGGTCTTTATATCAAAAGTAATTCTTTTTGCCACTAAAGGGAATAATTCTATGTGTCACCTTCTCTAAGGTGTACCGTCTGGTGGCATCGATCACCATTTTCCTTAGGTGTGGAATTGGTTGCCTACCAAGTGAACCTTCATCATTTGTTTCACTCCATCCCCCTGGATGAGTGTTCCGTGTCTCAGATCAAGAGATGTTTCAATGTCTCACTTCTTGAGTTGATCTTGAGTTCCTCGATCTTCGGGAAGATCGATTCCTATAGAGTTTGTCTCCGTTATCATCTGGTTGGATGAAGATCTCAAAGCAAGGATGACAAGATCAATATGATGCAATAAATCAACATCTCCGAGAAGGAAAATTGGATCGTGAAGATTGTGCTAGCTTGTGTCCCCTCTGATTTCTTACCCTACACTTGAATCTCGGGACGAGATTCTTGTTTTAGTGGGGGTGAGTTGTCACAACCCTAGCTTCCCCTGTTGTCTTTGTTTCATCTTCATGTCATCATGTTTATTTTCAAAGGAAACCTGAAATGGGGATGACTAAACCCTAGCACCAAATCAAAGCAATTAGGTTTAACCTAAAAATATTTTCAATAAACCCAAAAATTGCCTTCATTAATGTTTGATAATTTTGGCAAGGGTTTTGGTCCAAACCAAAAATATTGAACATTTTTGGGGAATTGTTTGGGCTTTGATTTAATTCACTAATGTATTTGAGTTGGAGCAAATAAATCTTATAAATATTTTTATTGCCCCAATAATTCCGAGACTTCTTGTGGAGCTCTGGAATTAATCATTTTACATCCACAAAAGTTTCCAGAAGCTGCAAAAATAATTTGGTTAGTAAACCAAATTCAAAACAAAAGCCAAAAATAGAAAACAGAAACAAAAATGAGAAAAACCTAGAGAGAGAGAGACTGACCGGCCTTACGTGGGGCCCAACTGTTTGGCCTAGCCCACCAGGGGCATCCTCGTCTTCTACCTCTTGACAGTAGGCAGAGGAGAAGCTGGGCACGGCGTGCGCTCACGGCTTCCACGCCACCTGCCTGCCTGGACCTCCCCTGGCCAGCGCGCCGCCGCCAAGGACACGCCGCTACCGTCTCGAACCCCCCGACCACCTCACTCTTCCCCTTCGTCTCTCCCTCGCCCTCTCGACGCCATGGCCAACGCGCCCGTGAGCACGCCGCCGCCGCAGGTGCGTCCACCGCCACCCCCTCGCCTCTCCGACACGCCCCCGAGCTCCGCCGTGCCTCCCTCATCCTCTCCGTTGGCTCACGCGACCGGGAGAGCCTCGACGCATCGTGCTCGACCTCATCTGCTTCCTCGGCCACAGGAGATCGCCGCCGGGATTCCGACGCCATCAAGCCTTCCCGAGCCCACTAAACCTCTCTCCGTCCTCCCTGTGAGATGCCGAGTCCTTCCCCTCTTTTTCCTCTTCTGTTCGTGCATCCTAGCTAGCTCCACTGCTGGAGCCGTGAGCTCACCGCCGCCGGCCATGTCGCCGCCGTGGCCACAGGCCCTGCGCCTCGCAGCCGAGCATGCCACTATGCTCAGCACATTCCCAGCAACCCAAAACCAAGATCCACACCCTGTTTAATGCACTGCAGCCGTCGTTTGCCTCGAGCCCGTGGCTCTGTCGCCGCCAAATCTCGTCGCCGGCGAGATTTCGGCCGCCCCGCGACCCCCTGCCTTGCCCATTGGATGCGCACGAGCAAGGGTTCCTCCCTGATGCCAGCAGCGCGACGAACGGCCGTCCCTAACGCAAGTTCGGCGAGCTTACGCCGCGGTTTTGGTCGCCGCCGGCCAAACGCCGGCGACCGCCGACGTGGCTTGATCATTAGGACTAAACCACCCCTAGTTAGCCACCTCACAGCCACTGACAGTGGGCCCTAGCCCTGGTCAAACCCCAGTCAGCGTTGGTTTTGACCGGGATTAGTACCCGTGTCACTGACAGGTGGGTCCCACCGGTCAGGTTTGACCTGGACCGGTCAGTTGACCTGCTGACCTCAGCCTGACGTAGTGCTGACGCAGTAACTATTTTCTGTGATTTAAAATAAATCAGAAATGATTTATTTATTTCAGAAAATAGCTAAAACTTCTAAAAATCACAGAAAATAAACTATAACTCCAATGAAAATAAATTATATATGAAATATGATCAGAAAAATTCAAGGAATCTGTTTATGGCATTTTCATGCATGTTTGAACAAGTTAAACCTGCTGTTCAGGTCAAATCAATCATTTGGCATTTAAATAATTACATATGGAGTTTGAATTTGAACCTTTGGTTCAAACCAACTTCATTTAATATGGTTGCTAGTTGCATTAGCTCAATCAACAGCATATTGCCATGTCATGATCATGCATCATATTGTCGCATTGCATTAATTGTGTTCTTTCTCTGTTTGCCGGTTTTGTCCCCTCTCAGTAGACGTGGTTCCGACAATGAGTTCGATGACATCAATGAAGAACTATTGCTATCTTCAGAAGTGTCAGGCAAGCAACCCCCATTGAGCATCCCGATACAATCCCACTCTCTCACTCCTGCTCTCTTTTACTGCATTAGGACAACAACGTGTTGAACTGCTTTTGCTGCGGTAGCCGAATCCCTTTCCTCTGCATGACCTGTCATTGCCACAGTAAATAGTTGAAACCCACTAGCATGAGTAGGAGTTGTTTGAGACATGTTGTGCCCACTCATTCATGCTTTCTGGTTATGCCTGCTATTGCTTAGAGTTGTGTCAGTCTGATTCATCGGGGATGAATTGGGAAGTTATGAACATGTCCTACTATTGAGAGCTAAGTGTGTGAACACGATTTGGTAAAGGTAGCGGTGAGAGGCCATGTAGGAGTACATGGTGGGTTGTCTCACTGGAACCGTCCTTCAAAACCGAGTTCTGTGTAAGTTGTCCAATGACTAGCTACTACCACGCATTGGAATGCTTAAGTGCCCCTTTCGACTTCTTAATCAACTAGATCTCTGTCCAGGAGTTGCAACTAGTTTCTGGTGTTTGTAGGTAGTGCTAGTAGTCTACCAAGTGGCACCCGGTACATGTGGGCTTGGGACAGACTAGGTGCAGTGGCCCGGTGTACCAAGTGGCACCCGGGTGGTGGGCTTGGGAACCCTGTACACATCATTTGGGGCCGTGAGCGACACCCGACCGGATCTCCTTACGGATGGAACCCGAATAGGCGATAAACCTGGACTAGAGTCTTGTGTGGTTAGTCAGGTCATGGCCGACACCCTCGCCAGGCTTCCGCTTGAAGGTTGCCGAGATACACGACATGTACATGGCGGTAAGTGGCGAGAGCGTGTGTGAAGAAGTACACCCCTGCAGGGTTAACATGATCTATTCGAATAGCCGGGTCCGCGATTATGGACTTCTTGGATGCTTACGTGGTACATAGACAAGTGGAAGTGGATACTCTAAAATGCTCAAGACAAGTGTGAGTGCTATGGATGGCCTTCTCGTAGGGAGACGAGAGCGGATCCATAGTGGTGTATTGTTTGGTGATTATGTGGACTCGTGTGCGCCACCTCAAAAGAGTTACTTGCAGTTGTGGTTCAGGATAGCCACCGAGTCAAAGCTGGCTTGCTGCAGTCAAATTCCACCATCCCTTTGTTGATACTGATGCATATGTAGTTAGTTCTGATGTAAGTCTTGCTGAGTACCTTTGTACTCACGTTTGCTTAATTATGTTTTGCAGAGAGACTTCAGTCTCGCTAGTGGTTCCGCGTGGACTTCGACGTTTAGCTTGTTACCTCAGCTACGATCTTGTACCCTTGGGAGGGTCTTGTAGATAGTCAGGCTTCTCAGCCTTTTTCTTTTGTAGTTGTCTGTACTCAGACATGTTATGCTTCCGTTGCCTGTATGCTCTGTATGTTGGGTCATGTGACCCATGTTTGTAATAAATGCTATGATGGCTCTTCTGGGCCTTATCTATATGAGTTGTTGAGTTATGTTGTGATGCCATGTTGTACATCACATACTTGCATGTTATGCGTACGTGTAATGTGTATTGCTATGTGCGGGATCCGACACCTAGTTGTTTACCCTTGGTAGCCTATCTTACAGGGAAATGTCTCCTAGTGCTTCCACTGAGCCTTGGTAGCTTGCTACTGCTCCGGAACACTTAGGCTGGCCGGCATGTCTCCTTCTTCGTTCCTGTGTCTGTCCCTTAGGGGAAATGTCACGCGTTGTTCCTTTAAGTCCTTGTAGCTTGCTACGACTTGGGTTCATACGTTGATGACCGACACGTTCGTTGCTGGGTCATGTATGCCTGTCTCTATAATTTAGCGCCACTTTTGGTTTATAACTAGTCATGTCGGCCCGGGTTCTCTGTCATATGGATGTTAGTGACACTATCATATACGTGTGCCAAAATGCGCAAACGAACCCGAGCCAGGTAAGGTGGCACCCGTGGGGATACCGTGCGTGAGGCCGCAAAGTGATATGATGTGTTACAGGCTAGACCTGTGTGACTTAGGATCGGGGTCCCGACATCCCATATATCAATCTTTATCTCCGGACCATTCTGGGGTTCCTCTTCATGTCCGTGATCACATCCTGGACTCTGAATAACATTCGGTCACCAACATACATAACTCATTCAATACTATATCGTCAACGAACGTTAAGTGTGTGGTCCCTATGAGTTCGAGAACTATGTAGACATGACCGAGACATCTCTCCTGTCAATAACCAATAGTGGAACCTGGATGCCCATATTGGCTCCTACATATTCTACAAAGATCTTTATCGGTTGAACTTGTTATGACAACATGCACAATCCCTTTGTCCGTCGGTATGTTACTTGCCCGAGATTCGATCGTCGGTATCTCTATACTTAGTTCAATCTCGTTACCGGCAAGTCTCTTTACTCGTTCCGTAATACATCATCCCGCAACTAACTCATTAGTCACATTGCTTCCAAGGCTTATTATGATGTGTATTACCGAGAGGGCCCAGAGATACCTCTCGGATACTCGGAGTGACAAATTCTAATATCGATCTATGCCAACCCAAAAAACACCTTCAGAGACACCTGTAGAGCATCTTTATAATCACCCAGTTACGTTGTGACGTTTGATTGCACACAAGGTGTTCCTCCGGTATTTGGGAGTTGCATAATCTCATAGGTAGAGGAACATGTATAAGTCATGAAGAAAGCAATAGCAACAAAACAAAATGATCATTATGCTAAGCTAAATGATGGGTCTTGTTCATCACATCATTCTCCTCATGATGTGACCCCGTTCATCAAATGAAAACACATGTCTATGGTTAGGAAACTCAACCATCTTTGATTAATGAGTTAGTCTAGTAGATGCTTACTAGGGACACTGTGTTTTGTCTATGTATCCACACATGTATCAAGTTTCCGGTTAATACAATTCTAGCATGAATAATAAAAATTTATCATGATATTAGGAAATATAAATAACAACTTTATTATTGCCTCTAGGGTATATTTCCTTCAGGGCTCCACCCATGAAGGGTCCAGGAAGAAGCAACCTTGTCTATTTCATCATGCATGGCTTACGTCCACGAAGGACTAGCCTCACTCGGGATAGAGCTTCATGAAGTAGGCAATCTCCTTGCCCGTACATACTCCTTGGTTCAGCTCCACAAGATCTTGGAGGCTCCCAAGTGACACCTAACCAATCTAGGAGACACCACTATCCAAAAGGTAATAGACGTGTAATTGATGATGAACTCTTTACTCTTGTGCTTCAGATGATAGTCTTTTCGACACTCAATCCTCTCTCACAGATTTGGATTGGGTAGGAGAGGGATTGGAGTGGAAATCAACTTGGGGAGGCTAGAAATCAAGGTTAAAATGGTAGGATTGGAATATCTTAATGTCGGGGAAACTGATCCACGAGCACCTATGGGGACCGGCGGACCGAGCCCCTTTCGGTTCAGCGGGGGGCGGAGATCGCACGAAGAGCAGATCGAGGCGAAGCACACGAGCAGTTTACCCAGGTTCGGGCCGCACAGATGCGTAAAACCCTACTCCTGCTTTGTGGTTTGTATTGAGTTCTTGCTCGGGAGCGCTGAGTGCTACAGTACTCACCAGCAGCTAACGAGACCGAGCGTGAGAGTTCTTCTGCTTCGAACCCCCCCTACGTTGCGCATGGGCCTCCTTTTATATGCTCAAGGGGTCACCGACAGGTGGCAACGCAGATAAGGGTAAAAATGGAAAGGTGTTGCGGTTGGTACAACTACTTGTACAGTGTATCATACCTAACCCTGACGGTAGGGGACAAGGGCATTAAATGCCCATCGGCGTCGCCCAAACAGTGCAAAAAGGGACCGTCAGGGACGCCACCGCTCGCCATGATGGCAATCTTGTCAGCGCCGCTTGCCACCGCGTACCGCTGGCTGCACAGCCTCCCGCCACGTACGCCTGGAAGGGTCCCAGAGCGACACGTTGGTGGATGTACTGGAGCGCGGGTACAGAGTGGTAGCTTGCCGCGGCAAGCACCTTGCCGCGGTCGTTGTCTTGTCGCGTCCGGGAGCTTGCCGCTCACCGGGCCTTGCCGGGACGGGTGGCGCGTCGCGGCAAGTTCCTTGAGATGCCTTGGTTGGCCTTCCCGGCAAGCTCCTCTCGCCGGGGTCTTGTGCCTTGAGTGGCCTTGACGGCAAGCTCCTCTTGCCGGGGCCTTGTCTTCTTGGCTCGAATACTTTGTTCTTGAATGGCTCCAAAGGAACCACGGAGGACCTTGGCGGTCACCCGGCAAGCCTTGCCGCGGGGTGCTGCGACTGCCCGTGCACAAGTTCGGGATACTAGGGTACCCCTACTCTAGTACACCGACAGGAGCCCCCGGGCCTGGGCCATACACGATGCCGAGCGCTGTTGGGCCAGGCCCAAAACAGGGCACGGGTACGCGCGGCCTGGGTTACGCCGTATCTCACTCCGTATCCACCGCGCCCTTCCCGAATGGCACGCGTTGATTGCGGCGTCGTGGGAGAGATCGTGGGCGGTTTCTTTATTCAGAAAGGCGGAACATCCGCCCCCTCCCTCCTTATAAGCAGGGGAAACATGGGCAGTTCGTCCATCCGCCAGTTGCTACTCCAACCTCGAAAACCTACGCCTCTCCCCTTCTTCCCAAAGCTGAAAGAGAGCAGCGCTCTGCCCCCCATCGCCACCAGCACCACCAACGCCGTCGACCTCCCTCACCATTTCCGCCATGGCTCCGAAAGCCGAGAAGGGGAAGGGCGTGAAGTCGGCCGAGGCGCAGCGGTTCGCGGCGCTGCGAAAGGAGCGGGCAATCTTCCCCCCCAAGCTTGCCGCGAAGGAGCTGAGGGAGTACTACTACCTCTTCTGGTCGGGGGAGACGCGGGCGCACCCGCGCACGAAGGTACTCCCAGCTGTCGCTTGGAAAATGGCTCCGAATGGATACCCTTTCTTCGCCTTGTTCTTCTATTGCGGGCTCTGCCCACCTTTCTCTGAGTTTTTCTGCGACATTATGAACACCTACGGGTTCCGCCTCCTTGACTTCACCCCCAATGCCGTTCTGACCATGGCAGTTTTCGCACATCTCTGCGAAAACTTTGTCGGAGTCTATCCCAATGTAGCCCTTTTTCGCCACTTCTTTATGCCCCGAGTCGAGAGAGGAGAACCTTTATCCAGCGGAATCGCCTGGATCTCGAGGGCTGGCAAGAAGGACGCTTATCTGGAGGGAGAGCTCCGCAGCAAGTGGGAGGAATGGAGAGCAAACTGATGCTGGATTGTCGAGGAGAACCCACAGCCGTTTACCGCCCGGCGCCAAGCCCCAGTAGTGCGCGGCAGCGACTGGAGCAACGTGGCCCCGGAAGACGATAGGCTGAAGATTGCCGTCGCCCGGATCCAACGCCTCAGGCTTGCCGGGCTCACTGTAGGTGCAGTTGGCGCAGATTTCCTTCGCCGCCGCATCGCCCCCCTGCAAGAGAGGAGGAGACATGCCTGGGACTTCGAGAATGCGATGGATATCATGAGGCTGCGCGCGGGCCTTAACTTCAACTTCGCTATTCTGGAACTCAACGCGATGCTCCAAGAGCTGTTCAAGTACGACCCTCAACATCCCGAAGTGTTCAGGTTGCCGAAGGGTGTCGTTCCACTGTGCAACAATTCTTCGCTCAGCCGCATCCGTGCAATGATGCCGCTGTGCGACTCGCATGGAATTGAACCAACTTGGCAAGAGCCTGCAGACCAAGTCGTGCAGGAGTTCTTTGATGGCTTGGTAGAAATGCCGATCCACTCCGACGAGCAGAAGGGCCTCACCCGCGACACCACCGATGCGGAGGTGAAACGCATCGCCACTAGACTGGAAGAGGCGGAGGTAGCCGCAGCCGCGGGCGAGTTTGGATTCACCGTGGAGGAGGCAGAGGCAGCAGAGGCGGCAAGCCGTGCCGAGCGAGAAGAGCTTGCCGGCGAGGAGGAGGCAGAGGCTGCAGAGGCGGCAAGCCGTGTCGGGCATGACGTCGAGTTGAGCGAGCCCGCTGAGGATACGAGCGGCTCGCTGGAGATCGACTCCTCTTCCTCCTCATCTTCAGGTAGCTCGCCGCAAGCGGAGCCCCCAGCTCCACCAAGGAGACGTCTCCGCAAGGCCGGGGACGTAGCGGAGCGGCAGGCGAGTCAACAGCCGCCGCGCCGCGTGACATGCTCCACAGCGGCAAGCACTGTTGCCGCGGGAGCACCTCGCGCGGCTACGACAACTGGAGCGGGGTCTTCCCGGACCACCGCTTCTGCTCCTGCCGCTTCTCACGCCGCGGCGGCAGCCGGAGCGGGGTCGTCTCAAACCACCGCCACTGCTTCCGCCAAGCGGCCAAGGGAGCCTATTCCTCCGCCTCCTCGCGCTGGACGTGAGCCGGACTTCGACTTCTCCGCGCTCAGCTCCGACGAGGAAGAAGAAGAGTAAGATTCTTTGCTGTGCTTGTATTTCTTCAATTCTTGCTGTTTTTGTCTTGTATCTCATTTGCTTCACTCTGGACTTATCCCTTTTCAGGACTCTGGCCCAGAGAGCGGTGAAGAGAGCCAAGGTCCCGGCGAGGAGAGAGGAGGTGATCATCGTCGAGGACGAACCCACTGAGACCACCTTGCCGGACCCGGCAACTAACCTTCAGAGCAGCCCCCAGCGCAGCCCCCAACGTAAGTATATGGTTCACTTTCCGCTGTTAGGCGCGCGTGGATGCTCTTCCTTTGCTGACATCTGATTGTTGGTTTGTGTAGGAGCAGAACAGCCCCACCAGGAGCGTCCTGAGGCCGCCCCTGACATGCCATCTACTTCGACTACGCCGCCAAGGGAGAGTTCTCCGGCAAGGAGGATTTCTCCGGCAAGGGAGAACTCTCCGGCAAGGGACAACACCAACGGTCCCCCGGCGGCGGAGACTACGACTGCGCCACCAAGGGAAAGCTCTCCGGCAAGGGAGCCTGCCGATGAGCCGGCTCGCGCAGGTAATCCTCTCGCTTCAAAACTTCCCTTGGGTTCTTCTTTTTGGATATTTGCTTGACTTTTCTCCCTTCTCCGACCGTCAGATCCGTCTGCTGCAGAGCCGATGGAGACCGAGGTTGTCGACGAGGAGAACACGTGCGACAATACTGACGACGCCGCTGCCATCGAAGAAGCAGCCGGCGCTGACGACCCCGCCGGCGCAGAGGCCGCCAAAGCTGCCGCCGCAGCAGCTGGCGAGGGGTCTGGCGATCGCACTGACGGCCCTGAGGCCGCAGGAGCGCCAGGCGCTACGCCGACCGCCGACCCTTCCGCCGCTGCCGCAGCGTCAGGCTCCGAAGAGCCCCAGCCAGGCGTCTATTTGAAGGCCGGCGATGGCGTCTTCATCAACCTCCCCTGGGCGTCACTCTCCAGGGCGCCGGTCGAAGGAGAGAACTTTGACAGAGAGGTGCTCGCCTCCGCTGGGCTGACGCTGGTCGATGCGCCGAGCAGCAGCAGCGGCGAGCCTGAGGAGGAGCGGCTGCTGCGGAAGCTGTTGTCGCTCTACCGCGCTCGGTAGGCCAAGCTGGAGTCCCGAGAGGCGCTTGCCGCGAAAGCGGGAGCTGACATCGAGAAGCGCACGGAGGAGCTCCGGGGTCTTCACCAGGAAGCTCTGCGGTCCTTGGTAGAGGAGCGGGAGCAGCTCTCCGAGGAGCAGAAGGCCTTCTTCCTCGAGAAGGCTGACGTCGAAGAGCAACAGCGGCTTGCCGCTGAGAAGCTGTCTGCGCAGGAGGGCGAGCTGGCGCAGCGGAAGATCAACCTCGACAGCCACAAGGAGGAGCTTGCCGCGCGCGAGCAATCATTCGGCGGAACTCTCAAGCAAGCAGAGGACGCTGCCGCAGCTGCCGAGGCCGCCAAGAAAGAGTTGGAGACGAAGGTGGCGCAGCTGGAGGCCGATCTCAAGGTGAGAGGTGAAGAGCTTGCCGCACTCAAGCATGAGCGGGAGAAGGACGCCCACAGCAACTCAGAGCTGCAGGTTCGTCTCGCCGAGAAGGGCAAGGAGCTCAGCGCCGCCAAGGACTCCAACGCAGATCTTGAGTTGAAGCTGACCACTTTGACCAAGACGCTGGACGGTGCCAGGGAGCGGAAGGCGGCCTTGAAGGAGGAGATCAAGGCCGAGAAGGCGCTGCTGGCGAGTGCTGCTGCCGTCCAGAACACTTTCAGGGAGACCATCGATCACTGGACGGAGGGTCTCGTGAATGCTGCCACAGATATTGAGAAGGAGCTGGCACAGCTGGGGATGGAGGATCTCGGGTATCCCTCCGATGAGAACCTCCAACCCAGCGCCAAGCTTACTTTGTTCTTCAAAGGCGTGGCGACGGCCCTCCAGCGACTCCGGGAGACGACTCCAAAGCGGCTGGCCGACGAGTCGCGCAAGATCTGCGCGGGGGCTCTTCAAAAGGTGTTGATGAAGGTGGCCTTTCGCAACCCGGGCCTCAACCTCACCAACGTCCTCAAGTCCCTGCCGCCGGATGCTGATATGGAGGCGCTCAAGGCCCTTGTCGCTCCCATTGTGGACAAGGTGAGCGGGATCAAGAGGGTTGAGGGCGATCGCGTAGATTAGGCCGCCCGTTTTTTTTCTTTTCTTGTCGCTGCTGGTCATGTTATGAGAACAATCTGTTTGAGTCGCGACAAGCTATCTTGTAATGTAACTCTATTTTGGGTAGGATTGCTATGTTATTTCCTTTACTTGTTTCCTTCCTTTGTATGTTTCTGCCCTACGCTTTTAGGGAACTTGCCGGTGTAGGCACCTTAGGCGCGAGCGCTGAGTACGGGACGTCAGCAGCCCGCTGGCGGTGCCGTTACCGACAAGAAACCTTGTCGCAACTAGTCGCAGCTCACTTAAGTTGTTGAGCGAACTCGAAACAAAGTTGTTGAGCGGACTCGAAACAAAGTGGTTGATCGGGCTCGAAACAAAGTTAAGGGCGCAACTAGCTACGAGTTGGTTCCTCCGCGCACAGGTTTTCCATACAAAGCACGGTCGTTCAAGGAAGATAACTTAAAAATTTAAAAATCTGATTGCTCAAGCTTTGGCAACTTAGCTTTTCTGTTGTTTGCTTCCCGGCAAGGCGGAACTTTCTTGAACGACGCCTGGTCCATACCATTATCTTCTCCTCCCCCCCGGCAAACTTGTGGGCGAGGGAACCTCCCTTTCCTTGAGAAAAAGAAAGAAGAGAAAACAAGGATATGGAGCCTTACGGCTCGTTATTGCTTACCGGGGGTAGGTGCTGCACAAAGTGTCAGTTATCACATGCAAAAAAATATAGAAAGCATGAAATTGACAAGATGTGCGGAGCACATTAGCTTTACTTATGCACGGGGTCTGCGCCCGGCTTTGTACAAAGGATTACATGCAACAGCGGCAAGACTTGTACAAAAGGTGGTTGCCGGAATGGGTTCCGGCAACCGCGCCTTACGGGTAAAATTTACGAAGATGCTCAATGTTCCAGGAGTTGCTCACCGGAATGCCATCTTCGGTCTCAAGGCGGACAGCGCCAGGCCTAGTGACTCGTTTCACCCGGTAAGGGCCTTCCCACTTCGGCGTCAACTTGTTGGAATTCTTGGCGGACTGAACGCGCTGAAGAACAAGGTCGCCTTCCTCGAGACTTCTGGCGTTAACTTTGCGGCTATGGTAGCGGCGCAAAGCTTGCTGGTAGCGAGCAGCTCGTACAGCAGCCTGAAGACGGTCTTCCTCAAGGAGCAGCGCGTCATCTTGTCGCAGCTGCTCTTGCTCAAGCTCATCATAAGCGAGCACTCGAGGTGACCCGTATACAAGTTCCGTGGGGAGAACTGCCTCTGCTCCATAGACTAGAGCGAAAGGTGTCTGGCCAGTGGATCGATTTGGCGTCGTCCTGATCGACCAAAGAACCACCGGCAGCTCCTCAATCCAGTTTCTTCCGCACTTGCGCAGCTTGTCGAAAGTCCTGGTCTTGAGCCCGCGCAGCACTTCAGCATTTGCCCTCTCCGCTTGACCGTTGCTTCTCGGGTGAGCAACAGAAGCGAAGCACACCTTGGCGCCAAGATCTTGGACGTACTGCATGAAGGTGCGGCTCGTGAATTGCGTACCGTTGTCGGTAAAGATCCTGTTATGGATCCCGAAGCGGCAAACAATCGACCTGAAGAACTTGACTGCTGACTGTGCCGTCACCTTCCTCACTGCTTCCACTTCCGGCCACTTTGTGAACTTGTTGATTGCAACGTACAAGTACTCAAAGCCCCCGACTGCTCGGGGGAAGGGGCCGAGGATGTTGAGCCCCCAGACCGAAAATGGCCATGATAAAGGGATTGTCTGGAGAGCTTGAGCTAGCTGGTGTATCTGCTTGGAATGGAACTGGCACGCTTCACACATGGTTACTTGTGCAGTTGCATCTTGGAGGGCTGTCGGCCAAAAGAAACCTTGCCGGAATGCTTTGCCGGCAAGTGCTCTTGCGCCAATGTGGTGACCACATATGCCTCCATGTATCTCTGCCAACAGCTTTTGTCCGTCTTCCTGGTGAATACACTTCAATTTCACACCGTTGAGTCTTCTTCTGTACAGTGTGTTGTCGACAAACTGGTACATACTTGACTGTCGGGCTACTCTTTTCGCTTCTTCTTGCTCTTCAGGAAGTTCTCCTGTCTGAAGGAAACGGACAATCTGCTGTGCCCATGCTGGAGCTTGTGGCTCGACAACAAGGACTAAAGGCACATCTGCTGCTACGGGAACATCCGCTTCTACGGCGAGAACCCGCGGCTCAGCCGGAGCTTGACGTTCCCCGGCAAGCTTGCCGGAGCAAAACTCGTCGGGAGCGTCTGCTTCAACGGAACAAACCCTAGGGCTTGCCGGAGCAGACTGCTCCTCAGCACTCTTGGTGTTGATCTTGGGGACCTTCTTGGCGGCGGCTTCGGGAAGCTCTGCCGGAAAATAGTCACCAGAAATCAACTTCCTCTTCTTGCTCTGCCCAGTTGATGGCGTTACAGACGGTTGAGTCAGCTTGAGCACAAAGATCCCTGGTTCCACAGGTAACTTAAGTGCGGCGCACTTTGACAGGCCATCGGCAATGTCGTTCTGATCTCTTGGGACATGCTCCATCTGTAGGCCGTCAAAGTGCTCTTCTAGCTTTCTCACTTCATCAACGTAGGCTTCCATCAACGGACTCTGATAACTCTTGTTCACTTGGCGGACGACAAGCTGCAAGTCACCCCTGACAATGAGCTTCTTGATCCCAAGGTCTGCCGCGATCCTGAGACCGGCGAGCAAACCCTCATACTCTGCGGTATTGTTTGTTGCTTGCTCCTTGGGAAAGTGCATCTGGACTACGTACTTGAGGTGCTCTCCGGTGGGTGCGACAAGCAGCACGCCAGCACCGGCGCCTTGCAGCGAGAAGGCACCATCAAAGTACATCAGCCACTCTTTGCTTGCTTCCTTGACGGGGATGCTTGTTTCTGGAATTTCTTCATCTGGTGTTGGTGTCCACTCTGCTATGAATTCTGCCAATGCTCTGCTTTGGATAGTTGAAGTGCTCTCAAACTTGAGGCCAAAGCTTGACAGTTCCAGTGCCCACTCAACAATCCTGCCTGTTGCTTCTGGATTCTGCAGTATCCTCTTCAGCGGAAAGCGAGTGACAACTGTGATCTCATGTGCTTGAAAGTAATGGCGCAGCTTTCTCGAGGCCATGAGGAGGCCGGAAAGCAATTTCTGCACACCAGAGTACCTTGACCTAGCCCCTGCAGAAGGGAACTGACAAAGTAAACTGGGCGCTGCACCATTTTCTTCTGTATCTCCTCGCACGTCTGCGCAGATCCATCTTTGTCGGGACCAGAGCTTGTTGGGGAACCCCCTGCTTGTCGCTGGACGCGCCTGCCGTGGTTGCTGGCTAATCATCTGCCTCCCTCTATGCAACTAACGCAACACTAACCACTTGATTGGTTGCCGCTATATACAGCAACAACTTCTCTTGTGGCTTAGGTGCGACAAGTGTCGGAGTGGAGGACAGGTATCTCTTCAAGTCTTGCAGCGCAGCCTCCGCTTCCGGAGTCCATTTCATTGGACCTGGCTTTTTCAATATTTTGAAAAACAGCAGGGCGCGCTCAGCAGACTTAGAGATAAACCTGCTGAGAACAGCCATTCAACCAGAAAGTCTTCGTACATCCTTGACGCGCTTTGGTGCTTCAATCTGCTCAATGGCCTTAATCTTGTCGGGATTGGCTTCAATTCCCCTCTGAGACACGAAGAACCCGAGAAGCTTGCCGGAAGGGACTCCAAACACACACTTCTCGGGGTTGAGCTTGAGGCTGATCTTGCGCATATTTGCAAAGGTCTCGTCTAAATCTTGAATCAGAGTTGCCTTGTCCTTGGTCTTGACCACTATGTCATCCATGTATGCTTCCACATTTCTGTGTATTTGTGGCTCAAGAGCGACATGGATTACCCTTGCAAATGTTGAACCAGCATTCTTTAAACCGAAAGGCATCCGTATGAAGCAGTATATGCCACATGGAGTGATGAGTGCGGTCTTCTCCTCATCCTCTTCTGCCATGAAGATCTGATGGTATCCTGAGTATGCGTCAAGAAATGAAAGCAAGTCACATCCGGCCGTGGAGTCAACAATCTGGTCAATGCGCGGCAAGGGAAATGGGTCTTTGGGACAAGCTTTATTCACATCGGTGAAGTCGATACAAAGCCTCCATTTCCCGTTTGCCTTGCTCACAACTACATGATTGGCCAACCACGTAGGATGGAGCACTCCTCTGACAAGGCCTGCTGCTTCCAACTTCTTGATTTCTTCTGCGATGAATTCTTGGCGCTCCACTGCTGGTTTCCTAACTTTCTTCTTGATGGGCCGCGCATGAGGACAAATGGCAAGATGGTGCTCAATTACTTTCCTGGGAACACCGGGGATGTCAGACGATTGCCATGCAAACACGTCGACGTTCGCCCGCAGGAAAGCAATGAGCGCGCTTTCCTATTTAGGGTCAAGAGTGGCACTGATGGTGAAGGTACCACCAGTGCCGTCCTCCTTGGTGGACACCTTCTTTGTAATGCCCAGGATGGGACTATACCTCCTACGTGTCGAGGCACGACTTAAAGGTATAAGCCCATCCTAGAATGATCTCAAGTTTGGTATCTTTGCACGACTCATGTAAAAGAGGGATTAAAATTGCAAAAGGAGATAGTTGGCTTACACTCGCCACTTCACACAATACAATACATAAGCAATTCATCATTCAAAACATCACAACCCGACTACGGGAGAAGATCCAAAAGAAAGATACCAAAACAACATAAAGCCACAGGTCTAGATCGAATCCTAGTAGAAACCACTACTGATCATAGAAACGTCACAAGCAAACGGCCACTCTCTTCATCGAGCTCCCAGTGAAGTACTTGAACCAGCTCCTGCATCGAACTCGGCTGAACCTGCATCTGGTGTTGTAGTATCTGTGAGCCACGAGGACTCAACAATCCCATAACCATGGGTATCAAGACTAGCAAAGCTTTATGGGTAGGGAGAGGTAAAGTGGTGAGGTTGCAGCAGCGGCTAAGCATAATATGGTGGCTAACTTACAAGTACCAGAATAAGATGAGCATCTACGCAAACGGTCGCAAAAGTAGTGATCGCTAAAGATCCTGAACTACATATGAGTCAAACATAACCCCACCATGTTCTCTTCTCAAAGTGAAAAGAGACAGTCACGGTTACTCACACAGTTGTGTGTTTTACTTCGGATCCGCTAACAAGTTTTCTACAACCGGACATTAACAAATTCCCATCTGCCACATAACCGCAGGCACGACTTTCGAAAGATCATAACCCTGTAGGGGTGTCCCAACTTAGCCCATCACAAGCTCTCACGATTAGCTGAAGTGATAAATATAATATCATCATCCCTTATCTTAGGGAAATCCGATCAGGCTTGGCATCCCGGTAGCACAAGACATTTCGACAATGGTAAAACAAGTCCAGCAAGACCTCCCGGCGTGCCGACACCCTGATAGTAGCCGCGCGTATCTCGTCTCAGGCCACGTCCGGATGAGCAATACGTACAGCATCCGAAGACCCCAGATAACTGGGTGGCACCGCAAGTGGCTCTAGTTTGGGACCAACACCATCAGCACTGGCCCCCCTGTTATGTAGAATTAAGAACCCGGGGACATGACCCCCTATGCAATTAATTAATTATTTAAGTTGTTATTATGAGCAAATTAAAACCAATGTTGGGCCTTGCTGGAGGAGTTTTATTCAAAGTCGAACCGTCAAGGGGTCCCCATCCACCCATCGTGTAAGGAACGCAAAATCAAGGAACATAATGCCGGTTTATCGGCGCCTAAGGTGGCATGAGTGGAACAAAACACCGAGCAAAAGGCCAAGCCTTCCACCCATGCCCGGTATATAGGTGTGTTAATAATAATTATAGATATTGTGATATAACAACAACAGGTTCCCTCCTGGAACGAACTTCATCTTCACCTGCAACTAACAACGCTATAAGAGGGGCTGAGCAAGCGGGTAACATAGCCAAACAGTGGTTTTGCTAGGAAGGTGTCAAAGGTTAGAGGTTTCATGGCAACAAGGAGAGGCTGACATAAAAGATGGGTAGCGCGACATGTAACGATAGCATCGAGACAACTAAGCATGGCAATGGTAGTAAAGGTATCCAAGGGTATGATCATCTTGCCTGGGATTCCACAAGGGAGAAGAACGGGTCCATGAAGTAGACGGAGCAACAAGTCGAGCGAATCCTCACAACTCCGGAACGAAACCGAAGCTAACAAGAGAAGCAACCGGAAAGAAGCAAACAACACGGTAAACATACAAGCATAAACATGGCATACGATGCACAAACAAGTATGATGCATGTCCGGTTTAATTATGCATGGCATGGCAAAGTGCACAAACAAGTACTACAAGTTAAGTGGAGCTCAATATGCAACGAGTTGCATATTGACGAAACACCACATGTTAATTATTTAGTTGACTCTCGTTTATTTACAAGACAAGATTAAATGTTTGTTAACATGGCAAGAGGTGACGCATAATAAAACTACACTATTTAGGCAATTTAAATGAGGCCGGAAAATAACAACAACAATTCCGGAAAATCCCCATGAGCATGTTTAGCAATTTTAAGCAACAACAATTCACACATATTAAATGTTGTTAACATGATGCGGATGACATGATCAAGTTTTATGCAATTATATTAAAGTTGACATGAAGAAGATGTGTAGTATTGTCACCGTGGTGGAAGGAAAGGGTGCCACGGCAACGATCCAAAAATGATGCAACGGCATCATATCGGTACCGGTAACTCGTTGAGGGACCGGTGCAAAAGATGACGGAGAGCGAGTCGAACAAGATGGAAGGTGGGGTGATCCCGTTGCCGGGTTCCCACGGGTCGGCGACGAGGCAACCGAGGAGCACGACAAAAGATGATACGGGCACGGTGCACACAAGGGAAAACATCTCATACACACCACAAGCATACAACCACGGGTCATCGTCTCGGGGTTATACCTTCGAAGCATTCGTTCTCGGAGGGGTTCGAGTCGTCGAGGGACGTAGTGGTAGTAGTGGAAGTAGACGTTCTCGAGGCGGTAGTTGTACTCGTTCGTAGATGGAAGTAGTGGTTCACGGCGACGGTAGTCGAACTTGACGCTTGCATACACGGGTCCTTGCCGACGGTAGTGGAAGTAGTGGTACACGTTCGTAGAGGTACTTGCGGTCTCGGCGACGGTAGTTGTTCGGGCGTCGAGTTCGTAGATGTACTTGGCGCATCCATCGTTTCCGGGCGACGGTAGTGGTACATGCCGTAGAGGGAAGTAGTTGTTCTCGTTCAACGGTAGGGGTACTTGTCGAGTCGGTCGTCGTGGTACTTGGGGGTTCTCGTTCTCGCGACGGTAGTGGTACTTGACGTATCGCCGTATGTAGTCGAACTTGGGCATCGGAGAGGTACTTGACGCGTCGTGTAGTCGTACTTTCATAGCGGTCTTGTGTAGAGGTACTCGACTCGGCGATGAACTTGACAAAAATCTGCTGGACCCAAAACAAAAACACGAAGCCGACGGACGAAGCCAGCAGCAGCAGGCTTAGCGCGCCGGTGGTCATGGAGGGGCACGGCTTTCCAGGAGGACGCCGGGTACCCTTGCCTGCTGGAACGAAGAGGAGGCGGCGGGCTGCTGCCCGGGCTCGCGCGACGAAGGGGCAGCTTCAAGGAGGAGGACACGTAGGAGGCGCTGGAGGTGCTCGGGCCAGGCGAGCTGACGTGCTGGCCGGCGGGGCGAGGACGGGCGCGAGGCGCCCTGGCGCTGGAGATGGGGCGCGGCATGCGCGGCGCACTGGAGGCGATGGGGAGGCGCGAGGGAAGGCGTCCTTGGCACGCCGGACGACCGGCTGCTGGCCGCTGGAGGAGCGCGACGCCTGGAGGCCGAAGGGGTTGCGGCCCTGGGAACGAAGGGATGGAGGCGAGGGCGCTCGGGGCCTCGTCCTGGCGACGGAGGAAGTGGCCGCTGCGGCCTGGGCTCCTGGCGCTGGAGGACGCGCAGGGCCATGGCGCGGCGGGGCTGGAGATGGAGGGTACGGGATCGATGGGAAAAGGGTTCGGGCGAGCGCTGCGAGGGGAAAAAGAACGAGGGGGAACGAGCGGAGGGTCGGGGCGTCGATGGGATCGAGTGGCTGGCGGCGGGGTGCGGGATGAGAGGAGGAGCGAGGGAGCCTGGGGTCGGCCTAGGGTTAGGGGAGAGATGGGCCTCGGGCCAGCTGGAGGGAAGGGAGGCTGGGCCCAGATGGCCTAGGAGGGAGGCGGTTGGGCCTGAGGCCTGGCTGATCTTCTTCTGCTGGTCTTGGCCATCTCGAAAACAGAAAAAATAACAAGGAAGAAAGAGAGGGAGAAAAAGAAAGAGGGGTTAGGAACATAATTTTGGCAGGAGGCCAATCTTCTTAGACTCATAAAAATATGAGGAATTTTAACAAAATGGCCTGAGGTTTTCTAGGGGAAGTAAAATCCAAACATGTTGAAAATAACTTGACATGTTTGAATTTTTAAACCCATCCAAAAGAACCCCAAAAGAGTTGAAAATATAGAAGGTGACCCTACACACTAAATGTGATTTATGGGCAGATTTGGAACATTTGTGGAAGAAGTAAAATTGCAACACAATTTTACTAAAAGGCCTCAAAGGAAGAAATGCAGTTGAATTGGATAAAAGAAAATTGAGGAATGGTGCAATTGTGTTATAGGTGATTCCAAGGAATGGAATATTTATTAATATAGCTCCCTAAATATTGGGAGGATATGTTTTAAAGAGAAGACATTCTTCCCTCGATTTAAATGGACCGAAGGTCCACACATTTTTTTTAAGTTGAGATGCAAGATTAATGACATGATGGCATGATGACATGATGCAATGCAAAAATAAATAACACAAGCACAAAAGCAACACACGGAAGAACCCGGAACATCTGGAATCTTCTGGAATCTTCTGGGATCTCGGTCTTCGGGCGTCACAACTCTCCCACACTAACAGAGGATCTCGACCCGAGATCCTAGAGATGGCACCGGGTAGAAACGAAAAAGAAGAGGTAAAACAAAGTTGCTTCTTTGACAGACGAGTGAAAACCAAAGAACCTTGAGAGGTTGAACAATCTTGAAGGAAAGAATACAACAGAGATGAACGAATATGAAAATACTCCGGTAAAAGGAAGAACAAGGAACACAATGAGAACCTTGTAGGTTGAAAGACATGAAACAAGAGCTCATGAACCAAAAGAATATGAAACTGCAATGGTACAACCCAGGAATAAGAATGACATAATTTGGACAGCACTCCGTCTGAAAATGGAAGGAATTAACAAGAACTTGAGGAGATGAAGTGATACTTGATGAAATCAAGAACACACTGCCTCCGAAACAATTAAAAGAATGGCACAAGGGGTAAGAAGATTCAGACATCACTCTGGTTGAAAAGAGAGGCAAACTTGATAAGATGAGGGAACTTGAATGTAGAATACAACACTCCGGTTAATGATAAGCAAGGGAAAGAACATGATCTCGATAAAACAATATGATGGTTTGGAGAGAGCAACATCACAAAGCCTCCGGAACGAAAGAATAGATGCTAGATCGTTGGGAAGAAAGAACGAAGAAGAAAAATGACAACTTCTCCCACGGATGAATATGAAAATCATCCTTACGAAGAAGGGTTGAACGGAGTTGTTGGAAAAACCAACAACGAAAAGAATAAGCTCGTTGTGGGCTTATGGAAAACATCTCAAAATTAAGAGGTGACAACCAGCCACTGACGAAAATAATTGATTGGATTGAGATCAACAAGGAGACGATAAACTTATTTCACCGGAATGATAAATGAAGAACTTGGGTCATTTATAAGCACCATAATAGCAACAATTCTCAAGGAAAGCTGTTAGGTGAAATACAACCCAAGATAACTCGAACAAATAATTGAAGGGGTTGAAAGGATCTCCTGAACAAGGAAAATGATGGTTTCAAATATCTCATTCTTAATACTCGTGAATCATGAAACATGAAGGGAAAATAGTCAAGAAAGACATAAACACCATCTGAAAAGATAAGGTAGAAAGAATGACACTTGGAAAGCATGATGAAGAATGCTTGAGCTCCAACAAGAATCTTGATGAAAACTTCGAGGATGAATTAATTGATGATGAACCACCATGAGAACTCCGGTAATGAAAGCATGAGAAAAAAAGATGAAAAGAACAAGATTCAAGACCTGCGATGAATTAGATGGAGCTTTGAAATGATATAATAGAAATAACTTGGAGCTCCGGAAAACAAGATGAAGAATTTAGAACCAAGGATATGATATGATGAACAAGCTCCAGGCAAAACAATTAAATCACCTTGAAGGAATGAGAATAAGAATTATGTCATGCATCTCCTTCACCAATTTAAATTGATGACAACCAAAGGATTTGGCATACTACTTATTCTCGTTGGAAAGGATTAAGAGAGATCTCGCACAAGCTCGGATAATTATTCAACAAAGCACCGATAGGATTATGAAAAGTACAAATGAATTAAAACGATAACAAGGAAGAGTAAACTTGTGTGAGCCACTGTAAGAATATAGAGACGAAAGAAGAGACATCGATGAAGAATAGTTGGAGGTCGAAGTTGAAAACTGAGAACGAAGAAATATTCTGAAATGATGGCCTTCGGAGGATCACAATAAGAAGAATTCATGAAATGCTTCGGATGGCATAAAAGAATTCCTCACAATCTGAACAATAATGAGGATGACAAGAAGCTAGAACCACGAATCTTCAAGAGAACGGGCCAAGATTTAAGAGAAACTTTCTCCGGTCTTCAGATGTTGAGAGTGAAGACTAGAAATGCCATAAGAATTGTTGAGCACTCCGGAATGAAGAATTAAAAAGGTTGAACCAATGATGAAAAAGAATTTGAAAGCGATCTTTGAGAAGGTATATGACTGATGGAAATCATTCTTACGTCACACTTTGAAAAGAATTTGAGTAT
This sequence comes from Secale cereale, assembly GCA_902687465.1. Classification (NCBI taxonomy): domain Eukaryota; kingdom Viridiplantae; phylum Streptophyta; class Magnoliopsida; order Poales; family Poaceae; genus Secale; species Secale cereale. The sequence continues at coordinate 489,183,471 of LR738714.1, read as the reverse complement.
AACTCCAGAAAATAGAAGAGTCAGGTAAGATCCTGGAAAAAGACCTGTAGGTTAGGGCCCACTCAAAGAAATCACCGTTGGAAAAAGATTGCTTAAGAGATATTGCACCGGTTGAATTAAATGGCTTTAATAAGATAACAATCCTCAAAATAGCTTGAACGGATTAAGAATGGAATTATGAATCTTCAGCACTCCGGATATGAATATCGAGAGAGTTGAATGAATAAGATAGCCTTCGGATAATAAATTTCAACATGGAAAAACATGTTAAACAAAAAGGAAGAGATATGATCATGACCGAAGCTTGAATTTATACCACCGGAGAAGAATATTGGAATTAAGAATGATGAACTTGAAGCTCTTGAGCAACTTCACGATAAATCACCGGATAAGAACATTGAAGGAAAAGAATGAGGAAACATCACATGAATAAAATGGATACTTGATTAAGAATTCTTGGCTCCAAAAGAAAAGGGGTGGGAGGGTGCGGAAACAAAGACAACTTGGGATGAAATAATACAGACAAATCGTCAGATTTCTCAACGGCGTCCGTATGGAATAATTTGAAGAGAAGGCACACCGGTTGAAAAGGATTAACATGAAGATCACGATGGTCAAGAAGAATTAGCACTCCCATAGAAATATGAGAACACCGATTAGGAAAGGTATGGAATCAACATTTATCATCGAAGCAACTCGAATACCAGAATCAAAACAAAACAAAGGATAGATGTGTTTATGAAGAAGATTATGTTGCAACATATCTATCCGAACAGAGAATTGAACGAATGAATTCCGCAGGTACATCAACTTGTCGAGAAGCCACTTGGAGAACAAAAGGTAAATAAAAAGGAACAAGGAACAGATAGAACAAATACAAGATAGAAGCTTCGTTCGACATATTCGTGCTGAAAGCTCATGGAACGTGTTACAAAAGGGTTTTGCAATCCCCGGATCAGCATAGCCAAGGACCCTTTAAGATGCAACTCCCGATCGGAACAAGCCCATAAAACCACTTCACTCAATGTAGAACCCCGAACTTCATATCGTGCACTCGTTGGAAGAATGCCTAGAACTACTAGATGAACCCACCTATTAATTTCCGAAAGTTTCCAGTTATGCAATCAGGTGTTGGGGATACAGGGGAAGCACCGCGCACTCAACTCTAATCCTACATCCAGCTGTATCCATCCTTCAACACATAACCAGTTGTTCTCGGAAACCGTTTACCTCGGACCTTCGAAACGCATCCACTATACAAGCTATGGCAATACTCCCGAACTACCTCCCCAGTACTGGGTGATGTCGGGGTTATCTTGCCACTAACCGCATAGGAGAGTTTTCGATGTCGGCCGTCTTAAGTATTCTAGTACTGCCGCGATGGATTTGTGACGACAACACCTCGGAGCTCAACTCCTCGGGACACTGCCACAACCCCTAATGACAGGAGGCATCGAGAACAATGTTCTCGTCACAAAGACATCGAAACAATCCAAACAATACTCGCGTGATCCTAAAAAAAATTGGTGCAATTTTTGAAAGTAGAAGAGGCAAGAGTAGTCGTCAGGAGTCCTCACCAGAGTGAAAACAGATGAGGAGCAAAAGAAATCCTACTCTCCGATATATATATAGGACTCAAAACATTTTCATGTGTGTGCCTAGACTCAACCGTCAACGATTCGATCAATCAGTGGGGGCTTCTAGGTCGGAGAAGGCTCTGATACCAACTTGTAATGCCCAGGATGGGACTATACCTCCTACGTGTCGAGGCACGACTTAAAGGTATAAGCCCATCCTAGAATGATCTCAAGTTTGGTATCTTTGCACGACTCATGTAAAAGAGGGATTAAAATTGCAAAAGGAGATAGTTGGCTTACACTCGCCACTTCACACAATACAATACATAAGCAATTCATCATTCAAAACATCACAACCCGACTACGGGCGAAGATCCAAAAGAAAGATACCAAAACAACATAAAGCCACAGGTCTAGATCGAATCCTAGTAGAAACCACTACTGATCGTCGAAACGTCACAAGCAAACGGCCACTCTCTTCATCGAGCTCCCAGTGAAGTACTTGAACCAGCTCCTGCATCGAACTCGGCTGAACCTGCATCTGGTGTTGTAGTATCTGTGAGCCACGAGGACTCAGCAATCCCATAACCATGGGTATCAAGACTAGCAAAGCTTTATGGGTAGGGAGAGGTAAAGTGGTGAGGTTGCAGCAGCGGCTAAGCATAATATGGTGGCTAACTTACGAGTACCAGAATAAGATGAGCATCTACGCAAACGGTCGCAAAAGTAGTGATCGCTAAAGATCCTGAACTACATACGAGTCAAACATAACCCCACCGTGTTCTCTTCTCAAAGTGAAAAGAGACAGTCACGGTTACTCACACAGTTGTGTGTTTTACTTCGGATCCTCTGACAAGTTTTCTACAACCGGACATTAACAAATTCCCATCTGCCACATAACCGCGGGCACGGCTTTCGAAAGATCATAACCCTGCAGGGGTGTCCCAACTTAGCCCATCACAAGCTCTCACGATTAGCTGAAGTGATAAATATAATATCATCACCCCTTATCTTAGGGAAATCCGATCAGGCTCGGCATCCCGGTAGCACAAGACATTCGACAATGGTAAAACAAGTCCAGCAAGACCTCCCGGCGTGCCGACACCCTGATAGTAGCCGCGCGTATCTCGTCTCAGGCCACGTCCGGATGAGCAATACGTACAGCAACCGAAGACCCCAGATAACTGGGTGGCACCGCAAGTGGCTCTAGTTTGGGACCAACACCATTAGCACTGGCCCCCCTTGTTATGTAGAATTAAGAACCCGGGGACATGAACCCCTATGCAATTAATTAATTATTTAAGTTGTTATTATGAGCAAATTAAAACCAATGTTGGGCCTTGCTGGAGGAGTTTTATTCAAAGTCGAACTGTCAAGGGGTCCCCATCCACCCATCGTGTAAGGAACGCAAAATCAAGGAACATAATGCGGGTTTATCGGCGCCTAAGGTGGCATGAGTGGAACAAAACACCGAGCAAAAGGCCAAGCCTTCCACCCATGCCCGGTTTATAGGTGTGTTAATAATAATTATAGATATTGTGATATAACAACAACAGGTTCCCTCCTGGAACGAACTTCATCTTCACCTGCAACTAACAACGCTATAAGAGGAGCTGAGCAAGCGGGTAACATAGCCAAACAGTGGTTTTGCTAGGAAGGTGTCAAAGGTTAGAGGTTTCATGGCAACAAGGAGAGGCTGACATAAAAGATGGGTAGCGCGACATGTAACGATAGCATCGAGACAACTAAGCATGGCAATGGTAGTAAAGGTATCCAAGGGTATGATCATCTTGCCTGGGATTCCACAAGGGAGAAGAACGGGTCCATGAAGTAGACGGAGCAACAAGTCGAGCGAATCCTCACAACTCCGGAACGAAACCGAAGCTAACAAGAGAAGCAACCGGAAAGAAGCAAACAACACGGTAAACATACAAGCATAAACATGGCATACGATGCACAAACAAGTATGATGCATGTCCGGTTTAATTATGCATGGCATGGCAAAGTGCACAAACAAGTACTACAAGTTAAGTGGAGCTCAATATGCAACGAGTTGCATATTGACGAAACACCACATGTTAATTATTTAGTTGACTCTCGTTTATTTACAAGACAAGATTAAATGTTTGTTAACATGGCAAGAGGTGACGCATAATAAAACTACACTATTTAGGCAATTTAAATGAGGCCGGAAAATAACAACAACAATTCCGGAAAATCCCCATGAGCATGTTTAGCAATTTTAAGCAACAACAATTCACACATATTAAATGTTGTTAACATGATGCGGATGACATGATCAAGTTTTATGCAATTATATTAAAGTTGACATGAAGAAGATGTGTAGTATTGTCACCGTGGTGGAAGGAAAGGGTGCCACGGCAACGATCCGAAAATGATGCAACGGCATCATATCGGTACCGGTAACTCGTTGAGGGACCGGTGCAAAAGATGACGGAGAGCGAGTCGAACAAGATGGAAGGTGGGGTGATCCCGTTGCCGGGTTCCCACGGGTCGGCGACGAGGCAACCGAGGAGCACGACAAAAGATGATACGGGCACGGTGCACACAAGGGAAAACATCTCATACACACCACAAGCATACAACCACGGGTCATCGTCTCGGGGTTATACCTTCGAAGCGCGCGTTCGTTCTCGGAGGGGTTCGAGTCGTCGAGGGACGTAGTGGTAGTAGTGGAAGTAGACGTTCTCGAGGCGGTAGTTGTACTCGTTCGTAGATGGAAGTAGTGGTTCACGGCGACGGTAGTCGAACTTGACGCTTGCATACACGGGTCCTCGCCGACGGTAGTGGAAGTAGTGGTACACGTTCGTAGAGGTACTTGCGGTCTCGGCGACGGTAGTTGTTCGGGCGTCGAGTTCGTAGATGTACTTGGCGCATCCATCGTTTCCGGGCGACGGTAGTGGTACATGCCGTAGAGGGAAGTAGTTGTTCTCGTTCAACGGTAGGGGTACTTGTCGAGTCGGTCGTCGTGGTACTTGGGGGTTCTCGTTCTCGCGACGGTAGTGGTACTTGACGTATCGTCGTATGTAGTCGAACTTGGGCATCGGAGAGGTACTTGACGCGTCGTGTAGTCGTACTTTCATAGCGGTCTTGTGTAGAGGTACTCGACTCGGCGATGAACTTGACAAAAATCTGCTGGACCCAAAACAAAAACACGAAGCCGACGGACGAAGCCAGCAGCAGCAGGCTTAGCGCGCCGGTGGTCATGGAGGGGCACGGCTTGCCAGGAGGACGCCGGGTACCCTTGCCTGCTGGAACAAGAGGAGGCGGCGGGCTGCTGCCCGGGCTCGCGCGACGAAGGGGCAGCTTCAAGGAGGAGGACACGCAGGAGGCGCTGGAGGTGCTCGGGCCAGGCGAGCTGACGTGCTGGCCGGCGGGGCGAGGATAGGCGCGAGGTGCCCTGGCGCTGGAGATGGGGCGCGGCATGCGCGGCGCACTGGAGGCGCAAGGGAAGGCGCCCTTGGCACGCCGGACGGCCGGCTGCTGGCCGCTGGAGGGGCGCGACGCCTGGAGGCCGAAGGGGTTGCGGCCCTGGGAACGGAGGGATGGAGGCGAGGGCGCTCGGGGCCTTGTCCTGGCGACGGAGGAAGTGGCCGCTGCGGCCAAGGCTCCTGGCGCTGGAGGACGCGCAGGGCCATGGCGCGGCGGGGCTAGAGATGGAGGGTACGGGATCGATGGGAAAAGGGTTCGGGCGAGGGCCGCGAGGGGAAAAAGAACGAGGGGGAACGAGCGGATGGTCGTGGCGTAGATGGGATCAAGTGGCTGGTGGCGGGGTGCGGGATGAGAGGAGGAGCGAGGGAGCCTGGGGTCGGCCTAGGGTTAGGGGAGAGATGGGCCTCGGGCCAGCTGGAGGGAAGGGAGGCTGGGCCCAGATGGCCTAGGAGGGAGGCGGTTGGGCCTGAGGCCTGGCTGCTCTTCTTCTGCTGGTCTTGGCCATCTCCAAAACAGAAAAAATAACAAGGAAGAAAGAGAGGGAGAAAAAGAAAGAGGGGTTAGGAACAGAATTTTGGCAGGAGGCCAATCTTCTTAGACTCATAAAAATATGAGGAATTTTAACAAAATGGCCTGAGGTTTTCTAGAGGAAGTAAAATCCAAACATGTTGAAAATAACTTGACATGTTTGAATTTTTAAACCCATCCAAAAGAACCTCAAAAGAGTTGAAAATATAGAAGGTGAACCTACACACTAAATGTGATTTATGGGCAGATTTGGAACATTTGTGGAAGAAGTAAAAGGCCTCAAAGGAAGAAATGCAGTTGAATTGGATAAAAGAAAATTGAGGAATGGTGCAATTGTGTTATAGGTGATTCCAAGGAATGGAATATTTATTAATATAGCTCCCTAAATATTGAGAGGATATGTTTTAAAGAGAAGACATTCTTCCCTCGATTTAAATGGACCGAAGGTCCACACATTTTATTTAAGTTGAGATGCAAGATTAATGACATGATGGCATGATGACATGATGCAATGCAAAAATAAATAACACAAGCACAAAAGCAACACACGGAAGAACCCGGAACATCTGGAATCTTCTGGAATCTTCTGGGTCGTCGGTCTTCGGGCGTCACATTCTTGGTCTCTGGCGGAGCTGCCATTGCCTACTTACACTTGTCGGTGGAGCTCGATGGTGCGCCCTCGACGGTAGTGCAGCACTCCGAAGAGGTGCGCTTGCCGGAGTGGGCATCAGAACTCTTGCCGGACTTGGTCTTCTTCTTACCCCCGGGAGCTTCAACGGCAGGTGTCTTGCGATCTGTTGCGGCTGCTGCTTCCCGATAGATCTTGTCGGCGCAGATAAGAGCATCCTTCTTGTCGCCAGGGACAGAGATGACACTTATCGGGCCTGGCATCTTCAGCATGTTGTATGCATAGTGAGAGGCTGCCATGAACTTGGCGAGTGCTGGACGGCCGAGTATCCCATTGTAAGGCAATGGAAAATCGGCAACGTCAAAGGTGACCCTCTCAGTCCTGAAGTTCAACTCGCCGCCAAATGTCACTGGCAACGTGATCTTCCCCTTCGGCTTGCTCCTTCCCGGGTTGATTCCTTGGAATGTGCCGGTCTCTTCGAGCTCGCTGTCAGGGATCTGGAGTTTCTGGAGTACAGCGGAGGAGATCAGGTTCAAGCCGGCCCCGCCGTCAACTAGCATCTTAGTGACCTTGAGGTTGCGGATGGTTGGTGAAACCAACATTGGTAAGCACCCGACCGCAGTTGTGCGATCAGGGTGGTCCTCAATATCAAAGATGATAGGCGTGCTAGACCATTTCAGAAGCTTGCGTGACTCGACAGGTGGTTCTGCCGCATTGACTTCCCGCACCCACTGCTTGAGTTGGCGGTGTGAAGTATGCAGAGAAGCACCGCCGTCAACGCACAAGACCTCTGTGGCTTTCTGTAACTCCTGCTCACTAGTCTCGACATCATCCATGTCTTCGTTGTCGTCGTCATCTTCATCCTTGTCGCGGCCGCGGGGAGGTCTGTCTCCTTGCCGCTGCTTGGCCTTGCCGCGGCGTCCTCCCCTGTCCGGGGCGCTTCTGGCCGGATCCTACAGCACCTCCTTGGGCCTTCTCCTTGTCGCGCCGCTCGTATTCAGCCTTTTGCTGCTCGACAAGCTGCTCGACCCTCTTGCAGTTCTGGAGGTCGTGACCCTTGCTGCGGTGGATCTTGCAGTACTGCTTGTCGATGCCGTCCTGCTTGTCGGTGGCCGCCACAGCCTGGCAGTTGGTGCATGCGGCAATCTCTTTGCCGGAGCTGCCAACTTTGGCTTTCTTGGCGCCACCTTCGTTGCCAGACTGCTCAACGACTAGCACATCTTTGCCTTTCTTTTTCCTGTTGTTCCGCCGCCGGTTTTTCTTTGCCGGGGCATCATCTTCGCTGTCAGATCCTCCTGCTCCTGTAGTCTCTCCGGGGAGTTTCCTCCCTTCCTCAGCACGTGCACACTTGTCGGCCAGGGCATATAGCTCACTGACGTCTCTGATCTTGCACATCGCCATCTCCTCCCGCATCCTGCGGTTACGCACGTTGTGATGGAACACGCTGATGACCGCGGCAGGGTGGACGTCTGGGATGTTGTGCTGTACACGGCTAAATCTCTGAATGTACTTGCGCAGGGGCTCTCCTTCCTTCTGGGCGAGCAGATGAAGGTCACTTTCTTTTCCATGAGGTTTGTGGCCGCCTGTAAAGGCGCCAACAAACTGATGGCATAGGTCTGCCCAAGAGGATATGGAGTTGTCCGGCAAGTGCATGAGCGAGGACCTGACGTTGGGCTTGAGCACCAGCGGGAAGTAGTTGGCAAGGATCTTGTCGTCCCGCCCCCCGGCAGCTTGCACCGCGATGGTGTAGATGCTGAGGAACTCCGACGGATGCGACTTGCCGTCGTACTTCTCTGGTACGTTTGGCTTGAAATTCTTCGTGCTGGGCCACTGGACTTGCCGCAACTCACGAGTAAACGCAAGGCAACCTACCGCGTACGGCAAGTCGCCTGGTTCCCCTGGCGCATGCATGTCGACAGAGGACCCAGCGCGCTGGTCCGATTGACGCCGCGCTTCTCTTCGTCGCTCGATGCGAGTACGAGCGTCTTCTTGTTGTCGTTTGTGAAGAACTTGGCGCTGATCGCGACGAGCCCGCGGATCTGATGACGCGGTGGAGTCGCTGTCAAGGTGGATCCGGCGAGTCGGCGATCTTGGCCTTCGGGGCGGAGAGTGCACGGTTGTTGCACCCCCACCGGTCTTGTCGCTACCGGCTTGCGCCTGGCTGACTTGCCGCGGCTGCGATGTACTTGGCTGCCGCGGAGTGTCACCGTTGGCGAAGCCGATGAGACTCTGAATGGTGGCCCTCCAATCGTCGATCTTGTCTGCCGTTGGAGGGTAGTCTAGGAGCAGTTGAGCTCGCGCCAAAGCTTCCGCTGGAGTGGCGGGTAGAGGTGGCGAACGGCGTGAGGAGCGGGATATGCTCGGACTTCTAACTATGTTAGAAGGAGCAGTATCCCGTCCAAGCGACCGTGCCTCGCTCGTGCCAGCATGTTGGCGTGCATGCTGGTCTTGAGGATCCCGAGACCCACCAGCTCGATCTTGGCCCAGCAAACGTATGGTACCGTGAGTACCATGACGCTGCCGGTCCCGCGCCTCCTGAGATGGGCGCGGTGCATGCATGGACGCCGAGGTCTTGGAGTGCGCCCGGTCGTTGTGGGAGCCGACTACGCCGCCGATGGCCAGCGCAGCCTTGTTCTTGGACTTGGCAGCACCGTGAGCTCCCTCGTCGACGCCCGTTCTTCCGCCGGCGTCTATCCCACCAGCCGTTTGCTCCGGCGGTGGTGGGTTCGGCGCGGACGGAGCAGCTGCCTCCGAAGCCTTCTTCTTCGACGGCATGTTGATGAAGACGATGAAGATCTAGCTCGTGTGAACGCCGGATCAGGTTCACACAACCTCGACGCCCCCTACCTGGCGCGCCAAAGATGTCGGGGAAACTGATCCACGAGCACCTATGGGGACTGGCGGACCAAGCCCCTTTCGGTTCGGCGGGGGGCGGATATCGCACGAAGAGCAGATCGAGGCGAAGCACACGAGCAGTTTACCCAGGTTCGGGCCGCACGGATGCGTAAAACCCTACTCCTGCTTTGTGGTTTGTATTGAGTTCTTGCTCGGGAGCGCTGAGTGCTACAGTACTCACCAGCAGCTAACGAGACCGAGCGTGAGAGTTCTTCTGCTTCGAACCCCCCCTACGTTGCGCATGGGCCTCCTTTTATATGCTCAAGGGGTCACCGACAGGTGGCAACGCAGATAAGGGTAAAAATGGAAAGGTGTTGCGGTTGGTACAACTACTTGTACAGTGTATCATACCTAACCCTGACGGCAGGGGACAAGGGCATTAAATGCCCATCGGCGTCGCCCAAACAGTGCAAAAAGGGACCGTCAGGGACGCCACTGCTCGCCACGATGGCAATCTTGTCAGTGCCACTTGCCACCGCGTACTGCTGGCTGCACAGCCTCCTTCCACATACGCCTGGAAGGGTCCCAGAGCGACATGTTGGTGGATGTACTGGAGCGCGGGCATAGAGTGGTAGCTTGCCGCGGCAAGCGCCTTGCCGCGGTCGTTGTCTTGTCGCGTCCGGTAGCTTGCCGCTCACCGGGCCTTGCCGGGACGCGTGGCGCGTCGCGGCAAGTTCCTTGAGATGCCTTGGTTGGCCTTCCCGGCAAGCTCCTCTCGCCGGGGTCTTGTGCCTTGAGTGGCCTTCCCGGCAAGCTCCTCTTTCCGGGGCCTTGTCTTCTTGGCTCGAATACTTTGTTCTTGAATGGCTCCAAAGGAACCACGGAGGACCTTGGCGGTCACCCGGCAAGCCTTGCCGCGGGGTGCTGCGACTGCCCGTGCACAAGTTCGGGATACTAGGGTACCCCTACTCTAGTACACCGACACTTAATCTCAGCACATGTGTAGGTGGTTATCTCTCAGAAAATGAATGATGTGTCATGGTATTCTCACAACAGATGCCATGAGATGGCTAAAAGTGGGGGACTACGTGAGGACCTTGGTGGTTCCAGAGGCGAGGTTGGCATGCATACGCGTGTGACACGAGAAGTACCCAGGTTCAGGGCCCTCCGTGGTAGGTAACACCCCTAGTCCTGCCGAAATGGGATGGTATGCACAAGAACTACAATGATACTCCCGGAGCTGTATGGTGGAGGAGGAAGAGGGAGCTAGTTCTTCGATCTGCCTCTCGTATAGGTGTGTGCTAGTGATTCGTCGACCCCTTGCATGGGGTCTCCTAGGGGGTCTTATAGCCCCCCAAGGTCACATTGGTAAAGTTACATGGGCGCGGGGGCCTGGTGTCATCGTCTAGGAGCCAGCGGTGGGGGCCATCGGGTCCGTTGGGTGCTGGTCCTACTAGGTCCGTCGGGTGTGGGTCATGTCGGGGCCACCGAGCATGGGTTCGGCCGGATGCACGACACTATGGGGTGCCGCCCACCCCAGCGGCCATGTAAGGTGCTCTCTAGCCACGCTCGCTTCAGCCGGCGCGAAGGAGGGAGCACCGTAGCAACGTTTGCCTTGTCATGGTGGGTCATCCTGTCGTATATCCGGAAGGATTGGTTGTTGACTTGCGGCTTGTCGACCTGCGGCCAGTCGGCCGGGCCGGGTAGCCGCACCTAGGCGTCTCGCTTTGGGGAGCCGGCGGGCAGGCCAAACAAATTGAGGGACCTCCGCTGCCCCAATGTTTTGAAAAAGTATCCGGGTTCGGTTGCCTACCCGGGGGTCACACCCCCCCAACATGGTGAAGTTGTGTTTCGTTCTGATGGCTCTCTCTTATAGTAAGTGGGGGTGGAGGGGTATATATAGGCTTCACCCAAAGATCCAACTATTACAACCTTTTGACCCAACCCGGTGACACTTGAGCAAAGTCTCGGTGAGACTGACCAGTGTAAAAGATTCGAACATTGGACATCTAAGTGAGACCGAAGCAGAACAACTCGAACCGACCGAAGTGTAATGGCTAGGACAAAACCTCAACTCGGTGATTCCGAAGTGAAGCGATTTCATTATAGAAACTTGGTCATGCCATCTCGGCGAGACCGAGATCCATATCGATGGAACTAAAATGTCAGGGTTTGGCTCTGGTAGTCTATATGATCAACTCGATGAGTCCGGGATAGAGATTTTTAGTGGGACCGAGATGACTTTACGGTTTGGACATATGTGATATGGAGAATGTGGTTGTGGGTTTTTGGAGTAATATCACTAAGCACTTGAGCAACAACCTCATCATCAGTACCTCATCCCATTTTAATAGTATTGGCTTTCCTATAGGACTCAATGTGATCTTGGATCACTTAACCAAAAATGAAGAGTCTTGGAGCTTTGCCAATCCTTATCCTTAGCATTTTGAGGGATCCACACTCACTAGTCCTCGCCATGCCAAAATTGATCTTCTCTGAAATCTATTATCAATGAGCATTAGATCAATGACTTATATGTTGTTATTAATTACCAAAACAACCCGAGGATTAGTTTCACTTTCAATATTCCCCTTTTTGGTAATTGATGACAACATATAGATCAATGCTTCGACAATGATATAATCAATGAAATGCATCCTAACTTTGAGAAGCATGTAATAAGAAAGAGCTCCCCCTAAATTTGTGGATTATAAAAAAATTGCATTTGAATGCAAATGCACAAACGATTAGAATCATGAGTCACTCTTACATGTCACATACATCTTGGCAGAGCGCTGAAAATGATATGATTGCAATGTAATAAGCACTCACCGCCAAACAGACAAGTGAATGATCCTACAACGATCATATGGATAGATATATAACAAACATACCATCAAAGTACGGTATGATCAAGCATAAAGTAACGTAGTCTCATACAAGCATCAAACAAAAGTATCACGAAGTAGCACGAAACTCAAGAAAACCAAACGAGGAAAAGGAAGCACTCTCTCTCTTAGCCCTAATGATCTATACTAATTCTCCCCTTTGGCAAAAAGTACCAAAAAGTTCGAAGAAGAACACATCTAAACGTTGATAACCCAGAAGAATAGGGGATCGCAACAGTTTTCGAGGGTAGAGTATTCAACCCAAATTTATTGATTCGACACAAGGGGGGCCAAAGAATATTCTCAAGTATTAGCAGCTGAGTTGTCAATTCAACCATACCTGGAAAACTTAATATCAGCCACAAAGTATTTAGTAGCAAAGTAGTATGGAAGTAACGGTAACGGTGGCAAAAGTAACAGTACAAGTTTTGTAGTGATGGTGACAACAACAGTAACGAAAGTAACAAAGCAAGTATCAATATGGAACGAACTCGTAGGCAATGGATCAGCAATGATAGGTGTCGGATATTATTCATCGCGTAGCAGTTATAACTTAGGGTGACACAGAACTAGCTCCAATTCATCAATGTATGTATTCTGAATATAGTCATATGTGCTTATGGAAAAGAACTTGCATGAAATATTTTGTCCTACCCTCTCGTGGCAGCGGGGTCCTAATGGAAACTAAGGGATACTAAGGCTTCCTTTTAATAGAGTACCGGACCAAAGCATTAATACTTAGTGAATACATGAACTCCTCAAACTATGGTCATCACCGAGAAGTGCCTCGGTTATTGTCACTCCGAGTTTGCTGGATCATAACACATAGTAGGTGACTATAGACTTGCAAGATATGATCAAGAACACACATATATTCATGAAAACATAATAGGTTCAGATCTGAAATCATGGCACTCGGGCCCTGGTGACAAGCATTAAACATAGCAAAGTCATAGCAACATCAATCTCAAAACATAGTGGATACTAGGGATCAAACCCTACCAAAACTAACTCGATTACATGATAAATCCCAACCAACCCATCACTGTTCAGCAAGCCTACGATGGAATTACTCACGCATGGCGGTGAGCATCATGAAATTGGTGATGGAGGATGGTTGATGATGACGAGGGCGACGATCTCCACTCTTCGGAGCCCCGAAAGGACTCCATATCAGGTCTCCAGATGAAGAACAGGAGGTGGTGGCGGTTCCGTATCGTAAAACATGATGGGAACTTCTCTCTCAATTTTCTCCGTGAAAGAGACTATATAGAGTTGGAGTAGACGACGGTGGAGCCTCAGGGGGCCCATAAGGTAGGGGGAAGCCCCCACCCTTGTGGACAGGGTGTGGCCCCCCTCTGGTGGATCTTTACGCCATTATTTTTTATATTTTCTGAAAATATTCCTCGTGAAATTTCAGGTCATTCCAAGAACTTTTATTTCAGCAAAAAAAATAACACCAAGGCAATTCTGCTGAAAACAACGTCAGTCCGGGTTAGTTCCATTCAAATCATGCAAATTAGAGTCCAAAACAAGGGCAAAAGAGTTTGTAAAAGTAGATACGATGGAGATGTATCAACTCCCCCAAGCTTAACCCATTGCTTGTCCTCAAGCAATTCAGTTAATAAACTGAAAGTGATAAAGAAAGACTTTTACAAACTCTGTTTGATCTTGTTGTTGTAAATACGTAAAGCTAGCATTCAAGTTTTCAGCAAAAAATATGAACTAACCACATTCACAATAACATTTAGGTCTCATGTTTACTCATACCAATGACATAAGCAACTAGCAAGCAATAATAATAAATCTCAGATGACAACACTTTTTCAAAATAATCGTGATACAATATGATAAAGTGGTATCTCGCTAGCCCTTTCTGAGACCGCAAAACATAAATGCAGAGCACCTGAGAAGATTAAGGACTGACTAAACATTGTAATTCATGGTCAAAGAGATCATGTCATACTCATATTCAACATCAATTAATAGCAAAGCATATAAATGACAGAGGTGCTCTCTAACTGGTACTTTTTATAAGAGGATGATGACTCTGCAATAAAAGTAAATAGATAGGCCCTTCACAGAGGGAAACAGGGATTTACAGAGGTGCCAGAGCTCAAGTTTTTGAATCAGAGATGAATATAATTTTGAGCAATATGATTTCTTTGTCAATGCTACGACCAAGAGTTCTCAATATCTTCCATGCTACATACATTATAGGCGGTTCCCAAATAGAATGGTAAAGTTTTACTCCCCCTCCACCATCAAACACACTCTACGACTTATCCGAAACAACGGGTACCATCCAAACCAACAACAGTCGAAGGGGAGCTTTGTTTAATTATAATTTGATTTGATTTTTGATATTTTGATCATGGGACTGGGTATCCCGGTTACCAGCCATTTTCTCATGAATGACAAGCAGAGTCCACTCATCTTGAGAATAACCCACCTAGCATGGAAGATATTGATAGCCCCCAGTCGCCACATGAGCGGTTTAGGCATACAAAACAGAATTTTATTTGAAGGTTTAGAGTTTGGCACATGCAAATTTACTTGGAACGACAGGTAAATACCACATATAGGTAGGTATGGTGGACTCTTATGGAACAACTTTGAGTTTATAGAAGTGGATGCACAAGCAGTATTCCCGCTTAGTACAGGTGAAGGCTAGAAAGAGACTGGGAAGCGACTATCTAGAGAGCAACAACGGTCATAAATATGCCTTGAGATTAACCAACATTGAGTGCAAGCATGAGTAGGATATAAAAACCATGAACATAAATATCGTGGAGGCTATGTTGATTTTATTTCAACTACATGCGTGAACATGTGCCAAGTCAAGTCACTTAAATCATTCAAAGGAGGATACCATCCTATCATACCGCATCACAAACATTTTAAAGGCATGTTGGCACGCAAGGTAAACCATCATAAGATCCTAGCTAATTAAGCATGGCATGTGTAACTATAATCTCTAATGGTCATTGCAAACATGTTTCATTCATAATAGGCTGAATCAGGAATGACAAGCTAATCATATTTACAAAAACAAGATAGACCGAGTTCATACCAGCTTTTCTCCATCTCAATCATTTCAACATATACCGTCATTATTGCCTTTCACTTGCACGACCGAATAGTGAGAATAATAATAATAGTGCACGTGCATCAGACTAAGATGGAACCTGCAAACATTTATTCAAAGGAGAAGACATGGTAATATGGGCTCTTCGTTAGTTTACCAATAATGCATATGAGAGCCACTCATCAATTTCATCGTGGTATTATCCTTTCGACCCCCAAAGAAAAGAAAGAAACACACGTAAATATTTTTGGAGTTTTTGTTTTTCTGAAGAAAGCAGAACAAGAACGAGAAAAACTATTTACATAGGAAAGCCCCCAACAAACAAAAGAAGAACAATAAATCTTTTTGGATTTTCTTTTAATACTACAAACTACTAAGAAACTAGCAAGAAAGAAAAGACAAAAGAAACAGGAAATATTTTTGGGTTTTCTAAATTTTTCAAACACACAAGAAGAAAGTGAGAAAAACAAACTAGCATGGATAATACAATGAAAAAGTATGAACACCGACAACTGGAATGAATGTGTGAACATGAATGTAATGTCGGTGGGAAATACGTACTCCCCCAAGCTTATGCTTTTTGCCTAAGTTGGTCTAGGGCCACCACTGGATGATATCCGAAATCATAACTGGGGTTGTACTGTTGTGCAACTGCTAATGCTAGGCGAGCTTCCTCCTGAAGGCGGGCGGTCTCCGCCTCTCTCTCATATGCGTTTGCCTCCTCTCTGGTTATAAAATATCTCCCTTTTGCCTGAAAGTCAAAGAAAGCAGGAGCATGAAGAGTAATATGGACGGCACGCCGTCTGTCAAAGATTATTTGGTACTGAAGGTGCTGCTCATTCCTCTCGAGAAACTAATAACATATTATAGCTTCATAATCTAGAAAAGGGGGTGGCACCTCAACATAATATCCTCTTATGGCCACACCTAAATAGTTAGCTAAGTGAGTTGCATATATCCCTCCAAATAAATCTCCATCTTTAGCATTAAGGTGTAACCTCCTCACAATAATTGCTCCTAAATCATAGCTCTTATCACCTAAGACTGCACATTTAAGGATGCGGAGATCTGGGACACAAATATGGCAATGCTCTTGTTTACCGTTAATGCATCTACCTATGAAGAGAGCAAAATAATGTATAGCAGGAAAATGAATGCTCCCTATGGTGGCTTGTGTAATATTTATAGTTTCTCCCATGGTGATGCTATCAAGGAAATCACAGTTTTCAGATTTGTGAGGATCATTGAGACTACCCCATTGTGGAATTTTGCATGTAACACACAAATCTTCTAGGTCCATGGTATACGATTCATCATAAAGATCAAACATGACAATATGGGTATTGCGTTTGGATGAAAATTCAAACCTCCGCACAAAGGAATCGGTGAGGTAATAGTGTTGCCGGCACGTATCTGATAAGAAGTCCTCAAGGCGGGCATTTCGTATGTATGCATCAAATTCATCCTTGAATCCTGCGCGAATCATAAATTCATCCGACGGCCATTCACAAGGTCGTACTTGAGCATCTCTTGGTGGTACAAGGTCCGATTTGCGTATCCCGCGCCTCGGTGCTTGTTTAAATGTTCTCCTAGACATTTTCTTTTCTGTAAAATTCTGAAAATTGTAGTGACTCAAAATAAAAGTGAACCAAACTCAACAAAATTGATAACAACTACTCCTACAAGTGTCTAGAGGCTATATCATGCATCAAAACTACTTTGAACCATATAAATGTGGCATGCAAGCTCAAGAACAAGGTCATCACAGCAACATAAATTTGCAATAAATAAAGCACTAGAACAAAAACTAATTGGACCATTGGAGGAGTCACATACCAAAGAGCAATCCCCCAAAACAGTTTTGCAAGTGATGGATTTAGCAAGGAGATCGAAAATGGCAGCAAGATGAGCTAGAACACGGGTGTGAGCTGGTGAATGATTTTTTCTGGAGGAAGAAGGAGAGGATGGGTGCTGGAATAAGTGGAGGGGAGCCACATGGGGGCCCACAAGGACAGGGGGCGCGCCTAGGGGGTAGGGGGCGCCCTCCACCCTTGTGGCCCACTGGTGCAGCCCCCTCGTGCATGCTCAATGCCAAAAATCTTAGAATATTATAGAAAAATCATATTAAATTTTCAGGGCATTTGGAGAACTTTTATTTTCGGGACATTTTTTATTGCATGGATAATTCAGAAAACAGGCATATAATACTATTTTTACTTTATTTAATATAAATAATAGAAAGTAAAAGTTGGGTACAGAAGGCAGTGTTCTCTGAATTCATCCATCTCGTGCTCATCAAAAGGAATCCATCAATGAGGTTGATCAAGTCTCATTAACAAACTTCTTTCGAATAACATGAAACCGGAGAATTTTTGAATAACACTAGGTTACCTCAATGGGGATATGCATGTCCCCACCAATAAGTATGTCATATTTCTTCTTAATAGTAGGAAGAGGGAATTCAAAACCTCCAATAGTGATAGTTGAAAATTTTCCAATAGAATTGACGCTATTAACTTGAGGTTGTTTCTTCGGGAAGTGTACCGTATGCTCATTACCATTTACATGAAAAGTGACATTGCCTTTGTTGCAATCAATAACAACCCCTGCAGTATTCAAAAAGGGTCTACCAAGGATAATTGACATACTGTCGTCCTCGGGAATATAAAGAATAACAAAGTCTGTTAAGATAGTAACGTTTGCAACCACAACAGGCACATCCTCACAAATAATGATAGGTATAGCAGTTGATTTAACAGCCATTTGCAAAGAGACTTCAGTAGGTGTCAACTTATTCAAATCAAGTCTACGATACAAAGAGAAAGGCATAACAGTAACACCAGCCCAAAGATCACATAAGGCAATTTTAACATAGTTTCCTTTAATGGAGCATGGTATAGTAGGTATTCCCGGATCTCCAAGTTTCTTTGGTATTCCACCCTTAAAAGTATAATTAGCAAGCATGGTGGAAATTTTGGCTTCTGGTATCTTTCTTTTATTAGTAACAATTTCTTGATATACTTGGCATAAGGAGGCATGTTAAGCATATCAGTCAAATGCATACGCAAAAAGATAGGTCTAATCATCTCACAGAAGCGTTCAAAATCCTCATCATCCTTTTTCTTGGATGGTTTAGGAGGAAAGGGCATGGTTCCCTTTCTTTACCATGTTTCTTAACAATGAAGTCTCTCTTATCATATCATTGATTCTTTAATTGTGGGTTATCAAGATCAACAACAGGTTCAATATCTACATCATTATCATCACTAGGTTGAGCATTAGTATGAACATCATTATTAACATTATCACTAGGTTCATGTTCATTACGAGATTGAGTCTCAGCATCAGAAATAGAAATATTATTAGGATTCTCAGGTGTGTCTATAACAGGTTCACTAGCATGCATAGTCCTATCAGTTTTCTTTTTTCTTTTTGTTACTAGTACTAGGTTTATCAATATTAATTATCTGAGAATCTTGCTCAATTCTCTTAGGATGGCCCTCATGATACAAAGGTTCCTGAGTTACTTTACCTCCTCTAGTAGCAACCATAACAACTTTATCATTATGTTTTACTATTCAACTCATTGAGCAAATCATTTTGTGCCTTAAGTACTTGTTCTACTTGAGTGGTAACCATGGAAGCATGTATACTAATAAATTTCAGATCATTATAAGTTCTAGTCACAAGATCACCCAAGCGGTCAAGCATATAAGCATTACGTTTTAGCTGTCTACTAACATAAGCATTGAAATCTTCTTGTTTAACAATAAAATTATCAAAATCATCTAAGCATTGGCTAGAAGACTTATTATGAGGAATATCACCTTCATCAAATCTATAGAGATAATTTACCTCTACTACCTGTGTCGGGTTATCAAGACCATATATTTCTTCAACAGACGGTAAATTCTTAACATCTTCAGCTTTAATACATTTTTCCTTCATCGATTTCTTTGCCTCTTGCATATCATCGGGACTGAGAAATAGAATACCTATTTTCTTCGGAGTTGGCTTCGGTGTTGGTTTAGGAAGAGTCCAATCATTATCATTACTCAATATATTATTCAATAACTTTTCAGCCTGTTCAATGGTTCGTTCCCTGAAAACACAACCAGCACAACTATCTAGGTGGTCCCTAGAAGCATCGGTTAGCCCATTATACAAGATATTGAGTATTTCGTTCTTCTTAAGAGGATGATCAGGCAAAGCATTAAGTAATTGAAGAAGCCTCCCCCAAGCTTTTGGGAGACTCACTTCTTTGGTTTGCACAAAATTAAATATTTCATGTAAGGCAGCTTGTTTCTTATGAGCAGGAACATATTTTGCAGAGAAGTAGTAAATCATATCCTGGGGACTACGCACAGAACCATGATCAAGAGAATTAAACCATAACTTAGCATCACCCTTTAATGAGAAAGGAAACAATTTAAGAATATAGTAATAGCAATTTTTCCTCATGAGCAAATAGGGTGGCTATATCATTTAATTCAGTGAGGTGTGCCACAATAGTTTCAGATTCATAACCATGGAAAGGATCAGATTCAACTAAAGTAATTAACTCAGGATCAACAGAGAATTCATAATCCTTGTTAGTAACACATATATGTGAAGTAGCAAATTCAGGATCACATTGCATCTTAGCATTCAAAGATTGTTCTTTCCACTTACGTGCTAATTTCTTAAGATCGTACCTATCCTTACAAGCAAGAAAGTCTCTAGTTCTCCTTCCATAACATATCCCTCAGGAACATTAGGCAATTCATATCTAGGGGAAGTAGGTCTAACAAGTGTTTCAAAGTTTTCAATGTCATTAATTTCATTAGTTTCAGAAATATCATCATCTTCAGCATATTCAATAGTTCTAGCTTTAGCAAGATGTTTATCAAGTAATTCACCCAATGGCACAATTTCATCATACGCATCATTCATAATAGAAGTGGCATCATCAGTATCATGCGACATATTAGAATCAATACCAGGTGTAGGTGTCGCAAGTTTACTCAAAACAGATGGAGAATCAAGTGCAGAGCTAGATGGCAGTTCCTTACCTCCCCTCGTTCTGGAGGGAATGATCTTGGTTGTGTCATCCTTCAGATTCTTCATATCCTTCATAGTGATCAGCTGAAGTGACTCAGATAATAGAGCTATGCTCCCCGACAACGGCGCCATAAAAAGGTCTTGATAACCCACAAGTATAGGGGATCACAATAGTTTTTGAGGGTGGAGTATTCAACCCAAATTTATTGATTCGACACAAGGGGAGCCAAAGAATATTCTCAAGTATTATCAGTTGAGTTGTCAATTCAACCACACCTGGATACTTAATATCTACAACAAAGTATTTAGTAGCAAAGTATCATGGAAGTAACGGTAACGGTGGCAAAAGTAACAACACAAGTTTTGTAGTGATGGTGACAACATCAGTAACGAAAGTAACAAAGCAAATATCAATATGGAATGAACTCATAGGCGATCGGCAATGATAGGTGTCGGATAATATTCATCATGTAGCAGTTATAACTAGGGTGACACAGAACTAGCTTCAATTCATCAATGTAATGTAGGCATGTATTCCGGATATAGTCATATGTGCTTATGGAAAAGAACTTGCATGACATCTTTTGTCCTACCCTCCCGTGGCAGCGGGGTCCTAATGGAAACTAAGGGATATTAAGGCCTCCTTTTAATAGAGTACCGAACCAAAGCATTAACACTTAGTGAATACATGAACACCTCAAACTATGGTCATCACCGGGAAGTGCCCCGGTTATTGTCACTCCGAGTTTGCCGGATCATAACACATAATAGGTGACCATAGACTTGCAAGATATGATCAAGAACACATATATATTCATGAAAACATAATAGGTTCAGATCTAAAATCATGGCACTCGGCCCCTAGTGACAAGCATTAAGCATAGCAAAGTCATGGCAACATCAATCTCAGAACATAGTGGATACTAGGGATCAAACCCTAACAAAACTAACTTGATTACACGATAAATCTCATCCAACCCATCACCATCCAGCAAGCCTACGATGGAATTATTCACGCACGGCGGTGGGCATCAAGAAATTGGTGATGGAGGATGGTCTATGATGACGACGACGACGATCTTCACTCTATGGAGCCCCGAACGGACTCCATATCATGTCTCTCGATGAAGAACAGGAGGTGGCGGCGGCTCCGTATCGTAAAACGTGATGGGATCTTCTCTCATTTTTTTTCTCCATGAAAGAGACTATATAGAGTTGGAGTAGACGTCGGTGGAGCCTCAGGGGCGCCCACAAGGTAGGGGGCACACCCTAGGGGGGGAGGCGCCCCCCACCCTTGTGGGCAGGGTGTGGGGCCCTTCTGGTGGATCGTTACGCCAGTATTTTTTATATTTTCTAAAAATATTCCTCGTGAAATTTTAGGTCATTCCAAGAACTTTTATTTTTGCACAAAAATAACACCAAGGCAATTCTACTGAAAACAACGTCAGTCCGGGTTAATTCCATTCAAATCATGCAAATTAGAGTCCCAAACAAGGGCAAAAGAGTTTGGAAAAGTAGATACGATGGAGACATATCAGACGTCGCTCTGGGCTCGATCTCCTGCGGCTCCTGGTGGTGAAGTCCTCTGACTTGCAACACCAGTGTGCATAGACGTCGTCAGAGTAGAGAGAAGTGTGTCTGCGAAGATCTCGGCTAATGTCTGTTGTGATGGTGGTGTAGAGACCGCTGGAGGAACTAATGGAGCAAGTGTAGGTGCTATAGCTGGAGCTGAAACTATGGTCTGGAAGTGACCGGTATGACTGCTGACCTAGGCGTGGTCTGGAACTTGGTAGTCGTGGGAATTCATGTGCCATGGTGCTCGTCATCACTACTAGAAGATACTCCTGCTTCATCCACTTCCTTCTTCAGACTCTCGACAATGGTCTGAATCTCTGTGACCTTGACATCTAGATCATGGAATTTAGTCTTAATAATCCTCTCGAAGCTCTCTTGGTTCTTCATGATGTTGGCCAGACTTCGCTCGATCCTTTGAGAAGCACGAAGAAGATAGTTCATCTGGTCTATCTTGGTCTTCAACATGGGAATGGTGGTAGCCTTGGCTTTGGAACCCTGGCAACCTCAGCATGTGCCTCCTTCTTTGCATGTGCTACAGCTGAGGTGAGATGGGAAGGATGCATCTTCACGGTGTTGTCTTCAAACTCCGGGTGTAGCGATCGGTGCTCATGATCAAGTATATATGTCTTGTTACCAACCTTGGAGTTGATAAGTAGTTGAATGTGTGGAGGAAAACCACATGACCCTTTCTTATCCACATCAGTCCTCTTGATAATTTCCATAATAAGATTCATCACTTTAAATCTCTGGTGTCCATCAATGTGGTGCAGCATGTTTATGGAGTGGCCTCTGATCATATTCTCATCTCCAGATTTTGGCATCAAAGTGTGCCTTATAATAGTGTTGGAGGTAGAAAGGCCATCCAACAAATGATATACGGACCCAAGCTTGTCAGACTCCACATATTTCAAGTGCATTTCAGTGTACATGTTAGCCATAGAGTTGTGACCCATCTTTGGCTTGGCATAGACATTAATGTCATCCTCATAAGCCTCAGGAACACCTAGCAAAGGAGCCCATTCCTCAAAACTAGATTGATATCTGGCTCCCTCAGTCATCCATGCAATTATGTCGTTCGGATAAAAGTGAGTAGTTGAGTAGAATTACATGATCATTTCATCATTCCATGTAGTCAGCTTCTTCCCTGTGAATTCATCTACACCAACCATTCTGAAACCTTCATGAACATGGGGAAAATAATATTCGTTCTTGTCAATGAATTTCCAATCCACCCATCTCATGTCACCACCATAGACTTCTTGTCAGGAAGCATTGTCTCATAGAAGTCCCGCCACTCCTAGGTGTGGAAGCAATAATCAACAACAGTACTCCTCCTCACTCAATATGGACCAGAATCCCTCCATTTCCTCAGGTCTTTATATATCCTCTCTTTCATGTTCTGTGCAACTAGATATGTATCATCATGCTCATGCATTCTGGCTCTTAGTTTCTTCGGTGTTGTAGGCTCATCATCATCATCTGCTCTCTTAGGCAGTGGGGCATTGTTCTTCTTGGCAGCTGAAATGTTTCTGGTTGTCTTCCCCTTAGGCTTGGGGGAAGCAGCTGACTTGGACGTGGTAGCAGCCCTCTTGGGCATATCATCTTCCATCAGCTTTTGTTGCTTGGAAGGTGGCTCATCGACAACAGGTTCATCCCCCTCCTCTTAGATGCGGGCTTGAACTGTTGGGGAACGTTGCATGGGATATTTTCCTACGAACACCCAAGATCAATCTAGGAGATGCACATCTATGAGAGGAGAGTTGGATCCACATACCCTTGTAGATCGCTAAGCGGAAGCGTTCAAGAACGCAGTTGATGTAGTGGTACGTCTTCGCGATCCAATCATGATCTGTCCCACGAACTCTGATCTAGTGCCGAACGGACGGCACCTCCACGTTCAACGCACGTATGGCTTGATGACACCTTCACCTCCTCGATCCAGCGAGCGAAGGTGAAGTAGTAGCCCGAGTCCTCCGACAGAACGGCGGCGTGGTGGTGGTGGTAGTGGAGGAATTACGGCAGAGCTTCGCTAGTCACTACGCATATGAGGAGAAGAGCTACGGGAGAGGAGGGGCAGCTCCAAGGCATATAAGGGTGCGGCTTCCCTCTCTCTACCTCTCTGTATATAGGGGGAAGGGGGCGCCCCTAGGAGATCCCATCTAGGGCCGACGGCCACAAGAAGGAAACCCTAGATGGATTTTCCTCCCTAGGAAACTTGGCCCTCAAGGCAAAGGGGTGGGAACCCTAGGGGTGGCGCCCCCACCTCCTCTGGCAACATGGGAAGGGGTGAGGGGGGGCACACAACCCCTTAGTGGGCTGGTTTGCCCCCGCCCCTTGGCCCATGAGGCCCCCAACACTTGTCCCCCCCCCCCCGAAACCCCTTTTGGTCATGCTGGCCATCACCCGATACCCCCGGAACACTTCCAGACTCCAATTCCGGAGTTCCTCGTCATGTCCGGGATCTCATCCGGGACTCCGAACAACCTTCGGTAACCACCATAATGACTCAACTATACTAATATCATCACCAAACATTAACTATTTAAACACTTCGGGTTCGAGAACTATGCAGACATGACCGAGACACCTCTACGGTCAATAAGCAATAGTGGGACCTGGATGCCCATATTGGTTCCCACATATTCTACGAAGATCTTATCGGTTGAACCTCGATGTCAAGGATTCAGATAATCCCATATGTAGTTCCCTTTGTCTATCAGTATGTTACTTGCCCGAGATTCGTTTGTCGGTATCTCCACACCTAGTTCAATCTCGTTACTGGCAAGTCTCTTTACTCGTTCCGTAATACAAGATCCTGTGGCCAACTCATTAGTCACATTGCTTGCAAGCTTCTTGTGATGTTGTATTACTGAGTGGGCCCTGAGATACCTCTCCGTCACACGGAGTGAAAAATCCCAGTCTTGATCCATGCCAACTCAACAGACACCCTCAGAGATACCTGTGGAGCACCTTTATAGTCACCCAATTATGTTGCGATGTTTGGTACACACAAGGTACTCCTCCGGTGTTAGTGAGTTGCATGATCTCATGGTCATAGGAACATATACTTGGCATGCAAAAAAGATAACAATAAACTTGACACGATCATATGCTACGTCATAGTTTGGGTCTCGTCCATCACACCATTCTACTAATGATGTGACCTGGTTGTCAAATGACAACTCATGTCAATGGCTAGGAAACCATAGCCATGTTTGATCAACGAGCTAGTCCGGTGGAGGCTGACTAGGGACATGTTGTCGTCTATGCATCCACACATGTATTTGAGTTTCCAATCAATACAATTATAGCATCGATAATAAACGGTTATCATGAACAGATAAATATGATAATAACAAATTTATTATTGCCTCTAGGGCATATTTGCAATAGTCTCCCACTTGCACAACAGTCAATAATCTAGCATTACATGGTAATGAATCGAACACCCATGCAGTCCTGGTGTCGATCATGTTTTGCCCGTGGAAGAGGTTTAGTCAACGGATCTGCAACATTCAGATCTATGTGTACTTTGCAAATGTTTATGTCCTCCTCCTTCATCGAACCATGAATGGAATTGAAGCATCTCTTTATGTGTCTAGTCCTCTTGTGAAACCTTGGTTCCTTGGCTAGAGCAATGGCACCAGTGTTGTCACAGAACATAGTCATTGGGTCCAATGCACTAGGCACAACTCCAAGATCTGTCATGAACTGCTTCATCCAGAAAGCTTGCTTTGCTGCCTCCGAGGCAGCTATGTACTCCGCTTTACATGTAGAATTAGCTACCATGCTTTGTTGGGAACTGCACCAGCTTACCGCTCCCCCATTAAGAATATATACGTATCTGGTTTGAGACTTAGAGTCATCCGGATCAGTGTCAAAGCTTGCAACGATGTAACCCTTTACGATGAGCTCTTGATCACCTCCATAAACGAGAAACATTTCCTTAGTCCTTTTCAGGTACTTAAGGATATTCTTGACCACTGTCCAGTGCTCCATTCCAAGATTACTTTGAAACCTTCCCCCCATACTTATGGCAAGGCTGACATCTGGTCTTGTGCACAACATTGCATACATGATAGAGCCTACGGTCGAAGCATAGGGGATGACACTCATCTTTTCTCTATCCTCTGTAGTCGCTTGTCATTGAGTCTTACTCAACTTCACACCTTGCAAAACAGGCAAGAACCCCTTCTTGGACTGATCCATTTTGAACTTCTTCAAAATCTTATCAAGGTACGTGCTTTGTGAAAGTCCTATTAAGCGTCTCGATCTATCTATATAGATTTTGATGCCTAATATGAAAGCAACTTCTCCTAGGTCCTTCATTGAAAAACTCTTGTTCAAATATTCCTTCACGTTTTCCAAAAGTTCTATATTGTTTCCAATCAGCAATTTGTCATCCACATATAATATTAGAAATGCTATAGAGCTCCCACTCACTTTCTTGTAAATACAAGCTTCTCCGAAAACTTGTATAAATCCAAACGCTTTGATCACCTCATCAAAGCGAAGATTCCAACTCCGAGATGCTTGCACCAGTCCATAAATGGATCGCTGGAGTTTGTACACTTTGTCAGCATTCTCTGGATCGACAAAACCTTCTGGTTGCATCATATACAACTCTTCCTTAAGGAAACCATTAAGGAACGCTGTTTTGACATCCATCTGCCAGATTTCATAATCGAAAAATGCAGCTATTGCCAACATGATTCTGACGGACTTAAGCATCGCTACGGGTGAGAAATTCTCCTCGTTGTCAACTCCTTGAACTTGTGAAAACCCGTTTGCCACAAGACGAGCTTTATGGACGGTGACATTACCGTCCACGTCTATCTTTTTCTTGGGGATCCATTTATTCTGAATGGCCTTTCACCCTTCAGGTAATACTTCCAAAGTCCATACTTTATTTTCATACATGGATCCCATCTCAGATTTCATGGCCTCTATCCATTTGTCGGAATCTGGGCCCACCATCGCTTCTCCATAGCTCGTAGGTTCATCTTTGTCCAACAACATGACCTCTAAAACAAGGTTACCGTACCATTCAGGAGCAGAACATATCCTTGTCGACCTACGAGGTTTGATAGTAACTTGATCCGAAAGTTCATGATCACCATCATTAATTTCGTCTTCAACTGATGTAGGTGCCACAGAAAGTTCTTTCTGCATCGTGCTACTATCTCGTTAAAGTGAAGGTTCAACAACCTCATCAAGTTCTATCTTCCTCCCACTCATTTCTTTCGAGAGAAACTCTTTCTTGAGAAAGGACCCATTCTTAGCGACAAACACTTTTTCGTTGGATATGGGATAGAAGGTAAACCCAACCGTCTCCTTTGGGTATCCTATGAAGACGCATTTGTCCGCTTTGGGTTACGAGCTTTTCTGGCTGAAGCCTTTTGTCATAAGCATCGCAGCCCCAAACCTTTTGAAATGACAACTTAGGTTTCTTGCCAAACCATAGTTCATATGGTGTTGTGTCTACGGACTTAGATGGTGCCCTACTTAAAGTGAATGCAGCTGTCTCTAAGGCATAACCCCAAAATGATAATGGCAGATCGGCAAGAGACATCATAGAATGCACCATATCCAATAAGGTACGATTAGGACGTTCGGACACACCATTACACTATGGTGTTCTAGGTGGCGTCAAGAGTGAAACAATTCCACATTGTCTTAAGTGATTGCCAAACTCATAACTCAAATATTCCCCCCCCCCTCGATCGGATCATAGGAATTTAATCTTCTTGTTATGATGATTCTCGACTTCACTCTAAAATTACTTGAACTTTTCAAATGTTTCAGATTTATGCTTCATTAAGTAAATTTACCCATATCTACTCGAATCATCGATGGAGGTGAGGAAACAACGGTATCCACCGCGCGTGTCAATACTCATTGGACCGCACACATCAGTATGTATGATTTCCAACAAGTCACTTGCCCATTCCATTGTACCAGAAAACGGGGTTTTGGTCATCTTGCCCATGAGGCATGGCTCCCATGTGTCAAGTGATTCAAAATCAAGAGACTCCAAAAGCCCATCAACATGGAGTTTCTTCATGCGTTTTACTCCAATATGACCCAAGCGACAGTGCCACAAGAAAGTGGTACTATCATTATCAATTCTACATCTTTTGGCATCAATGTTATGAACATGTGTATCACCACTATCGAGATTCAATAAGAATAAACCCCTCACAATGGGTGCATGACCATAAAAGATATTACCCATATAGATAGAACTACTATTATTCTTTGATTTAAATGAGTAACCGTCTCGCATTAAACAAGATCCAGATATAATGTTCATGCTCAACGCATGCACTAAATAACAATTATTCAGGTCTATAACTAATCCGGATGGTAATCGAAGAGAGAGCGTGCCGACGGCGATCACATCAACCTGGCACCATTTCCCACGCGCATCGTCACTTCGTCCTTCGCCAGCCTCCGTCTATTTCGTAGTTCCTGTTTAGAGATGCAAATGTGAGCAACCGCATCGGTACAGGCACTACAACGAGAGCTAGTTAGGTACACATCAATAACATGTATATCATATATACCTTTGTTGTCCCCCTTCTTGTCAGCCAGATACTTGGGGCAATTCCACTTCCAGTGACCAGTTCCCTTGCAATAGAAGTACTCAGTTTCTGGCTTGGGTCCAGCCTTGGGTTTCTTCATGAGAGGAGCAACTGCTTTGCCACATTTCTTGAAGTTTCTCTTCTTTCCCTTGCTCTTCTTGAAACTAGTGGTTTTATTGACCATCAACACTTGATGCTCCTTCTGTATGTCTGACTCAACGACTTTCAGCATCGCGAACAACTCGGAGACTGACCTATTCATCCCTTGCATGTTATAATTCAACACAAAGCTCTTGTAGCTATATGATAGCGATTAAAGAACTCTGTCAGTGATCGCCTCAGGCGGGAGCTCAACTCCCAACTCAGCTAGACGGTTGCAGTACCTAGACATTCTGAGTATGTGCTCACTGACAGAAGTGTTCTCCTCCATTTTGCAGGTGTAGAACTTATCGGAGGTCTCATACCTCTCAATCCGGACATTTTTCACAAAAGTAAACTTCAACTCATGGAACATCTCATATGCTCCATGACGTTCAAAACGCCTTTGAAGTCCCGGTTCTAAGCCATACAACATGGCGCACTAAACTATTGAGTAGTCATCAACACGTGACTGCCAGACGTTCATAACGTCCACATACGCGGGAGTGGGTGGCCTACTAAGCAGTGCATCAAGGACATAAACCTTTTGGGTAGCCGCGAGGATAATCCTTAGATTACGAGCCCAGTCCACAAAGTTACTTCCATCATCTTTTAGCTTAGCTTTCTCTAGGAACGCATTGAAATTCAGGGAAGCTACTGCGCGAGCCATTGGTCTACAACATAAATTTGCAAACACAACTTAGACTATTGTTCATGATAAATGAGTTCAATTAATCTTATTACTTAAGAACTCCCACTCAAATCAACATCCCTCCAGTTGTCCGAGTGTAACACGATCCAAATTCACCAACCCACGTCCGATCATCACGTGAGATGAGGTGCTTTCAATGGTGAACATCTCCATGTTGATCATATCTACTATATGACTCGTGTTCGACCTTTTGGTCTCTTGTGCTCCGAGGCCATGTCTGTACATGCTAGGCTCGTCAAGTTTAACCCAAGTGTTCCGCATGTGCAAAATTGGCTTGCACCCATTGTATGTGAACGTAGAGTCTATCACACCCGATCATCACGTGCTGCTTCGAAACGACGTACTTTTGCAACGGTGCACACTTGCGGAGAACACATTTTTATCTTGAAATTTTAGTGAGGGATCACCTTATAATGCAACTGTCATCCTAAGGAAAATAAGATGCATAAAAGGATTAACATCACATGCAAATCATAAGTGAGATGATATGGCCATCATCTTGTGCTTTTGATCTCCATCTCTAAAGCATCGGCATGATCTCCATCGTCACCGGCATGACACCATGATCTCCATCATCGTGCTGCCATTGGGGTTGTTATGCCAACCATGCTTCTACTACTATTGCTACCGCTTAGCGATAAAGTAAAGCATTACAAACATTTAATGACTGACACATGATGACCCACAAGTGTAGGGGATCTATCGTAGTCCTTTTGATAAGTAAGAGTGTCGAACCCAACGAGGAGTAGAAGGAAATGATAGGCAGTTTTCAGTAAGGTATTTTCTGCAAGCACTGAAATTATCGGTAACAGATAGTTTTGTGATAAGGTAATTGGTAGCAAGTGACAAAAGGTAAAAGTAAATAAGGTGAAACAAGGTGGCCCAATCCTTTTTGTAGCAAAGGACAAGCCTGGACAAACTCTTATATGAAGGAAAGCGCTCCCGAGGACACATGGGAATTATCGTCAAGCTAGTTTTCATCACGATCATCTGATTCGCGTTCGCTACTTTGATAATTTGGTATGTGGGTGGACCGGTGCTTGGGCACTGTCCTTACTTGGACAAGCCTCCCACTTACGATTAACCTCTAATGAAAGCATCCGCAACTACAAAAGAAGTATTAAGGTAAATCTAACCATAGCATGAAACAAGTGGATCCAAATCAGCCCCTTACGAAGCAACGCATAAACTAGGGTTTAAGCTTCCGTCACTCTAGCAACCCATCATCTACTTATTACTTCCCAATGCCTTCCTCTAGGCCCAAATAATGGTGAAGTGTCATGTAGTTGACGTTCACATGACACCACTAGAGGAGAGACAACATACATCTCATCAAAATATCGAACGAATACCAAATTCACATGACTACTTATAGCAAGACTTCTCCCATGTCCTGAGGAACAAAAGTAACTGCTCACAAGACATAATATTGTTCATGATCAGAGGGGTATTAATACGCATAATGGATCTGAACATATGCTTCCACCAAGTAAACCAACTAGCATCAACTACAAGGAGTAATCAACACTACTAGCAACCCATAGGTACCAATCCGAGGTTTGGATACAAAGATTGGATACAAGAGATGAACTAGGGTTTGAGAGGAGATGGTGCTTGTGAAGAAGTTGATGAAGATAACCCTCCCCAAGATGGGAGAGTTGTTGGTGATGACGGCGGTGATGATTTCCCCCTCTCAGAGGGAAGTATCCCCGGCAGAATAGCTCTGCCGGAGCCCTAGATTGGTTTCCGCCAAGGTTCCGCCTCGATACGGCGGCGTCTGGTCCCGAAAGCCTCCTTCTGATTTTTTCCAGGTCAAAACACCTCATATAGGAGAATATGGGCATCGGGGGGTCATCGAGTGGCCCATGAGGCAGGGGGCGCGCCCAGAGGGGGGGGGGCGCCCCCACCCTCGTGGACAGGTGGTGGCCCCCCCTGGTGAATCTCTTTCGCCAGATTTTTTTTATATTTTCTGAAATGGTGTCTCGTGGAGTTTCAGAGCTTTTTGTGTTGTGCGGAATAGGTTTCCAATGTTTGCTCCTTTTCCAGCCTAGAATTCTAGCTGTCGGCATTCTCCCTCTTCATGTAAACCTTGCAAAATAGGAGAGAAAAAGGCATAAGTATTGTGACATAATGTGTAATAACGGCCCATAGTGCAATAAATATCAACATAAAAGCATGATGCAAAATGGACGTATCAACTCCCCCAAGCTTAGACCTCACTTGTCCTCAAGCGAAAGCCGATATCGAAAAATATGTCCAAAAGTTTAGAGATAGAGCTGTCGATAAAAATAAAATACGGACATGAGGGCATCATGATCATTGTTATAACATCAACACACACACACACACACACACACACACACACAGAGACACACACACAGACACACACACACACACACATATATATATATATATATATATATATATATATATGTTGTCATATGATTCTTATGTTAAAGTAACAATTCATTCACAATGTCAAGTATCAATCAGAAACTTCATTGAAAACCAACAAACTATGATCTCGGTCATTGAAGCAATTGCAATTTATCATAACATCAGAAAGAGTCAATATAAGAGCTTTTCAGCAAGCCCACATACTCAACTATCATATAGTCTTTCACAATTGCTCACACTCACGCAATACTTATGGGTATGGAGTATTAATCGAACACAGAGAAAGATAGGGGCTTATGGTATTGCCTCCCAACCTTTTACCTCAAGGGTAATGTCAACAGTAATAGACCATGATAACTTACATCCAATTGGGTATATATGGCAGGATCTTTCCAACACAGTGTGCTTGCCAAAGGATAAAATGTACAAAGGAAAGGTGATTTTCACCTTGACTCTTATAAGGCAAGAATGATAGATAGGCCCTTCGCAGAGGGAAGCAGAGGTTATCATGTGCTTTTTGGTTGGATGCACAAAGTCTTAGCGTAAAAAGAACGTCACTTTATATTGCCACTTGTGATAAGGACCTTTATTATGCAATCCGTTGCTTTTATTACTTCCATACATATTTTAGAGAGTTTGCGAACATGACAACTTACTTGGAGGATCTTACTCAATCCATAAGTAGGTATGGTGGACTCTCATGGCAAAACTGGGTTTAAGGTTGTATGGAAGCACAAGTAGTATCTTTACTTGGTGCAAGGAGTTTTTGCTAGCATGAGGGGGAAAGGCAAGCTCGACATGTTGAATGATCCATGACAATATACTTTATTTTAGATATAAGAAAACATAACCCATTATGTTGTCTTCCTTGTCCAACATCAACTCTTTAGCATGTCACATTTTAATGAGTGCTCACAATCATAAAAGATGTCCATGATAGTATATTTGTATGTGAAACCTCTCTTTCTTTATTACTTCCTATTAATTGCAACGATGACCAAAACTATAATTGTAAACTCTCAACAACTTTTATTCATCAAACTATTTATATGTGAAGTCATTACTTCCCATAAGATCAATACGATCTCTTTGATACTTTTTATATTTTCCTTTATTCTATCATAATCAAAGTGAGGAAATCAAGCCTTTGACTCAACACTAATCTATATTATATAGCTCACGGACTCGATTGAAAAGGTAAAGATTATAAAGAAAAAGCTCACAACTATATCATGCTAACTTTATTCTACTGGATCAAGATACTACCAAAAGGATCGAACTAAGAAAAACGGTAAAGATA
Source organism: Secale cereale (assembly GCA_902687465.1). Taxonomy (NCBI): domain Eukaryota; kingdom Viridiplantae; phylum Streptophyta; class Magnoliopsida; order Poales; family Poaceae; genus Secale; species Secale cereale. The sequence goes on along the minus strand of LR738714.1, from coordinate 489,150,728 downwards.
GGAGTGCGATGGTGATACGATACCGGGGCAACTCTCCCAAGCCTAGTACTTGCCAAGGGGAGTGCCCATACCCATATGATTATGTCTCTTTCTTTGGAGGTGGTGATGTAATTGGCTTGTTCCTTAACTTGCACTTAAGGATAGAATTTTGCTCCCTTAGGTCATTGATTTCTTGCTCAGGGTTTAATATCTTCTTGCATAGTTCCTGCTTGTTTTCCTGCAAGAGGCGAAAAGGGATAAACTCGATCTTAGGTTTCTTTACTCTGTCGGGGAGGCTTGACTTTTTGAACTCCACATGCATGTCCCCAGGTTGAGGTAGTGGGTCTTCGTCTTCATCTAAGCTGGTCCAATCCTTTCCCTTGGGATCATGGTCCTCTTCTTTCTCCGTGGTCCAACCATAATGCTCCCAGTCCCCATAGACCTCGGGATCAACAAGGAAATCAACCACATAGCTTTCTCCCTCCGAATCCTGGGACGACATATTGCTCTTATCTGCGACACAGACAGCTCGAAACAAAAACAGAGGATTTTTGCGTGATACGGTGGTCAAAACCTTGGGGATAATATATAATGAATTTTTACCGACCAAAAGGAGTAACATACAAGAAATCGGAGTTCGGGAGGCACACGAGGTGCCCATGAGGCAGGGGGGCGCGCCCAGGGGAAGGGGCCGCGCCCTCCACCCTCGTGGACGCCTCGTGTCTCTTCCGGACTGCCACTTATTTTTCTGTAACAGCCTGGATTTTCGCCCTTTTCTTTTTCCTTTAATTTTCTTGGATTTATTTTATTTTATTTGCTTTTCAGTGGCTATGTGATTCTGAAACTTGGGAAGACCATGTCTTCCTAGGTTTTGTAGTGGCTTGCCATCCTTCTCATCATCCCAAGACCCTCTCATTTTCATCCTTGACCTAATCCAATATTATTTTTCCAAGGAATATTCCTTTTCTATTAAAGGAATAATTCTTTTTGCCCTAGGTTGTGAAGCAACCTATATCTCTGTCATTCTAAAAATTCCCAAATATTTCTCAAAAATTGTTTGGGTCATATCTTGCTCAAATGTGGCAAAACATTTGATTGCCATGTTAAAAAATAATCCTCCAATAATCATTTTCCTATTCTGCCCTAAATGGCACTTTGCAAAGCAAGTGCTATTTATCTTTTCCCAATTGACCTCAAACTTCTTGGACATCTTGTTCTGTCCATATCATTGCCCTGTGCCAATTTTCAAACTCATTTGCCTAGTAATTATTTTCCAGTGATTTTCGAAAGTTTTTGTCCAAAAAGGAACTTTGTGACGGAAGTATATTCTAGGCATTTCTAAACGATATGAAACTTGGTCACATCCTTCATTTGATCAAATCATGCATCTCCACCAAATTTGAGCTCATGGAGATCATCTATGTGAGCTCAACTCCAAATATTGTTTTCTGGTAAAATTTTCACTTTGTGAAGCAACACTATTTTACCTTGCTTCATTTGAGCTAAAAATTTACCAAGACATTCGTACATCTACCTCTACTCACTCCACCAAGTTTTGACTCAATCCAGTTATCTATTTACCCTCAGTAAATTCTCCATGATTTTGTCCAGAATGGAGCTTTGTGAAGCAAGTGCCACTTTGGTAACTCCAAATGGCATGAGGTTTTTACAGCAGATCCATATGGTCAAATAAGCCCACTCCACAAAATTTCAGCTCATGACACTTAAGTATGTGAGTGCAACATATTAATCCCTAATTCTGGCCCGTTTTGCACTTTCTACAGCAACCCCCATCTAAACTCCTCCTGTTAGTTTGATTTTTGGTGATCTACATCATCCTAGTGTAAGATCATCGCTAGAAAACTTTGTTACCAAGTTACCAAGCTAGTTTAACCACAGTTAGTTACAAACACCTTCATGTTGAGTTACCTTGGAGCTAAGTGCAAATCTCTTCTTTTCCCCTGGACCAATTTCTTTCTGCATCCTTACTAAGGGCAGTTAGGTCATCCTACTGGACATGGTTGGCCGCGCCAAAGCTCGCCGCTTGCACCAGTGCGCGTGGTGATCATGCTTGCGTCATGCACAGTGCGCGCTCTGGATCGGTCCGGCCACTGTGCTCGTCGCCTCCCTCCTCGTCTCGACCTCCAACCTTGTCCAGGAGCTCCCCGTGCTCGTCTTCACTGCCCTGCATCACTGCATCGTCGTGGCTCGCCGGCAGCGCACCGTCACAATAGTGCCACTGCGGTGAACTACTTCTGACCTCCATTAGTGCACTGCTCCAGCTCGCTAGTGCTCGTCCAGAGCTCTCCTCCGCGCCTATTTAAGGACCCCCGAGCTCATCCGCACCTCACCAGCCTCTCCTCGCTCCTCCTCGACCACCAGAGCCCTCGGCTCCCTCTTGTTTTCACCTCTGTCCGCCATGGCTGCCTCGGTCTCGGCTTGAGTCCGGCCAAACCAAGCCTCCTCTCCTTCTCCCATCACGTCCAACGCGTTCCCCTCCTTCCCGTGGTTCACCCCGACCCCTCGCCCTTCGCCGGAGATGCCCACAGCGCCGAGTACCTCCATCGCCCGAGCCCTCTGTAACCTCTCATCGTCGCGGCCTCGCCGTCTCTCCAGCACTCCCCGGCGCCTCCTTTGCCTCTGAATGGGTGCGGGGCTCCGCCCTGAAGCCGTCGGTGCCCGCGCCTTGGCTTGAAGTGGCCGGAGTAGCCCGCTCCCTCTCCGGCACCCACGCCGTATTCCTCTGTTTCGCCATCCACCACCACAGCCCCAGGCCCCCCCGCACCTCTTCTCCCTTGGGGCGGGTGCGGCTTGGCCCCGCTCACCCGCCGGTGTGCTCGGCCGGGCCGGAGCTGGCCGGCCCCTTGGCCGCGGCCCTCCCCTGCCTCTGCTCTATTCCATGAGGGAATAGAGTCATGAGGAGGAAGACGACGCTAGAGCCTGGCCCCTCCCCCTGCCCGTGGACCCCACCGGTAAGTGGCACAAGCCCGGGCCCAGGTGATTTAAGTGGAGACGTATTCCCTAGAATACATTTTGTCTATCTGAAAGCGTAGTTTCCTTCTTCTTCAACCCAAAGTGTGTTCCCATTCTGAAAGCGTATATCTAATTATGCGCTTCTGTCTTATCCACCCAGGGACCTGTTTGCTGAAGTTTATTCACAGATTGGTCCCTCTCCTTCAACACCTCATATCTTCGCGATCGTAACTCCAAATCAGGTGATTCCAAAGCCCACGTCTTCGTCTCATCGAGCCCGTTCTGTTGATATCATTTTCACTATGGTTTGACATACTGGAAATGACCATTATACCCTTGCCCCTACTCAGCCCCCTCCGAGAGAGAACTGTTTCCGGCGAATCTTTCCGCGGCTTCACCGCACTTCTTCCTGGAGTCTCTCTCACCTCGGGCAAGCCACAATACCCACTTGCATGATAGTCATGCAGTAGCCATGGTTTTAAGCTTGAATATTTATTAAATGTTTGTTTGTTTAAAATATGATTATCGTTGTCTCGGTAATGCTTCAGGGTTATTGTTGCTATGCACCTGGTTATCATGCCCTGCTAGTTGCTAGTATTCTTTTCATATGTTTATGCTTGCTAGTAGTACATGTTATTGTTGGTGATGGTCTTTGGTGCATGACTGCCGTCTGCCCCGAGTACCGTTGTTATGCATGTTCCTTTGTATCCAGTTAGTTAAATGCTTGCATGATGATATTGTTGATATGTTCTTGCATGATATTTGTTGTTGATGTTAGTGGTTATTTTTCGGACAAATATTTACTTATGATGTTCATGCTAGTCAGTATGCCATGCTTATGATTCATTATTGATATGGTGGAGAGTTATGTGGTTCTCTCATGATTATGTTGATATTCATGCTCATGCATTGTAATTGCATCATGTATTTTATCATGACTTAGCATATTTGCACTCAAGTTTAACCGGATTAAATTGAAATTGAACAACTGTTGGCTGAGTCATGGTGCCACCATATCGAACTGACTAGTGCAACCACGTTTACCTTTATGGGAAAGTCCTAACATGGTCTATTGTCATGCCTCTCGCCGGTGCCTCCAATGAGGGAAGGTTATGGGCGTGCGGTACCTTGGCCCGGTAAGCAGGCATAACCTTGTGTGCCCGTTGTTGTTGTTATGGATCCGGGTCCCTGTTTGGGACCGTTTATGATTGGCCACGACGGTGGTCGTTGTGTCTTTGGTAGACACGGGGCCACCCAGGACTAGCCCAGTGGGGCGTGGGTCAGAGTGGCCGGGAGAGTGTCATGATAGTAGATCGATTTTGTCGGAACATCGTTGGTCCACCTGAATGGGAGTGTGAGGCCATGGGTTCCGTAGTGTGGGTACAGTGCGCTACCGCTGCAGAGTGTATATTAAATCTATCGATAGCCGCGCCCGCGGATAAGGGCCCAGTTCGTAGTTGGTCACACTATGAGTCAACAGTAATAATAATAATAATGTGCTTAATAACAACCCCGGTTCGATGATGAGATAAGTTGGTTGTGAACGCCGGAAAGATCACCATTTGAGACCAAGTGTTGGTCATGGTTGTGATCGCCGGAATGATCACCGTGGTATCGAGGATACCGAGCTGTTGGATATTCGTGATGTTGTGCGAGAATCGTGGGTAAAGATCAAGCTCCTTGTGGTCATTTGATGATTACTACGGTATTGTTTATACCAAGCTTGATTCGATCCTGAGATGATCGTCTAAAGTCCGAGGTTGGTAAGTGATGCATGTGATGGTTACGAGGTAACCCGAACAAAATAAATGGTGCATGTAATGTCATCATGTTGCATGCTAGTATCATCAGATTTATATGTTCATGCCATGCTCATATTGTCTAGATGTATCATATTCATGTTGTTCATGCTATGTTATCCTGATGATCTCATGATAATTATTGATTAACCCGTAATTGCCATGCTGTTGTTTGTCTTGAATGCTTCTGGCTATTGTGAGCTTGCAAGTACATTCAATGTACTGACCTGGCGTGTCATGCCAGCTTGCAGGTCGTGCCTGGATTGCTTGCTTGTTTGGTATTGTTCCTGTGTTCGTGAGCTAGGATAAACGTTCCAGGCAGAGTCCTCGCGGATTGGAGTCCATCATCGCCGTTCGTTGTTCCGCTGCCAGTAGTTGTTCTGCTGCTTTGAGTTGTTATGCTACTTGTATAGAGCAACCGTGGTTGGCGTAGTGTCGCCGTGCCGATGTTATTCATTGTAATATCGGAACCCTTGTATTCATATTCGTGTTGTAATAAAGAGCTGGTTTGTTCTTTACTAAGGAGTGCCGTATTCCAGAAGACTTCTCCTCGATCTTTGGGCTAGAATACGGGGCATTCCGGTTTTCTCTGAGCTGGGGTGCCACAGGCTTGGTATCAGAGCAGGTCTGGCTGTAGAGCGTCCTAGTCCGCTGGAACTTTAGAAAATAGTAGTATAGGGTCTGATTGTTGCCCTTGCTTGCTGCATTTGGTTGTTGCATTTGTTTGCTGCATGTAGTCTTATTTTGGTTACCATTAACCCATGTTTTCATGCGTAGATGGCGGTCAACTTCCATGATTTTAGTGCCCTTTCCTTAGCTCCCGGTGCTGTTCCCATTGAGTTCAGTCCCACTCCTGCACCTCTCAGCTTTGCCGCCCTCCTTGATGACATGTGGCGTAGTATTTACCCTGGGAGATCCACCTCATTATCAAGTATTCTTGTTTTCTGCCGGAGGAAGAATTTGGGAATATGTTGCTCATGTTCATCTGTCAGCCCCAATTCCTGTCGGTAAGCGCACCTACAGTTTCCATGGTGGTTACGACACTACTCCTGAGCGCGCTGTTCAGTTTGCCGCAATGGCAAGAGTCACCGGTCTTCGTCATCAAGAGAGCATGGTGCAAGAAAACCGTGCTTATCAATATTATCCCACCGTCGTCGAGAATCCTAGGCGAATCCAATTTCCCTCCGTCAACCCTCAAGATGACCCGGCTATCCTCGCCATGTCTCGTTACATGACGGCCGAGTGTCTGCTTATTTTTGAGTTAGTCCGAGACGCCATTCGGGCCAGGAGATTGCTTGGTGTCGCTTTACCTCAGTCTCTGCCAGCTTCTCCAACTCCTCCGCCTCGTCCATCCAGAGTTCTAGAGTCAGCGGTTCCACTCGCTACTCCCTTAGCTTCCTCATCATTTCGTGAGTGTTTGCTCAAGCGTAGGATGCAATCCTTCGTGTAGTGTTTGTGCATCTGTTGTAGCATCATGCTTGTGTGTGCCTGTGTGGAGCAGCTTTGTAGCTTGTTTGCTGTATGATTTGTTGTAATAAATCGTTTTCATGTGCTTCTTTGTTTTAAATCCTCGGTGTTACCCCCTTATGGAAATTATTCCTCGATCGACACCGGATCAGAAGAAGCCATGAGCAGTACATATATACACCAAGGAATTCAGATTTTCAGCCGACAACATTGTATTACATCCGGTCTGAATACAAGTATATTCTGCTCAGACTTTCAGCAACAAGTACCTGTCAGAGACACACATTATCGCAGCAATGATTAAATCAGCAAGAGAACAAAGATGGATCAATAGTGCATTCCCAGTCAACGGTATGGTCCGTATGCGATGATTGAATCTGCCATAAGCCAAATTTAAAGCATTGAGACACTAGAGGACAGTCCAAATGCACGGTGAATTCAGTAAGGATAGTCAAAAAATGCTTGCCATACAAATAATCAGCTGTCGGACTGACAAAGATATATATATATATATATATATATATATATACAT
>LR738714.1:489125534-489142258 GCA_902687465.1 Secale cereale | reverse complement strand
ATATATATATATATATATATATATATATATATATATATATATATATATATATATGTGTGTGTGTGTGTGTGTGTGTGTGTGTGCCAGTCCAATCACCAAGAAAATCAGTTCCATCCATCTAATTTTTTTTATTGACGAAGTGTACAAAGATAAGGTTCCCAGTTTGCATTGATAGGGAATGAATGTATTCCCGCAAAAGGTTACAGCATAAGGTACCGAGTCTTCCCTAGCAAAGTATTTAAGGGGGGAAGCTTATGAGGTACGGTATCCCGTTTTTCCTCAAGAAGATATCCACCAAAGGCTTCGAGCATAAGCCACCCAGTCCTCCTCAGCACGACACCCCGGTGGTTTCTGAACGCAAGCTGCCCAGTATTCTTCTGTATGGCACTAATACAAGGCATTAAATTTGGAAGTGTGAGCATATGGCAGTGGTTTCCAAGTGGCAGATCTGCAACAGTTGGTCTGAAATAAAAATCGGTCAAAGGTATGCCTCGAGAATCAGATATTCATTCATTCAGTATGCTTCCAAGTCCATGCAAGTCTCTCGCACAAGGAAGAATTCGCAGTACACATCCGACCATCTCACCGGTTATTCAAGAAACAAAAACTAGTGGGTGATGCCATGCTCAACAAGTCTTGAAGGAAAGACAACATTGAGACAATAATCTTGGCATTGATTGTCAAGATCAGTCCCGCACATCCAACAATAGGATGTCACTATCCGGCATAATCCCCAACAGTATTGAGATCTGTATACCCACACGTGAGCCGGATAAATGTACCGAGGCTCAAAACATGAAATAGACCAAGGTATGATGGCGAGATATTGTATGTAACCGTATTCAGGGCCGCAAAAATAATCAAGGATCTATATAAGGCCCCGCTCTTTCAGTTGAGGATCCAACTGAAGAAAGTAATAATGCAAGAGCAAGACCAACAATACAGGTATGCCGGTTATTATGTGAATGCCCAAGACCGTCTTATTCCACGGCGAACCCAAGCAAAGTTCCACCTAAGAGGTATACTCCATTGTGGTAAGGTCCTCATAGCGAGGCAACCATCTCAGTCCACAGTATGCTCAGAACTATCAACATTGAATACCCGAGTCTGTCCGGTCAGACTCATGGACAGCTCAATATATTGACCTTAACACCCGCGGTGGAGCATCGCACCGACTGTTATTCCCAGGGAGATACTGGCAAAAATGAAGAATCAGGGTGAAAACATATACCTTGAGGATTGTTATCTCTCTCATAGGGAAAGCAATTAAAAGAATAGCCTGTGTGGATGGGATTCTTTGCCAAGATCACCGCCAGCCAACATTGCAAATTTTATCATCAGAGGATGGTGCATTTTTCTATCCGTCATGACAAGCGACAGTCAAACCTTTGGTACAACTTGGATACTCTAGACTGTGAAGACACTCAGGATAAGTCCGAAACTCCTGCAAGATGACAATATCCATTAGCAAAAACAGATATGATCCACATCACTGTTTTGGAACCAGAAGGCATGCCTATATTCGAGAAATCTGATGCTTGGAATAGAAGAGATTCTTTGTTCCACGGGAAGATATGTTCCCCAACTCCGTGGAATATTCTCGGTACTCGATACGAGGATAACATTTCCAGCAAGGATCAATATCAAGAAGGACAAGTATGTCCATAAAAATAATATTTCGGATGCTAGCTCAGCCAACAGATATGAAATAAAATTTGAGTCAGTATAAACAGGAACATATAAGGTACGTCCTGTCAGAATATCAGATACAACAAAGCAAACCACCCGAGATCAAGACAGTCAGTCAGATCCAATTCAGTGGAAATATTATGAATAAAAGAAACCTGAGTTGGAAACGGTTTCTTCAAGTCAGAAAAATTATTTAAGCCTGAACAACCAAATCTCGTGGGCGAGATTTCTTTAAGGGGGGAAGGTTTGTAACAGCCTGAATTTTTTCCCTTTTCTTTTTTCCTTTAATTTTCTTGGATTTTTTTTGATTTTTTTTGCTTTTAAGTGGCTATGTGGTTCTGAAACTTGGGAAGACCATGTCTTCCTAGGTTTTATAGTGGCTTGCCATCCTTCTCATCATACCAACACCCTGTCATTTTCATCCTTGACCTAATCCAATATTCATTTTCCAAGGAATATTCCTTTTCTATTAAAGGAATAATTCTTTTTGCCCTAGGTTGTGAAGCAACCTATATCTCTGTCATTCTAAAAATTCCCAAATAATTCTCATAAATTGTTTGGGTCATATCTTGCTGAAATGTGGCAAAACATTTCATTGCCATGTTCAAAAATAATCCTCCAATAATCATTTTCCTATTCTGCCCTAAATGGCACTTTGCAAAGCAAGTGCTATTTATCTTTTCCCAATTGACCTCAAACTTCTTGGACATCTTGTGCTGTCGATATCATTGCCCTGTGCCAATGTTCAAACTCATTTGCCTAGTAATTATTTTCCAGTGATTTTCCAAAGTTTCTGTCTAGAAAGGAACTTTGTGAAGGAAGTATATTCTAGGCATTTCCAAATGAGATGAAACTTGGTCACATCATTCATTTGATCAAATAATGCATCTCCACCAAATTTGAGCTCATGGAGATCATCTATGTGAGCTCAACTCCAAATATTGGTTTCTGGTAAAAAAATTACTTTGTGAAGCAACACTATTTTACCTTGCTTCATTTGAGCTGAAAATTTATGAGGACATTCTTACATTTACCTCTACTCACTCCCCCAAGTTTTGACTCAATCCAGTTGTCTATTTACCCTCAGTAAATTCTCCAAGATTCTGTCCAGAATGGAGCTTTGTGAAGCAAGTGCCACTTTGGTAACTACAAATGGCATGAGGTTTTTACAGCAGCTCCATATGGTCAAATAAGCCCACTCCACCAAATTTCAGCTCATGCCACATAAGTATGTGAGTGCAACATCTTAATCCCTAATTCTGGCCAGTTTTGCACTTTCTACAGCAACCGCCATCTGAACTCCTCCTGTTAGTCTGATTTTTGGTGATCTACATCATCCTAGTGTAAGATCATCGCCAGACAACTTAGTTACCAAGTTACCAAGCTGGTTTAACCACAGGAAGTTACAAACACCTTCCTGTTGAGTTACCTTGGAGCTAAGTGCAAATATCTTCTTTGCCCATGGACCAATTTCTTTCTGCATCCTTACTAAGGGCAGTTAGGTCATCCTACTGGACATGGTTGGCCACGCCAAAGCTCGCCGCTTGCACCAGTGCGCGTGGTGATCATGATTGCGTCATGCACAACGCGCGCTCTGGATCGGTCCGGCCACTGTGCTCGTCGCCTCCCTCCTCGTATCGACCTCCAACCTTGTCCAGGAGCTCCCCGTGCTCGTCTGCACTGCCCTGCATCACTGCATCGTCGTGGCTCACCGGCAGCGCGCCGTCACAACAGTGCCACTGCGGTGAACTGCTTCTTACCTCCATTAGTGCACTGCTCCAACTTGCTAGTGCTCGTCCAGAGCTATCCTCCGCGCCTATTTAAGGACCCCCGAGCTCCTCCGCACCTCACCAGCCTCTCCTCGCTCCTCCTCGACCACCAGAGCCCTCCGCTCCCTCTTCTTTTCTCCTCTGTCCACCATGGCCGCCTCGGTCTCGGCTTGAGTCCGGCCAAACCAAGCCTCCTCTCCTCCTCCCATCACGTCCATCGCGTTCCCCTCCTTTCTGTGGTTCACCCTGATCCCTCGCCCTTCGCTGGAGAAGCCCGCAGTGCCGAGTAGCTCCACCGCCCGAGCCCTCTATAACCTCCCGTCGTCGCGACCTCGCCGTCTCTCCAGCACTCCCTGGCGCCTCCTTTGCCTCTGAATGGGTGCGGGGCTCCGCCCTGAAGCCGCCGGTGCCCGCGCCTTGGCTAGAAGTGGCCGGAGTAGACCGCTCCCTCGCTGGGGCCCATGCCGTATTCTTCTCTATCGCCATCCACCACCACAGCCCCAGGCCCCCCACACCTCTTCTCGCTTGGGGCGGGTGCGGCTTGGCCCCGCTCACCCGCCGGTGTGCTCGGCCGGGCCAGAGCTGGCCGGAGCTGGCCGGCCCCTTGGCCGCGGCCCTCCCCTGCCTCTGCTCTGTTCCACGAGGGAACAGAGTCACGAGGAGGAAGACGACGCTAGCGCTTGGCCCCTCCCCCTGCCCGCGGACCCCACCGGTAAATGGCACAAGCCCGGGCCCAGGTGTTTTAAGTGGAGACGTATTCCCCAGAATACGTTTTCTCTTTCTGAAAGCGTAGTTTCCTTCTTCTTCAACCCAAAGTGTGTTTTCCCATTCTGAAAGCGTATTTCTAATTATGCGCTTCTGTCTTATCCACTCACGGACCTGTTTGCTGAAGTTTATTCATAGATTGGTCCCTCTCCTTCAACGCCTCATATCTTCGCAACCGTAACATAATCAGGTGATTCCAAAGCCCACGTCTTCGTCTTGTCGAGCCCGTTCTGTTGGTATCATTTGCACTATGGTTTGACATACTGGAAATGACCATTATACCCTTGCCCCTACTGAGCCCCCTCCGAGAGAGAACTGTTTCCGGTGAATCTTTCCGCGGCTTCACCGCACTTCTTCCTGGAGTCTCCGTCACCTCAGGAAATCCACAATACCCACTTGCATGATAGTCATGCAGTAGCCATGGTTTTCAACTTGAATATTTATTAAATGTTTGTTTGTTTAAAATATGATTATTGTTGTCTCGGTAATTCTTCAGGGTTATTGTTGTTATGCACCTAGTTATAATGCCCTGCTAGTTGCTAGTATTCTTTTCATATGTTTATGCTTGCTAGTAGTACATGTTGGTGTTGGTGATGGTCTTTGGTGCATGGCTGCCGTCTGCCCCGAGTACCATTGTTATGCATGTTCCTTTGCATCCAGTTAGTTAAATGCTTGCATGATGATATTTTTGATATGTTCTTGCATGATATTTGCTGTTGATGTTAGTGGTTATTTTTCGGACAAATATGTACTTATGATGTTCATGCTAGTCAGTATGCCATGCTTATGATTCATTGTTGATATGGTGGATAGTTATGTGGTTCTCTCATGATTATGTTGATATTCATGCTCATGCATTGTAATTGCATCATGTATTTTATCATGACTCAACATATTTGCATTCAAGTTTAACCGGATTAAATTGAACTTGAACAACTGTTGGCTGAGTCATGGCGAATCCAAAGAGCTCACACGTTGGGTATCTGAGGAGACCCTTTAAGTTCTCGGCCTCTATCAATTCCTTGCCATTTTTTCGCCACACCTTGGGTTTGAAGTTTTTCCCGTGCGGCCGTGTCCTCTTGCATCGGAGCTCCAACGCCGGACTTCATCCGAGCTCCAACACAAGTCGACATATGAGGTGTCATAGTTTAGCTTGGTCTATTAAAAGTTGAAGGAGTTCATCCGAGCTTAATGCTAGAAAGCTTCTCTATGAAGCCAGCCACTCGTAGCCGAGCTTTATGTCGGACTGCTTCTGAGGTGGTGCACTGTAACTTGTGAACTGCGTTGGGATTTCCCCGAAAAGGAGATGATGATGCAGTACAGTAGGGATAAGTATTTCCCTTAGTTAAGAAACCAAGGTTATCAATCTAGTAGGAGAACCAAGCAACACTATGTAAACAACACCTGCACACAAACAACAAATCCTCGCAACCTAACGCAACAAGGGGTTGTTAATCCCTCGAAGGTTACGTGCAAGATTAGATTGTATGGTATTTGATACATAGATAGACTGATAGATGCAAATAAAATAAAAGTAAATAAATTGCAACAAGGTATTTTTGAATTTTTGGTTTAATAGATCTCGATAGAGGCTTCTCTCTTGAAGATAGCATATAGTCGGTAAACAAATTACTGTTGAGAAATTGATAGAAAAGAAAATAGTTATGACGATATCCAAGACAATGATCATGCATATAGGCATCACGTCCAAGATCAGTAGACTGACTCATGCCTGCATCTACTACTATTATTCCACACATCGACCGATATCCAGCATGCATCTAGTGTATTAAGTTCATGAAAAACGGAGTATTGCTTTAAGCAAGATGACATGATGTAGACAAGATGAACTCACGTATGAATAAAACCCAACTTTTTACCCTCAATAGCTATGATACATGCATGTTATGTCTCCTTCTGTCATTGAGATTGAGCACCACAAGATCGAACCCATCACAAAACACCTCTTCCCATGGCAATAAAAATCAATCTAGTTGGCCAAACTAAACCAATAAATTAGAGAAGAAATACAAGGCTACACAAATCATGCATAAAAGAGTTCAGAGAAAACTCAAATAATATTTATGTATAGATCTAATAAAAAAACCACAATTCATCGGATCCCAACAAGCACACCGCAAAATTCATTACATTGAATATATCTCCAAGAACATCAAGGAGAACATTGTATTGAAGATCAAAGAGAGAGAGAGAGAAAGCCATATAGCTACTAGATATGGAACCATAGGTATGTGGTAAACTACTCATGCACCATCGGAGAGGTAGCAAGGTTGATGTAGACCCCCTCCATGATCGTACCCCATCCAGCAGAGTGCCGAAAAAGACCTCTAGATTGGATCTCATGGTTCTTGAACTTGCGGTGGTGGGAAACATATTTCCTCGTGCTCTCTCTTGGTTTAGACTATTTATAGAGGAAGAATTAGTTCAAATGGAGCCATGTGGGTGGCACGAGCCACCAGGGTGTGCCCCCCTGGACCGCGCCCTCGTGCCTCGCGGGGCACCGCTCCATCTTATCATGTCCTCCGGAAGCTTCCAGGGTCTCTTATTGCCAGAAAAAAATCTCCAAAAAGTTTCGTGGCACTTGGACTTCATTTTACATGGATATTTTGTAAAACCAAGAACATGCGGAAAACAACAACTGGCATTGGGCACTAAGTTAATAGGTTAGTACCAAGAAATATATATAATTGCTTGTAAATGTATATAAAACATCCAAGATTGATAATATAACAACATGGAACAATAAAAAATTAAAGATACATTGGAGATGTATCATGCACCACCTCAGCCTTGGACTGTTTTTTTGTGGAATTTTTTGATCAGTGCAATTTATTTGCCGACGAGATGTATATCCAGTAGCCCTCAAGGTGTGTGTCAGTCTAAAACCTGAGGTGTACCTGAAGGAAAGAAAACGCTAATCTCAGTAGCTCCTCAGACTCAGGTCGATTCGCGAAATCGGCTTGAGGATCGATTCCTGGCTTGACAACATACTTCAGAAACAAAAACACGGTGTGCATAGTCCCTGAGACTCAGATTGGGTGTGGCCGACAAACCTGAGGATGGTAATCTCCTTTGGAACTATTTTGCACTTTGAATTTTCTTGCATTGAATCAGCAATGCAGTAGTCCCCGAGACTTGGGTTGGGAAACATGGCTGACCCTAGGATCGTACCTCCTCGGGAACTAGTCCAGATGTAGTGTACGTTTTGACAATGCCGAGGTGTAGCTCGGTAGGAAAGCTGTCGAACTTCGGATTAGGAAAGATTTCCTGAACAAAACAATCACACAGAACACCGCGATCAAGAGGACGTCCCGCCTCCTGAAAGGAAAACATGAAATAGGTTAAACGTGTTATAAGCTCGAAAACCCCAAAAACTTATGCGTAAACTTTATGTCCGAAGTAAATCAAGTTTTTTGGTGCCAATCTAAAAATTGGTCTTAAAATTATCGTGTGCTTCCGTCGTGCTTTAACATGACACATCCAATCTGAAGACTTCAAGCGGGCTAGCCTTCGGCTTCAACCTCCTATCCCAAAGGCGAAGTGCTTCTCAGGCCAGTTTAGCGAACTAAACTCAAGCGACTTTAGAGAGAAACCAGGCTATCCGGCTATGGACCACACACTTGAGTCGAGAAAGGAGTGGTAGAAAAAGACTCATCAACGACTTAGAAGGAAAACAATTACAAAATGGCTCATATAAATTAAGAGCTCCTGTTAACATGGGAAAAGGAAGTGTTTTTGACAAACAATGCTCTTAACAAGCTAAGTTTCTGAAAAATAACTTTTTAACACAAATATAATGCTTGGTTGAACCGCATAGAATTAAAAAATCGAAAAAGTTGAACATGAAAGTGATTTAGATGGTTAATGTGCTTGGTGTTGATGACGTGGGTCGGGCTTGCAGCGGGTCAGGGTCCCAGCTCCCAAGCCGGTCCCAAGGTGACCGAGCGAGGAGCTCGTCTTGACAAAGTGGTGACACAACACGGTGATGCAGCGAGGCTAAGCCCCCAGTCCAGTTAACGTGACAAAGTTGGTCGGTAGATGAAGCCGAAGTCCCCGGAGTAGGTTGATGAGGAGATGGCGAAGACCTCGGTCTAGCCAAGGTGATGGAGGAGGTCGGTAAGATGGCATTGCAGCCTCCATTTCATCCAAGGTGTCAAAGCAGGTCGACGTGCTGGACGTCAGCTTGAAAAAGCAACAACACGGTGATGCTGACGCAGGTCAGAATTTCTGATGCAGTCAATGCCGACTTGATAAAGTGACCGTGTGGCGATGCTAGCGCGCCCGATCCATGCAATCCGTGGGGCAATGATGTTGGTGATGATTTAGCCTTCGCAATGCTAAACTCTTAGTCGGCTCGCTAGGGTGATGATCCGATGAGATTGACCTTGAATCGACGACCTGTCTAGCACAGGTCGGCAGCTGTGGAGCAATGTTGTTGGCCTGGTTTGACACCGATGCGACAATAAAGATCTCCTCGGAGAAGGCTCAAAATTTATGGGCACGTGTTTGAGAACAACACACAATAGCCTAAAAAAATCCTCCAGAAAGAATGTCCAATATCCCGTTCATGAAGAAAGATGAACTCGGGTCGGATTCATCTTCGGGCAGAAAACAGATTCAAAAATTGATGCACTCATCGAACGTTTCCAGGAGTTTGAACAGTTGGATCAAGCTGAAATTTTGAGGGGTGATTGATATGGGAGTTCTGTAGCCGATGTACGGTGGGATTTTCCAACGGACTTTGGACTCCTCGCCCTAACTCGTTCAGATTCTCGTCCATATTCGACAGGGCTTTGATATAACAGATATTGCTAGAGACTCCTCCATCGAAAAGTAATGAAATTTCATAGGGTTGTTCTAGACTCAATTCCTCACAATTCCACCGAAGCAATCATCAAGGAGAAGCACGAGGAGGCAGGCACGGCGAACACAAATCCGTTGTCCAGAAAAAAAACTACTACATATGAGGCATCAATCCTTTGCGATCACACAACAGAACTCTCAATGAAAGCACCCATGTCAGTGTCAAAACCGGCGGATCTCGGATAGGGGGTTCCTGAGTTGTGGATCTTGGATCGATGGGTAACAGGAGACGAGGTACATGATGTTTACCCAGGTTTGGGCCCTCTTGATGGAGGTAAAACCCTACGTCCTGCTCTTGTTTATATTGATGATGATTGTATTGAGTACATAGTTGATCTACCTCGAGATCATAAGATGTGTTCTAATGTTTATGAGATTCGATGGTCTACCGACTAGCTTAGCCTTGTCTTATATAGTGTACTGGAGGCCTTGGATAACAAGAGTCCTAGTCGTCTATGTCGGTGGAGAGGAGTCCTTGTCTTTATCACCAAGTCTTGTGAAATCTTCCTCATATATGTCATAGGCTACCCTAAGTGGTCCAATAGTGAACCGCTATGGGGGTCCTCAGCCCGATCACCTGACCGGGAGACGATGTGGTGGTACCCCCTAGTCCAGGACACCTTCACATGTGCTCCTCGATGTTCTAGGAGTTCTATCCGATGTAATCTTTTTTTTGTGGTGTGTTTGTTGGGATCCGATGAATTGTGGGTTTATGACTAGATCATCTATGTATATTAATTGAGTCTTTTCTGAGCTTTATTATGCATGATTTTGATAGCTTTGTATTTCTCTTCGAACTATCCGTTTGTTTGGCCAACTAGATCAATTTATCTTAAGTGGGAGAGGTGCTTTGTAGTGGGTTCAATCTGACGATGCTCTATATCCCAGTGACACAAGGGGACAAGAAATGTCTTTGTATTGTTTCCATTAAGGGTAAAACGATGGGGTTTATTCATATTAATTGGGTTTACTTTGTCTACATCACGTCATCCATATATGCTTCTACATTTCCGAGTGTTTCCTTGCCCTTTGTTTTGACCACTATATCATCCATATATGCGTCTACATTTTTGTGGAGCTGAGGCTCAAAACCAATTCAGAGAGCCCTTGCAAACGTTGAACCAACATTTTTAAATCCGAAAGGCATACACACAAAGCAATAGGTTCCACACGGAGTGATAAATGCGGGTTTTTTCATCATCCTCTTTTGACATGAATATCTAGTGATACCTTGAGTAGGCATCTGGAAACGACATCAAGTCACAATCGGAAGTGGAGTCCACAATCTGGTCGATGTGCGGCAAGGGAAAAGGATCTCTTGGACATGCTTTATTGATATCTATATATTCAATACAGAGCCTCCATTTTCCATTCTCCTTGCATGCTACAACTGTATTGGCCAACCATGTTGGATGGAACATACCTCTGACCAAGCCTGCTGCTTCCAACTTTTTGATTTCTTCGGCGATAAATTCTTGTCGTTCCAAAGCTTGTTTCAGCAGCTTCTGCTTGACGGGTCGCGCATGAGGGCAGTCAGCAAGGTGGTGCTCAATTACCTCTCTGGGAGCGCTGGGGATGTCAGATGGTTTCCACGAAAACACATTGATATTCACCCACAGGAAGGCAACGAGCGCGCTTTCCTATTTTTCATCGAGGGTGGCGCTTATGGTGAAAGCGACGGATAAATTTCCAATGTATTTGTAATTTTTTATTGTTCCATGCTATTATAGTATGCATCTTGGATAGATGTTTTATATGCATTATTATGGTATTTTATATTATTTTTTGGGACTAACCTATTAACCTAGTGCCCAATCCCTCTTGTTGTTTTTCCTTGTTTTTGTATTTTACAGAAAATCAATACCAAACGGAGTCCAAACAAAACGAAACTTTTTCATGATTTTTCTTGGACAAAAAGACACCCAGGAAGCTTCTGGGGGAAGGTCAGGAGACCTACAAGCAGACGATAAGCTCATAGGGTGCGCCCTAGGCGGCACGCCCTACAGGCTTGTCGCCACCTCATGGCTCCCCTAACCCTAATCTTCGCTCTATAAATACCCAAATATTCCCCAAAGACCGGGGGGCACACCAAAAATACTTTTCCGCTACCGCAAGCTTCTGTCCTCGTGAGATCCCATCGTGGGGCCTTTTTCGGTACTATGGCGGAGGGGGATTCGATCACAGAGGGCATCTACATCAACCTTGCTGCCCCACCGATGGTGTGTGAGTAGTTTACCACAGACGTACTGGTCCATAGCTAGTAGTTAGATGGCTTCTTCTCTCTCTTTGATCTTTAATAAAATGTTCTCCTTGATGTTCTTGGAGATCTATTCGATGTAATGACTTTTTGCGGTGTGTTTGTTGGGATCCGGTGAATTGTGAGTTTCTGATCAGATCTATCCATGAATATTATTTGAGTTTTCTCTGAACTCTTTTATGCAAGATTTGTGTAGCCTCATATTTCTTCTCTGATTTATTGGTTTAGTCTTGCCAACTAGATTCATTTTCCTTGCCATGGGAGAGGTGCTTTGTAATGGGTTGAATCTTGCAGTGTCCTCACCCAGCGACAGATGGGGTAGCGAGGCACGTATTTGTATTGTTACCATTAAGGATAAAAAGATGGGGTTTATTTAATATTGATTGGACCTATCCCTCTACATCATGTGATCTTGTTTAAGGCATTACTCCATTCTTATTAACTTAATACACTAGATGCATGCTGGATAGCGGTCGATGTGTGGAGTAAGAGTAGTAGATGCAGGCAGGAGTCGGTCTACTTGTCACTGACGTGATGCCTATATTCATGATCATTGCCTTATACATCGTCATGATTATTTGCCTTTGTATCAATTGCTCAACAGTAATTTGTTCACCCACCGTATGCGTTCTTTCAAGAGAGAAGCCTCTAGTGGAACCTATGGCCCTTGTGTCTACTTTTATCATATTAATTTTAGATCTATAAAACCAAAAACAAAAAAATACCTTGCTGCAATTTATTTACATTTACTTTACTTTGCTCTTTTACTTATCTTTCATATCTATCTCTATCAGATCTCATCCTTGCAAGTGACCATGAAGGGATTGACAACCCCTTTATCTCGTTGGGTGCAAGTATTAGTTTGTTTGTGCATGTGCTATCACTGGAGGCTTGCTTGTACCTCCTACTAGATTGACACCCTGGTTCTTAACTGAGGGAAATACTTACTCTACTTTGCTGCATCACCCTTTCCTCTTCAAGGGAAAAAGCAACGCAAGCTCAAGAAGTACCATGAAGAATTTCTAGCGCCATTGCCAGGGAGGTTCTACATCAAGCCTACCAAGTACCTATCATAAACACTCATCTCTCGCATTTACATTATTCGCCTTTTGCCTCTCGTTTTCCTCTCCCACACTTCTAAAACATTTTTAAAAAAACACTAAAATATTTTCCCTTCTATTTTCTTCTTTTCGTCTGTATTTTCCGTTCACCCTTTCGTTTGCTTCTGTGCTACATTTCTTGCTTCGTGATTATGTCCCAGTTTAAAGGTCTTTATCCTTACCATAGAAATTTGGAAGAAATTGAGAATAATGCAAAAAGTTTCATGTCTTTGTAGTTTGAGCATAATAATTTCTTTAGGAACGAACTTAAACAACAAAACATTATAATTGAGTATATCGATAAAAAACTAGAGGATGTCACTAAGGAAGTCTTTGGTCCTAAGTCTCAACTTGCACATATTGAAAATTTAGTAGGCCAACTTTTTGATAAACAAACCATGTTAGTAAATAAGATGGCTGCTAAATCTGAACCTTTTAATGATGAAGATCTTAAAGTGATTGGTTTGACTCCTATTGAATCTTTGTTTGCTAATATAAATCCTGATAGTGATTGGATTGGAGATGAGTTAACTTTAGCTAGAAGGTGTCCCAATAATTTGGAGAGTAAAGATCTTAACGAAAAAATGATAAAAGTGGGATTGGCGAGGTCAAAACTTTAACTAGTGATGAACCCACTCTTTTTGATTTCAAGGACTCTAATTATGATAATTGTTCTATGATTGAGTGTATTTCCTTGTTGCACTCCATGCTTAATTCACCTCATGCTTATAATCAAAATAAAGTTTTTACTAAACATATTGTCGATGCTATGATGAAATATTTTGAAGAACTTGAGTTGGAAGTTTAAATTCCTAGAAAGCTTCATGATGAGTGAGAACCTACTATAAAATCAAGATTAAAAATTATGAGTGCTATGCTTTGTGTGATTTGGGTTCTAGCGTTTCCACTATTCCAAAAACTTTATGTGATGTGCTAGGTTTCCATGAACTTGATGATTGTTCTTTAAATTTGAACCTAGCCGATTCCACTATTAAGAAGCCTATGGGAAGAATTAATGATGTTCTTGTTGTAGCAAATAGGAATTATCTGCCCGTAGATTTCACTGTACTTGATATAGATTGCAATCCTACATGCTCTATTTTTCTTAGTAGACCTTTCCTTAGAATGATTGGTGCAATTATTGATATGAAAGAAGGAAACATTAGATTTCAATTTCCGTTAAGGAAGGGCATGGAACATTTTTCAAGAAAGAAAATTAAGTTTACATATGAATCTATTATGAGGAATACTTATGGATTGAATACCAAAGATGTCAATACCTAGATCTACTGCAAGATGCCTAGCTAAGGGTGTAAAACAGTAGCGCTTGTTGGGAGGCAACCTAATATTATTATTTTTTGATCCTTTTTCTTATGTTTTGCAATAAATATATCTTGTAGCCTCTGGTTAGAAGTGTTTTTATGTTTTTAATTAGTGCTTGTGCCAAGTAAGACCTTTGGGATGATTTGGAAGATTGTTCATTTAATTCTGTGAGAAAACAGAAACTTTTGCATCCAGTAGAAGAATTGTCTGCAATTGCTAGAGCGTGATGCATTCCTTAAATTTTTACAAGTTATTGATATAAAAATTTCCCACGTTGTCCTAATGATTCATAATTTCAGAGTTAAATAAGTATGACTAAAAATTGCGTCTTTACAGACCGTTTTGTTTTTGTCAGATTCTGTTTTCAATGTGTTGTTTGCTTATTTTGATGAATCTATGAGTATTATCGGGGGGTATGAATCATGGAGAAGTTAGAATACAGTACATGTAACACAAATATAAAATTGGAATGAGTTCTCAACAGTACTAAAAGTGGAGGTTAATATTATTATACTAACGTATCTCACGAGTTTTCTGTTGAGTTTTGTGTTGTGAAGTTTTCAAGTTTTTGGTTAAGTTTCGACGGACCGCGGAATAAGGAGTGGCAAGAGCGTAAGCTTGGGGATGACCAAAGCACCCCAAGGTAATATTCAAGGGCAACCGAGCATCTAAGCTTGGGGATGCTCTAGATGGCATCCCCTCTTTTGTCTTCAATCTATCGATATTTTACTTGAGGCTATGTTTTTATTCACAACATGATATTTGTTTTGCTCGGAGCGTCTTGTATTATTTGAGTATTTGCTTTTTAGTTTGACACAATCATCATTGCTGTACACACCTTTTGAGAGGGACACACATTAACCGTGAATCTATTAGAATACTATTTGTGCTTCACTTATATCTTTTGAGCTAGGTAGTTGCTCTAGTGCTTCACTTATATATTTTTGAGCACGGTAGTGATGTGATTTTGAAGAAATAGATGAACTCTCATGCCTCACTTATATTATTTTGAGAGTATTATAAACAACATGGTAATTTGCTTGGGTTGTGAATTTAGTCCTAATATGACACTACTGGAAACAGAGAATTCGCTATCAGTCAGCTCTTTGTCGTCTGCTAGCCGACGACAAAGAACGCCTTTGCCGTCAGCTTATAGAAAACGGACGACAAAGAGCCTTGTTGTCATCAACCATTTCTTTGTCGTTGGCCAGTTGACGACAAAGAGGTGAGTAGGGTCCAGTAGAGGCCTAAACCCTAACGGCCCACCAGACCCACCTCATTGTCGTCCGCTAGCAAACGTCAAAGAATCTTTACCCTCCGTTGGCTGACGGAACATTAAACGCTACCTAACGGCGCACCCCATCCACTCCACCTCCCACTCTCTCACTCATCGCGCACCCGACCCCAACCGCCATCGCCGCCGCCACCCCAACCCCCGCCGCCCTCGCCACCGCCTCGCGGGCCTTGCAGCTCTCGCCACCGCCCCGCGGCCTCGCAGACCCGCGGGCCTTGCAGCCCTCACCACCGCCCGTCGCCTCGGTGCCCCGCCGCCCCACTCCAGTGAGCTCGGGTGAGCCTCTCCCCTCTGCTTTTTTCTACTGTTAGTTAGGTTAGTTACTAGGGTTAGTTAGGTTAGTAATTAGGTTAGTTACTATTGTGTTAGCTAGGTTAGTTCTAGGAAAAAATATTACGAGAAGAAAAGAAGAAGAATAAGAAGAAGAAAAGGGGAAGGAGAAGAAAAGAAGAACAAGAAGAAGAACAAGAAGAAGAGGAGGAGGAGGAGAAGAGAATAATAAGAAGAAGATGATGATGAGAATGGGGAGGAGAAGAAGAGAAGAAGAGGAGGAGGAGGAGGAGAAGAGAATAAGAAGAAGAAGATGATGATGAGAATGGGGAGGAGAAGAAGAGAAGAAGAAGAAGAAACACGTCTTTCCAAAAAACACTTCAAGAAACGCTCTACTTCATTCCAGAACATTGAAGTAGATAGCGACAGTGAAGCCAACTTTACCCCTGAGACGGAACAAGAAGAGCCTGAACAAGAAGAGGTTACTATTGTGGATGATTTGTCAATGCTTGACCGATTACGTAAAGGTGGCCTTCCACATGTTGCTGCCGCTGAACCCGATGAGAACTTCATTCATGATAGTGATGATGATGATGCATTTATTGATCCTGGAGATTTATTCAACCTGACGATCAAGATTATTATTAGATATTCAATTTTTTATGTTGTACTTGATTTATATAGTTACTTGCACTATTCAAGAATTCACTCGAATAATTAGTTAATGGGCCAGTTAATCGCTACTCATAACATGGCCCAATCGAATAACACATATTCACCGTGTTAACTTGTTAGGCTGATTAATTGGCCAGTCATACCGATTAATCAATTTTCATGCCGATTAATCCCTGCTGGCCCGTTAACGGGTGGGAAAACAAAGCCCAAATTTTTGCAAGTAACCCCTTCCGGCCCCATGCCGCTCCTTAATAGCTAGGTTTAATAATTTTACCACCTCTCTATGCTTTTCATATGTGTATGGTAGCATGTTTTTAGTATAGTACACAGCTGGGAGCATGAGAGTATGGTATAATACATAAAAAATCTAGAGATATATTGGCCAGCTCCTATTCAATCTACTGATTAATGGTTGACCGATTAGTCCAGTTAATAGGCTGATTCACCGATTAATCGATACTCCTAAATCGACCGAGCAACTCTCCTTCTTCTTCTTCTTCTTCTTCTTCTTCCTCTTCCTCTTCCTCTTCCTCCTCCTCCTCTTCTTCTTCTTCTTCTTCTTCTTCATTTTCTTCTTCCTCTTCTTCTTCTTCCTCTTCTTCTTCTTCGTCTTCTTCTTCTTCTTCTTCTTCTTCTTCTTCTTCTTCTTCTTCCTCTTCTTCTTCCTCTTCTTCTTCCTCTTACTCTTCTTCCTCTGC
>LR738714.1:489031468-489125454 GCA_902687465.1 Secale cereale | reverse complement strand
CTTCTTCTTCTTCTTCTTCTTCTTCTTCTTCTTCTTCTTCTTCTTCTTCTTCTTCTTCTTCTTCTTCTTCTTCTTCTTCTTCTTCTTCTTCTTCTTCTTCTTCTTCTTCTTCTTCTTCTTCTTCTTCTTCTTCTTCTTCTTCTTCTTCTTCTTCTTCTTCTTCTTCTTCTTCTTCTTCTTCTTTTTCTTCTTCTTCTTCTTCTTCTTTTTCTTCTTCTTCTTCTTCTTCTTCTTCTTCTTCTTCTTCTTCTTCTTCTTCTTCTTCTTCTTCTTCTTCTTCTTCTTCTTCTTCTTCTTCTTCTTCTTCTTCTTCTTCTTCTTCTTCTTCTTCTTCTTCTTCTTCTTCTTCTTCTTCTTCTTCTTCTTCTTCTTCTTCTTCTTCTTCTTCTTCTTCTTCTTCTTCTTCTTCTTCTTCTTCTTCTTCTTCTTCTTCTTCTTCTTCTAGTCTTCTTCTTATTCTAACTTTATTACTCCCATTTTTGCAGGTTTGATTCACTTCATGGAAGCAACATTGATGGACTGCTAGTGTTTAGTTCTTGTTTTCATTTGTATTGATGCACAATGTGAAACTATGTAAGTATATATGGATGAACTCCGTGAAACTATGTATGTATTGTATCTTTTAATACCTTATGTGTTCTATTGCATTGATGAACTGCTAGATGTTTGATACATGGGCTATGATTGAGGTTGAAACTATATATATCATATATATCTTTTGAAAATGCATGCTTATAACAGAAAATATAAAAAACAGAAACAATACAAGCACTTTGTCGTCTGCCACTGATGACAAAGGGGTCTTTGCCGTCTGCCACAGACAGCCAAGAGACCACATGGCAGCAACCTGTGCAACCTGCCAGCTGATCCATCTGGTCAATCTGCCGTCTGTGACAGACGGCAAAGCATGTGGGAGTTTGCCGTCTGTGGCGGACGACAAAGACTTGGGGGCATGAGGCGTGGCTGACATCATGTAACAGACGACAAATGAGAGGGCATGTTTGCCATCCACTGGCAGACGACAAAGGCTGACGTTAGCCACCTAATGTGGCTAATGCCTGCTATTTGTTGTCCACGTTCTTTGCTGTCTGTCACCGACGGCAAAGGTTCTTTGCCGTCCGCTTTGTGGAAATAGACAACAAAGAACCTGTTTACCGTCAGGCTCTTTGCCGGGTAGCTTTGCCGTCGGTGGCTGACAGCAAAGAGGTTTGTCGTTCGCTTTTGGTGCCTTTGTCGTCTGCCATGGTAGACGGCAAAGAAGCTGATTCCTGTAGTGTGATGGATATTCAAGAGGGATATGATAATTTTTTTCATAAAGATCATTGAATAAATGAGAAGTTTGATTCCTTGCATTTGTTTTGAGATATGAATATGGTAATATTAGAGTCATGCTAGTAGTAAATTGTGGAATAGTAAAAATACTTGTGTTAAGGTTTGTGATTCCCGTAGCATGCATTTATGGTCTTCATGTTATGTGATCAAGTTGGAGCACAATTTATCCTTGATTGTCTTCCTTTGTGTGAAAGTCAGGAGCGCACGATGGTTAACTCCTACCAACCTCTCCCCTAGGAGCATGCATAGTAGTACTTTGCTTTGAGGGCTAATAAACGTTTTGCAGTAAGTATGTGAGTTCTTTATGACTTATGTCGAGTCCACGGATTATACGCACTCTCGCCCTTCTACCTTTGCTAGCCACTCTAGTACCGCGCAACTTTCGCCGGTGCATTAAACCCGCCTTATACCTTTCCTCAAAACATCCACCATACCTACCTATTATGACATTTTCATAGCCATTCTGAGATATATTACCATGTAACTTCACCGTTCCGTCATTATCAGTTTTCACTTTGAGTTGTAATTTTTGAGTTGTAAGTAAATAAAAGTGTGATGATCATCATTATTAGAGCATTGTCCCATGTGAGGTATATATAAAAAGAGGACCAAATGAGTCCAAGAAAAAAAGAGGCCAAAGTGCCCAAAAAGAAAAAAAAGAAAGAAAAAAAGAAAGAAAAAGAGAGAAGGGACAATGTTACTATCCTTTTCCACACTTGTGCTTCAAAGTAGCACCATGTTCTTAATGATAGAGAGTATCCTATGTTGCACTTACATATATTACTGGTGTGAATTTTTCATTATAGAACTTGGCTTGTATATTCCAATGATGGGCTTCCTCTAATGCCCGACCTCTTCATGAGCAAGCAAGTTGGATACACACCCACTTAGTCTTCTGTTTTATGCTTTCATACACTTATAGC
The DNA here is from genome assembly GCA_902687465.1 of Secale cereale. NCBI lineage: Eukaryota > Viridiplantae > Streptophyta > Magnoliopsida > Poales > Poaceae > Secale > Secale cereale. The sequence goes on along the minus strand of LR738714.1, from coordinate 489,123,199 downwards.
TCTAGTGCATCCGTTACATGGCAATCCCTACTCACTCACATTTATATCAATTGATAGACATCCTCCATAGTCCATTAATTTGCCTAGTTGATGTGAGACTTTCTCCCTTCTTTTGTCTACTACCACCTTCTATTCCACCTATAGTGCTATATCCATGGCTCACGCTCATGTATTGCATGAAGAGTTGAAAAAGCTGAAGCACGTTAAAAAATAATGAACCAATTGCTTGGATGACACCGGGGTAATACATGATTCAAACTTTGTGTTGGGAAGAGGGAGCATAACAAGACTATATGATTTTGTATGGATAACTTTCTTTAGCCATGTTATTTTGAAAGTTCACGTTTGCTTTTAGTATGCTTGAAGTATTATTGTTTTTATGTCAATATTACACTTTTGTTTTGAATCATATGGATCTGAATATTCATGCCAAATTTATAAAGATTACATTGATAAATATGATCGGTAGCATTCCACAACAAAAAATTCGTTTTTATCATTTACCTACTCGAGAACGGACAAGAATTAAGCTTGGGGATGCTTGATACGTCTCCAACGTATCTAGAATTTTTTATTGTTCCATGCTATTATATTATCGATCTTGGATGTTTTATATGCATTATTATGCTATTTTATACCATTTTTGGGACTAACCTATTAACCTAGTGCCTAGTGCCATTTGCTGTTTTTTTCCTTATTTTTATCTTTTTACAGAAAATCAATACCAAACAGTCCAAATGGAACGAAACTTTTGGACGAGTTTTCTTGGACAAGAAGACACCCAGAAAGCTTTGGGGGAAGGCCAGGAGACCTACGAGCTGACGACAAGCTCGTTTGGCGCGCCCTACAGGCTTGTCGCCATCTTGTGGCTTCCCTAACCCTAATCTTTGCTCTATAAATACCCAAATATTCGCCCAAGACCAGGGGGCACACCAAAAATACTTTTCCACCGCCGCAAGCTTCTATCCTCATAAAATCCCATCTTGTGGCCTTTTTGAATACTCTTCTCGAGGGGGATTCGATCATGGAGGGCATCTACATCAACCTTGCTGCCCTCCTGATGATGTGTGAGTAATTTACCACAGACCTACGGGTCCATAGCTAGTGTCTAGATGGCTTCTTCTCTCTCTTTGATCTTCAATACAATGTTCTCCTCGATGTTCATGGAGATTTATTCGATGTAATCTTTTCGCGGTGTGTTTGTTGAGATCCGATGAATTGTGAGTTGATGATCAGATTATCTATGAATATTATTTGAGTCTTCTCTGAATTCTGATATTCATGATTAAGATAGCTTTGTATTCGTCTTTGATCTATTGATTTGGTTTGGCTAACTAGATTGATTTTTCTTGGAATGGGAGAGGTGCTTTGTAATGGGTTCAATCTTGCGGTGTCCTCACCCAGTGACAGAAGGGGTAGCGAGGACCGTTGTATTGTTGACATTTATGATAAAAAGATGGGGTTTATTCCATATTGATTGGATCTATCCCTCTACGTCATGTCATCTTCCTTAAGGCGTTACTCCGTTCTTGTTAACTTAATACACAAGATGCATGCTGGATAGTGGTTGGTGTGTGGAGTAATGGTAGTAGATGCATGAAGGAGTCGGTCTACTTGTCACAGACGTGATGCCTATATTCACGATCATTCCCTTAGATATCGCCATGATTATTGGCTTTTCTATCAGTTGCTCAACAGTAATTTGTTCACCCACTATATGTGTTCTTTCAAGATAGAAGCATTTTGTGAAACCTATGCCCCCCGGGTCCACTTTTATCATATTATTTTCAGATCTATAAAACAAAAACATAAAAACACCTTTGTGCAATTAATTCACGTTTACTTTATTTTGCTCTTTTACTTCTCTTTTATATCTATCTCTATCACATCTCATCCTTGCAAGTGACCGTGAAGGGATGGGATTGTCAACCCATTTATCGCGTTGGGTGCAAGTATGTGTTTATTTGTGTAGATGCTATCATTGGTGACTTGCGTGTACCTCCTACTGGATTGATACCTTGGTTCTTAATTGAGGGAAATACTTATCTCTACTTTGTTGCACCACCCTTTCCTCTTCAAGGAAAAAACTAACGCAAGCTCAGGAAGTAGGAGGAAGAATTTCTGGCCCCGTTGCCGGGGAGGATCAACATCAAGCCTACCAAGTACATATCATAAACACTTCTTAGTTGTTGGTGCCTACAGTACCTTTCTCCTAGGCGGGCACCTTTGTTGTTGGCGGAGCTACCCTGGACTTCTTGCTCTTGCTGGCAGAGCTCTTAGGCACGTCTTGAACGGGAGTGCAGCACTCCGAAGAAGTGCGCTTGCCGGAGTCCTTGTCAGAGGTCTTGCCAGTCTTCTTATTATTCCCCCGGGAGCTTTGTCAGTGGGAGCAAGTGCCTTGGCGGAAGATGATACTACTACTTCTCGGTAGAGCTGGTAAGCGCAAATAAACGCGTCTTTCTTGTCAGAGTAGATGGTGATGAAGTTCATCGGCCGTGGCATCTTCAATGTGTTATAAACGTACTGGGATGCCGCCATGAAATTTGCCAGCGGCGCGCGGCCAAGGATCCCATTATACAGTAATGGAATCTTAACAACGTCAAAGACGATCTTCTCTGTCCCGCAGTTCACCTCACTGCCAAATGTGACCGACAGAGTGATCTTGCCCTTCGGTTGACTTCTCCCTGGGTTGATCCCTTGAAACGTGTCTGTTTTCTTGAGATCATCTTCACATATATGCAGTTTCTTGATCACCTTAGGCGAGGTCATGTTCAAGCCGGCCCCACCGCAACCAACATCTTGGTCACCTTGAGGTTGCATATCATTGGCAAGACCAACAATGGCAAGCACCCAACCGCAATTGTGCGATCAGGGTGGTCCTCGGCGTCAAAGATGATGGGCGTGTGGGACCACTTGAGTGGTTTCTGGGCATTGATCGCTGGCTTTGCTGCATTGACCTCATGCGTCCACCTCCTGACCTGACAGTGAGAGGAGTGCAAAGATGCGCCTCCATCAATGCACATAGATTTTGTGGCCTTCTCGAACTCGTGTTCGCTGAACTCATCGTCATCCTCTTCGTCCTCATCATCCTCCTCTCCCTCTTTCTTGTCACAACCTCTAGCGGGCTTTTCTTTCCGCTGCTTGGCCTTACTGTGGCAACCCCCGCGGCCTCCAAGACCCTTCTTGCCAGATCCTCCAGAACCGTCTTGGATCTTCTCCTTGTCGCGTTTCTCATACCCGGTATTCTGCTTCTTCGCAAGCTGCTCAACTTGCCGGCAGTTCTAGAGGTCATGGCCCTTGGTGCGATGGATCTTGCAGTACTGCTTGTCAGAGCCGTCCGTCTTATCAGCAGCCACCAAGGCCTGGCATGAAGTGCACCTGGCAACATCCTTGCCGAGGCTTTCATTCTTGACTTTCTTGGCAAAGTCAGTGTTGCCGAATCCCTCAACAGCTAGCGCAAGTCTGCCCTTTTGCTTCCTGTTGCGCTTGAGGCCTTTCTTTTTCAGGGTGGTGGCGACATTGTCTTCTGAATCGACCTCTGCGCTAGCATCCTCCCTTGGAATTCTCCTCCCCTTTTCATATCTTGCACACTTGTCGTCCAGAGCATAGAACTCGGCAACATCCCTGGCCTTGTTCATCGCTAGCTCTTCTCGCATCTTGGGGTTGTGCACGTTCTGATGAAATGCACTGCTAACTACGACATGATGTACGTCTGCAATGTTGTGTTGCACATGACTGAATCTCTAGATGTACTTGCGCAGAGAATCGCCCTCCTTCTACGGTATGACATGCAGATCGCTCTCCTGGTGAGGAACTTTGTGGTCCCCGGTAAAGGTGCCAATATATTCATGGCACAGGTCTGCCCAGGACAAGATGGAGTTCTCTGGCAGGTGCATCAACCAGGACCTAATGTTGGGCTTTAGCACAAAGGGGAAGTATTCCGCCAATATATTGTTGTCATGAGCTCCGGCATCTTGCACTGCAATGGCGTAAATGCTCAGAAACACTAATGGATGAATCTTATTCTTGTACTTTCTGCTACTTCGGGCTTGAATTTCGAGAGTTGGGCCACTCGACTTGCCGTAGCTCACAGGTAAACGCCGTAAAACCCACCTTGTAAGGCACGTCGCCAGGATACCCTGGCACAGGATCGTCAACAACAGGTCCTACGCGCTTCTCAGATTGACGGCGTGTCTCCCGTCGTTGCTCGATGGTGGTGCGAGCGTCTTCTCTGCCTTGTTCTTGAAGAACTTGGCGCTGATCGCGGTGAGCTCTCAAATCTGACGACACCATGGAGATATCATCATGGGTGTCTACCCACTAGATTTGTCGATGTTATTGCTGTCACGGAGGGGACTGCACCGTGGGAGCACCGCCTCCGGTCATATCACCAGCGGCTTGCACCGGCTCTGTGGGTTGCCGACGCGAGGGCATCGCCTGCGGCTTGTTGTTGTTGGCATAGCTGAGGAGGCTTTGGATAGAAGCTCTCCACTCGTCCATCTTGTCCACCGCGGAAGGGAAGTTAAGAAGCAACCGTGCATGTGCGAGAACCTCCGCCGGCGTGGATGGCATGGAAAGGTGTGAAGAACGGGAGGTGGTCTTACTCCTCACGGAGTGAGAAGGAACCCCATCCCAAACCTGCGACATTGGCCTCTTTTCGGCGGCATGCTGGCATGCATGTTGGCCCTACACATCTTGAGACTAATGCGTAGGAGCTTTGCCGTGGGCTCGCCTGGAACTGTCGTCGTCGTGGCGCTACTTGTTGTGCGTGACCTGAGATGGTCGCGATGTGTGTCCTTGTGTGGTTGTCTTCGAGGGCACCTCTTCCCCCTTGGAGTTCTCCACACCGCCTATAGGCGGTACGGCTCCGCCCTTGGACCTGGTAGCGTGTGGGTAGTCGTTGCCGCCGTTGTGGATGACACCACTCGCCTGGCTGTGATTGCCAAAACTTTGCAGAAGCTCATGGTCTCCGCCTCCTCCGCTTGCACGCATATCATCGCCCATTTGCATTGGTGTCGGCAACTTGGACGCGGACGAACCGAACGCCGTGGTTCCCTTATTGGGATCCATGGCGTTGTTGATGATGATGAAGCTGACGCGATGACTGCTCGATCAGGTTCGCACAAACTACCCCTTACCTGGCGCACCAAAGATGTCATGCGTACGACCGTCTATGGTATCATGACAACCCTTTTGCGGTTTGACTGGGGAGATCGGCAAGCACAAAGAGCAGAACAAACAATCAACACAAGGATTTACCCAGGTTTAGGCCATTGTGAAGCGTAAAACCCTACTCTTGCTTTGTTGTATTGGATGTGTATGTGCCCAGTTACAAGGAGTGCTCTTGCCGACAAGGTGCACAGAAGGCTGCTACGTGTGCAAATGGATAGGGTTTCGACCTTTGTAAAGGTAGCCATGGGCCTCCTTTTATAGACAAGGGGGTTACCACCGTGGCAAAATGTCCTTTACACAGGGTGAGTAGTGGCTACAGTACCACATACGTAACTCATACGGGTTAGGACAAATGTATAAATTGCGCCATGAGGTGTCAAGTCGGCGACGTTCTCGTGCAAGAATTGTCTTTTCTTCTGTGGCATTCGCCCAGCTACCTCCTATTCTTTGGACACTCCTCTGGGATGGGTGTCATTAAAGTTGCGTCTTCTGGCACCGAGCTGACATGTACCTAGACAAACCTCACCTAACTACCTTCCGGCTCGACACCTGTCCGACAAGTGACAAGTTGGTCACTGAGGTGGAGTGGTGGCTAGGTAGTGGGATCTTGCCGGGTGCGGAGCTTGCCGGGCCATTGCAAGCTTGCTCGCAAGAATCTTGCCAACAACTCCAGCCTTAGTCTTCTGCTTTCTTGACTGTTGGCTTGGATGTCTTGTTCTGGTCATGTATTCAGCTTGAGTTGTCCTCCAACAAGACTTTCCATCGGGAAGGCTACAACTGCCTATGCATAAGTGTGGGGTACTAAAGTACCCAAACATTGGTACACCGACAATGTTGGACAAGGAAGACAACATAATGAGTTACGTTTGCTTACATTCACATAGAAGCTAAATTGTTATGGATCCTCCAACATGTGGTGCTTGCTTAGGATATTTTGCTAGCCAAAAATTTGCACTAAGTGGAGATACTACTTTTGCATCCAAATCCATTAAACCTAGCCATATCTACCTATGGATTGAATAAGATCCTTCAAGTAAGTTGTCATCAGTGCAAAAAGCAATAACAATTGCTCTTGGATATGTATGATCTTTATTGGAAGGCAAAATAAGCTTTATATGATCTTGTGATGGTGAAGAAATAAAAGCGACAGACTGCATAATAAATGTCGCTATCACAAGGGGCAATATAGAGTGACGTTCATTACCATTAAGAGCATGCACATCCAAAAATAAAAAGTGCAGGACAACCTCTGCTTCCCTTTGCAAAGGCCCTATCTTTTACTTTTCTATATTTACTTTCTGCTCTATTTACTATGTACTTGGCAAGCATCATGTGACGGGGAAAGATCCAGGCATATATATCCAGTAGGATGTAGGTGATCATTAGTTATTATTATTGACATCATCCTAGAGATAACTAAGTTGGGTGGTGAAAAAATATATATAAATCCCCAACTTCCTATTTGTTTGACTCAAACCTTTTGCTCTCTAAATATTATGCGAGTGTCAGCAATCATGGAAGACTAAATGACAGTTGAGTATGTGAACTTGCTACACAAAGCTTTTACATAGACTCTTTCTGAAAATATGATGGATTCTGATTGTTTCAATGACTAAGATCATAGTTTGCTAGTTTCCAATAAATTTAAGGTTCATACTTTAGTTTCCGAGGGAATTATTACTTTAGCATGAGAAGTTATAAGATGATATTTTGCTGCTATGATAATGATCATGATGCTTTCATGTCCATATCCTGTTTATATTGGTACCTCTCTCTCTAAACATATGGTCATGATTATCTATTTTGGCTTTCGCTTCAGGACAAGCGAGGTCTAAGCTTGGGGGAGTCGATACATCCATTTTGTATCAAGTTTTCCTAATGTTATTTATTATATTTTGGAGTTTCATTTCATTTTATGATGCAATTCTTATGCCTTTTCTCTCTTATTTTGCAAGTTTCACATGACGAGGGAGATTGCCGGTAGCTGGAATTCTGGACGAGAAAAGGTTACAAAAGAGATAGCTATTCTGCACAACTCCAAATGAGCAGAAAAGTTATGGAGATTTATTCTGGAATATATAAAAGATATTAGCGGAAGAAATACTAGAAGGGGCCCACCAGGAAGCGACAAGTCTAGGGGCATGCCCTACCCTCCAAGTCGCACCCCTTGAGCTTGTGGGCCCCCAGGTAGGCCTCCGGTGTCCATCTTCTGCTATATGAGGGGTTTTGACCTAGAAAAATCATAAGAAGACTTTCGGGATGAAGCGCCATGGTCCAGAGGATGAACCTAGGCGGGAGCACTTTTGCTCTCCGGCGGAGCGATTCCGCTGGGGAAACTTCCCTCCGGGAGGGGGAAATCGAATCCATCGACATCACCAATGATCCTCTCATCGTGGGAGGACCAATCTTAATCAACATCTTCACCAGCACCATCTTATCTCAAACCTTAGTTACCTCTTGTATCAATCTTTGCGTAAAAACCTCAGGTTGGTACTTGTGGGTCACTAGTAGTGTTGATTACATCTTGTAGTTGATGCTAGTTGGTTTATTTGGTGGAAGATTATATGTTTAGATCCTTAATGATATTTAACACTCCTCTGATCTTCAACATGAATATGATTTGTGAGTAGTTACTTTTGTTCTTGAGGGTATGGGAGAAGTCTTGTTATAAGTAATCATGTAATGTTGGTATTCGTTCAATATTTTGATGATATGTATGTTGTTGCTTCCTTTAGTGGTGTCATGTGAACGTCGACTACATGACACTTCACCATACTTGGGTCTAAGGGAAAGCATTGTGGAGTAATAATTAGATGATGGGTTGCTAGAGTGAGAGAAGCTTAAACCCTAATTTATGTGTTATTCTGCAAGGGGCAGATTTGGATCCATTTGTTTCATGCTATGGTTAGATTTATCTTAATTCTTCTATCGTACTTGCGAATGCTTGCGAGAGGGGGTAATCATAAGTGGGTTGCTTGTTCAAGTAAGAACAACACCCAAGCACCGGTCCACCGACATATCAAATTATCAAAGTAGCGAACGTGAATCAACTAAACATGCTGAACGTAACTTGATGATAATTCACATGTGTCCTCGAGAGCACATTGCTTATTATAAGAGTACTTTACGTCTTGTACTTTGCTATAAAAAGGATTGTGCCACCTTGATCCACCCTTGGTACTTTTGTTAATTGTTACTTGTTATGAATTATCTTGCTAAAATCTATCTATCATTGTTACTTATAACACTTCCAGAGAATACCTTGCATAAAACCGCTTGTCATTTCCTTCTGCTCCTCGTTGGGTTCAACACTCTTACTTATAGTAAGGACTACGATTGATCGCCTATACTTGTGGGTCATCAACCATAATCATGCATTTTGAGTAAGCAAGCATTAAGAAGTAACATGAGCATGATACAGTATTCTATATTCATAACACCTTCGAGGCTGAGTCCGACCAAGAGTAGGAGGTGGGACACTAAGGTAGCCATGTTTGACGGGGTATAGGAGATGACATAAGGATGTTCCCACGTCTGGCGAAGAGCATGATGTGGGACACAGACGTGCCCACGCCAACAAAGATTTAGACTAGTGTAACTTTTGCAATGTAAAATAATCCCTATATTCATGAAAATGTCATGTCCGCTTTTATTTGATGAGCTGGGTTTGATGGTGATACGTTTCCAAAGTATCTATAATTTTTGATTATTCCATGCAATTATATTATCAGCTTTGGATGTTTTATATGCATTAATATGCTATTTTATATTATTTTTAGGACTAAATTATTAACCCAATGCTTAGTGTTACTTTCTGTTTTTCCTTGTTTTTAGCTTTCACAGAAAAGGAATATCAAACGGAGTCCAAACGGAATAAAACTTTACGATGATTTTTCTTGGACCAGAAGACACCTACAAGACTTGGAGTGGGGGTGAGGGAGTCCTGGAATGAGGGGTCCTCATGTGGTCGGATAACTCGTGGTGGGCCGGATGGGTGAGCCGTGAAGATCATTGTTGAAGATAGTATCTCGTATCCGGATAGGACTCCTGTATTCGTATAATGGCAAGTTTTAGGTTCGGGTGTAATATTTCCTTCCTCTGCAAGATGGCTATGTACAAACCCTAGGCCCATACGGTGCATATATAAACTGGAGGGTTTAGTCCGTAGAGGCTAATAGAGAATCACAAAATCCTCATAGGCTAGACTCTAAGGTTTAGCTGTTACGATCTTGAGGTAGATCAACTCTTGTAATCATATTCTTCCATATTAATATAGCAGGAAGTAGGGTATTACCTCGATCGAGAGGACCTGAACCTGGGTAAACATCGTGTCCACAACCTCCTGTTACCATCAATCCTCAGACACATAGTTCGGGACCCCCTACCCGAGATCCGCTGGTTTTGACACCAACATTGGTGCTTTCATTGAGAGTTCCACTATGTCGTCGGCCAAAGGACGGATGGATCGCATCATCAACCACGACGGCAACACCGAGGGAATTTTCCCTCACGGACAACCTTTTGTGTTAGACGGCTTCATGCTTCGTGCCAACACTGAAGGCCACCTCGAGCAGGTTGAGAGCTACGCCCCTGGCCATAAAGTCAGGTTTGGAAGCTTAAACTACGTTACTGATATCAGTGGAGACCTGATCTTCGACGGATTTGAGCCCACAACGACCTCTCCCTGCCACCACGATGAACACGACCTAACTCTATCATCGGATCAGGAAATAGCACCTACAACAGTTCTGGCCCTAGATCTGGAACAGATCGCGTCACCCGAGGACGGGAAGCTCAACCCCGCCGCGGAAGCCGCAAACTCAACGGCGTTGGAGCCGCACACGGACCCAACTTCGAGCGGGATCTGTGTTACCAGAACTACAGACTCATTTCCGGCCTTAGGTTCCGAATCATGCGCATCTGCGCCCTTCAAGCTCGATCAGGCGTCTATCGCCGAATTTAGTGTTGCATATATCTTCCAGCACTCACCCTTTGGCGACATGTTGAAATCGTTAAAATCCCTCTCCTTAGCTGGGGACGCACAGCCGAATTATATCCGGTTCGAACTAGAGGCCGATGGAGAATTTTTCTCCCCACTCACCACCCACTTGGTAGCCACGGTCGAAGAGGTAACCGATCTACTTGACTACGCTTCTGAAGACTTCAAAGGGATGGACCTCGAAGCCGAAGCAGATCCAGATCAAAGCCGGCCCATAACCGGGCGGTGGATAGCTACGTCTCCATACGACGTGTATATGATGGATACACCTAAGGAGAAGGAGGGCGACGGCGAAGACGATCCCTTAAAGGACAAGCCTGTCGAAGAACCTCCCAAACACCGGCGTCCAAAGCGCCGAACTAAATCCCGTAAAGGAAAAGATAGCAACACTATCACCACCGACGGTGACAGTCCGGAGCAAGCCGAAGACCCCATAGACCCAGTGATGGAGCAGGACGAGCGAGAGGACGATGAACATAGTCTGAAACCGCTGTCTGATGACAGCGATGCCGAAGACAGTAATTATGAACCTGTCTCCAAAGAGGATGTTAGCCTGGCGATGACGAATACATCGTCACAGAAGAACCCTTAGAACAAAAGTGCTTCCATCGGAGGCTATTGCCACCACAAGGAGCCTGAAAAAGCAGCAGCGGCAGCTTCGAGCCGCACATGACACGCTCAATGATAGATGGAATGAAGTGCTAGATGCTGAGCAAAAACATGGCTACAATCGCCAAACCAAAGGCTATCCTAAGCGTAACTGCTGCTCGAATTCGACGACGGGGCCGCTACGCCCATACCGCCGAAAAATAACACCGCTGATAAGCCGGACTGACCACCTCGTGGACGGGACAGAGTGTCTAGCAACGCCGTGCACAAGCCTGCACCCCCTCCCCGTAAAGGAAAGGAGGATGCGGCTCAAGTCCGGAAACATGATTTGCGTGAGGACCTTAATAAAAAGGCTAGCAAGACCATATCCATCTACGGATCTAGGGACCGGGCTCCCGCACAGGACGGCGGCTATCAAGCCAATTGCACCGGTCATATACCAGTTCGGGGTCAATACCGAACATCACAACCATCAGACATACGCCATGATATAGCAAAATACAGAGGCGCCTCACACCCTCTATGCTTCACCGATGAGGTGCTGGATCACGATTTTTCAGAAGGGTTTAAACCCGTGAACATCGAGGCGTACGATGGAATGACGGATCCTGCCGTCTGGATAGAAGACTTCATCCTTCATATCCACATGGCTCGCGGAGATGATCTCCACGCCATTAAATACCTACCACTGAAGCTGAAAGGACCAGCTTAGCACTGGCTAAACAGCCTCCCAGAGAACTCCATTGGGAGTTGGGAAGAACTTGAGGATGCTTTTCGGGCCAATTTTCAAGGGACCTATGTCCGCCCCCCCCCGGATGCTGACGATCTAAGTTACATCATCCAATATCCCGGGGAGTCAGCCCGCAAGCTTTGGAATCGGTTTCTCACTAAGAATAACCAAATCGTCGACTGTCCGGACGCCGAAGCCTTAGCGGACTTCAAGCACAGTGTCCGGGACGAATGGCTAGCCAAACACCTCGGACAGGAAAAGCCGAGGACAATGGTAGCCCTAACTGCACTCATGACCCGCTTTTGCGCGGGCGAGGACAGCTGGTTAGCTCGTAGCAGCTAGCACCAGCGACCCTGTAACATGTGAAGTCAGGGACGACAATGGAAAGCCACGACGAAACAAAAACAAACATCAAAATAATGCTGGAAGCCCAGATGATAGAACGGTAAACACTGGATTCAGCGGCTCCAGACCCGGCCAACAGAAGAAGCCATTTAAAGGCAACAAAGATGGTCCATCTAGCCTGGACAAAATATTAGATAGGCCCTGCCAAATCCATGGAACCCTGAGACGTCCATTTTGCATCATGCTTATATGTTGATATTTATTGCATTATGGGATGTTCTTACATGTTTTGTCACAATACTTATGCCTTTTCTCTCTTATTTTACAAGGTTTACATGAAGAGCGAGAATGCCGACAACTGGAATTCTGGGCTGGAAAAGGATCAAACTCTGGAAACCTATTCTGCACAACTCCAAAAGCCCTGAAACTCAACAGAATGCCATTTCAGAAAATATAAAAAATATCCGGCGAAAGAAGTCCACGAGGGTAGGGGGCGCGCCCCCTGCCTTGTGGGCCAGGAGGAAGGCCCCCGATGCCCATCTTCTCCTATATGAGCTGTTTTGACCTAGAAAAAATCAGAAGGAGGCTTTCGGGACCAGACGCCGCCGTCTCGAGGCGGAACCGAGGCAGAAACCAATCTAGGGCTCCGGCAGAGCTGTTCTGCCGGGGATACTTCCCTCTGGGAGGGGGAAATCGTCACCGCCGTCATCACCAACAACTCTCCCATCTTGGCGAGGGCTATCTTCATCAACATCTTCACCAGCACCATCTCCTCTCAAACCCTAGTTCATCTCTTGTATCCAATCTTTGTACCCAAACCTCAGATTGGTACCTGTGGGTTGCTAGTAGTGTTGATTACTCCTTGTAGTTGATGCTAGTTGGTTTATTTGGTGGAAGATCATATGTTCAGATCCATTATGCATATTAATATCCCTTTGATCATGAACAATATTATGTCTTGTGAGTAGTTACTTTGGTTCCTGAGGACATGGGAGAAGTCTTGCTATTAGTAGTCATGTGAATTTGATATCCGTTCGATATTTTGATGAGATGTATGTTGTCTCTCCTCTAGTGGTGTCATGTGAACGTCGACTACATGGCACTTCACCATTATTTGGGCCTAGAGGAAGGCATTGGGAAGTAATAAGTAGATGATGGGTTGCTAGAGTGACAGAAGCTTAAACCCTAGTTTATGCGTTGCTTCGTAAGGGGCTGATTTGGATCCATATGTTTCAGACTATGGTTAGGTTTACCTTAATACTTCTTTTGTAGTTGCGGATGCTTGCATTAGAGGTTAATAATAAGTGGGAGGGTTGTCCAATTAAGGGCAGCACCCAAGCACCGGTCCACCCACATACCAAGTTATCAAAGTACCGAACGCGAATCAGACGATCGTGATGAAAACTAGCTTGACGATAATTCCCATGTGTCCTCGGGAGCGCTTTCCTTTATATAAGAGTTTGTCCAGGCTTATCCTTTGCTACAAAAAGTATTGGGCCACCTTTCTGCACCTTATTTACTTTTACCTTTTGTCACTTGCTACCAATTATCTTTTCACAAAACTATCTGTTACCTATAATTTCAGTGCTTGCAGAAAATACCTTACCGAAAACTGCCTATCATTTCTTTCTGCTCCTCGTTGGGTTCGGCACTCTTACTTATCGAAAGGACTACGATAGGTGCCGTACACTTGTGGGTCATCAAGACTCTTTTCTGGCGCCGTTGCCGGGGAGTGAAGCGCCTTTGGTAAGTGGAATTTGGTAAGGAAAAATTTATATAGTGTGCTGAAATTTACTGTCACTTGTTACTATGGATCAAAATCCTTTAAGGGCATTTTCGGTGTATCTTCACCCCGACCAGAAGAGCAAAGAGTTGCTCCTCGACCTACTACACCTATTAAAAATGTTTGCTTTGAGATTCCTTCGGGTATGATAGAGAAACTTCTTGAAAATCGCTTTACAGGAGACGAAACACTGCATCCCGACTTACACCTAATCTATGTGGATGAAGTTTTTGGATTGTTTAAGCTTGAAGGTATGTCCGAGGATGTTATCTAGAAGAAGGTATTCCCTTTATCTTTGAAGGGAGATGCATTGACGTGGTTTAGGCTATGCGATGATATGGGATCATGGAACTATAATCGTCTGAAGTTGGAATTTCATCAGAAGTTCTACCCTATGCACCAGGTTCATCATGATCGTAACTATATTTATAATTTCTGGCCTCGCGAAGGAGAAATCATCGCTCAAGCTTGGGGGAGGCTTAAGTCAATGTTATATTCATGCCCCAATCATGAGCTCTCAAGAGAAATGATCATTCAAAATTTTTATGCTCGGCGTTCTCTTAATAATCGCTCCATGCTCGATACTTCTTATTCTGGCTCTTATATGATGAAGACTATTGACTTCAAATGGGATTTATTAGAAAGAGTTAAACACAACTCTGAAGATTGGGATCTCGATGAAGGTAAGGAGTCTGGTATGACCCCTAAGTTTGATTGTGTTAAAGCGTTTATGGATACCGATGTTTTCCGTGAGTTTAGCACTAAATATGGACTTGACTCTGAGATAGTAGCTTCTTTCTGTGAATCTTTTGCTACTCATGTTGATCTCCCCAAGGAGAAGTGGTTTAAATACCATCCCCTATTGAAGTAAAAGTAGTTGAACCTATTAAAGTTGAAGAAAAGACTATCACTTATAATGTTGATCTTGTTATACCTACTACTTATATTGAGAAACCACCTTTCCCTGTTAGGATAAAGGATCATGCTCAAGCTTCAACTGTAGTCCGTAAGAGTAATACCAGAACACCTACACCTTCTGAGCAAATTAAAGTTGAACCTAGTGTTGCTATGGTTAAAGATCTCTTGGTAGAAGATTTAGATGGACATGTTATTTATCTCCAAGAAGAGTCTGCTAGAATAGCCAAACCCAATGCTAGGAACAAACATAGACCTGTTGTGGGCTTGCCTGTTATCTCTGTTAAGATAGGAGATCATTGCTATCATGGTTTATGTGACATAGGTGCTAGTGCGAGTATTATCCCTTTTGATTTGTATAACAAAATTATGCATGATATTGCACCTGTTGAGTTAGAAGGGATTGATGTTACTATTAAGCTTGCTAATAGAGACACTATTTCACCAGTTGGGATTGTTAGAGATGTTGAAGTCTTGTGTGGGAAGGTTAAATACCCTGCTGATTTTCTTATTCTTAGTTCCCCACAAGATGAATTCTGTCCCATTATATTTGGTAGACCCTTCTTGAATACTGTTAATGCCAAGATAGACTGCGTGAAATATATTGTCATTGTTGGATTAGGGGATATGTCTCATGATTTTAACTTTGCTAAATTCCATAGACAACCCCTTGAAAAGGCACCACCCAGTAAGGATGAAGTTATTGGTCTGGCTTCTATTGCCGTGCCACCTAATGACCCTTTAGAACAATACTTGCTAGACCATGAAAATGATATGCATATGAATGAGAGAAGGGAGATAGATGAAATATTCCTTACACAGGGACCCGTATTGAAAAACAACTTGCCTGTTGAAATCCTAGGGGATCCTCCTCCACCCAAGGGTGATCCCGTGTTTGAACTTAAACCTTTACCTGATAATCTTAAGTATGTTTATCTTGATGAGAAGAAGATATATCCTGTTATTATTAGTACTAACCTTTCAGAGCAGGAAGAAGAAAAACTATTGAAAACTCTGAAGAAGCACCGAGCTGCTATTGGATATACTGTGGATGATCTTAAGGGCATTAGTCCCACTATATGCCAACACAAGATAAAATTGGAAGAAAATGCTAAACCGGTTATTGATCATCAGCGACGGTTAAATCCTAAAATGAAAGAAGTGGTAAGGAAGGAAATACTAAAGCTTCTAGAGGCAGGTATTATCTATCCCGTTGCTGGTAGCCAGTGGGTAAGTCCTGTCCATTGTGTCCTTAAGAAGGGAGGTATGACTGTTGTTCCGAATGATAAATATGAATTGACCCCGCAAAGAATAGTTACAGGTTATAGGATAGTAATTGATTTCTGTAAGTTAAATAAAGCTACTAAGAAAGATCATTACCCCTTGCCATTTGTTGATCAAATGCTCGAAAGGTTATCCAAACATACTCATTTCTGCTTTCTAGATGGTTATTCTGGTTTCTCTCAAATACCTGTGTCAAAAGGGGATCAAGAAAAGACCACTTTTACTTGTCCTTTCGGTACCTTTGCTTATAGACGTATGCCTTTTGGTTTATGTAATGCACTTGCTACCTTTCAAAGATGCATGATGGCTATATTCTCTGATTTTTGTGAAAAGATTGTTGAGGTGCTCATGGATGATTTCTCCGTTTACGGAACTTCTTTTGATGATTGCTTAAGCAACCTTGATCGAGTTTTGCAGAGATGTGAAGACACTAACCTTGTCTTGAATTGGGAGAAGTGCCACTTTATGGTTAATGAAGGCATTGTATTGGGACATAAAATTTCTGAAAGAGGTATTGAAGTTGACAAAGCTAAAGTTGATGCTATTGAAAAGATGCCATGCCCAAAGGACATCAAAGGTATACGAAGTTTCCATGGTCACGCGGGGTTTTATAGGAGGTTCATAAAGGACTTCTCCAAAATCTCTAGGCCTCTGACTAATCTTTTAGAAAAAGATATTCCTTTTGTCTTCGATGATGATTGTCTAGAAGCATTTGAAGTACTTAAGAAAGCATTGATCTCTGCACCTATTGTCCAGCCTCCTGACTAGAATTTACCCTTTGAGATTATGTGCGATGCTAGTGATTATGCTGTAGGAGCTGTTTTAGGGCAAAGAGTTGATAAGAAATTGAATGTTATCCAGTATGCTAGTAAAACTCTAGATAGTGCCCAAATAAATTATGCCACCACCGAGAAAGAATTTTTAGCAGTTGTATTTGCTTGTGATAAGTTTAGACCCTACATTGTTGATTCTAAAGTAACTATTCACACTGATCATGCTGCTATCAAATACCTTATGGAAAAGAAAGATGCTAAGCGTAGACTTATTAGATGGGTTCTCTTGCTTCAAGAATTTGACTTGCATATTATTGATAGAAAGGGAGATGAGAACCCCGTAGTAGATACCTTGTCTAGGTTAGAGAATATACTTGATGACCCACAACCTATTGATGATAGCTTTCCTGATGAACAATTAGCTGTCATAAATACTTCTCGTACTGCTCCATGGTATGCTGAATATGCTAATTATATTGTTGCTAAGTTTATACCTCCTAGTTTCACATACCAGAAAAAGAAAAAGTTCTTCTATGATTTGAGACATTACTTCTGGGATGACCCACATCTTTATAAAGAAGGAGTAGATGGTATTATTAGACGTTGTGTACCTGAGCATGAACATGAAGAGATCCTACGCAAGTGCCACTCCGAGGCTTATGGAGGACACCATGCGCGAGATAGAACTGCACACAAGGTATTGCAATCTGGTTTTTATTGGCCTACTCTCTTCAAGCAAGCCCGTAAGTTTGTCTTATCTTGTGATGAATGTCAAAGAATTGGTAATATTAGTAGACATCAAGAAATGCCTATGAATTATTCACTTGTTATTGAACCATTTGATGTTTGGGGCTTTGATTATATGGGACCGTTTCCTGCCTCTAATGGGTACACACATATTTTAGTTGCTTTTGATTACGTTACTAAGTGGGTAGAAGCTATTCCAACTAGTAGTGCTGATCATAACACATCTATTAAGATGCTTAAGGAAGTTATATTTCCGAGGTTTGGAGTCCCTAGATATCTAATGACTGATGGTGGTTCACACTTTATTCATGGTGCTTTCCGTAAGATGCTTGCAAAGTATGATGTCAACCATAGAATTGCATCCCCCTATCACCCACAGACTAGTGGTCAAGTAGAACTAAGTAATAGGGAGTTGAAACTAATCCTGCAAAAGACAGTTAATAGGTCTAGGAAGAATTGGTCCAAGAAACTAGATGATGCATTATGGGCCTATAGAACTGCATACAAAAATCCTATGGGTATGTTTCCATATAAGATGGTATATGGAAAGGCTTGTCACTTACCTCTTGAGCTAGAACATAATGCATATTGGGCTATCAAAGAGCTCAATTGTGATTTCAAACTTGCCAGTGAGAAGAGGTTATTTGACATTAGCTGTCTCGATGAATGGAGAACCCAAGCTTACGAGAATGCCAAACTGTTTAAAGAAAAAGTTAAAAGATGGCATGACAAAAGGATACAAAAGCGTGAGTTTAACGTAGGTGATTATGTCTTGTTATTCAACTCTCGTTTAAGATTTTTTGCAGGAAAACTTCTCTCCAAGTGGGAAGGACCATACGTTATCGAGGAGGTCTATCGTTCCGGTGCCATAAAAATCAACAACTTCGAAGGCACAAATCCGAAGGTGGTGAACGGTCAAAGAATCAAACATTATATCTCAAGTAATCCTATAAATGTTGAAACCAATATTATTGAAACCGTAACCCCGGAGGAATACATAAGGGACACTTTCCAGAATGATTCAGCCTCCAAAAAGGAAGAGGTATGTGATACGGTAAGTAAACCGATTCCAAAACAGTTTTAAAGGGAAATTTTCTCCGTTTTGGAATATTTAGAAAGATAAAAAAATAAGAAGCAGTCCAGAGGGGACACGAGGCATCCACGAGGGTGGAGGGTGCGCCCCCTGCCTCGTGGGCACCCCGTGTGTCCCCTGGACTCCGTTTTCTTGTGGGTTACTCCTTTTGGTCGGTAAAAATTCATTATATATACTCCCGAAGGTTTGGACCTCTGTATCACGCAAAAATCCTCTGTTTTCGTTTCGAGCTGATGTTTTTGACAGATCTAGATCATCATGGCGTCCTCCAACACCCCCAAGGACAAGTTCTTCGAGAAGGTCATCAACCCCTACCTTGCGGAGGTGCTGCATGCTACCTCTTGAGCTTGCATTGTATTCCCTCGAAGAGGAAAGGGAGATGCAGCACAGTAGCACAAGTATTTCCCTCAGTTTTTGAGAACCAAGGTATCAATCCAGTAGGAGACCACGCGCCAGTCCCTCACACCTGCACAAACAAATAAGAACTTCGCAGAACCCACGATAAGGGGTTGTCAATCCCTTTACGGTGACTTACGATAGTGAGATCTGATAGAGGTGATAGTTTATATTTTTGGTATAGAAACAGAAAGTAAAGAAAGCAAATAAACAACGGTGACAGAAATTGGCTAGTTGACGGAAAAGTAATATGATAAAGATAGGCCCGGAGGCCATAGTTTTCTCTAGTGGCTTCTCTCATGATAGCGGTATTCTACGGCGGATAAACAAATGACTGTCGAGCAATTGATAGACAAGCGAATAATTATGAGACTATCTAGGCATGATCATTTTATATAGGCATCACGTCCGAGACAAGTAGACCGACTCCTGCCTGCATCTACTACTATTACTCCACACATCGACCGCTATCCAGCATGCATCTAGTGTATTGAGTTCATACGAACAGAGTAACGCCTTAAGCAAGATGACATGATGTAGAGGGATAAACTCAAGCAATATGATGAAAACCCCATCTTTTTATCCTCGATGGTAACAATACAATACGTGCCTTGCTGCCCCTACTGTCACTGGGAAAGGACACCGTAAGATTGAACCCAAAGCCAAGCACTTCTCCCATTGCAAGAACTATAGATCTAGTAGGCCAAACCAAACCAATAACCAAATATCTTTCCTAGATAACCTTGATCATAAACTCACAATTCATTGGATCTCGACAAACACACCGCAAAAAGAGATTACATCGAATAGATCTCCTCGAAGACCGAGGAGAACTTTGTATTGAGATCCGGAGAGAGAGAAGAAGCCATCTAGATACTAGCTATGGACCCGAAGGTCTGTGGTAAACTACTCACAACTCATGGTGAGGGTGATGATGATGATGATGAAGGCCTCTGTGATGGATCCCCCTCCCGGAATACGCTCCAAGATGGGATCTCCATGGGAACAGCAGCTACGGCGGTGGAATTAGGGTTTTCTCTCTGCGTACGGAGTTTCTGGGGTACATAGGCATATATAGGAGGAAGAGGGGCACCAGGGGCCACGGGACCTGCCCTCGAGGCAGGGGGCGCGCCCTAGGAAGGGGGCACGCCCCCCACCCTCGAGGGTGGGCCCCCTGTCCTCTGGCTTGGCCCCGAAGTTTATCTCGCGTGATTTCCTCCAAAAATATCTCCTGCGAAGGTTTCATTTCGTTTGGACTCTGTTTGATATTCCTTTTCTGCAAAACCATGAAATAGGCAAAAAACAACAATCTGGACTAGGCCTTTGGGTTAGTAGGTTAGTCCCAAAAATGATATAAAAGTGAATGATAAAGCCCATTAAACATCTAAGACTTCATACATAATAGCATGGAACAATAAAAAAATTATAGATACGTTGGAGACGTATCAAGCATCCCCAAGCTTAATTCCTGCTCGTCCTCGAGTAGGTAAATGATAAAGAAAGAATTTTTGATGTGGAATGCTTACCAATATAGTTTTTCAATGTAATTCTCTTAATTGTGGCCTGAATATTGACATCTGAAAGATTCAAGATAAAAGTCTATATTGACATAAGAAATAACAATACTTCAAGCCATACTATCTAAGGAATCACGTCTTCTCAAAATACTATGGCCAAAGAAAGTTATCCCTACAAAGTCATATAGTGTTGGCTATGCTCCCTTGCTATCACACAAAATATTCATATCATGCACAACCCCGATTTCAGCCAAGCATTTGTTTTCATGCTCTATCTTTTCAAACCTTTCAACTTTCACGCAATACATGAGCGTGAGCCATGGATATAGCACTATGGGTGGAATAGAGGTGGTTGTGGACAAGACAAAAAGAGGAAGATAGTCTCACATCGACTAGGCGTATCAACGGGCTATGGAGATGCCCATCAATAGATATCAATGTGAGTGAGTAGGGATTGCCATGCAACGGATGCACTAGAGCTAAATATGATTGAAAGCTCAACAAAAGAAAATAGTGTGTGTGCATCCAACTTGCTTGCTCACGAAGACCTAAGGCATTTGAGGAAGCCATCGTTGGAATATACAAGCCAAGTTCTATAACGAGAATTCCCACTAGTATATGAAAGTGACTAAGCACGAGACTCTCTACAATGAAGAGCATGGTACTACTTTGAAGCACAAGTGTGGAAAAAGATAGTAGCAATTGTCCCTTTTTTCTTTTTTCTTTTTTTGGGCCTTTTTTTGGCCTTTCTTTTTTTTTCCTTTTTTTGCGGAGGGGCTTTATAGATTCAGCCTTTCCTCCCATGGGACAATGCTCTATAAATGATGATCATCACACTTTCATTACAACACAAGATTACAACTCAATACTACAACAACAAAGTATGACTCTATGTGAATGCCTCCGGTGGTGTACCGGTATGTGCAATGAAACAAGAGTGACATGTATAAAAATTATGCATGGTGGCCTCGCCACAAAGACGATGTCAACTACATGATCATGCAATGGCAATATGACAATATGATGCGTGTCATATAAACGGAACGGTGGAAAGTTGCATGGCAATATATCTCGGAATTGCTATGGAAATGCCATGATAGGTTGGTATGGTGGCTGTTTTGAGGAACAATATGGTGGCTGTTTTGAGGAAGGACATATAGTGGGTTTATGGTACCGGCGAAAGTTGCGCGGTACAAGAGAGGCTAGCATTGGTGGAAGGGTGAGAGTGCGTATAATCCATGGACTCAACATTAGTCATAAGAACTCATATACTTATTGCAAAAATCTACGAGTCATCAAAACAAAGTAATCAACGTATGCCCCTAGGGGGGAGGTTGGTAGGAGTTAACCATCGCGCGCCCCCGACCTCCACACAAAGGTTGACACTCTACAAATACATCATGCTTTAACTTAGTCACACAACGGTTCACCATACGTGCATGCTACGGGAATCACCAACCTTAACACAAATATTTCTCAATTTCATAATTACTCCACTAGCATGACTCTAATATCACTATCCTCATGTCTCAAAACAATTATCAAGCATCCAACATCTCTTCCTACTCAATGCACTTGATGGGAATTTTTTTACTACATTGACATTGGATGTTTATCATGTGAAGACTAGTTTCTTTAGCCTAAACACTTTACCATGCTGTTTTAATAGACTCTCAAATAGATCTAAGTGAATCATGAGATTCCAACAATTTCTACAAAATATTACCACCACCGTGCTCTAAATGATATAAGTGAAGCTCTAGAGCCAAAACTATTCAACTCAAAAGATATAAGTGAAGCACATAGAGTGTTCTAACAATTTACAGGGCATAATTAACTCTCTTAAATAGGTGTGTCCAGCAAGGATGATTGTGGAAAACTAACAAGCAAAGACTAAAATTATACAAGACGCTCCAAGCAAAACACATAACATGTTGCGAATAAAAATATAGCTACAAGTATAGTTACCGATGGATGAAGACGAAAGAGGGGATGCCTTCCCGGGGCATCCCCAAGCATATGATTTTGATTATCTTGAATTTACTTGGGGTGACATGGGCATCCCCAAGATTAGGCCTTTGCTACTCCTTGTTCCATAGTCCATCAAAGAAATACTCAAAACTTGAAAACTTCACAACACAAAACTTAGACAAAAATTATCGTGAGCTCCGTTAGTAAGAGAAAGCAAACCACCACTCAAAGGTACAGAAAGGAATTCATTCATTGTTTATATTGGTGTTAAACCTACTGTAATCCAAGTTCTCTATGGTTCATATCCTCCAATATTACTCATAGATGCATTGGAATAAGCAAACAACACACAAAAAACAGAATCTGTCAAAAACAGAATAGTCTGTAGTAATCTGCTGGGTTCGCCTACTTCTGGGATTCCAAAAAATTCAAACTAAATTGGTAAATTTGCGCAATTTATCTACCAATCAGCAGAAAAAAGAATTAACTAAAAATCACGCTCGAGTAAAATCTGAAGAATACTTTAGCGAGCACTAACGATTCTGTTTTTCACAGCAAGATCATATAAACTTCACACAATCCTTACCAAAGGTTCTACATGGCACAAACACTAAACAAAACATGAAAACACATCTAATCAGAGGCTAGATGAAATATTTATTCGCTAACAGCAACAAAAACAAAAAACTTAAAATTGGGTTTCCTCACAACAAGCGCTATCGTTTTACGCCCCTAGCTAGGCACGATACAAGATAGATCTAGGTATTGTCATCTTTGGAAGGCAATCCATAAGTGGCTCTCATGATAGATTCATATGGTAATTTGATTTTCTTTCTAGGAAATTGTTCCATGCCTTTCCTTAAGGGAAATTGAAATCTAATATTTCTTTCCTTCATATCAATAATTGCACCAATCGTTCTAAGGAAAGGTCTACCAAGAATAATAGGACATGAAGGATTGCAATCTATATCAAGAACAATGAAATCTACGGGCACATAATTCCTATTGGCAACAATAAGAACATCATTAATTCTTCCCGTAGGTTTCTTAATAGCGGAATCCGCAAGATGCAAATTTAAAGAACAATCATCAAGCTCATGGAACCCTAGCAAATCACACAAAGGTTTTGGGATAGTGGAAACACTAGCACCCAAATTACATAAAGCATATCATTCATGATCTTTTATTTTTATTTTGATAGTAGGTTCCCATTCATCATAAAGCTTTCTAGGTATAGAGACTTCCAACTCAAGTAATTCTTCATAAGATTGCATCAAAGCATCAACTATATGTTTAGTGAAAGCTTTATTTTGACTATAAGCATGCGGAGAATTTAGCACGGATTGCATCAAGGAAATACAATCAATCAAAGAGCAATTATCATAATTGAACCCCTTGAAATCAAATGTAGTGGGTTCATCACTATGCAAAGTTTTAATCTCTTCAATCCCACTTTTAGCAATTTTAGCATCAAGATCTAATACTATTCTCATCAAGATTAATACTAGAAAACATGGATCTAATAGGAGACACATCAATAACTTTCAGATCTTCATCTTTATTTTCACGATAACTAGAAGAACATGATTTAATATAATCTTCTCTTTTAGCACGCATCCTAGCGGTTCTTTCTTTGCATTCATCAATGGAAATTCTCATGGCTTTCAGAGACTCATTGATATCATGCTTTGGTGGAATAGATCTAAGTTTCAAAGCATCAACATCAAGAGTAATTCTATCCATACTTCTAGCCAATTCATCAACTTTAAGCAATTTCCCTTCAAGCGAAGCATTGAAATTCTTTTGCGAGATCATAAACTCCTTAACACTAGTTTCAAATTCAGAAGGCATCTTTCCATAAGAGTTGTTGTAGGAATTACCAGAATTATTAGAGGAATTACTAGGAAAAGGCCTAGGATTAAAATTACCTCCATAAGCATTGTTACCAAAATTATTCCTACCAACAAAATTCACATCCAAAGATTCATTGTTATTCTCAATCAAAGTGGAAAAAGGCATATCATTAGGATCAGAAGAAGCACTCTTAGCAGCAAACAATTTCATAAGTTCATCCATCTTCCCACTCAAAACACTAATTTCTTCGATAGCATGCACTTTTTTACTAGTAGATCTTTCGGTGTTCCATTGAGAATAATTAACCATAATATTATCTAGGAGTTTGGTAGCTTCTCCTAAGGTAGTTTCCATGAAAGTGCCTCCGGCGGCCGAATCTAAAAGATTTCTAGAAGCAAAATTCAAGCCAGCATAAAAGTTCTGAATAATCATCCATAGATTCAAACCATGTGTAGGGAAATTATGTATCATTAATTTCATTCTCTCCCAAGCTTGTGCAACATGCTCATGATCTAGTTGCTTAAAATTCATAATATCGTTTCTAAGAGAGATGATCTTAGCAGGAGGGAAATACTTAGAGATAAAAGCATCTTTGCACTTATTCCACGAGTCAATAGTATTTCTAGGCAAAGAGGAAAACCAAGTTTTAGCACGATCTCTAAGTGAAAACGAAAACAACTTCAATTTAACAATATCGTTATTCGTATCCCTTTTCTTTTGCATATCACACAAATCAACAAAGTTGTTTAGATGGGTAGCGGCATCTTCACTAGGAAGGCCGGAGAATTGATCTTTCATAACAAGATTCAACAAAGCAGCATTGATATCACAAGATTCAGCATCAGTAATAGGAGCAATCTCTAATAAAATCATTGTTGTTGGTATTGGAGAAGTCACACAATTTGGTATTATTCTGAGCCATAGTGACAAGCAAGCAATCCAACACACACAAGCAAACAAGAAGCAAGCGAACGAGAAACACATGGTGGAAGAAGGGCGAATAAAACTGCAAAGGTGAAGTGGGGGAGAGGAAAACTAGAGGCAAATAAATGTAATGCGAAGGATAAGGGTTTATGATAGGTACTTGGTATATGACTTTTGCGTAAGCCTCCCCGGCAACGGCGCCAGAAATTCTTCTTGCTACCTCTTGAGCTTGTGTTGTATTCCCTCAAAGAGGAAAGGGATATGCATCACAGTAGCGTAAGTATTCCCTCAGTTTTTGAGAACCAAGGTATCAATCAAGTAGGAGACCACGCGCCAGTCCCTCGCACCTGCACAAACAAATAAGAACTTCGCATCCAACGGGATAAGGGGTTGTCAATCCCTATACGGTCACTTACGATAGTGAGATCTCATAGAGATGATAGTTTATATTTTTTGTATTTTTGGTATAGAAACAGAAAGTAAAGAAAGCAAATAAACAACATCGACAGAAATTGGCTAGTTGGCGGAAAAGTAATATGATAAAGATAGGCCCGGGGGCCATAGTTTTCTCTAGTGGCTTCTCTCATGATAGCGCTATTCTACGACGGGTAAACAAATTACTGTCGAGCAATTGATAGAAAAGCGAATAATTATGAGACTATCTAGGCATGATCATTGTATCTAGGCATCACATCCGAGACAAGTAGACCAACTCCTGCCTGCATCTACTACTATTACTCCACACATCGACGGCTATCCAGCATGCATCTAGTGTATTGAGTTCATACGAACAGAGTAACGCCTTAAGCAAGATGACATCATGTAGAGGGATAAACTCAAGCAATATGATGAAAACTCCATCTTTTTATCCTCGATCGCAAAATACAATACGTGCCTTGCCGCCCCTACTGTCACTAGGAAAGGACATCACAAGATTGAACCCAAAGCCAAGCACTTCTCCCATTGCAAGAACTATAGATCTAGTAGGCCAAACCAAACTAATAATTTGAAGAGACTTGCAAGGATATTATGAGAATACATAAAAAGTTCAGAGAAGAACCAAATATCTTTCCTAGATAACTTAGATCATAAACTCACAATTCATCAGATGTCGACAAACACACCGCAAAAAGAGATTACATCGAATAGATCTCCTCGAAGATCGAGGAGAACTTTGTATTGAGATCCGGAGAGAGAGAAGAAGCCATCTAGATACTAGCTATGGACCTGAAGGTCTATGGTAAACTACTCACAACTCATGGTGAGGGCGATGATGATGATGATGATGAAGGCCTCCGTGATGGATCCCCCTCCCGGAACAGGCTCCAAGATGGGATCTCCACGGGAACAGCAGCTACGGCGGTGGAATTAGGGTTTTCTCTCTGTGTACGGAGTTTCTGGGGTACATAGGCATATATAGGAGGAAGAGGGGCACCAGGGGCCACGGGGCCTGCCCTCGAGGCAGGGGGGCGCGCCCTGGGAAGGGGGGCGCGCCCCCACCCTCGAGGGTGGGCCCCCCTATCCTCTGGCTTGGCCCCGAAGTTTATCTCGCGTGATTTCCTCCAAAAATATCTCCTGCGAAGGTTTCATTCTGTCGGTGTACTAAGATAGGGGTACCTTAGCACCCCAACTTGTGCACGGGCAGTAGCAGCTTCCCGCGGCGGGGTCTACCACGTGCTTGCCGGAAAACTTTCTGGTCCCTATAAAACCATTCAAGAACAAAGTATACAAGACAGAAGATCAAGGCCCCGGCAAGTGGAGCTTGCCAGGAAGGCCGCACCAGGCTCAAGATTACCACATTAGCACAAGACCCTGGCAAGAGGAGCTTGCCAGGAAGGCCAAGGAATGCATACCTCAAGAGATGCCTCGGCGCATCATGCGCCCCGGCAGGGCCCGGGGAGCGACAAGCTTCCGGGCCCGACAAGGTCAAGACTCCGGCAATGTGCTTGCCGGGGGAGAGCTATGTTGTGTGCCCGCGCTCCAGCTCATCTGCCCACGCGTTGCCCTGGGGCCCTTCCAGGGACGCGTGGCGGAAGGCTGTGCAGCCTGGGGTACACGGTGGCAATCCACGGTGACGAGGCTACCGCCGTGTCGAATGGAGAAGCATGGACGGACACTTTTGGGGTCGACGGTGCCGGGCATTTAATGCCCTTGTCCCCCACTGTCTAAGTTAGGTGATGACCACTGTTCATCCACTGTTCTCGCACTGTTACAACTACCACCACAGTTACATTTTTGCCCTCCTCTACGTTGACACCTGTCGGTGACTCCTTGAGCTATAAAAGGAGGCCCATGCACAACGTAGAGAGGGTTCGAATCCTAAGCAACTCTCACGCTCGGTGTAGCTAGCACTGTAGCTCTTCAAGCTCCCGAGCTCAATACACCCAAGGCAGGAGTAGGGTTTTACGCGTCCGCGTGGCCCGAACCTGGGTAAACTGCCCGCGTGCTCTCCTCGATCTGCTCTTCGTGCTCCCTCCGCTCCCTTACCGCAACGTAGAAGGGGCTCCGGTCCCATAGGTGCTCGTGGGAGGACAGTTTCCCCCGACATCTTTGGCGCGCCAGGTAGGGGGCGTCGAGGTTCTGCGAACCTGATCCGGCGCTCACGCGGGCGCATTCTTCATCAACTTCTTCAGCTTCACCAACTTCATCAGCAACAGCATGGCTCCGAAGAAGAAGGCTTCGGAGGTCGCAGGCCCGTCTGCGTTGATTCCACCGCCACCAGAACCAACGGTGGGTGGAGGAGACGCCGGCGGAAGGGTGGTTGCCGGCGAGGAAACTCACGGCGTCACCAAATCCAAGGACAAGACGGACGACCGTGCCAATTCCAAGGCCTCGGTGTCCGTAGACGCGCCACGTCCATCTCAGCAGACGACAGGCCAGCAACGCCGTGGTACAGGAGGTACCATCCGCCTGCTGGGCCAAGGACAAACCGGAGGATCGCGGGACGCTCAAGGCCATCGTCCTGGCACGAGCAAGGCGCGGTCGCCGGGGCGAGAAACTGCTCCTTCTAACCCTGTTAGAAGTCCGAGCATATCTCGCTCCTCGCACCGCTCGCCACCGCTCCCCTCCTCTCCAGCAGAAGCTCTCGCAAGAGCGCAACTGCTCCTCGATTTCCCTCAAGCGGCAGACAAGGCCGAAGACTGGAGGGCAACGATCCAAAGTCTCATCACCTTCGCCAACAACGACACGCCGCAGCAGCCGGCGACATCGCGGCCACGGCAAGTCGAGCAGACGAAGGCTGATGGCGACAAGACCGCCGGGGGTGCGACGACCGTGCACTCCCCGCCGCGGAAGCAGAAGACGCCACCCCGCCGGATTAACGTCGACGACGACTCCACGGCGTCGTCGGATCCGCGGGCTCGTCGGGACCAGCGCCAAGTCCTCGACGATCGGCGGCAAGAAGATGCTCGGACGCGCATCGAGCGCCGACGAGAAACCAGGCGACAATCGGACCAACGCGCTGGGACCGCTGTCGACGCGTACGCGCCCGGTGAGCCAGGCGACTTGCCGTACGCGGCAGGTTGCCCTGCGTTCACCCGCGAGCTGCGGCGTGTCCAGTGGCCCAGCATGAAAAACTTCAAGCCCGACGTACCCGAGAAGTACAACGGCAAGACGCACCCCTCGGAGTTCCTCAGCATCTACACCATCGCGGTGCAGGCTGCCGGGGGGCGCGACGAGAAGATACTCGCCAACTACTTCCCGCTAGTGCTTAAGCCGAACGTCCGTTCTTGGCTTATGCACTTGCCGGAAGGCTCCATTTCTTCGTGGGCAGATCTGTGCCACCAATTTGTTGGCGCCTTCACGGGCGGCCACAAACCCGACGGCCAGGAGAGCGATCTCCACATCTTGGCCCAGAAGGAAGGAGAGTCCCTGCGCAAGTACATTCAACGATTCAGCCGCGTGCAACACAACATCCCCGACGTCCACCCAGTTGCGGTTATCAGCGCGTTCCACCAGAACGTGCGTAACCGCCGCATGCGAGAAGAGATGGCCATGACCAAGATACGGGATGTCAGCGAGCTCTACGCTCTGGCTGACAAGTGTGCGCGCGCCGAAGAGGGGAGGAAACTCCCCGGAGAGGATGCTGGCGCAGGAGGAAGCGACAGCGAGGATGCCGCCCCGGCAAAGAAGAGCCGACGGCGGAACAACAGAAGAAAGAAGAGCAAGGAAGTGCTGGTCGTCGAGCAGTCCGGCAAGGAGGCTCCCGCCAAGAAGGCACAGGCTGGCGGCTCCGGCAAGGAGCCTGTCCCTGTAGCGGCAGCCGACAAGCAGGACGGCTCCGACAAGCAATACTGCAAGATCCACCGCACCAAGGGCCACGACCTTTCCAACTACAAGCGAGTCGAGTACCTCGTCGAACAGCAGAAGGCTGAGTACGAGCGTCGCGACAAGGAGAAGGCCCAAGGTGGCGGGGGAGAGCCAAGCAAGAAGCGGCCATTCAATGGCCGGGGAGGGCGCCGCGGCAAGGCCAAGCAGCGGCAAGGTGATCGACCTCCCCGGGGCCGCGACAAGGACGAGGAAGAAGACGACGACGACGACACATTCCGTTTGGACTCCGTTTGATATTCCTTTTCTGCATAACCCTGAAATAGGCAAAAAACAACAATCAGGACTGGGCCTTTGGGTTAGTAGGTTAGTCCCAAAAATGATATAAAAGTGAATGATAAAGCCCATTAAGCATCTAAGACTTCATAAATAATAGCATGGAACAATAAAAAAATTACCAACGTATCACCGTACCACCCCAAAACAATGGAGTTGCATGAGGGGGTGCTGCACATCCGTGATGTTGAGGGGCCGAGGAGGACCGGAAGCGTGGAAACAAGTCTCAAAGCAATGGAGCAGCAAGTTTTCAAGTGCCAAGGTATGGTGGAACGAGGACTCAACGCCAACCCCGTGATGATCTCGGAGCTCGCCAACAACCTCAAGCTGGACTCAAGGATCTTTGGGGAAGCCATCTCCAATCTTCAAGAGAAGATCGAACATCTCCAAGCCCAGATCTATGACCTGCAAAACCAAAACTGTGAGAATGAATATAGATTCAAGAAGATGAGTTTGGCTGCAGACTTGACTATCCCGGAGACTCGATCATCCTTCTACGATGGTGAACCCATGCCTTGGAAGGTGGACAACAAGCCTAAATCATCGACAACTTCATCATCACCACCCCCGAAGAAGGAGACATAATCATATGGGTATGGGCACTCCCCTTGGCAACTACCAAGCTTGGGGGAGTGACCCCGGTATCGTATCACCATCAGTCCTACCTTTACCGTTTTACTTAGTTCGATCCTTTTGGTAGTATCACGATCTAGTAGAATAAAGTTAGCATGATCTAGTTGTGAGCTTTTGCTTTGTGAGCTTTACCATTTGCAATCGAGTCCGTGAGCTACATAATAAAGATTAGTGTTGAGTTAAGGGCTTGATTTCCTGACTTGGATCATGATAAAAAGAAATAAAACATAAAGAGTATCAAAGAGATCATATCGATCTTGTGGGAAGTAATGACTTCACATACAAGAGTATGATAAATAAAAGTTGTTGGGAGTTGACAAACATAGTCTTGGTCATTGTTGCAATTAATAGGAAGTAATAAAAGAAGAGAGGCTTCACATGCAAATATAATATCTTGGACATCTTTTATGATTGTGAGCACTCATTAAAGTATGACATGCTAAAGAGTTGATGTTGGACAAGGAAGACAACACAATGGGTTATGTCTTCTTATATCCGAAATAAAGTATATTGTCATGGATCATCCAACATGTTGAGCTTGCCTTTCCCCCTCATGCTAGCCAAAAATCCTTGCACTAAGTAGAGATACTACTTGTGTTTCCATATATCCTTAAACCCAGTTTTGCCATGAGAGTCCATCATACCTACCTATGGATTGAGAAAGATCCTTCCAAGTAAGTTTTCATGTTGCAAACTCGCTAAAATATGTATCATTTATAAGTGTGGGAGAAATTAGCTTTATACGATCTTGTGATATGGAAGTAATAAAAGCGACGGACTGCATAATAAAGGTCCTTATCATAAGTGGCAATATAAAGCGAAGTTCTTCTATGCTAAGACTTTGTGCATCCAACCATAAAAACACATGCTAACCTCTGCTTCCCACTGCGAAGGGCCTATCTATTATCCTTGTCTTATAAGTGTCAAGGTGAGATCCACCTTTCCTTTTTACATTTTATCCTTTGGCAAGCACATTGTGTTGGAAAGATCCTGACATATATACCCATTTGGATGTAAGTTTTCATGATCTATTACTGTTGACATTACCCTTGAGGTAAAAGGTTGGGAGGCAGCACCATAAGCCCCTATCTTTCTCTGTGTCCGGTTAAAACTCCATAAACATAAGTACTGAGTGAGTGTGAGCAATTGTGAAAGACTATATGATAGTTGAGTATGTAGGCTTATTGAAAAGCTCTTATATTGACTCTTTCCGATGTTACGATAAATTGCAATTGCTTCAATGATCGAGATCAAAGTTTGTTAGTTTCCAATGAAGTTTATGATTCATACTTGATATTGTGGATGAATTGTTACTCCAGCATAAGAATCATATGACTATATTAACATAAGTTGTTGTTATGAGAATGATCATGATGCCCTCATGTCCGTATTTTGTTTTTAACGACGCCTCTATCTCTAAACATGTGGACATATTTTTCGATATCGGCTTTCGCTTGAGGACAAGCGAGGTCTAAGCTTGGGGGATTTGATGCGTCCATTTTGCATCATGCTTATATGTTGATATTTATTGCATCATGGGCTGTTCTTACATGTTTTGTCACAATACTTATGCCTTTTCTCTCTTATTTTACAAGGTTTACATGAAGAGCTAGAATGCCGACAGCTGGAATTCTAGGCTGGAAAAGTAGCAAACTCTGGAAACCTATTCTGCACAACTCCAAAAGCCCTGAAACTCAACAGAACGCCATTTCAGAAAATATAAAAAATATCTGGCGAAAGAAGTCCACGAGGGGGGCCACCGGCTGTACACGAGGGTGGGGGGCGCGCCCCCCTGCCTCGTGGGCCAGCCGAAAGGCCCCCGATGCCCATCTTCTCCTATATGAGGTGTTTTGACCTGGAAAAAATCAGAAGGAGGCTTTCGGGACCAGACACCGCCGTCTCGAGGCGGAACCGAGGCGGAAAGCAATCTAGGGCTTCGGCAGAGCTGTTCTGTCGGGGATACTTCCCTCCGGGAGGGGGAAATCGTCACCGCCGTCATCACCAACAACTCTCCCATCTTGGGGAGGGCTATCTTCATCAACATCTTCACTAGCACCATCTCCTCTCAAACCCTAGTTCATCTCTTGTATGTAATCTTTGTACCCAAACCTCAGATTGGTACCTGTGGGTTGCTAGTAGTGTTGATTACTCCTTGTAGTTGATGCTAGTTGGTTTATTTGGTGGAAGATCATATGTTCAGATCCATTATGCATAGTAATATCCCTCTAATCATGAACAATATTATGTCTTGTGAGTAGTTACTTTGGTTCCTGAGGACATGGGAGAAGTCTTGCTATTAGTAGTCATGTGAATTTGATCTCCATTTGATATTTTGATGAGATGTATGTTGTCTCTCCTCTAGTGGTGTCATGTGAACGTCGACTACATGACACTTCACCATTATTTGGGCCTAGAGGAAGGCATTGGGAAGTAATAAGTAGATGATGGGTTGCTAGAGTGACATAAGCTTAAACCCTAGTTTATGTGTTGCTTCGTAAGGGGCTGATTTGGATCCATATGTTTCAGGCTATGGTTAGGTTTACCTTAATACTTCTTTTGTAGTTGCAGATGCTTGCATTAGAGGTTAATCATAAGTGGGAGGGTTGTCTAAGTAAGGGCAGCACCCAAGCACCGATCCACCCACATACCAAATTATCAAAGTACCGAACGCGAATCAGACGACCGTGATGAAAACTAGCTTGACGATAATTCCCATGTGTCCTCAGGAGCGCTTTCCTTTATATAAGAGTTTGTCCAGGATTGTCCTTTGCTACAAAAAGTATTGGTCCACCTTGCTGCACCTTATTTACTTTTACCTTTTGTCACTTGCTACCAATTATCTTATCACAAAACTATCTATTACCTATAATTTCAGTTGCCTGCAGAAAATACCTTACTAAAAACTGCCTATCATTTCCTTTTGCTCCTTGTTGGGTTCGACACTCTTACTTATCAAAAGGACTACGATAGATCCCCTAAACTTGTGGGTCATCACACCCCAGAAAAACCTGCAAACCATACCAACCGTAATTGTTGGGTTTTCAAGAAGGCCGGCAAGCTCAATGCCGAACACAAGGGGAAGGGACCTCAGAGCGAAGATGAGGATGGACCTCGCCAGCCGAATACAGGGGGACAGAAGAAATTCCCACCGGAGATCAAAATAGTGAACATGATATATGCCACTCATATCCCAAAGAGGGAGCGCAAGCGCGCACTCCGAGACGTCTATGCCGTCGAGCTTGTTGCCCCCAAATTCAACCCATGGTCGGCCTGTCCGATCACTTTCGATCGCAGGGATCACCCGACTAGTATCCGTCATGGGGGTTCGGCTGTCTTAGTGCTCGATCAAATAATCGATGGATACCATCTCACCTGAATCCTTATGGATGGCGGCAGCAGTCTCAATCTGATATATTAGGGCACTTTCCGCAAGATGGGGATCGACCCGTCAAGAATAAAGCCAAGCAGCACGACCTTTAAAGGAGTGACACCAGGCGTAGAAGCCCATTGCACGGGCTCTTTAAAATTGGAGGTCGTATTCGTCTCTCCTTATAACTTTCGAAGCGAAGAGTTAATCTTTGACATAGCTCCATTCCGAAGTGTCTATCATGCACTACTCGAAAGAACGGCCTTCGCCCGCTTTAATGCAGTCCCGCGTTATGCCTATCTAAAGCTTAAAATGCCTGGACCACGTGGCATCATCATAGTCAATGGAAATATGGAGTGCTTGCTCCGTACGGAGGAGGACACTGCGGCCTTAGCAGCCGAATTCCAAAACGGCCTATTCAAACCGGATAACCCATCGGTCGCGAACATAGGTAAACGTGTCCGGCATACGCCTCAGTGTGGCAGCTTAGATGAACCTAAGCTAGATTAGCAGCTACACCCCCATCGACTGCCCCATAAGGTGATAGCATATGTGCCCCGGGTACATAATTATGCCCTAAAAATCCCTTGGGCGACGCTGGGGGCACACTGCATACATATAGTCCATAGTTTGGCTCAACCCTATTCAGACTCTAAAATTACCTTTTAAGGTTCACTAAACGAAACAATCTTGTTTATGGCCACGCTGGATCTCTTTTCTTTTCCAGGTTTCTTTTTTTCTTTTCTTTTTTACACATTGCCATCACACTCCCCCTTCAAGGACACATTACAAAGGAGGAAACAGCGCAGACGTGCAGCAGGGACCCGTGCTAAGGTTTCTTTTTAGATTAAGACCCTGTGTAAACCTTTTTTCTCTTTCTTGTTTTATACCTTTCTGGCATGTAAAATGTCCAATAAAGTCATCGGCATTATCTCTAAGCTTACGGCTCGCCGTACTATAAAGGGATATTAATAGAGCAGCTTGATTCACATTATGTTCGGAGTTTTATTCACTCGCCATAAATGTTCTCACCCCACGTCAGACTGCCACATGTGCCTTGTCAACAGGGTCTATTACCAGGGGCTGTATTCAGCCCGGTATATATCGAAAAGTCCGAACACCTATAAGGAGTGTTCGGCTTCCTGGATATTTGCCTTATACGCATCAGTTCCAAATCATGTCTTGGGTCAATAGTTGGGTTGCCCGGCTCCGGTGCTTACACCTACGTTCCCGATTGTTCAGCTAGGGTGTAAAGGGAGAACTACTGGGATTGTACTTCTGGCTCGTCCGGTCAAGTACCTCAGTAGAGAAAGCCGAAACCTGACTGTCATGATAGGCGAGAACCTGGTCCGCAATCCGATGACTTAGTTCTATACTACGGTCGATAGAGATCTACCCTGTGTTATACGAATGGTTGTTTTTTTTGCCCAGACAGGTGGAATTGGATACCTTAATTAGGGAATATCATATTCGCACCAGGGGCTAGTACCTAGCCCCACTTGTCAAATGCATGTGGCTAAGTGAAAGCAATTACACCGCATAGTCTGATTGCCTTGTTCCCTCCACATACACCTCCTACACGGACCAATACGTTGGATAAAGAGTGTACATGCATATGACCGAACACCCCGGTACTATGTACATGGGGGCTGAAGTCGACGATCGGAAACTTTCTTATTTATATAAATAGGCACATAGGAGATAAAAGTCGCTCATAATATAATAGCGCAAACGTTATACACATCGGTTCATAAGCTTAAATCTCTACAACCAGATACAATTACTCAAAGATAACATCTTTTGAGCACTGGCCTTCTACAAGTCGGGCGCCTTCTATGACGTCCTCAAAGTATTTCTCTGGCTTGCGGTGCTCCTTGCCTGTGGGCGGGCCAGCAGTAGCTATCTCCTACGCCCTCATCTTCGCCCAGTGCACTTTTACATGAGCGAAGGCCATCCTAGCACCTTCTATCACTACAAAAAAAATACACTTCCGTGATGATATGTGTTTGTCATAGTAGGTCACGTTTTCTGTCATGCATGTACATCCAAGACAAATTTATGATAGAATCAAGATAGTCATACCTGTTGTTACTTCTCGAGCTTGTGTTGAATTCCCTCGAAGAGGAAAGGGTGATGCAGCACAGTAGTGTAAGTATTTCCCTCAGTTTTTGAGAACCAAGGTATCAATCCAGTAGGAGACCACGCGCGAGTCCCTCGCACCTGCACAAACAAATAAGAACTTCGCAACCAACGCGATAAGGGGTTCTCAATCCCTTTACGATCACATACGAAAGTGAGATCTGATAGATAGGATAGTGTGTTATTTTTGTATTTTTGGATATAAAAGCAGAAAATAAATAAAGCAAAGTAAAGTAGATTGGAGATTAATATGTTGAGAATAGACTCGGGGCCATAGGTTTCACTAGTGGCTTCTCTCATGATAGCAGAATTCTACGGTGGATGAACAAATTACTGTCGAGCAATTGATAGAAAAGCGCATAGTTATGAGAATATCTAGGCATGATCATTATATATAGGCATCACGTCCGTGACAAGTAGAACGAAATGATTTTGCATCTACTACTATAACTCCACACATCGACCGCTATCCAGCACGCATCTAGAGTATTAAGTTCATAAGAACAGAGTAATGCTTTAAGAAAGATGACATGATGTAGAGGGATAAACTCAAGCAATATGATATAAACCCCATCTTTTTATCCTCGATCGCAAAATACAATACGTTCCTTGCTGCCCCTACTGTCACTGGGACAGGACACCGCAAGATTGAACCTAAAGCCAAGCAGTTCTCCCATTGCAAGAACTATAGATCTAGTAGGCCAAACCAAACCAATAATTCGAAGAGACTTGCAAGGATATTATGAGCACACATAAGAAGTTCAGAGAAGAACCAAATATCTTTCATAGATAACCTTGATCATAAACTCACAATTCATCGGATCTCGACAAACACACCGCAAAACGAGATTACATCGAATAGATCTCCTCGAAGACCGAGAAGAACTTTATATTGAGATCCGGAGAGAGAGAAGAAGCCATCTAGATACTAGCTATGGACTCGAAGGTCTGTGGTAAAATACTCACAACTCATGGTGAGGGAGATGATGATGATGATGAAGGCCTCCGTGCTGGATCCCCCTCCCGGAACAGGCTCCAAGATGGGATCTCCACGGGAACAACAACTATGGCGGTGGAATTAGGGTTTTCTCTCTGCGTACGAAGTTTCTGGGGTACGTAGGCATATATAGGAGGAAGAGGGGCACCAGGGGCCACGGGGCTTGCCCTCGAGGCAGGGGGGCGCGCCCTGGGAAGGGGGGCGCACCCCCCACCCTCGAGGGTCGGCCCCCTGTCTTCTGGCTTGGCCCCAAGGTCTGTGATAAACTACTCACAACTCATGGTGAGGCTATGGTGTTGATGTAGAAACACTCCGTGGTAGATCCCCCCTCCGGCGGAGCTCCGAAACAGGCCCCAAGATGGGATCTCACGCGAATAGAAGGTTGCGGCTGTGGAATTAGGGTTTTCTCTATTTACTCGATATTTTCAGGGTATATGCATATATATATAGGAGGAAGGAGGGCATCGGGGGAGCCAAAAGGGGCCCACGAGGGTGGGGGCGCGCCCTGGACCCTCGTGGCCGCCTCCTTCATTCCCTCGCGTGTACTCCAAGTCTTCTGTGTTGATATCGTTCCAGAAATAACTCTCGCAAAGGTTTCATTCCATTTGGACTCCGTTTGATATTCCTTTTCTGCGAAACCCTGAAATAGGCTAAAAAGCAGCAATCTGCACTGGGCCTTGGGTTAGTAGGTTAGTCCCAAAAATAATATAAAAGTGTATAATAAAGCCCATTAAACATCCAAAACATAATATATAATAGCATGGAACAATAAAAAATTATAGATACATTGGAGACGTATCAAGCATCCCCAAGCTTAATTCCTGCTCGTCCTTGAGTAGGTAAATGATAAAAACAGAATTTTTGATGTGGAATGCCAACCAACATGATTTTCAATGTAATTTATTTATTGTGGCATGAATGTTCAGATCCGAAAGATTCAAGACAAAAGTCGATATTGACACAAGAATAATAATACTTCAAGCATACTAACAAAGCAATCATGTCTTCTCAAAATAACATGGCCAAATAAAGTTATCCCTACAAAATCATATAGTCTGGCTATGCTCCCTCTTCATCACACAAAATATTCATATCATGCACAACCCCGGTTTCAGCCAAGCAATTGTTTTCATACTCAATTTTTTCAAACCTTTCAACTTTCACGCAATACATGAGCTAGAGCCATGGATATAGCACTATAGGTGGAATAGAGTGTTGGTTGTGGAGAAGACAAAAAAAGAGGAAGATAGTCTCACATCGACTAGGCGTATCAATGGGCTATGGAGATGCCCATCAATATATATCAATGTGAGTGAGTAGGGATTTCCATGCAACGGATGCACTAGAGCTATAAGTGTATGAAAGCTCATCAAAAGAAACTAAGTGGGTGTGCATCCAACTTGCTTGCTCATGAAGACCTAGGGAATTTGAGGAAGCCCATCGTTGGAATATACAAGCCAAGTTCTATAATGAAAATTCCCACTAGTATATGAAAGTGACAAAACAAGAGACTCTCTATCATGAAGATCATGGTGCTACTTTGAAGAACAAGTGTGGAAAAGGATAGTAGCATTGTCCCTTCTCTCTTTTCTCTCATTTTTTTGGAGGGGCTTTCTTTTTTTTTAGCGCATCTCTATATTTTATTGGGCCATCTTTTTTTATTTGGCCTTTCCTCACATGGGACAATGCTCTAATAATGAAGATCATCACACTTTTATTGACTTACAACTCAAAGATTACAACTCGAAGCAAGAACAAAATATGACTCTAAGTGAATGCCTCTGGCGGTGTATCGGGATGTACAATGAATCAAGAGTGACATGTACGAATGAATTGTGAATGGTGGCCTTGCCACAAATTTAAAGTCCACTACATGATCATGCATTGCAATATGACAATATGAAGCGTGTCATATGAACGGAACGGTGGAAAGTTGCATGGCAATATATCTCGGAATGGCTATGGAAATGCCATGATAGGTAGGTATGGTGGCTGTTTTGAGGAAGGTATATGGTGGGTGTATGGTACCGGCGAGAGTAGCGCGGTACAAGAGAGGCTAGCAAAGGTGGAAGGGTGAGAGTGTGTATAATCCATGGACTCAACATTATTCATAAAGAACTCATATACTTATTGCAAAAATTTACGAGTCATCAAAACAAAGTAATCAATGCATACTCCTAGGGGGAAGGTTGGTAGGAGTTAACCATCGCGTGCCCCCGACCTCCACACAAAGGATGACACTCAATAAATACCTCATGCTCTAACTTCGTCACATAGCGGTTCACCATACGTGCATGCTATGAGAATCACAAACTT
Organism: Secale cereale; assembly: GCA_902687465.1. Lineage (NCBI taxonomy): Eukaryota > Viridiplantae > Streptophyta > Magnoliopsida > Poales > Poaceae > Secale > Secale cereale. The sequence goes on along the minus strand of LR738714.1, from coordinate 489,084,033 downwards.
TAACAGAAGTATTTCTCAAATTCATAATTACTCCACTAGCATGACTCTAATATCACCATCCTCATATCTCAAAACAACCATCAAGTATCAAACATCTCATCATATTCAATGCACTTTATGTGAAAGTTATTACTATATTCATCTTGGATGCCTATCATATTAGGACTAGTTTTATAACGAAAGCACATTACCATGCTGTTCTATAGGACTCTCAAAAGGATATAAGTGAAGCATGAGAGATCAACAATTTCTACAAAATAAGGCCACCACCGTGATCTAAAAGATATAAGTGAAGCACTAGAGCAAAACTATCTAGCTCAAAAGATATAAGTGAAGCACATAGAGTATTCTAACAAATTTTAAACCATATTTATCTCTCTCAAAAGGTGTGTCCAGCAAGGATGATTGTGGCAAACTAAAAAGCAAAGACTCAAATCATACATGACGCTCCAAGCAAAACACATATCATGTGGTGAATAAAAATATAGTCTTGAGTATAGTTACCGATAGATGAAGACGAAAGAGGGGATGCCTTCCTAGGGCATCCCCAAGCTTAGGCTCTTGCCACTCTTTGTTCCATAGTCCATCAAAGCCATACTCAAAACTTGAAAACTTCACAACACAAAACTTAGCCAAAAATCTCGTGAGCTCCTTTAGTATAAGAAAACAAACCACCACTCAAAGGTACTGTAATGAACTCATTATTTGTTTATATTGGTGTTAAACCTAATGTATTCCAACTTTTCTATGATTCATATCCTCCAATACTACTCATAGATTCATTAAAATAAGCAAACAACACATAAAAACAGAATCTATGAGAAACAGAACAGTGTGTAGTAATTTGTAACTTTCAAATACTTCTGTAACTCCAAAAAATGAAATAAATTGGTAAACGTGAGGAATTTGTCTATCAATCATCTGCAAAAAGAATCAACTAAATAGCACTCTCCAGTAAAATCTGGTGACAAATCTTGTGAGCGCTAAAGTTTCTGTTTTTCACAGCAAGATCATATAAACTTCACACAAGTCTTCCCAAAGGTTCTACTTGGCACAAACAATAATTAAAACACAAAACCACATCTAAACAAAAGTTAGATGCAATATTTATTCCTAAACAGAAGCAAAAGCAAATAAAATAAAATTGGGTTGCCTACCAACAAACACTATCGTTTAACGCACCTAGCGAGGCATTGATAAGTCAATGATGCTCACATGAAAGATAAGAATTGAAGGACAAAGAGAGCATCATAAAACATGTGACAAACCAATCTAAGTCTAACATACTTCCTATACATAGGCATTTTATAGTAAAACAAATCAACAAGACAAGCAAGATCTAGCATATGCAAGGAAGAAGAAAGGAACAATAGCAATCTCAACATAACGAGAGGTAATTTAGTAACATGAAAATTTCTACAACCATATTTTCCTTTCTCATAATAGTCGCATGTAGGGTCATAAGCAAATTCAACAATATAACTATCATAAAACATATTCTCAACACGATCCACATGCATACGAAGTTGACACTCTTCCAAAATAGGGGGATCAACATTAACTAAAGTCATGACCTCTCCAAACCCACCTTTATCAAAAAAAAAAATTGAACATTCTCCAAATATGTGGGATCCAAAGTGACACTCTTCCAAACCCATTTTCAATATTATTGCCAACATTATTATCAATCTCATATATATCATGGGGCTTAAATAATTTTTCAAGATTGTAAGAAGCATCACCCCAATCATGATCATTGCAACAAGTAGTGGGCATAGCTAAATAAGTATCCCCAAGCTCAGGGTTTTGCACATCATTAGAACAATTGACATTAATAGAATTTATAATAACATCATTGCAATCATGCTTTTCATTCAAGGAGCTATCATGAATCACTTTATAATTTTCTCCTTTCAACACTTCAACGCAATTTTCGGACTCGTGAATTTCAAGCAAAACCTCATAAAGATAATCTTGTGCACGCAACTCACTAGCAATTGGTTCATCATAATTGGATCTCTTAAAAAGATTAGCAAGTGTATGAGGATCCATAATTTAGCAAGCGAAGATGCAAGCTAATAGAGGGCACATAGCAACACAAGCAAACAGAAAGGCGAATGGAAAAAGGTGAAGTGGGGGAGATGAAAATGAGAGGCAAATAATCTAATGCAAATGATAAGGGTTTGTGATAGGTACTTGGTATATTTATTTTGCGTAAGCCTCCCCGGAAACGGCGCCATAAATTCTACTTGCTACTTCTCGAGCTAGCGTTGTATTTCCTCGAAGAGGAAAGGGTGATGCAGCACAGTAGCGTAAGTATTTCCCTCAGTTTTTGAGAACCAAGGTATCAATCTAGTAGGAGAAAATGCGCGAGTCCCTCGCACCTGCACAAACAAATAAGAACTTCGCAGCCAATGCAATAAGGGGTTGTTAATCCCTTTACGGTCACTTACGAAAGTGAGATCTGATAGATAGGATAGTGTGATATTTTTGGTATTTTTGGGTATAAGAACAGAAAGTAAGTAAAGCAAAGTAAAGTAGATTGGAGATTAATATGTTGAGAATAGACCCGGGGGCCATAGGTTTACCTAGTGGCTTCTCTCATGATAGCAGAATTCTACGATGGGTGAACAAATTACCGTCGAGCAATTGATAGAAAAGCGCATAGTTATGAGAATATCTAGGCATGATCATTATATATAGGCATCACGTCCGTGACAAGTAGACCGAAATGATTCTGCATCTACTACTATTACTCCACACATCGACCGCTATCCAGCATGCATCTAGAGTATTAAGTTCATAAGAACAGAGTAATGCTTTAAGCAAGATGACATGATGTAGAGGGATAAACTCAAGCAATATGATATAAACCACATCTTTTTATCCTCGATGGCAACAATACAATATGTGCCTTGCTGCCCCTGCTGTCACTAGGAAAGGACACCGCACGATTAAACCCAAAGCCAAGCACTTCTCCCATTGCAAGAACTATAGATCTAGTAGGCCAAACCAAACCAATAATTCGAAGAGACTTGCAAGGATATTATAATCATACATAAAAGAATTCAGAAAAGAACCAAATATTTCTCGTAGATAGTCTTGATCATAAACCCACAATTCATCGGATCTCGACAAACACACCGCAAAAATATTACATCAGATAGATCTCCTCGAAGACCGAGGAGAACTTGGTATTTAGATCCAAGCAGAGAGAAGAAGCCATCTAGCTAATAACTATGGACCCGAGGGTCTGTGGTAAACTACTCACAACTCATGGTGAGGCTATGGTGTTGATGTAGAAGCACTCCGTGGTAGATCCCCCCTCCGGCGGAGCTCCGAAACAGGCCCCAAGATGGGATCTCACGGGAACAGAAGGTTGCGGCGGTTGAATTAGGGTTTTCTCTGTTTCCTCGATGTTTTCAGGGTATATGGATATATACAGGAGGAAGGAGGGCATCGAGGGAGCCAGAGGGGGCCCACGAGGGTGGGGGTGCGCCCTGTAGGAGGGGGCACGCCCTGGACCCTCATGGCTGCCTCCTTCATCCCCTCGCGTGTACTCCAAGTATTCTGGCTTGATATCGTTCCAAAAATAACTCTCGCGAAGGTTTCATTCCGTTTGGACTCCGTTTGATATTCCTTTTCTGTGAAACCCTGAAATAGGCAAAAAAACAGCAATCTGCACTGGGCCTTGGGTTAGTAGGTTAGTCCCAAAAATAATATAAAAGTGTATAATAAAGCCCATTAAACATCCAAAACATAATATATAATAGCATGGAACAATAAAAAGTTATAGATACGTTGGAGACGTATCACCTGTGCTGTCGTAGAAGTGTTCCATGACATTACCAAAATTATCATCATGGAAGTGACCACTTCCATGACGATAAATTGCGCGTCACAGAAGTGCTTTCGTCAAGGGTGACCGACACGTGGCATCCACCGTAATGGAACGCCGTTAAGCTATCGGGTCCGATTTTGGATCCGATAACCCGTTAACAGCCCCGACCAATGGGGATTTTTCACGTGTAAAATCATCATTGGCCGGAGGAAACACATGTCGGCTCATCATTGGGACAAATGTCATCCACTCATTGGACCCAAAGTGCCTATGATACGTCGACACGTGGCACGACCCAACAGAGGCCCATTCATGTGAAAAGGCCGGCCCATTTGACTTGGTCAAAAGGTGGCGGGCCGGCCCACGGCAAGCCTATTAACGGCATGTTCGCAAATAGCCCATTTACAGCCCGCTAATCCAGGGCCCGTTTACGACCTATTCGAATTAGGCCGAGTAGCGTTATCTGGGCCATCCAATATAATTCCAGCCCGTTTTAACTTCCGGCCCATGTAGGACCCATGACGTCTTTCGGCCCATATGAGGCCCTTAGTAACCCGCGGCTCACTAACGTCCCGTGGTAAAAATGGCCCGTAATGAAGAGTGCCCAACAGAGGCCCATTCATGTGAAAAGGCCGGCCCATTTGACCTGGTCAAAAGGTGGCAGGCCGGTCCACGACAAGCTTGTTAACGACCTGTTCGCATATAGCCCATTTACAGCCCGCTAATCCTAGGCCCGTTTACGGCCTATCCGAATTAGGCCCACTAGCGTCATCTGGGCCATCCAATATAATTCCAGCCTTTTAACTTCCGGCCCATGTATGGCCCATGACGTCTTTTGGCCCATATGAGGCCCTTAGTAACCCTCGGCCCATTAATAGCCCGTGGGTAAACTGGCCCGTAATGAACAGTGTATCACTTTATACCCATTGACGGCCCATTATTCCGTTGGGCCGTTTCCAGCCCATGTTATCTTTCGGCCTTCTCAGGGCCCATTAATTCTTGGGCTCATTTCTAGCATTTGCTTACTTTCGGGCCGTTACTGTCATTTTCTGCCTGTGGGCCAAATTCAGCCCATGGTTATAGTCGGCCCGTTTGTGGCCCGTTAATACGTTGGGCCGTTTTCATAGCGTCATCAAATACGACCGATTAACGACGGCCCGTTATGGTCAGCCCATGAACGAACGATTTCAACTCTAGCCCATTTACGGCCATAATGTGGTGTGTTATTGGCCCATGTTTGGCCGACCGATCATACGGCCCGTAGAAGGCCCATTGATGATACGGCTCGGAGAAGACCCATTGTGTCTACGGCCCGTATAAGGCCCATTGTTTCTACGCCCCGTAGAAGGCCCATTGTTTCTATGGCCCTTAGAAGGCCCGTTGTTTCTACGGCCCGTAAGAGGCCCATGTTAACTACAGTAAATATGTAGCCCATGGTTAATGTGGCCTAGTTTTAAAAAATAGGCTATTGCGGCCACTAGCAAACCGCGGAAAAATAACTGCACTGACTACAAGAAAACAAATAAACAAGACAATAAGGAAATAAATAGGCAAGCAACTTACGCTAGGCTATCACGGCTATTACACATATTACATCCACTGGGCATCAAAGTTCGCCACCGGTGCAAATATAGGGAACAAAGCAGCATATAAACGCCACAGCAAAACAAGTCCATAACTGAAACCACTTCAGAAGAGCTCAAGAAAAAATATCCTGGGTACCCATAATGTTGGCAAGATTCTTAGCAAGCTTATTAACTTTCCCTTGTTTGGCGCTTAAATCCTCCAGCACTTGCTGTTGCACCAGAAAGTATGCATCTAAATTCTGCAGGGACTTCCTCAGTCCTTTGGCTTCCTATCGCATAACATCTGATTGATGTCTTTCAACTTGAAGTTGAGATTCAAGAAGCCAAACTGATTCAGGCAGCGAGTTCGAAGAGCTGGTGCCAGCAGTAGTAGCCAGTAACTCGAACACTACATCAAGACGTGACTTTGGGGTTGTCTCAGTGTCTTCAATATAGTTTTTATCAGCTTTCTTGGAGACCAACATGGATGTCTCACTATCTTGGATCTTATCTGCATTACTTCCTATACCATTGCATAACGGGGTACTCTTCTCCAATATTTTATCTGCATTCTAAAAGAGAAACAAACAAACACATCACAAGTTTAGAATGTAGTATATGAAACTCATTTTGGTAAACCAGTTCAGTAGTAAGGTGGACAGGATAACAGCATCCAACAAACATATATCTATGTAGTATGGTCACTGTATGGTCTATATCATTCTAGTTTATGTTGCCAAATCAAGATAGATACAGTTTGAATCATATCTATTTAAGACAAAGCAGCTTAGACAGAATATAAGTGTGGGAAACTACACAGCAATAACAACACTTGTAAGGTGCATGGCATGTGAATATAACTGTTTATTCAATTGAAACTGAAATCAACATAGGGCAAGTTACAAAAGCAAACACGTTAAAGAAACAGGTTTAAAACATACTTATTGCGCCATTGGAGTTTCAATTGCATCCTTCATATTTGAAATTAGTTGGTATGAGTAAATACAGTGATGCAAGAGCAAAGTAATATGAACCATAGATACGGAACCTGACCTAAGAACAATTCTTCTTCTGCTTTAAGCGTTGACTTGGGGTTCAGAGTGGTGGTCCTCGTGCTTTGGGCACTTCAGTTGCCTTACTAACTGCTTGTGTTCGAGTGCTCTGTGGTGGAGACGGTGTTGTGTCGACGGGAACTGGGTTACTATCTGCCGAGGTTGGGGTTAGAAGGGGTGTAGCTAGTTCTCTGTCCAACTGGGTAGGGGTACAATCTGCGTGAGTCTGGGTTATGTGTGGTGGGCTGGTTCTTGGGCAAGTACAACCGTGGTTCTATCTCCATCGACAGGTAGCACGATAGTTTCTGAAGATCGTGTTTTTACTCCCACAGATACTGCTATCACCCCCTCTAATTGAAATGGCTGATAAACAAGAAAAGTAATTGAATGTACAGACATTGGTAGATAGACAGGTGCAATGGATAGTAGGGAAGAAAACAGGGCATGCAATAATTCACATTTATATTGTCTAACCAAACAGAATAGCAAGACATAATTTCACATATATGATGGCTAATTAAACAGGATAGCATGACACAATTTCACATGTATGATGGCTAACTAAACATGATAGAATGACATACTTCATAATATGATGTCTATGTAAAGAGGATGACATGATATAACTATACGACGTGTCTATTAAAGTGGTTGGCATGCCATAAATCACAAACATGCCGTCGATGGAAACATGATGGCATGATATAATTCACGGATAGAATGATATAATTCAAAATATGATGACTATGTGAACAGGATGAGATGATATAACTATATTATGTCTTTAGAAAATGGGTTGGCATGCCATAATTCAGATACATGCTGTCTATGCAAACATCATGGCATGATATAATTCAAATATATGATTTATATACTAAGGAAGTGAGCAGAGGGCAATCGCATATATGATGTGTCAACTAAGGAGATGGCATTCAATATCGTGTATATGATGTAAAAACTAAGCATTGGAATACAACATATGCATGACATGAGTAATATAACCCCGCCAAGTTTGAGCATACACCTCAGGGGGATAATAGGATTGGTCATCTGCCTCTGAATCCTCCTCTGAAGAGCTATCCGTAACCAGCAGGATATCTGCTTCACTAGGTAGCATTGTCTGTTCTGAATACCTTGTTTTCACTCCAGATTTCTCCATCACCAATTCAAATGGCTGATGCACAGGAAGAGCAGTTGAATATACAAACATTGTCGACAAAAGCAATGAAAAATAAAAAAAAGATGGCATGATATAATTCACATATATGACGCTTGGCTAAACAGCATGGCATTGCATAATTCACATATATAATGCCTTGCAACAAGATAGCATTGCATAATTCACATATATAATGTCTTGCAACAAGATGGCATTGCATAATTCACATATATGGTAATTAGACACTAAACATGTGGCATTCACACAAAGCATGTCTAAACTAAGCAAATGACATAGCAATGCAAGATACCATACGCACGATATGAGCATCATAACCCTGCCAAGTTAGAGCATGCACCTCGGGGTGGGGGTGGGGGGGGGAGAAATAGGACTGGTCATCTGTCTCTGAATCCTCCTCTGAGGAGCTATCTGTAACCACCAAGACATGCGCTTCATCAGATAGCATTGTCTGCTCTGAAGACCTTGTTTCCACTCCAGATTTTTTCATGACCGTGCTGAATGGCTGATGCACAGGAAGAGTAATTGAATGTACTAAAATTGTTGACAAATGTAACACGTAATAAAAAAATGATGCCATGATATAATTCACATATAAGATGACTGGCTAACCAGGGTGGCATTGCAAAATTCACACATATGATGCCTGGCTAAACAAGATGGCATTGCATGATTCAAATATATGATAAAGAAACTAAACAGATGGCATTGACACAAAGCATGTCTAAACTAAGCATATGACATCTTTAATGTATACAGTAAGCAATGCAAGACACCATATGCATGATACTACCAACATCAGCATGACCTCATGGGGTAAATAGGAGTGGTCTTTTGCTTCTGAATCCCCCTGAGAACAGTTATCTTCCTCTTGATTACGATCCAAAATGGGTGGAGGGGGGCTGCCTTTGCGCCCACCATAGAGCGACGTCTGCATGAAATTTAATTGCCACGCAAGGCTCGTCTCTTTTGCTCTACATGTTCAGTTTCATTGTGTACAATAACCGACATGCATAGGAATAAAAAAATAGTGAGATTATGTATGGAGTGCATGCACAAATCCAGAGTGATGGTAGCAAACTATGGATAGACCCATTACAAATTATAGCAGACGGATAATAGTTTTAGTTAAAAAATACAGATAATGGATCCTTTAATGTTTGTTTGCACCCAACATGAAACTCATAGTAGACACCCGAGATTAACCAGATAGTACTGATTGCTTCCCCAATATGTACCCCGCAACCATTTAAAAACTCAAGTTTCAGCATAAGTTTGGACCTGAGTCGGAGTCTAATAGGTGAACACGATGATAAAGTAGCATGTCATCATTTTAAGCGATGCATAACATAAGCAAACACGGAAAAGTGCGACCTCTCTTGCGGACCCGTGTAGTCCTCAAGATCATCTTCTTAGTTGATGATGGTAATGAAGTTGTCGTGGCTGCCGGCGGCAGGGAAGAAGATCTGAGGCGGCGAAAGACAGTCCGGAGAGCGGATCCCTACTGTGGTGAACCCTTCCGTCATTGGATCAGCTGAGCTGTGGTGGAACACAACACCGCAGGAGCAGGACAAACCACACAAGGTTTTCTTTGACACATATCTGTAACAGAAGTAATTGTGTAAGGGCTTGTTTGAATTTGAGGATTCTAACAATGCAGGGATAGGAAATAGACAAGAATATGATAGGAATGCACGTGCAAAACAGAGAATTTAAAAACATAGGATTTCTACCAATCTGGGTGTTCGGTTCACAAGAATGGGAAGATCACGGGATGCAAAGAAGCATGGTGAGATTAAGTCAAACCACAAGAAGTGTACAACCTCTTTGGCGAAGCCATGTCGATCTCAGCGTGATTGGGTTGGCCGGTGAGGATGCTCCACTGACTTGGCTATCGGAGGAGGGGAAGAAGATCTTAGGCGTCTGGAGATGGAGCCCGAGGTACTGCTCCACTGTGATGGAGGGTTTCGTCGTTGGAGCAGCTCCGGTGAGTTGTATGACGCCGAGGCTGAAGCAGGACAAGAGAGACAATGTTAACCTGAGTGGAATTCTAATAGCATCTCCAATAGATGACGTAAAATACATAACCACAAAGCGCTGGATGTATACATCAGCCGCTCATCTCTGAACTTAACTGTCGAAACAGAACTTAACCGTCGAAACTGAATTTTGCTGCCGAAATTGAATTTTACTATCGAAACTGAACGCACTAGAGGTGAGGCGACACGTCAGCCGACTGACTTTTTCATCTCTGGTCAGTCAATTTTGCAGCCGTTGGATACGAAATCAAGGGCCTGCAGTTCATCTTCAACCTCCACCCCCCTGAGCCGCCAGCCACCACCGGCCAAACAGCCGCCCCCCGCCGCCCGCGGCACGGCGGTGCGCCGCCTCGCCCGCCCTGAAAACACTCCCCACGCCCAGTCCGCCGCCACCCCGGCCATCCATGTAGGCCCCCATGAAGCTTTTTCTCCGGCGATCCCCACGCCACCACCCCACCACCGCCGGCGACCACCGCCCCCACCCTGAACCCTAAGATAGATAGTGGGGTACCTCTCCGGCGAGCCCCCTCCCCATTGTGGCTGGTTCTTCCTTAACTCCGGCGAGCCCCCCCTCCCACTCCATGAAAATCGACTGACCCAAAAGTTGATTCAGTCGACTGAAGTGTAGCTAAATCAGAGCAGCATATCAAGCAAGAGCAAGAGCGAGAGCAGCAGCGCGAGCAAGAGCAAGATCAAGAGCAGACCAGGCAGGGGACTGAGAGCAAGAGCAGAGCAGCAACGCGAGCAAGAGCTAAAGCAGCAGCAGCTCCTACTGATGTGGACGTCGCTGCAGAGGGAGCGACGCCGTGGAGGAAGTGGCCGGCAACGCCGCTGTGGATGGATCCGTGCCGTGTCGGCTCGGGACCAAGCGCCGACAGCAACGTGATATTGAATCAAGAAGAAACTGCGGCGATTAATGTACAACCTCTTTGGTGGCGCCGATTAGGCCGCAGCTTCATCCGAGGAAACGGTGATGATGATGCTCTTCCGATGGTGCAGGTGAAGACGATGGTGTGGGAATGGAGGTGGCGCGAAAGACGAGGGGAACGTCGGGGCAGCTCCTTGGAGATGGAGGACGGGGTGGCTGAACCGGAAGGACGACCAGATCGATGATGGATCCTCATCCGGTACGGTGGATGAGGGACGTCGAGGTGTTGCTATGGACGACATCGTCGGGGAAGAGGCTCCGGCTGGGTGGTGGACGGAGGAGGGTGTGGGGCTTCGCGGGTTTTGCCGGCCTCGGTGTACGAATGGGTGGGCGGATGGGATGGGAGTGGGGAAACATGGCTTAGGGACGCGCTTGTCCGAAATGTGGGGTAAGTTACGAAAGTACCCCCACCGATTTGAGGCGGTTCTTTCCGTTCAGGGGTATCACGGGCATTTCGCGTGTCAGGATTTCACAGGAGGTGGGAGTTTTCGCGCGCGTTGTAATTTTGGAATAGCAAGGCGCGGGTTGAGATGGAGGGAGTTGTCGGAGCACAACGAGACAAATATATATCTTAATTATTTCGGGCTAACAAGGCGCGGGTTGAAGAGGCGGGAGTTTCGCAGCACGATAGATAGAGACGGTACCTTGAAATTTCGGCATAACAAGGCGCGGCTTAAAATTTCGAGAGAACAAGCTTAGTGTGTAACAAAAAGACAATTTACACTAGTATGATATACTATGTACAATGTGTTTAACACGCACAACACACAGACACCATTTAGACTAGTAAGGTACACGTGCATTGCATGCATGAGATTTGGCAACCAAATTATGAATAAATACCACATTATAACATGTAAGCTTTGAGTCATATATGCATGATGTAGATGTTCGTTTAATTCTTATAGTTCATTTCATTCAAAATCATCTAGTTTTTATAAGAAAGCTAATCTATTTTAAGATTCATGTAATTGTGCGTTGTAAGGCACAAAGTAAAAACAAATCATGTAGAAAAACATTTGGGCAATTATGATACGGAAGATTCTAGAACAAAGAAGAAGTGCTTGTGTTTTGAGGTTTGTGCATAATGCTTAAGTTCAACCATAGAGTCTTCTAGATTGTACATGTGGCAAAATCTGGTGGAATCTAGATGATATCCAACTGTCAGTAGTGCTAAAATTTGCCAGCTCTGCACCATCGGATTGGCCTCATCCAACGACCATCTTTCAAAGTTAAAGTTAGACGCACACTATATCTATACCTAATATTAAAAGACGGAAGCTTTCATAGTTCTCCATAAGTCGCCTCTTTATATCCTTTGATATATTATGTTAACCATAAAGATCGACGGACAAGATTTAAAACTAGATCTACATATATGTAAGGAAAAAAGCGTTATAGAACAAAGTCCTAGACCAATAACACGATTCATCTTTATGTGTAAGTATTTCGATCGGACTCTATGCAATGAATATACTCTACGCTCCATTTCCTTTGCGTTCTGTCTGTCGCACCAGCTCATGTGATCTCTTCTTTGCCTTCACCTAGCCCACCAATACGTTAAATTAGGCCTTGGCCCCAGTACAATATGACTCAAAGTCTGATCCTTAGGTTTTCTTTTCTTTTTAAACCCTCCAAGACATCCATATCCAAAAGAGAGGGGAGGGACTTGATGCTTCATTTTAGAGAGCTGCAGATCGTTGTCTTCGTGCCTGCAGTTGGAGCCCAATACTCGGCGGCATCATCGTTGGCACACATCTCACCGTTGTCGCGTAGGGCGCGCTCTGCCCGGAGCTCCGTGCCTCCATCCTCTCCTAAGGCGAGCGGGGGGTTGGAGCTGCTTATGCCTGTGCTCACGGTGTGCACAAGGGCAGGAGAGGTCCTGGCGTTGGTGTCCGAAGCTGCTGAAGAACGACAAAGGAGGCGGGAGGCCGAGGCGCACATGAGGTGGAGACGGATAACGGGATGCGACGGGGCTACTTCTCCGACTGACGTTAGAATTGCCGGGCGTAGTGGCGCTACCCACAAGCGGAAGCAGAGACGAGCGGGAGGCAGAGCACGCTCCGAACTTGAGATGGAGGCTCCGCGTGCTAGATGACGACCTTCGACACGCTCCAGCCCGAGGTAACTACGGCGTCAGGATCATCCAAGGCAAACGCGGCTCCCAGAGCGGGTGCCCCTCCTGTTCTGGCATGGCCCTCCATGGTGCACGGAGGCCTCCGGCCAGCAACGCTCTCAGGAGTTAGGATCGGCTAGCGGCGCCAGGGGCGCTTAGCGCTAAGCGATGTTCCACAACGAGCGGCAGAGAGACGATGAAGCGCTAGCACGCCAGTAAAACGTCATCCCTAAGCGGCGCAACAACAGTCGCTCAACCCAGGAATTGCACGATGCTTACAAATCGAGACAATAATTTATGCTTGTTGGATTAGTGTACATGCATGATTTGCCTATTATTTTATTTGTACCATCACACCTCCTGTAAACCCTTATTTGTTATTGTATGTCATCTGCACTTTCATCATCTCCATACTGGTGACTGAGTAGGGTTTTTCTTACTGGCGATGTTGCTGGTGTTGGTAAAGGCCGAACAATTGTTGGATTAATCTAAGACAATTGGCAACAGGAAAGGTATAACCGTATAAGGTAGTGTAAGACTTTTGGCAAGAATTCCCATCAAGTCTGCTCTGCTAAATATTTAAGAATTCTGCCATCATGTCTTCTTCTTCACTACTTACCTTTAGCTGATTTGCATTTGAAATTTCCAGGTGGGTATCAGTTGATTCTGACTGGAAGTATCATGCTCGAAGAGATTTAGATGGTGTTGATGCAAAAGCGTACAAAGTATGAAACCTATTAAGATTTTAATGATATTTTAACCTCAAGCCAATGCCATCTGCACTACACCAACTGTATGAGCCCTGCGGCTCCACATGGTAGCATCTTCAACTGTATGCATGTGGATTTAACAACACAACATTTATCTGGAAATGCTAACAGGGAGTGATCGAGTGTGAATGTTTTTATTTATATAAAATGCAATAAAATATACCATTCCAATCTAACTCATAATAACAAAAACATATGAGAAAACATAATAGTATATTTTAGTACGAGTATGTAGATTGCAAATAGGATCATAATCTTTATCTCGAACATATAAATGATTTTAACTACTGCCAATGTCGATATGGTTGCATTATTTATGGCAATGAAATTGGATCTGCTATTGTAGATTCGACTTCATTCTCGAGATCTGCAGTCACGTAAGTGATTTGCCTCTCCGTAGGTTTTTAGGTTCTTAAGTTTCTCTTCTGTTGCCACAAAATACACAATTTTTCAGCAAATCAATGTATAGCAATCGTGTATGCTTCAATCTTGTTTTTTTCTTTGAATTTTTAGAGTATGTTAATTCTTATGTTTTTACCATTTGGGTAAACCACAACACCAACATTAACTTATTTTTGTTACGATGGGGAGGAGGACAAGCGGCAACACGGGTGAGACGACATGTTGAAATGGAGGATGTGTGCCTATGTGTGTGCGCCCGGGGCAGGTGGATGGAGTGTAAGGGTCGTGTGATGTTTTCTTTTTGGGAGAAAGTTTTGCGTCAAACTTATGGGGTTAGGAGCGTGTGATGTTTTTTCCTGTTGCAACTCACATGCATGTTTGGTATTATTATTATGTTCTCATCAATCGGTTGATTTTAAGACCATAGTTTTGTTACCCGTTGCAACGCACGATCCCTTTTGCTAGTAAAAAATATAAAATATAATATATATAGGGGTATAGATATAGATATGTGATGCGAAAGCCATCCATCATCTCCAATTAGAATAGTGTGCCCATGCACGGATGCAATGTGGCCAAACGATGTCTGCCATCGGTATCTCAAATTCAAACCAATCTGACCTTGTTCAATGTGTATACATTGCAACATGCTCATTTTCAAACCACACAGCACAGATCTCCATTATATTCATCCATGCATGGGTTTCAAACATCGTGATCTCTTATTCAAATATTTGAATTCAACTTTACATTGATTATGACCTCACCTAGTCTTTTACACCCACACATTGGTCTTCTCTTTATAATTGTACCACTAACTTTCTCTAGTGCATGCATGCACACACATTACCAGTCGACATTATCCATCGCACACATGCAATCTTTTTCTTCAGGTCGGTCTCCCATGAAGGCACACACGCACACACCCCCCTCTCCAGCATACCGGGCATTCTTTATCTCTCACGTTCATGCACAACGATTGATGTTCCTCTATGTGTGCATGTGTATATAGCTAGATCTTTCATAGTTTTCCACATAAACCGATCAATCTATATATCTAGTGAGGTCTCACCCTCTTTCCCACGTCCGCATCGATCAATCTATACCTCTCTATATAGAATTACATATATAGCTAATACACCCACATTAATTACATATCCAACGCCCCCCTATCATCATCCATGCCTTCCGCTTCATCTCTCAGACGCGAGCACAACGGCGAAGACAAGGGGCAGCAAGGGCCCTACCCCCCTAACATCACTATATATCGAGGCTAATATGAATGTGATCATTAGACAATTGCTGGTAAAAATGGTTTAAGTTGATGAATTGGCCCTCCTCGTAAAGGATTAGCAATGATTGGCCCCCTAGCTCACGGGTCATTTTTCATGGCTCCGCCACTACGCGCAACAGCACACATTCTCGCCCCCTCTCTCCAAATATTGATCTCGCAGTTGTGCACTCCTTAATAGTCTCCCTCCACTCGGCCCCTCGCACCATCTTCTAGCCCCCCACCAGATTTTGCCACATGTACAATCTAGCAGACTTCATGGTTGAACTTAAGCATAATGCACAAATCTCAAAACAAGAGTGGTTCTCCTTTGTTCTAGAATCTTCCGTATCATAACTGCCCAAACTTTTTTCTAGTTGAATCGCCATTATTTGTTTTTACTTTATGCTTTACAATGCACAATTCCATGAATCATAAAATAGATTAAGGGCTTCTTTGATTCAAAGGATTCTCGAAGGAATTTTGGAGGATTCTAATCCTTAGGAATTTTCCTATCTTGGTTGTTTGATTTGTAGGATTGTAAGCCATAGGAATTTTTCCATATGATTCATTTGCACTAGATTTCATAGGAAACATCCCATCCACTCAAACCTCTTTGAAAGAATTCCGCATTTTTTCTATGCACAATCAAACACTCCTACCATCCTGTAGGATTCAAGACGACATTCTACTCTAATCCCATGTTCTTCCTATTCCCGCGTTTTAGAAATCCTACAAATCAAAGAGGCCCTAGGTTTTTTATAAAAACTAATTGATTTTGAATCAGATGAACTATAAGAATTAAATGAAGGTCTACATCAGGCATATATGACTCAGAGCTTACATGCTACAGTGTGGTATTTATTCGTAATTTGGTTGCAAAATCTGACATGTGCAATGCACGTGTACCTTACTAGTACTTCGAGTATGTGCAAAACACAATGGCACGCTACACAGTGTCTTTCTTACAGTTCATGAAGCCATGTGGCACATGTGGAGGCGTTGTCGCGACATCCATGTGTGGATTGATCACAGTGACGTGCTGCTGGTTCCAGAAAAATGTACTCATCCTCCCTGAGCCGCACTGGCAGTACATGCACGAAGCGAAGATGTACACGCACGCCACGCACACACTCATTCCCTCGCACGCACACGCGGGTACACGGGCGGACGCAATTTTGTTCCAAGATCCACCCCATGTGATAATTTGACGCGTGTAAAGTCCTTCACTTCATTGATGGTCAATTAATACAGCGCATGCATATTGAGTGGACGTGAGGGCGGAAGAACGACATTACTAGTCCCTGCGCGCATGCGAGTAGTTAAATCATGGGTTGCTAGTAGTACTTCCATTGGTCTCCTTCGTATTTTGTGCCAATTTTTGACAGTAACATAATATTTACGCATCTGAGTAGTCTAGTGTACTTGAAATTTATGTTCCACTAAACTCATCGGGAGCCGTTTCGGACCTCAAAACCAAAAACCATCAATTAATCTTTACCTTGTTCGCATCACATTCAAAAGTACTAGTGCTACAATTAAGTGCAAGCCTGCTCACACCTACCAGTACGTACCAAACATGAACGTGTTCCATGCAGGTTTTAGTACTAGTGCTAGTACTTAGGTTATGAAAAGAGGAACTATGTAACTGAAAATTACTCTACCTTCCTCCTCATAAGTCCTCCTTCTTCGTCCGTCCTTGCCATGGCCAGTGTGCAGAGCTTTAGGTCGAGAACTACGCATAACAAGGGAGCGGCAACCATAGCTGCGAAAAAAAAGAGGGCTCACCGCCACGCAGAGACCTCGAAAGATCTCTCACGGGCCAGCGAAGGCTCCCACGAGCGCCCTAGACACGGAGGCGAACATGCCGAGCTGGCGGCGCTGGAGTCATTATCCCTCGACGGCATGCCCGATCAGCTCAATAAGCACCTCAATAAGCAGAAGGAGTTCATCCACGGCTTGGTGGAGCTGCTGAAGGAGAGCCTCGACGACATGCCCGCTGAGCTCAATGACCAGGGGGAGTTGACCGCCGGCTTGGTGATGCTGCTAAAGAAGAGCATTTCCTCGGAGAAGAAGGCGACCGGCGAAATCCTTCAACTTCAGGAGGACAAGGAGAAGCTCTTCCACGAGCTCGACCTGCTGAAGGACGAGAACGTCGGCTGGAAGAAGCTCCATGAGAATAGTAGTTCATCGATGAAGATGATGTAGGCCCTCATCATGGAACAGAAGGAGGAGTTGGTGAAGCTCCGCATCAAGCACCCGGCTGCTGTCAAGGTACGTAATGCGGCCGTGGAACAGATGATGAAGGCTCGCGTCGAGTAATCCCGCGTCATGGACACAATGATGAAGATGGCGGAGGAGACGCGCAAGGAGATGGAGGTCGTGGAGGCGATGAAGAAGCAGTTACAACTCCGCGGCCAGCAACCCTTCATGTAGTGAGAGCAGCGCCCCAGACTTGTGTGTGCGTCTTCCTTCTTTTTTGGGGGTGATAATCCTCCTTCTTCTTTTACTCCTGTGTTTCTTATTTTGCTTTGGGTGTTTCGCCGCACGTGTCACCGTCTCTGCGAGGCATGAATAGAACAATGCTAAAAATGAGATGACTAGCAAATTAGATCATTCTTTATCGCCAATAAAACAATGCCTCTTGCTAGTAATATATAATAAGAGTAGAGAGTAGAGGATATGGCACTGGGCTGTCGTGTTTCGTGCTCCTCCGTCGTACTCCAGTGGAAAACTTGAGTATACCGCACAGTTCTTTGCTCCTCCTCAGGTCGTCGGCACATTTATACGAGCAGTCAAATCACAAGGCCCCGCCTTCCAGCAGTAATGAGACGTCAAATAACAAAGGCCCTCGCCTCTCGTGAAAAGGACCAAGCTAGACTGCCCCGCCCTCTAGCCTTTTAAAAAATGTATACATTTGTATAGTAGTAGTATCGATGGATTACGCCATGGAGCAAAGCTAACAAGATGTAATTAAAGAAAAAAGGTGGTACATATAGAGAGCGCTCGTCGCCAAATTATGCACATACTATATGACACTACCCACAATGAAGGTACTAGTAACACAGACTAGTAACTGGTCTATGTTACACTCCACTATGACCAGCCAAAGTCGAGGCGCAGATACCAACGAGGACCTGGTTGTGTCTATACTTGGACAACTCACCCGACTGCATGCGCACCAGGCAGACGAAGCTCGTGTCGTGTTGGTGCCGTGTGCGGCCCGCACATTAACCAAAACCTCGCGCCTCCATCTTAGCCTCCACGTTTAAAACATCTCAATCTCAAGGCCAAGGAGCAACGTGAAACCTATGATAGAGCCAATCGGATGGTTGAGAACACTACAATTCGTAGCTACAGATGTGTGTGTGAGAGAGGACGAGTGCGTGCGTGCACCTCTTCTTAGAGTACAGCTGTATGTGGGTGGCATCAACCTAGGGAGCAGTGATGGTGCGTGCGAGAAGTCCCGAGAGATAGGTGTAATGCGTATGAAAAAAAGACTAGTCTATAGCTCACAACGAGGCTATTCCTGTCGAACACCAAGCGTAATATATGTGTCCGACGGTGCTAGTTTTTGCACGTACACAGCAGTAGAAAAAGAACTAGTACCATGGCATATGGTACACCACGGCCGAGAAAACGTGCCGACGTTACGCCATCCGGGAATAATGCCGCACTTCAAAACTAGAACCATCAATAAATTTTGAGCGCGTCTCGTCACATTCCAAATTACTACTACTACCACGCTATATTTAATTGCAAACTTGTTCACACCGATCACAATCTAAATGGTTTCCCACTTAGGAGAGCATTAGTAGTACTCGGTTATAAGATGACTGCACATTTCTCCTCAAGTCCTCATCCACAAAAAACAATCAAGTCAATCAAGCCATAGCCAGCGTGAGTTCTGGGTCGAGAGATTTCCACCAAGGAGAGGTGAGCATGGAAGAGGAAGCACGAGAGATGTCCCGCCTCGCCGCGAAAGCAGCCGACATGTCCAGCAGCACAGAGGTCTCGCCGCACCGTCGAAGTAGCACGGAGGTCCCGCCGTGCCGTCGATGTGGCAGACTGGTCCGGCCATGCCGCAGAAGCAGCAAAGATGTCCCGCCGCGCCACGGCGGCCTGGGAAAATTTCTCGCGGGCAGGCGAGGACTCTTACAGGCGCATGCATGCAATAGTCCATAGCCAGATGGATCAGATCTCCGGCTGGGCGAGGATGCAGGACGAGGCTACCGGCGTCATCCGGGAACTGGGGTAGGGCAATGAGAAGCTTCGGGGCGAGCGCGACCTACTGAGGGCGAAGATCGCCGGAAGCGCGAAGCAGCAGGAGGAGACCGCTACCGTGTTGCAGAGGACGGGTGTCATCATCAAGAAAATATGGACGAGAGTGCCATGCTCCGCATCGAGCGCAACAGGATGGTGGAGGAATCCATGGATGCTGACAAGCAGCGTATTAAGGACATGAAACTGATGAAAGAGATCATCGCCCACCGCGATAACTAGTCTCCGCGACCTGCAGCGCGTAAAGAAAGTAGAGATCAGCGAGCCAGATCGTTGTATGCGTCTTCCTTCTTCTTTTGCCCTTGTGTATTTCGGGCGTAGCCGCATGTGGATTTTTAATTTATCTTCCTAATTATGTAAGACAATTATTATCCACTCTCGTCGTCCTTATATATATTCATCAGTCTTGCTATAAGTCACAATAGATGCTATATAGGTCTGTCGGATCTTACATCAAGATCCGTGCAAAATATTCTTTTCTGATTTTCTTTTTTCTCTCTTAAATCTCAGTCGAGTGAGACATTGCCACGCAATTAAACAGAGGCTCGGGCGCCACTAATGGAAACCTTGGGAGATAGGTGGATGACAGATGGAGGTCAAAGGGCTCTCCTCCCGATAAGCACGCGCAGGGGTCTGACTGCACCCCTCCCGTACTCAAATAGCTACCCTGCACAACACCTCCTAGCTAATAAAAAAAGTGGATGTGTGGCGGCACATAAATGGTAAATAGAACGCACACGGTTTCAATAATACTTGTGTTTCCGATTGTAACGTGACATCACTTGTTCCAAAATGACTTTGTTGATTGTTAATGTGTACGCCTTCGCAAATCGGACAGCAAAATTACCATAGCATGTTGGTGCCATGTCATGGCACCAAGCCAAGTTTCATGATTTTAATGCGTGTTTCGGATTTACAAGAATTAAAAAACCAAGTTTCTAAATGTTTCCAGCTGAGCCATGACGCCCAGATGTTTGAATTTCATTCCCATTTCTGGTATGGGACCTAAAAATTTACCCGAGGACACACATGTGATTTTTCAACCAGCTTTGGTGCACTAGAGCATGTTCTTGTATTTAAAATTTGAATTATGCACACAAAGGTGACACGTTCCCTCTCAGAACCACGAGCCTTCTTGAGAGAAGCTCCGGTTTGCAAGAAACTTATACCAAAGCATGTTCCTATTATGCATTTTTTTTACCATAGCATGGTAGTACGATGACATGACACCATGCCAAGTTTCATGATTTTCAGGCGTGTTTTGTATTTACAAGAATTTTAAAACCAAGCTTCTCAATGTTCTCGACCGAACCATGATGCCCAGATGTTTGAATTTCATTCCCATTTCTTGTATGGGACCTAGAAATTCACCCGAGGACACACATGTGATTATTCAGTCAACTTTACTGCACGGGAGCATGTGCTTGTAGTTCAAATTTGAATTATGCACATTAAATGACCATAAACTCAATTAATGTATAAAAAGGCCAAACGAACCCGGAATAATTCCAAAATTTAACAAGTCACTCATATAGTTCTATGTTGTCTCTGTAAAGAAAATCTGGCGAGAGGTAGCGTATATTGTTTCGCACACAAAGGTATAAAGAAATAAATAAATAAAGAAATTAGCCCTACTTAATTCTTGGGTTCTTATTATTTATGCCACTAGTTGTGTATCACTACTCAGTTTTGCCATTAGAAGTTACAACTACTCAAAAAATGCCATCGGTCTGTCAAATAAAACTAAGCACCTTGGAATTCTTTGACAAAACTAAGCACCCTGAAATTCTTTGACAACTAAACTGCTGGCTATATGATGTTGGCCATATATATTGTACGTATATAATGTCAAGAAACGAGTAGTAGTACTATACCAACTAAAAGATGAAATGTACGAAATATAACGAGAAGAAACAGAACATAGTTCTACTAGGGGCTCAGCACAACACACCCCTCAAATTAAACTAAGCACACCAGAAATTAAACTAAGCAACTAATCCGGTAGACACTGTATTAGAACCACCATGAGCAACGACACTGCGACCTTACTCGTAGTCCTCGTCCACGTCCTCAACTTCGTTCTTGTCCCTCTTCCTCTTGGGCGATTGTAACGCCCCGGACACACCCGCCGGTGGTCGTTACTCCTGGCGGGATCTAGACTAGCCTCACATATCAATACTAGTCTTTTCTGTGCACTTTGTCCTCACTCGTGCGCACCCGGGAGCAACTTCCCGGTCGGTCACCCATCCTGAAACTACTCCAAGCGGAGCACGCTTAACTTTGGAGTTCTATCCGAATGGGCTCTCGGAAAAGAAGGAATTCCTTATTGATATGAGTAGTCTATCATCCCTAATAAGCCAGGCCATCACATACACCCTCACTCAGAGGAACCGACGTCCTCGTCGGGCCACAGGAACATTCCCTCTTGGCACAAACGTCTGTGCTTCCAGGACAGCACATGTGCCATGCCGTGTGCCACGACGGGTCACAAACGTCATATGCACAACATGACTGCAAACTGTCCGCAAACATCCCTGTAACCGTGAGGGTTGGCTCTGATACCAACTTGTAACGCCCCAGACACACCCGCCGGTGGTCGTTACTCCTGGCGGGATCTAGACTGGCCTCACATATCAATACTAGTCTTTTCTGCGCACTTTGTCCTCACTCATGCGCACCCGGGAGCAACTTCCCGGTCGGTCACCCATCCTAAAACTACTCCAAGCGGAGCACGCTTAACTTTGGAGTTCTATCCGAATGGGCTCCCGGAAAAGAAGGAATTCCTTATTGATATGAGTAGTCTATCATCCCTAATAAGCCAGGCCATCATAGCGATACTTCTTTTCTTGAACCGCACACTTGGCTCTTGCTCTTCATACAACCCTTGTAGATATTGAAACAAAGGTAGCCATCCATTGCAGCGTAGTGGATGTGGTCTATATCTAGTACAATCCACTGCCATGCACGATGAAACGTGTGCGGAGCTTTCTTCAGTTCACCATACATAGGATGAAGCATGGCTCCTGCCAGGGTCAACATTGAAGGCTGATCAAGGGAGGGCACCAGCCCTTCCTTCTGGAGGTCGAAGGGGTCGCCTACAACGAGGCCTATCCGACCCAGGATTTCCTTGTCGTTCCTAAAGTCTACAGTAACGAATTTGACTCGGCCGCCCTTGAGGAAGTTCTTAAATTCCTCGCACTCAACGTCGGCATGGCATATGTGGTAGACCAAGCATAAGTCATGCACACAAACCTGGATCACGGCGGGCTTCTTCTTCTCTGCCTCCTTTAGTTTCTTCTTGCTTCCCAGGACTATGCTGTACTCAACATCTAGCCCAGCGACCCACTCATCATTTGAGTTTTCGAACATGCTTGACGCCCAATTAAATGGCTTTCGATGTCATGTCAAGCGTCGGGAAAATTACAGGTGATACAAAGCTTTTCATTCTCCCATGATATGGGCTTCCGAGAGCCCTTGGATCTGAGATCGAACGGTTGCATGGCGTGATTCTAGACCTATGGGTGAATATCCTATCCTGGAGGGTTATTCTGCAAATTTTCAGCAACTTAGCATGCGACCGTTCGATCTCAGATACAAGGGCTGCCAGCAGCCCGTATCATGGTCGCGCCTACCACGACCGTCGACTTGCTCGCACGGTCGTGCCCTTGGAGATTTAACACGGTGTGTTAGGCTATCTGATGTTGGCATGTCATACCTAGTCATCACTTACTCACTCATACAACAAGGTTAGCTATAAGGTTGGCTATAAGAGTATTTTTTGTTTACTTCTCTCTATCTCTTTCTTCATAGTATTTATTGCATTTGCCAAGGAGTGACCTCTTCCAATGAAATAGTGCTTAGATGAGGTTCTATGAGCATTAAATGGCTTAGCAACTCAATTCCCCAATGCATAGGTGCTTAGTTTTTTGTTGCTAAGTTTGCTTCATCTAAGTACACGCGCTTATCACCATTTCTTCCTGGGGTCACCAAACTAGTCTTTCTCTTCTTAATTAACTTGACACATCACACTTTATGCCTATGTGGCAGGCTTAGCACCTGTAGGATCAAGTACAATAGTGGGCTATAAGCCCGCTTTACATGGCATTTTTGCATATGTGGGGGAAAGAGGCAAGGAAAAAGTGGAGGAGTGGGCTCTCAAGCAAGAGCCAGCCTCTACATGGTGGAGCATCGGGAGAAGCACCTGTATGGAGGTGGTCAGGAATCCGGCTTGGCAGTTAAAATGATAATGGGAAGTTAGATCACCGGGCCACACCTGTCCAGCAGTAACTCACTGTCAAATCACACAGCCCTACGTTTGCAACAGCCTACTCCCTCATCTTCTCGCGTCTCTGTCGAACCGACTAGACGGAACTGTCCCGCCTACCACGCGGGAAAAGCCCTGCCCTCGACTTTTAAATAGTACAATATACTAATTTTGTATCCATGGATTGCGCCATGGAGCAAAGCCTCAAGAAAACAGCGGTACACATGTATGGAGTATACAGCACGCCCGTCGCGTTCGCGTCGCACCCCAGACGGTCAGTCGGTCTGGCACGCCGCTCTCCGAATGGAACGCGCGTCATATTGCATTTTCACACACATGCGGGACCGCAATTGAGAACCGACCATAGGCACACTCCCCGGCCCCGCAAGTTGGGTGAGTTAATAGAAGTACATACGTTGGTACCTGGATGATCCCTGCAAGACACAGAAGATCAGTTCATCCATGCATGTGACCAGACTCCAGCAGACACGCCTGGATTGGCTATCGTCTACATATCGTGCATGCTGTGTTGTACAGGGCTGTAGTTCTGGTGAGAAATCTAAAAAAAGGTTTCTTGTCATCTCGCAAAATTAGGTGTCATGTGCTTCGGATCACTGCGAGGGTTAAACAGCGACAACTGAGTTGGGCTAGTCATTGGGGGCACATGCACGAAGACTACTCGCCTGCCATCTAGGTCAAGCCGGCTATTTTAATTAGGACATCTATCGACAGACCCCTTTTCTACGAGTTTATCTTTAATTTGAGTTTGATCGTCGTCTAGTTTGTCCGCCGGAATTCATCTTGTCTCCTTTGGGCAGTGAGGTTATGATTTCTTGTCATGTGGCATTTTTTTCGTGTTATATGTTATAATCCCATGCTTCAGATCGAAATGACGACAACTGTGCCTCCGGGGCACGTGCATGAAGACTTCTCGACAGTCATTGCCAAGGTCAAGCTGGCTCCGGCCGATAGACAAAAGAAAACTAGTACTCCACTATATAAGCAGGAGCCTCCGCGCTTGCTTGCTAGTGTTGCTCTCTTCACCCTGTCTCGTCCTCTCCAGATCTAAACACGACAACAGTGGCCACACACTCTCTCTACTCACCGGTGGTCACAGATCCAACTAGATCCTCTTCGCCGGGGAAGGTGAGAAGGTGCAACGTTCATGCGGTCGTCCTCGGTGATGGCTCTTACCCACTGCCGGCGCGTCCCGATCAGCGTGCCTTGCCGTTCTCTCCCAAGCATTGCTGGCGAGGGAGGGCCTCCCACCCGTTCTTCCTCGCTGTTGTAGTGTGGGCAGATCCGGCCTCCCGCCGCCCACCTAGCGACATCCCGGCGACCCTCGGCTATAACTTACTTCGAAACCGGCCTTGCTCTATTTCCCGAGCTCCTGACGTCGCTGCATTTGTATCTTTTACTATTTCTCAGGCCCCCTCGTGTAGATAGGATCGATCGACTGTTTGAAAACCACCTAATTTTTTACTGTTAAGAAGTAAGACTAGTTCATGCACTCGAATCTAGTAGTACTATGGCACCCCGGCTCAGAGAAAACTGGAACGCCCAGTATTCCAGCCCAGAGATCGAGATGAAGTCTTCTGGAATACGACACTTCTTAGTATAGAACAAACCAGCTCTCTATTACAACACGAATATGATTACAAGGGTTCCGATATTACAATGAATAACATCGGCACAACGACACTACGCCAACACGGTTGCTCTATACAAGCAGCATAACAACTTAAAGCAGTAGAATAACTACTGGCAGCAGAACAACGAACGGCGATGATGGACTCCAATCCGTAGGGACTCTGGATGGAACGTTTATCCTAGCTCGCGAACACAGGAACAAGACCAATCAAGCAAGCAATCAAGGCACGACCTGCAAGCTGGCATGACACGCCAGGTCAGTACATTGAATGTACTTGCAAGCTGACGATAAACCAGAAGCATTCAAGACAAACAACAACATGGCAATTACAGGTTAATCAGAAATTATCATGAGATCATCAGGATAACATAGCATGAATATCACGAACATGATACAGCTAGACAATATGAGCATGGCATGAACATATAAATCTGATGATACTAGCATGCAACATGATGACACTACATGCACCATTTATTTTGTTCGGGTTACCTCGTAATCAACACATGCATCACTTACCAACCTCGGACATTATACGATCATCTTAGGATCAAATCAAGCTTTCTATAAACAATACCATAGTAATCATCAAATGACCACAAGGAGCTTGATCTTTACCCACGATTCTCGCACAACATCACGAATATCCAACAAATCGGTATCCTCGATACCACGGTGATCATTCCGGCGATCACAGCCACGACCAACACTTGGTCTCAAACAGTGATCTTTCCGGCAATCACAACCAACTTATCTCATCATCGAACCGGGGTTGTTATTAAGCACATTATTATTATTACTGTTGACTCATAGTGTGACCAACTACGGACTGGGCCCTCATCCACGGGCGCGGCTATCGATAGATTTAATATACACTCTGCAGAGGTAGCGCACTGTACCCACACTACGGAACCCATGGCCTCGTTCTCCCATTCGGGTGGACCAACGGCGTTCTGACAAAACCGATCTACTGTCATGACACTCTCCCGGCCACTCCAACTCACACCCCACTGGGCTAGTCCTGGGTGGCCCCGTGTCTACCAAAGACACACCGACCGCCGTCGTGGCCAAACATGAACGGTCCCAAACGGGGACCCGGATCCAATCAACAACAACGAGCACACAAGATTATGTCTGCTTACCGGGCCAAGGTACCGCACGCCCATAACCTTCCCTCGTTGGAGGCACCGGCGAGAGGCATGACAATAGACCCAGTTATAACCTTCCCATAAAGGTAAACTTAGTTGCACTGGTCAGTTCGATATGGTGGCACCATGACTCAGCCAACAGTTGTGAAAGTTCAATAATCCGGTTAAACTTGAATGCAAATATGCTGAGTCATGATAAAATACATGATGCAATTACAATGCATGAGCATGAATATCATCATAATCATGAGAGAACACATAACTATCCACCATATCAACAATGAATCATAAGCATGGCATACTGACTAGCATGAACATCATAAGTACAGACTTCTCCGAAACATAGCATGACCACTAACATCAACAACAAATATCATGCAAGAACATATCGACAATACCAACATGCAAGCATTTAACTAACTGGATGCAAATGAACATGCCTAACAACGGTACTCGGGGCAGACGACAGTCATGCACCGAAGACCATCACCAACAACAACATGCACTACTAGCAAGCCTAAACATATCAAAAGAATACTAGCAACTAGCAGGGCATGATAACCAGGTGCATAACAACATAGCGAGAAAATAAACAATAACCCCAAAGCATTATCGGAACAACGATAGTCATATTTTAATCAAACAAACATTCAACAAATATTCAAGTTGAAAACCATGGCTACGGCATGGCTATCATGCAAGTGGGTATTGTGGCTTGCCTGGGGTGACGGAGACTCCGGGAAGAAGTGCGGTGAAGCCGCGAAAAGATTCACCGGAAACAGTTCTCTCTCGGAGGGGGCTGTTTACGGGCAAGGCCAAAGTGGTCATTTTCAGAATTTCAAACCATAGTTAAAATGATACGAACAGAAAGGTCTCGTCAAGACAAAGACGTGGGCTTTGGAATCAACTGATTCGGTGTTACGGTTGAAAAGATATTAGGTGAAGAAGAAGAAGGACCAATCTGTGAATAAACATCAGCAAACAGGCCCCTGAGTGGATAAGACAGAAGCGCAGAATCAGAAATACGCTTTTAGAACATGGAAAACGTATTCGGCCCCGAAGCAGAATGAAAGTACGCTTTTGATAAAAGAAAACGTACTTGCAGAAATACGTTTCCACTTAACGTACCTCGGCCCGGGCGAGGTCAACGCCTAGGCGCTGACGAGCGGGACCCACATGCAGGGGGGCAATCGGGGTCGTCTTCTTACTCTCGCTCGCTCTGCCCCGACAAGGAGCAGAGGACGTCCGTGGCTGGCAAGGGCCCGGGCTGCTCCGGCCGGGCCTGGCCGAGCTGAGGCCACCCGCGGGGCCGGCGTGACCTAGCGCCTCCGTGCCCGGGCAGCAGGAGCGCCGGGGCGGCCTGGGAAGGTGGCGACGGGAGGAGGATGGGGGAGGCAGAGGCGAGCAGACGATGGTGGCCCGACCGGCTTCGACCACTATTGGTCGAGGCGTGGCCACCGGCGGGTGCGCAAGATCGTGCCGCACCCATCCACAGGGTTTACGGGCGCTGGGGAGGATTGGGATGGAGGGAAGAGGTGGCGCCGGAGGAGGTATAGAAGCTTTGGGCTGTGGATGTTCTTGGCGATGCGGGCAACTCCGACGAGGGGCAAGGGGTCGGGGCGACTCGTGGGAGTGTGGGGAACACGATGGACATGCTGGGAGGGTGAGAGGAGGCTTGGGTTGGCCGGAATAGGCCGAGGCCGAGGCGGCCACGGCGAACATAGACGGACAGAGGCGAGGTAGAGGGGTTCTGGTGGTCGAGGAGGAGCGAGGAGAGGCTGGTGAGGTGTGGGAGAAGTCGAGGGGGTCCTTATATAGAGGAGGAAGGCTCCGGAGCTCACAATCAAGCTGGAGCAGTGCGCTAATGGAGGTCAGGGGCAGGGCGTCGCAGTGGCACTGTTGTGACGGCGCGCTGCCGGCGAGCCACGACGAGGGAGTGATGCAGGGCGATGCCAACGAGCACGGGCGAGCTCCTGGACAAGCTTTGAGGCCGAGACGAGGAGGGAGGCGACGAGCATAGTGGCCCGATCGATCCAGAGCGTGCGTTGTGCATGACACAAGCATGCTCACCACGCGCACTGGTGCGAGCGGCGTGCTTTGGCGTGCCCAACCATGTCCAGTAGATGGACCTCAGTGCCCTTAGTAGAGATGAAGAAAGAAATTGGTCCAGTGGCAAAGAAGAGATTTGTAGATGGCCCTAAAGTAAATCTACGGGAAGGTGTTTGTAACTTCCTGTGGTTAAACTAGCTTGGTAACTTGGTAACTAAGTTGTTTGGCGATAATCTTACACCAAGATTATGTAGATCACCAAAAATCAGACTAAGAGGAGGAGTTTAGCTGGGGGTTGCTGTAGAAAGTGCCAAACTGGCCAGATAGGGGATTAAGATGTTGCACTCACATACTTAAGTGTCATCAGCTCAAATTTGGTGGAGTTGAGTTATTTGACCATATGGAGCTGCTGTAAAAAGCTCATGCCATTTGGAGTTACCAAAGTGGCACTTGCATCACAAAGCTCCATTCTGGACAGAATCTTGGAGAAGTCACAAAGCTCCATTCTTGGAGAAGTTACTAAGTTACTGGATTGAGTCAAAACATGGTGGAGTGAGTAGAGGTAGATGTAAGAATGTCCTGGTAAATTGGAAGCTCAAATGAAGCAAAGTACAATAGTGTTGCTTCACAAAGTGAAAATTTTACCAGAAACCAAGATTTGGAGCTAAGCTCACATAGATGATCTCCATGAGCTCAAATTTGGTAGAGATTCATAACTTGGTCAAATGAAGGATTTGGCAAAGTGTCATCTTATTTGGACATGCCTAGAATATACTTCCTTCACAAAGTTTCTTTCTAGACAGAAACTTTGGAAAATCACTGGAAAATAATTACTAGGCAAATGAGTTTGAAATTTGGCACAGAGCAATGATATGGACATGAAAGTTGTCCACCAAGTTTGGGGGCAATTAGGCAAAGATAAATATCACTTTCTTCACAAAGTGCCATTTAGGGCAGAATAGGAAAATGATTATTGGAGGATTATTTTTGAACATGGAAATGAAATATTTTGCCACATTTGAGCAAGATATGACCCAAACAATTTATGAGAATTACTTGGGAATTTTTAGAATGACAGAGATATAGGTTGCTTCACAACCTAGGGCAAAAAGAATTATTCCTTTAATAGAAAAGGAATATTCCTTGGAAAAAGAATATTGGGTTGGGTCAAGGATGAAAATGACAGGGTCTTGGGATGATGAGGAGAAGTGCAAGCCACTATAAAACCTAGGAAGACATGATCTTCCCAAGTTTCAGGACCACATAGCCACTGAAAAGCAAATAAAATCAAGAAATCCAAGAAAATCATCAGAAAAAGAAAAGGGCAAAATCCAGGCTGTTACAAACCTTCCCCCCTAAAAGAAATCTTGTCCTCGAGATTTGGTTGTTTAGGGTTAAATAATTTTTCTCACTTGAAGAAACCGTTTCCAACTCAGGTTTCTTTTATTCAATATATTTCCACTGAATTTGATCTGACTGACTGTCTTGATCTGTGGTGGTTTGCTTCGTTGTATCTGACGTTCTGACAGGACGTACCTTATATGTTCCTATTTATACTGACTCAAATTTTCTTTGATATCTGCTGGTTGAGCTATCATCCAAAATATTATTCTTACGAAATACTTGTCCTTCTTAATATTGCTGGAAATATTATCCTCGTATCGAGTACCGAGAATATTCCATGGAGTTGGGGAACATATCTTCCTGTGGAACAAAGAATCTCTTCTATCCAGGCATTGAATTTCTCGAATATAGGCATGCCTTCTGGTTTCAAAATAGTGATGTGGAGCATACCTGTTTTTGCTGACGGATGCTGTCATCTTGCAGGAGTTTCTGACTTACCCTGACTGTCTGCACAATCTAGAGTATCCAAGTCGTACCAAAGGTTTGACTGTCGCTTGTCTTGACTGATAGGAAAAATGCACCATCCTGTGATGATAAAATTTGCAGTCTTGACTGGCGGTGATCTTGGCAACGAATCCCATCCATACAAGCTATTCTTTTAATTGCTTCCCCTATGCGAGAGATAACAATCCTCAAAGTATATGTTTTCACACTGATTCTTCATTTTTGCTAGTATCTCCTTGGGAATAACAGTTGGTGCGATGTTCCATCGCGGTGTTGAGGTCAGTATATTGAGCTATCCATGAGTCTGACCGGATAGACTCGGGTACTCAATGCTGACCGTTCTGAGCATACTGTGGACTGAGCTGGTTGCCTCGCTATGAGGTCCTTACCACAATGGAATATACCTCTTAGGTGGCTCTTTGCTTGGGTTCGCCGTGGAATAAGATGGTCTTGGGCATCCATATTTTTACATAATAACCGGCATACCTGTATTGCTGGTCTTGCCTTTTTCATTATTACTTTCTTCATCTGGATCCTTAACTGGAAGAGCGGGGCCTTACATAAATCCTTGATTATTTTCGCGGCCCTGAATACGGTTACGTACAATATCTGGCAATCATACCTTGGTCTAGTTCATGTCTTGAGTCTCGTTACATTTATCCGGCTCACGTGTGGTTATACAGATCTCAATGCTGTTAGGGATTATGCCGGACAGTGACAGGGTTAATAACATCATACTGTTGGATGTGCGGGACTGATCTTGACAATTACTGCCAAGATTATTGTATCAGTGTTGTCTTTCCTTCAAGACTTGTCGATAATGGCATCACCCACTGATTTTTGTTTCTTGAATAACCGGTGAGGTTGTCGGATGCATACCAAGAATTCTTCCTTGTGCGAGAGACTTGCATGGACTTGGCAGCATACTGAATGAATTAATATCTGATTCTCGAGGCATACCTCTGACCGATGTTTATTTCAGACCAACTGTTGCAGATCTGCCACTTGCAAAATACTGCCATATGCTGACAATTCCAAATTTAATGCCTTGTATTAGTGCCATATAGAAGAATACTGGGCAGCTTGCGTTCAGAAACCACCGGGGTGTCGTGTTGAGGAAGACTGGGTGGCTTATGCTCGAAGCCTTTGGTGGATAACTTCTTGAGGAAAAATGGGGTACCGTACCTCATAAGCTTCCCCCCTTAAAGACTTTGCTAGGGAAGACTCGGTACCTTATGCCAGAAGCTTTTGCAGTATTTTATTGAGAAGACTAAATATCTTGCATGGGAATCCATTCATTCCCTACTGATGTAGATTGGGAACCTTATCTTTGTACACTTCATCAAAAAATTTGGGGAAGGACGGGGCTGATTTTTTTGGTGATTGGACTGACACATATATATATCTTTGTCAGTCCGGCAGCTAATTATTTGTATGGCAAGAATTTTCTGACTGTCCTTACTGAATTCACTGTGCATTTGGACTGACTTATGGGTGTCGCAGTGCTTTAAATTTGACTTATGGCAGATTCAATTATCACGTACGGACCATACCTTTAACTGGGAATGCACTGTTGATCCATTTTTGTTCTCTTGCTGATTTAATCATTGCTGCGATAAAGTGTATCTCTGACAGGTACTTGTTGCTGAAAGTCTGAGCAGAATATACTTGTATTCAAACTGGATGTAATACAATGTTGTCGGCTGAAAATCTGAACTCCTTGGTGTATATCTGTACTGCTCACGGCTTCTTCTGAACCGGTGTTGGTCGAGGAATAATTTCCATAAGGGGGTAACACCGAGGATTTAAAACAAAGAAGCACGAGAAAACAATTTATTGGAACAAATCATACAACAAACAAGCTACAAAGCTACTCCACATAGGCACACACAAGCATGATGCTACCGCAGATGCACAAACACTACAGAAGGATTACATCCTACGCTTGAGCAAACGCTCGTGAACTGACGAGGAAGCTAAGGGAGGAGCGAGTGGAACCGCTGATTCTGAAACTCCGGATGGATGAGGCGGAGGAGTTGGAGAAGCTGGCGGAGACTGAGGTAAAGCAATACCAAGCAATCTCCTGGCCCGAATGGCATCTCGGACTAACTCAGAAATAAGAAGACACTTGGCCGTCATGTAACGAGACATGGCGAGGATAGCCGGGTCATCTTGAGGGTTGACAGAGGGAAACTGGGTTCTCCTAGGATTCTCGATGATGGTGGCATAATATTGATAAGCACGGTTCTCTTGCACCATGCTATCTTGATGACGAAGACCGGTGAATCCTGCCATTGCGGCAAGATGAATGGCACCCTCAGGAGTAGCGCCATAACCACTGTGAAAACTGTAGGTGCGCTTACCGACAGGAATCAGGGCTGACAGATGAACATCAGCAACATATTCCCGAATTCTTCCTCAAGCAGAAAACTAGAATACTTGATAATGAGGTGGATCTCCGAGGGGATAAATACTACGCCACGTGTCATCAAGAAGGGCGCAAAGCTGAGAGGTGCAGGAGTGGGACTGAACTCAATGGGAACAACACCGGGAGCTAAGGGAAGGACACTGAAATCATGATAGTTGACCGCCATCTACGCATGAAAACATGGGTTAATGGTAACCGAAATAAGACTACATGCAGCAAACAAATGCAACAACCAAATGCAGTAATCAAGGGAAACAAGCAGACCCTATACTACCATTTTCTAATGTTCCAGCAGAATAGGACGCTCTACAGCCAAAACCTGCTCTGATAACAAGCCTGTGGCACCCCGGCTCAGAGAAAACCGGAACGCCCCATATTCTAGCCCAGAGATCGAGATGAAGTCCCCTGGAATATGGCACGGCTTAGTATAGAACAAACCAGCTCTCTATTACAACATGAATATGATTACAAGGGTTCCGATATTACAATGAATAATATCGGCACGGCGACACTATGCCAACACGGTTGCTCTATACAAGAAGCATAACAACTTAAAGCAGCGGAACAACTACTGGCAGCGGAACAACGAACGGCGATGATGGACTCCAATCTGCAGGGACTCTGGCTGGAACGTTTATCCTAGCCCGCGAACACGGGAACAATACCTATCAAGCAAGCAATCCAGGCACGACCTGCAAGCTGGCATGACACGCCAGGTCAGTACATTGAATGTACTTGCAAGCTCACAATAAACCAGAAGCATTCAAGACAAACAACAACATGGCAATTACAGGTTAATCAGAAATAATCATGAGATCATCAGGATAACATAGCATGAATATCATGAACATGATACAGCTAGACAATATGAGCATGGCATGAACATATAAATCTAATGATACTATCATGCAACATGATGACACTACATGCACCATTTATTTTGTTTGGTTACCTCGTAACCAACACATGCATCACTTACCTACCTCGGGCATTATACGATCATCTCAGGATCAAATCAGGCTTGGTATAAACAATACCGTAGTAATCATCAAATGACCACAAGGAGCTTGATCTTTACCCACGATTCTCGCACAACATCACGAATATCCAACAAATCGTTATCCTCGATACCACGGTGATCATTCCGGCGATCACAGCCACGACCAACACTTGGTCTCAAACAGTGATCTTTCCGGCAATCATAACCAACTTATCTCATCATCGAACCGGGGTTGTTATTAAGCACATTATTATTATTCCTGTTGACTCATAGTGTGACCAACTACGAACTGGGCCCTTATCCGCGGGTGCGGCTATCGATAGAGTTAATATACACTATGCAGAGGCAGCGCACTGTACCCACACTACGGAACCCATGGCCTTGTTCTTCCATTCGGGTGGACCAACGGCGTTCTGACAAAACCGATCTACTGTCATGACACTCTCCCGGCCACTCCGACTCACGCCCCACTGGGCTAGTCCTGGGTGGCCCCGTGTCTACCAAAGACACACCGACCACCGTCGTGGCCAAACATAAACGGTCCCAAACGGGGACCCAGATCTAATCAACAACAATGGGCACACAAGATTATATCTGCTTACCGGGCCAAGGTACCGCACACCCATAACCTTCCTTCGTTGGAGGCACCGGCGAGAGGCATGACAATAGACCCAGTTAGAACCTTCCCATAAAGGTAAACGTGGTTGCACTGGTCAGTTCGATATGGTGGCACCATGACTCAGCCAACACTTGTTCAAGTTCAATTTAATCCGGTTAAACTTGAATGCAAATATGCTGAGTCATGATAAAATACATGACGCAATTACAATGCATGAGCATGAATATTGATAGTCTCCAACGTATCTATAATTTTTTATTGTTCCATGCTATTATTTATGAAGTCTTGGATGTTTAATGGGCTTTATCGTTCACTTTTATATCATTTTTGGGACTAACCTACTAACCCAAAGGCCCAGTCCAGATTGCTGTTTTTTGCCTCTTTCAGGGTATTGCAGAAAAAGAATATCAAACGGAGTCCAAACGGAATGAAACCTTCGCGAGAGATCTTTTTGGAGAAAATCACTCACAAGGAGCTTGAGAACCACGTCAGGGGATTAAGAGGTGGCCCACGAGGGTGGGGGGCACGCCCCCCTTCCCAGGGCGCGCCCCTACCTCGTGGCCCCCTCGAGCGTCCCCCGGTGCCCTCCTTCTTCCTATATAAGTCTACGTACCCTAGAACCTCCGTGAACAGAGAGAAAACCCTAATTCCATCGTCGTACCTTCTGTTCCCGTGAAGATCCCATCTTGGAGCCTGTTCCGGAGCTCCACCGGAGGGGGATCCATCACGGAGTTCTTCATCATCACCCTCACAATGAGTTGTGAGTAGTTTACCACAGACCTTCGGGTCCATAGCTAGTATGTAGATGGCTTCTTCTCTCTCTCTGGATCTCAATACAAAGTTCTCCTCAGTCTTCAGGAGATCTATTTGATGTAATCTCTTTTTGCGGTGTGTTTGTCGAGATCCGATGAATTGTGAGTTTATGATCAAGGTTATCTATGAAAGATATTTGGTTCTTCTCTGAACTTTTTATGTGTGCTCATAATATCCTTGCAAGTCTCTTCGAATTATTGGTTTGGTTTGGCCTACTAGATCTATAGTTCTTGCATTGGGAGAAGTGCTTGGCTTTGGGTTCAATCTTGCGTTCCCAGTGACAGTAGGGGCAACAAGGCACGTATTGTATTGTTGCCATCGAGGATAAAAAGATGGGTTTGATATCATATTGCTTGAGTTTATCCCTCTACATCATGTCATCTTGCTTAAGGCGTTACTCTGTTCTTATTAACTCAATACACTAGATGCATGCTGGATAGCGGTCGATGTGTGGAGTAATAGTAGTAGATGCAAGCAGGAGTCAGTCTACTTGTCTTGGACGCGATGCCTATATACAATGATCATGCCAAGATAGTCTCATAATTATTCGCTTTTCTATCAATTGCTCGATAGTAATTTGTTTACCCGCCGTAGAATATCGCTATCATGAGAGAAGCCACTAGAGAACACTATGGCCCACGGGTCTATTCTCAACATATCAATCTACATCTACTTTACTTTTGTCGCTTTTACTTTATGTTCTTATAAACAAAAAATACCAAAAATATAAACTATCATCTCTATCAGATCTCACTTTCATAAGTGACCATAAAGGGATTGACAACCCCTTATCGCGTTGGCTGCGAAGTTCTTATTTGTTTGTGCAGGTGCGAGGGACTCGCGCGTGGTCTCCTACTGGATTGATACCTTGGTTCTAAAAAACTGAGGGAAATACATACGCTACTGTGTTGCATCTCCCTTTCCTCTTCGTGGGAATACAACACAAGCTTGAGAAGTAGCAAGAAGAATTTCTGGCGCCGTTGCCGGGAGGCTTACACAAAAGTCATATACCAAGTACCTATCACAAACCCTTATCCTTCGCATTACATTTATTTGCCTCTCATTTTCCTCTCCCCCACTTCACCCTTGCCGTTTTATTTGCAGTCCTTCCGTCGTGTGTTTATCGTTCGCTTGCTTCTTGTTTGCTTGTGTGTGTTGGTTTGCTTGATTGTCACTATGGCCCAGAATAATACCAAATTGTGTTACTTCTCCAATACCAACAACAATGATTTTATTAGCACTCCGATTGCTCCTATTACCGATGCTGAATCTTGTAAGATCAATGCTGCTTTGTTGAATCTTGTCATGAAAGATCAATTCTCCGGCCTTCCTAGTGAAGATGCCGCTACCCATCTAAACAACTTTGTTGATTTGTGTGATATGCAAAAGAAAAGGGATACGGATAACGATATTGTTAAATTGAAGTTATTTCCGTTTTCACTTAGAGATCATGCTAAAACTTGGTTTTCCTCTTTGCCTAGAAATAGTATTGATTCGTGGAATAAGTGCAAAGATGCTTTTATCTCTAAGTATTTCCCTCCTGCTAAGATCATCTCTCTTAGAAACGATATTATGAGTTTTAAGCAACTAGATCATGAGCATGTTGCACAAGCTTGGGAGAGAATGAAATTGATGATACGTAATTGCCCTACACATGGTTTGAATCTATGGATGATTATTCAGAACTTTTGTGTTGGCTTGAATTTTGCTTCTAGAAATCTTTTAGATTCGGCCGCTGGAGGCACTTTCATGGAAACCACCTTAGGAGAAGCTACCAAACTCCTAGATAATATTATGGTTAATTATTCTCAATGGCACACCGAGAGATCTACTAGTAAAAAAGTGCATGCTATTGAAGAAATTAGTGCTTTGAGTGGAAAGATGGATGAACTTATGAAATTATTTGCTGCTAAGAGTGCTTCTTCTGATCCTAATGATATGCCTTTGTCCACTTTGATTGAGAATAACAATGAATCTTTGGATGTGAATTTTGTTGGTAGGAATAATTTTGGTAACAATGCTTATAGAGGTAATTTTAATCCTAGGCCTTTTCCTAGTAATTCCTCTAATAATTATGGTAATTACTACAACAATTCTTATGGAAAGATGCCTTCTGAATTTGAAACTAGTGTTAAGGAGTTTATGATCTCGCAAAAGAATTTCAATGCTTTGTGTCAGGGATATTACTACCAGGTATAAACCGCCCAGGAGGGGCCGGTTTATGTTATCAAGATTATTTTGAAGCCCAGCGGAGCATGAAGCAAGAGACTTTAGCCCAAGAAGTTTAGAGCCCAAGTGTTAGGGCCCATGATTTGTAAACCGCCATACTATGTAACTTGAGATGTAAGATAGAAAGAATAGACGCCGAGGCGGACACGTTTATGAGCTGGCCTCAGGACTCTGTAAACCGTACTGGGCGTCACCTCTTATATAAAGGGACGACCCGGCGACGGTTCAAGGCAGACAACAACAACTCAAGACACAGGCAAAGCGGATTTGCTCCCTGGTCATCGAAACCCTAGCAATACACACCAAACTAGACATAGGCTTTTACCTTCATCGAAGGGGCCGAACTAGTATAAAATCCCCGTGTCCTTGTCCGCTTTAACCCCTTTAAGCTAACCCGTGGCGATGGCCTCACAACTAAGTCCTTTTGTTAGGACATCTGCCGTGACAAAACCACGACAGTTAGCGCCCACCGTGGGGCTATCGCACGATGGTTTCGAGTTCTTGAAGGGCAGCTTTGAAGGACTCAAGGGCTATGCAGTGGGCCGGATGACTAATAGTTGTCGCGGCAAGATCTACATCGACGATGTAGGCTGGGGCCCCGAGACCGATTCAATCGAATACGGGTACCAGGTCCCCTTCGGCAACATCCACGTCTTCATCGGCAAGATCGACGAACCGGGCCCTGAGCCGGACATGTTCTCCAACATCGTCGAGCCGGCTCAGCGTGAGAGACCTGCCCGGATTCAGCCCGCCATGAAGCATGTCTTCGTTGGAGAAGTGCATGGAGTACAAGCCGAGGATGGATCGGACTCTGGCGGCGAGACTGTTGTCTATTCCGGCGACGAATCGTCCTCTGGAGAGACAGAATCTTTATATATGCTGCAAGAGGGCCGACCCGAGGGCTGTTCTGATGGTGACAGTATTCCGGACCCCCTCGATCCGCCAAACCGGGTTGTTGTCTTTCTGGCCGGATCACACTCTATGCAGCAGTCCTCAACAACAGCGGCGTTGACATCAAACGCGGTGGGGGCTAGGGCTGGAGTCCTGCCCCGTCACCGTCTGAAACTTTATCCGTCTTGGTCGATACTTTGACAGCGCTATTAACAGCAGAGGTAGCCCAGGCCAACAAGGAGCAGCATGATGCGGAGGTTGCTCAGGTGAAGAGCCCGATTGATCAAGCCAAGTTGGACCTAGCTGCTGAGAAAACCAGGATGGCTGCAAGACAGGCTGAGCTTGATGCTCAAGCCTATCGACTCATGTTAGATCAGACCGCTTCACACGAGGTAATGATGAGAAGGCAACGATCTCACTTGCCACCGGTTTATGAGGCAAGGAACCTCTTTAGCACGCCAGGAGCAGGAACCAGTAACCAGCCGGAAGTGAACCGGGGAGGGGCGCCGGGCACGGGAGCGTCAGTTCAGCCGCCGGCCGCGGAGCCAACCCGCTAGATTGTACCATCACAGCATGTACCCACCCCTCCTGGTCATTACTCTAATCCGTTGGATAACATCGTCGCTGCCGCTTCATGACTGGCCGCCCTTCCCATTGAAGGAACGTCCCTGTAGCAGTGGAGGCACGACGGGCTAGGGAGTTTTTCGAGACGATGCTAACTCAACAGCAAGCTTATTCTCACAGCCGTGAGAGGATTCATTCAACTCCTCGCCCAAGCCGGAGTTACACTAGGCGTCTAGATGAACCGGCTGTGTCAAGTAGTGCACGAAGACGTAATCTGCCGCGGCAGGATGATCCGGCAGGAAGAAACGCAAACGCTCAAAACATGGTGGATCAGGGCAGGCAACACCGGGAGGCCGAAGTAACAGCACAGTAGGAAGCCCGTCAGGCGACGCCGGTTCGTCCCTCTACCACAGTTGAACCGGGAGTTATGTCTAGCTCCCTGGGAGTGCCTTGTCTTACTCCCGCTTTGCGGAACGTGAAACTACCCAAGGATTTCAAAGGACTATGCAAGGTGCCCAATTACACGGCGGATCTATCCCCGGAGGCATGGGTTGAGAGTTATGAGATGGCAATGGAGATGCTGGATGTGGATGATGCAGCGTGCGCTAAGTATTTCACAATGATGCTAGAGGGCACGGCTTGCGCTTGGCTGAAGGGCTTACCACCCAATTCCGTCGGATCATGGGACGAATTGCGGCGCCGGTTTATCAATAACTTCAAGGACACATGCAAGCAGCCAATGTCTGTCGTCGATCTAGCTGCCTGCGTTCAAGGAGAGCATTAGTCTATAAGTAGTTGGGTGCGTCGAGTGTCAGAGATCCCGCATTCCTCCAATAGCATCAACCCAAGCACAATAGTTGTAACCTTGGAGAGCATTAGTTTGAACCTTTGAAATTGACGTTGGGACAACTTAAGCGTAATTGTGATGACATGGGGACAATCATGGGCGCTTTGGTGAAGTATGCGGACTCCGATAATACCAAATACCCAGACGCCGATAGTGACAAGTCAGGGAAGGTGTCAGGGATATTACTATCAGGTATAAACCGGCTAGGAGGGTCCGGATTACGTTATTAAGATTATATTATCAAAGCCCAGTGGAGTATGTAGTAAAAGGTTATAGCCCACGGAGGTTCAGGGCCCATGTATAAGGCCCGTGGTTTGTAAACCGTCGTACTATGTAACTTGGGATGTAAGATAGAAAAGGTTGAGACCGAGGCGGACAATTTTATGAGCCGGCCTCGAGACTCTGTAAACCAGACCGGGCGTCGCCTCCTATATAAAGGGACGACCCGGCGATGGTTCAAGGACAAGAGGCAACGGCTCGAGACACAGGCAAAGTGGATTCGCTCCCTGGTCATCGAAGCCCAAGCAATACCACACCAAACTAGACGTAGGCTTTTACCTTCATCGAAGGGGCTGAACTAGTATAAACTCCATGTGTCCTTCGTCCGCTTTAACCCCTTCAAGCTAACCGGAGCGATGGCCTCATGACTAAGTCCTTTAACCAGGGCATCTGTCGTGCTAATTCCACGACAGTTGGCGCCCACCGTGGGGCTTTCGCACGATGGTTTCGAGATCTTGAAGGGAAGCTTTGAAGGGCTCAAGGGTTACGCGGTGGGCCGGATGACCAAGAGTCGTCGCGGCCGGATCTACATCGACGATGCAGGCTAGGGGTCCCGAGGCCGATTCAATCGAATAAGGGTACCGGGTCCCCTTCGGTGGCATCCACGTCTTCATCGGCAAGATCGGTGAACCGGGCCCTGAGCCGCACACCTTCTCCAACATCGTTGAGTCGGCTCAGCGTGCGAGTCCAGCCCGGATTCGGCCCGCCGTGAAGCATGTCTTCGTCGGAGTTGTGCGTGGAGTACAAGCCGGGGACGGATCGGATTCTGGTGGCGAGACAGCTGTTTATTCCGGCAATGAATCTTCATCCGGAGAGACCGAATCTTTGTATCTGTTGCAGGACGGCCGATCTGAGGGTGGTTCCAATGGCGGTAGTATTCCGGACCCCTTCGATCCGCTAAACAGGGTTGCTGTTTTCATGGCCGGATCACAATCCGTGCAGCAGCCCTCAACGACCGGGGCGTTAACCTCTGAGGTAATGGGAGGCAGAGCTGGAGACCTTCCCTCGTCGCCCTCTGATGTCCTATCCACCCTAGTCCATACTTTGACAGCACTCACAACATCAGAAGTAGCCCAGGCCGACAAGGAGCAGCATGATGCAGAGATCGCTCAGGTGAAGGGCCGGATTGAGCAAGCTAAGTTGGATCTGGCTGCGGAGAAGCCTGGGATGGCTACAAGACAGGGAGAGCTGGATTCTCAAGCTTTCCGCCTTAGGTTAGACCAGAACGCTTCACAGGAGGTAATGTACAGAAGAGAACAGTCTCGTTTGCCGCCGGTCTATGAGGCGAGGAATCTCGTTAGCACACCAGGCGCAGGAACCAGTAACCATCCAGAAATAAACCGTGGACGAGCCCCGGGGACGGGAGCGTCGGTTCAGCCACCGCCACGGAGCCGAATCGCCAGGTTGCGCCGACCCAGCACGTGATCACCCCTCCCGGTCATTATTCTAATCCTTTGGATAACATCGTCGCCGCCGCTTCACGGCTGGCCGCCCTTCCCATTGAGGGGACATCCCCCATAGCAGTGGAGGCACGACGGGCTAAGGAGTTGTTGGACACGGCACTAACTCAGCAGCAAGCTTATTCCTATAGCCGGGAGAGGAT
The DNA here is from genome assembly GCA_902687465.1 of Secale cereale. Lineage (NCBI taxonomy): Eukaryota > Viridiplantae > Streptophyta > Magnoliopsida > Poales > Poaceae > Secale > Secale cereale. Next base: position 489,042,359 of record LR738714.1, on the reverse strand, counting down.
TCATTCAACCCCCCGCCCGAGCCGGAGTTATACGAGGCACCTGGATGAACCGGCTGTATCTAGCAGCGCACGGAGGCGACACCGGCAGAGGCAGGATGAGCTGGTAGGGGCAGGAGCACATGCACAGGAGAGGCAGGATGAGCCGGCAGGGGCAGGAGCACATGCACAGGAGATGGCGGATCAGGCCAGGCATACCGCCCGCAACGACACTCGTCAGGCGACGCCGGTTCAGCTCACCACCACAGTCGAAACAGGAATCATGCCTAGTTCCTTGGGAGTGCAGTGTCTCATCCCCGCTTTATGGAATATGAAACTACCCAAAGACTTCAAAGGTCCACGCAAGGTACCCAACTACACGGCGGATCTGGCCCCAGAGGCGTGGGTTGAAAGTTATGAGATGGCTATGGAGATGCTTGATGTGGACGAAGCTGCATGCACCAAATACTTCACAATAATGCTTGAGGGCACGGCCCGGACATGGTTAAAGGGTTTGCCACCTAATTCCATCGGATCATGGGGGGAACTGCGTCACCGGTTCATCAATAATTTCGAAAACACATGCAAGTAGCCGATGTCTGTTGTTGACTTAGCGGCATGTGTTCAAGGAGAGCATGAGACCACCAGCAGTTGGGTACGGCGAGTGTCCGAAATCCTGCACTCCTCCAATAGCATCAACCCAAGTACATCGATAGTAACCTTGGAAGGCAATTGGCGGTATGAGCCTTTGAGGTTGAAGCTGGGACGACTCAAACGTGATTGCAACGACATGGGAACGCTCATGGGCGCTTTGGTAAAATATGGAGACTCTGATAACACCAAATATCCAGATGCAGACAGAGACAAGTCCGGGAAGGCGAGCAAAAACGGTAAACCGGCGCAGCCCAATCCGGCAGGCACAGGGTACAATGGCAAGCGTAAAGCGGAGGGCAGCTCAGACTTTGTGGCCAATACCAATGCTGAGGACAACGGGCAGCGCCGCAAGGGTAAACCGCCTCCACGCAGCGGGAGGCCACCTATTAATTTAGATCGCCAGTTGAACATGCCGTGCCCAAGGCATGGTACAGAGGAAAACCCAGCTACGCATCTCTGGAAAGACTGTTTCATTATGCAAGAGCTTGTGAAACAGGCCAAATATAGCCACAGGCCCCCCGGCGGGTCAGGTCCTGGTTTTCAAGGTCCGGGTTATCAAGGTGGTGGATCCGGTTCAGGATACCACGACGGAAACAATAACCACAATGGCAAAAATCAGCATCAACATAACCAGCAACATGGTCAGGGCGGATACAACAACTGATGGCTTCTCGCCCCTCGTTGGTTACCCCAAGTGGAAGGTTGAGATGTAGCGTAGCGGCAAATTTCCCTTGGCAAAGATACCAAGGATCGAATCCCGTGAGACTCTGAGGGTCGACAAGTAGGTGTCAACGGCGCCAGAAACTTAGCGGTTGACGGGACCTGCACACAGATACAGATAACTTTCCTCCCAACGAGTACAAAGAGGTTGTCAATCCCTCCGGCCTTGTTGTTTACAAAGGATCAAACACAAGAGATAGTAATGATAGCTATGACTGCAACTAGGAAATAAAAACAAGAAGTAAATAGAAGGTGTGATCAGCGGTGGTAATATGGACCGGGGTCCCATGATGTTCACTATTGATGTCTCTCTCCCAAAAGACGATAAAACAGCAAAGCGAGGTAAACAAATTACAGCTGGGCAATTGACAGGATTATGTGCGCAAACCAATGCTAACTATGCTGCAAAGAAAGGTAGAGGCTCAAAAGCATGGGCGGTACGCCAAGGCAAGTAGACCAAAATCCATCTGCATCTACTACTAATCATCCACCTTGAGATATCTATCCAGAACATCTCGCTGGTATTAAGTTGCGAATCCCACCCAAAGTGTAAACTCAAAGCAACAGACAACTGCATTTAAAGAACTTTGCGTAAAGTAAACAATCCTTGCACCCGCAAGTACAAGCACCGTTGTTTTCTCCCTTGTGGCAACATCACATCCCCTAGACTCATGTTTCCGTCACTCAAGCTAGTCATCAGGGGGCATGAACCCACAATCAAGCATAACGCTCCCTCTTGGAGTTACTACCTACTACTTGGCCAAAGCAATAAACAACAACGGAGAACATGCAAGAATTACTCAAGAACAAAGATATAAAAGTGGTGAATCAAATATATTACTCAAACACAATCTGAACATAGTCTCATAATCCATCAGATCCCAGCAAACTCAGCAAAGCAACAGCAGAAAGATTACATATGTGCCTCGATCATGTAGGGCAGCTCACGAGGTCTAAACCATGAAGAGCAAAGAGGGGAGGAGAACATCACATAGCTACTGATCATGGACCCATGGTCCAAGGTGTACTACTCACGACTAATCCGGGAAGCGTCCATGGTGGTGGAGAAGCTCCCGGTGGTGGTTCTCCCCTCCGGCAGGGTGCCGGGAAGAGTTCTCCTGATGCTCCCGATCTTGGAAGCACTGCGGCGGCGGAACAGAGGCGAGATCGCGAAAAAGGGTTCTGTCCTCGAGGGTTTCGGGACGAGAGGGATATATATGCGAAAGGGGGCAGCCAGAGGCGGAGTAGGGGCCCCAGGCGCCCCCCTGGCGCGGCCAGGGGTGGGGCCGCGCCAGGTGGCCGCCTGGGCCTCCCCTGGCTCCCCTCTGGCCCATCTTTGGTTCTTCGCGAAGCTTCCTGTACGCTGATTTTTCCTATATTTTTCCTGGAATTTTTGGAGCACTTTTAATATGGGGGAAACCTGAAATAGAAAAACAGCAGAAAACAGGAACAGGCACTGTGGTGCACTGAGTTAATAGGTTAGTCCAAATATGATCAAAAGTGCATGGAAGTGCATCAATATCATAGCAATATCACACAAAAGAAGCAAGGAGCAAGCAGAAATTATAGATACGTTTTGGACGTATCAACATCCCCAAGCTTAATTCCTGCTCGTCCTCGAGTAGGTAAATGATAACAAGCATAATTTCTGTGGTGACATCCTATCAACCATATAAGAACTTTTAAGTAAAGCAATCAAGGCATGTAATTCAATTCAAGTCATAACAAGCAAGAGTCTATATTAGCATTGTAACAAGCAACATAAGAACATACAGGTGCAAGAGCTCTCGATGTCCGTGACTCGAATGTCTCCAAATGGTGTTTGCGTGCAAGAAAGGGGATAGTGATATACGAGAGAGCAAAACATAGTTTTTGTATTGTTGAGAACTTAATCTACTAAAGTTTCACACTTAGTCTTCTTTGGAATCTTATCTTGACTCATCCCCAGACCACTAGCCAGGTACAAGTCAAAATGATCCACTCCCTTTCGATATTTTGAGCACTCATGCAATGGATGAGCGTAAGCAAGAAAGTTGACACTTAGGATGGCAAAGAGAGAAAAATGATGAAGGGGGAAGACAAAAAAGGTGTGAAAGGCTCACATCAATGAGGACGATCATAGGCGAGAGAAAGCCAAATGATAGATATGATTTGAGGAGTAGGGATTGCCATGCAACGGATGCACATATGAGCTAAGGTAAGCTCTCCAATGGAACTAGTGGGGGTGCATCCAACTTGCTCGCTCAAGAAGACCTAGAGCTCTTTTGAGGAGGCTCATCATTGGAATATACGAGCCAAGTTCTATAGTGTGAAGGTCCCCACATAGCTATATGCATGAATGATAATCTATGGAGTACAAGGTATAAGATGGAGTACGAGTGTGGATCTCTCAAAAGGAATAGTAGTGTGCCCCCTTCTCTCTTTTTATTTCTTTTTCTCTTTTTTTCTATATTTTTTTTGTGGCCTCAATGGCTCTTTCTATTTAACTCTCATTTGTCCTCTTTGGGATCTTTTGATTTTGTCCTCTTTGGGATCTTTTCCTCACTTTAGGGGCAACACTCTATATATTACAAGAAGTATAGAAGATCTTTCACACTTTACAAAAGTACTCAACATAAAGAAGATGAAACTATCATGATGTATGCAAATGTATGCCTCTGCCAGTGTAGCAGGATATGAAATGATACTAGCGCGTCATGTAGCAATGATTAGGGCAAGGCCCAACTAGCATGCGGCTCATCGATCAAGCAAAAGCATGTATGACATGAAGATCAAGTCATGAGAAGATGGATGTTGCATGGCAATGTATCTCGGAAAGGCTATGGAAATGCCTTGATAGGTAGGTATGGTGGCTGTTTTGAGGAAGGATATAATGAGGCTTATGATGACAGAGCGTACCGTGCCAAGGATTTGGATGCACCGGCGAAGTATGCGCCAACTCTCGAGGTGAGAAAGGGCAATGCACGGTACCGAAGAGGCTAGAAAAATATGGCTAGGTGGAAGTGTCAACTTTCAAATACTCACATTAGTCCGAAGAACTCATGCACTTATTATCGGTAACTCTCAATCTAATTAGGAGGTTCACAAAGAGACAAGTACCCCGAGGAGGAGTGTATGGGGGTTTGGTTATCCTTGCGCATCCTCGACTCATGGTACGTGAGTGTACTATAATATTCGATCCCTCCAAAGATTAGTGATCCATCTAGTAGCTAAAGTTCTCAACTATTTTGTAGGTTTTCGAAAATAAACACGGATTGCCCAAAATACGACATCTATCACTAATAGGCTAAAGCTCTTGACACCAAAAGTTCAGACATTACTCATGGCAATACCTCAAAACTATTGCAAGTCACTACTAAAATTAAATAGCAACCTCAATTACCTACTTTAAGTTAAGACACACAACTCATTGCAACAGGCAAACTCTCTTAACAAGATAAACATGAAAACTCAAGAGAGTTCAGCAACCAACTAAACAAAAGCTCTTTAAAAAGAAAAGCATGAAAACTAAGAGCTAAACATGACAGCAGCTATGGAAAGACAAAGAACACACACAGCAAAGATAAGCATGAAAATCCTATGTTGTGTTCTAGGTTGAAGTGGAGCGTGTTTCTCTCCCACACAAAGAAAGCTGGGTTCTAACTTGTTATGAACAGCAAGCAAAGCTAAAGAAAACTAAAAAAAGAAACTAAGAGCAAGACGCTCCAAGCATAGCACATAACGCATGAAGTGATAAGAATATAGTGGAACGAAAGACGAACTGATAATTGTTGATGGAGAAGGGATGCATGCGGGCATCCCCAAGCTTAGACACTTGAGTCTTCTTGAATATTTCTTGGGGGTGCACAGGGGCATCCCCAAGCTTGAGCGTTTGACCCTCCTGAATCTTCTTTTATCATCTTCCCTCGCACACTTGAAAACTCCCATCATACATAACTCATCATAATCTGATTAACGAGGTTAGTACCCACAATAAAATAATTTTTCCCTACTGGAAATAAAGATAATCTTGAAGAGCTACTGTTTCTCAAGATTACCAAAAGGTTTTTGCAAAGAAAAAGCAAGCTCAAGGTTTGCAAAACGAAGAAAAGGCAAAACAGGACAGAATCTGTGAAAAACAGACAAGCAGGTAGTAAATAATTTTTTCGGGGCACTTCTGAAACTCAAATCAAAAAACTCAGAACAGACGCTCGAAAGCCAATTGTATAGAGCACGCTGTCAAAAAATTCAGATCAAAAAGATGATTTGGTGATTTTATTCGATTTTTTCTGTCCAAGGACAGAATCTGTTTTCTGGACAGCATGTCACAACTTTTGAACTTTCTTGCAATCGGAGGCTAAACTTGGCACAAAGCTTGAAAAGAAAAGATACAATGATGATGCTACTGTAGTAACAAACATCAAGACACAACAAAAGCAAAATAAAACCTAATTCGTTGTGGGCTGCCTCCCAAAAGCGCTTTGTTTTATGCCTTTAAGCTAGGCATGATGCAAAAAGAGAAGATCAAGTTTTATCAAGAGTAAGAGAATAGCTAGCCCGTGTAACGGACTCAAAAGGCAACTTAATCTTCTTTCTAGGGAAGTGTTCCATCCCTTTCTTCAGAGGGAATTGGAATTTTATATTCCCCTCTTTCATGTCAATGATAGCACCAACGGTGCGAAGAAAAGGACGTCCCAAAATAATTGGACATGAAGGTTCACATTCAATATCCATAATAGTAAAATCAATGGGAACATAATTGTCATTGACAATGATAAGAACATCGTCGATCTTCCCCAAAGGTTTCTTTACGGAAGAATCAACAAGACGAACACCAAAAGAACAAGGATCAAAAGGTTTCAATTCAAACATATCATACATTCTTTTGGGCATAACGGAGGTACTAGCTCCAACATCACATAAAGCATAGCAAGAGAAGTTATTCAACTTAATTTTAATCATAGGATCCCAACTATCTTCTAGCTTTCTAGGTATGGAGGCTTCTACCCTGAGCTTCTCCTCCCTAGCTTTGATGAGAGCATTAGTGATATGCTCCGTGAAGGCAAGATTAAGTGTGCTAGTGTGGGGATCTCTAGACATCTTGTGAAGAAAACCAATAACTTCAGAAAGGGTGCAATTATCAAAATCCAGGTCACTACTATCAAGTAAAGTGGTAGTGGTGTCCTTTAGGCTCACTTGTTTGGTAGCTTCTATGGTTATAGGAGTTTCTTCTTCTACGGTTGAGGTCATAGCGTCACCATTAATAGGTCCAATGGGACTAGGAGTGCATTGGGTGCTAAGAGTTTGGATATCCTCAACAACTTGGATAGTAGCAACAGTGTGGTGGGTAGGAAGGCTCTTAATCCTATCTTCTTCCTCCTTTTCTCTAGCCCATCTCTCTTTAAGTTTAGCCATCATCCTAATGTTTTCATTAATTTGCACTTGAACAGCATTCATAGGAGTGGTCTTCCTCTCCTCAAGAGGAGAAGTTCTAATTTTAAGCAACTCTACTTCATGGGCTAAATTGTCTACCTTCGAAGAGAGATTATCTAGTTTGTATAGTTTTTCTTCTACACTCTTATTGAAGGCCTTTTGGGTAGTGATGAAGTCTTTAAACAGTGTATTTACACATTAAGCTTGAGCGTCAACCAGTGCCTTGTAATGGGAGAATGCTCCAAGAGAGCTAGCAGCGGACAAAATCAACCCCGGTTAGACCGTTAGCTATGAAAGCCCTGAGCTTCGAGAGTTGGGGGCATATCGAGCCTGATCTTGGGCACTAAGCCGCTGCGGGAAAGGATGACCTGGCGTCAGGCGGTAAGCACGGTAACCCGGCAGCGGGTTTTCTCCCTCTAGCGAAGTGTCTTTGAAGTAGAACCATGTCTGGTTCCAATTCTTGGGGTGGCTGTGAAGAGTGGCGTGAGGAAAGCTGACGTCCTTCCTTTTCTGGATGCTCACGCTGCCAAGTTCAGTATGAGGCCCGTCAGAAAACTCAGTTCGGCTGTTCAGATGGAAGAAATCCCGGAACAGCTCCACAGATGGTTCTTCTTGTAAATATGCCTCCGAGAAGACTTGGAAGTTGCAGATGTTCGATACAGAATTGGGGCCTATATCTTGTGGATGGAGTTGAAAATCGGCTAAAACATCGCGGAAGAACATTGAACCAGGAGGATTGAAACCCCGGTCTAGATGATCATAAAAGACTATGATCTCTCCCTCCTTAGGCTCGGGAGGACACTCGTTTCCAGGGACCCGCCAGTGCAGAACCTCTTTAGAGCCCAGAACACCAATTGAGGCCGCTTCTACTAAATCATCTTCAGTAATCCGGGATGGAACCCAGTTGCAGGCAACAAATTGTTTCGCTGTGGAGGCCATTTTCTCCAAGAAAGGAACACTAGAAAATACAATACAAGACCCAGTTTACCAGCTGCTAGACATAAACCGGCGCATTCTATGAAGATATGGATTTAGTTGACGGTTTAAGCAAGGGACTAATGGTATCTACTAATCCGGAGAAGGTATGAACGAGACAGCTACCGGTTATATATATATAGAAGGGAAAGGTTAAACCGCCAACTACAGGATGCAGGCCTAAATCTAAACCGTTAGGGCAGGCATGAGAGGCACAGGTTACAGTTAAACCGGTGACATAAGCAGATAAGTTGTAGATCTAAAGTGTGAGAAACAACTTTCGCAGGAGGCAGAGGTAAAAAATGGATCTACGACGCAGAGGAAAAGAAAAATAATTCAAGTCATATTCAGTGAATGCAGCGGAAGGTTTCTACAGATCCAATCTAAGCTAGCAATATCGGAGAAACTAAAGTCATGACGATGGAGCGGGATCACACGCATGAGGGTTGACCTGACAAGATTTACATCTACAGCTAAAAACAACCTAGAACGACGAACTACGAAGAACAAGGGTTCGCGGCGAGCTACAGAGAAACCCTGGAACTGAGATCCGTTGGGAGAAGAAATAATGTACATGAAGAGGCGGAAGAACAGTGGAGAATATCTGGATGTGCTCAGGTTGATGCAGCGGCCGGACTTGCTGACGACGGTGAGATCGAAGAACGACGGCGGGAGCTTGAGCACTGGAGATGAAGGAAGACGAAGCAGAGGGGATAAAAGAGATGGCCCTTGGCCTTATTTATAGGCCGAAGGGATAAAACGGTAGGCACAGAAATCAAGGAGACCGAAAATCGGATATGGATCGAGCTGTCGCCTCGGTTTTCGGAACGGTAATAAAGAAAAGTAACAACAAGATGCGGGCGTTAAGTGCACAGATGATGTCATGACAGATTGAAGCGATTCCAGGAGATGACGTCTTGGCCGGTTTATGAAGTATACAAAGAGCTGTAGAAAGGGAAATTCGTACAAGACTGTGAAGACTGACATGAACAAGTTCAAATCAATCTGGGGCCTAATGTCAGGGATATTACTATCAGGTATAAACCGGCTAGGAGGGTCCGAATTACGTTATTAAGATTATATTATCAAAGCCCAGTGGAGTATGTAGTAAAAGGTTATTGCCCACGGAGGTTCAGGGCCCATGTATAAGGCCCGTGGATTGTAAACCGTCGTACTATGTAACTTGGGATGTAAGACAAAAAAGGTAGAGACCGAGGCGGACACTTTTATGAGCCGGCCTCGGGACTCTGTAAACCAGAACAGGCGTCGCCTCCTATATATAGGGACGACCCGGCGACGGTTCAAGGACAAGAGACAATGGCTCGAGACACAGGCAAAGCGGATTCGCTCCCTGGTCATCGAAGCCCAAGCAATACCACACCAAACTAGACGTAGGCTTTTACCTTCATCGAAGGGGCCGAACTAGTATAAACTTCCTGTGTCCTTCGTCCGCTTTTACCCCTTCAAGCTAACCCGAGTGATGGCCTCACGACTAAGTCCTTTAACCAAGACATCTGCCGTGCTAATTCCACAGCAGAAGGCAAACAAGAATGGTAAGGCGCTGCAGCCCAACCCGACAAATCAAGGATACAACGGAAGCGTAAAGCGGATGGTGGTTCGGATTTTGTGGCTAACACCAATGCTCAGGAGGACAGACAGCGCTGCAAGGGTAGACCGTCCCCACGAAATGGGAGGCCGCCTATTAATGTGGAATGCCAGTTGAATGTGCCTTGCCCAAAGCACGGTACAGCAGAAAAGCCAGCTCTGGAAAGACTGTTTTATTATGCAGGAATTCATGAACCGGTCTCAGTATGATCACGGACCATTCGGCGGATCAGGCCCCGGTTTTCAAGGGCCGGGTTATCAAGGTGGTGGATCCAGTTCAGGGTACCAAGGCAATAACGGCAACCACAACGGGCATAATCAGCATAACCAATAGCACGACCAGGGCGGTTATAACAATCAGGGAAATCAACAGCGTCAACTGCAGCAACAATCCATATATCAGAATAATCCGAAGGATTTGAGCAGTGCGCAGTATCATGTCTTCACCACGAGCTTGTGTAAACGCGACCAGAAAGTTCACAAGAGGGCAGTACATTCTGTTGAACCGGCGGTGCCGCGTTACATGCGTTGGTCAGAACAGCCCATTGTGTGGAGCCAAGAGGATCATCCACCCCGGGTTGATAATCCGGGTCAGCTGGCTCTAGTTGTGGCACCTCAGGTGGGTGGCTACAAGTTTACCAAGGTGCTTATGGACGGAGGCAGCAGCATCAACATCCTACACTATGAGACTTTACGGCACATGGGGTTGACGGATAAGAAGCTTCGGCAGTCCAACACGGTTTTTCATGGGGTGGTGCCTAGTAAATCGGCATATCCAGTTGGCAAAATAGATTTGGAGGTCACTTTCGGAGATGAGCATGATTCCAGATCGGAGACCTTGACCTTCAAAGTGGTAAAGATCAAGAGCCCGTATCACGCCCTGTTCGGGCGGCCGGTTTACGCTAAGTTCGTGTCCACGCCGTGCTATGTTTATCTACAGCTCAAGATGGCAGGGCACAAGGGAACCACTATAGTCCATGGGAGTCGCAAGATTGCGTTGGAGTGCGAGGAAGGTGATGCAGCTTATGCTGAAGCGGTTTGTGCAACTAAGGAGTTAAAGTTTTACAAAGACAACGTTGATCCGGCGGATATGTCTCCGCTGAAGAAACCAACCACAGAGCATGATCCGGCCTTGAAGTTCAAATCAGACCAAACAGGTTGACTTCATTCCTGGCGATTCATCCAAGCAGTTTACCATCAGTGCTAACCTAGATCCGAAATAGGAAAGCGCGCTCATCGAGTTCATCCGTGAGAATCGGGACATCTTTGCATGGTAACCTTCTGACATGCCAGGTGTACCGAGGGAACTCGCTGTGCACAATCTCAACATTCATCCTAAGTTTAAACCGGTTAAGCAATTTCTGCGCCGCTTGAATGAAGAAAGGCGCAAGGCTATTGGAGAAGAAGTGGCTAGGCTCTTGGCGGCAGGCTTTATAGTTGAGGATTTTCATCCAGAGTGGTTGGCTAATCCGGTGCTAGTACTTAAGAAAAATAGCACTTGGCGAATATGTGTTGATTACACAGATCTGAACAAAGCTTGCCGAACTGA
>LR738714.1:488948134-489031333 GCA_902687465.1 Secale cereale | reverse complement strand
CCCCCCGTATTGATCAGATCACTGATGCTACGGCAGGTTGTGAGCAGTTAAATTTTTTCGATGCATATTCAGGTTATCATCAGATCAAGATGGCAGTTAAGGACCAGGAGAAGACGGCCTTTATAACTCCCTTTGGAGCCTTATGCTACGTATCTATGCCATTTGGGCTTAAGAGTGCCCAGGCGACCTATCAGCGTTGTGTGCAGAACTTCCTTCATGGACAGATTGGCCGGAATGTTCATGCATATGTGGATGACATTGTGGTGAAATCCAGGAATGAGGAGACGTTGGTAACAGACTTGAAAGAGACCTTTGACAATCTCCGGGTTTATAAAATGATGCTTAATCCGGAGAAGTGCGTTTTTGGTGTTCGGGCAGGCAAGCTCCTGAGGTTTTTAGTATCGAACAGGAGAATCGAAGCTAATCCGGAGAAGATCAAGGCGATTACATCCTTGGCTAAACCAGCGTGCATCAATCATGTCCAGCGCGTGGCGGGCTGTATTGCGGCGCTCAGCCAGTTTATCAGCCATTTAGGGGAGAAGGCTATCCCGCTTTATCAGATGATGAAAGAAACAGATTGCTTTATCTGGAGTGATGCTGCTGATGCTGCGTTTGAGGACTTCAAGAAGCAATTAGCAGAGCCACCAGTCCTTGCTGCCCCAGCTGACAATGAGCCGTTGTTGTTGTATGTGGCTGCTAATTCCCGTGCGGTAAGCGTTGCCATTGTGGTAGAGCAGAAGGAGGCAGACAAAGAATATCCGGTTCAACGGCCGGTTTATTACATCAGTGAGGTGCTCATTGAATCAAAACAGAGATACCCTCATTGGCAGAAATTGGTATATGGAGTCTTCATGGCAAACCGGAAGATAAAGCACTATTTTCAAGGCCATCCAATCACTGTTGTCAGTTCAGCTCCGTTGGGGGATATAATCCAGAACAAAGAGGCTACTGGTCGGGTTGCAAAGTGGGCTATTGAGCTTAGCCCGCACGGATTGAAGTATATGCCTCGTACTGTGATAAAGTCCAAAGCATTGGTGGATTTCATCAACGATTGGCTAGAGTTGCAAGCACCTGAGGAAACGCCGGATCACACATATTGGACTATTCACTTTGATGGATCCAGGCAATTGGAGGGCTCGGGGGCTGGAATCGTGTTAACTTCCCCACGAGGTGATAAGTTCTGTTATGTCCTCCGCTTAATGTTCCCTTGTACTAACAATGCAGCTGAGTATGAAGCTCTCCTCCATGGTCTGCTGATGGCCAAGGAGATGAACTTAAGCCGGGTTAAATTCTTTGGCGATTCCAAGGATCTGGCAAGTGGGATTCCAAGGATCCACTCATGGCAGCATATCGATGGGAGGTAGACGCTGTTGCTGGACACTTCGAGGGTTATCGGGTGGATCATATAGACCGACGAAAGAATGAAGCGGCTGATGCATTAAGCCGACTGGGTTCTTAGCATAAACCGGTTCCACCCAATACCTTCTTGGATGTATTACATAATCCGTCGGTGCAATTACCATCAGAAGAGGACTTGGCTGTTCCTGAACCGGAAGCACAGTTGGTCGCGGCGCTTCATGTTATTCCGGATTGGACGCTTCCCTACCTGGCGTACATGAACCGAGGCTCTTGGCTAGACAGATAATCCGGCGATCCAAGTCAATGACTATTGTCAATGGAGAACTTCATCATCGCAGCGTCTCTGGGGCGTTTCAGCGGTGTGTGTCACCAGAGGAGGGATGTGACATTCTTAAAGAGATCTATGAAGGAGATTGTAGTCATCATGCCGGTTCAAAATCTTTGGTGGCTAAAGCTTTTCGTCATGGGTTCTACTGGCTGACGGCTCATGCCGACGCAGAGGACTTGGTCAGAAAATGTGATGCTTGCCAGAAATTTTCACGGCGTGCTCATATACCGGCGCAGGAATTGAGGATGATTCCAATTACTTGGCCGTTTGCAACTCGGGGCTGGATATGGTTGTACCCTTCAAGAGATCCCAAGATAAGAAGACCCACCTTTTGGTGGCAGTGGACAAATTTACCAAATGGGTTGAAGCGGAACCAGTCAGTAAGTGTGATGCAGCAACGGTGGTTCCATTCATCAAAAAGGTGATTTTCCGGTTTGGCTTTCCACACAACATTATAACAGATAATGGTACCAATCTATCCAAGGGGGCTATGGAGGAGTTCTGTCAACGAGAGCACATCCGCCTTGATGTATCATCAGTAGCTCACCCTCAGTCTAATGGCCAAGCTGGGAGAGCCAATCAAGAGATCTTGAGAGGTATCAAACCCCGGCTTATGGTTCCTTTGTAGAGGACACCAGGTTGTTGGGTGGAGGAGTTACCTTCTGTACTATTGAGCATCAACACTACACCTAACAGATCCACAGGGTACACGCCTTTCTTCATGGTATATGGAGCTGAAGCGGTCCTCCCTAGTGATATCCTCATGAGTCACCGCGGGTGGTGGCTTATGTTGAAGCGGATAACGAAAAAGCAAGGCAAGATGCATTGGACCGTCTGGATGAAGAACGGGACATGGCAGCAACTCGATCGGCGATTTATCAGTAAGATCTGTGCCGGTACCACAGTCGTCGGGTTAATACCAGGACGTTTCAAGAAGGAGATCTGGTGCTCCGGCTCATCCAAGACCAAACAGACATGCACAAGCTATCCCCACCTTGGGAAGGACCCTTTGTGGTCAGTAAGAACCTGCACAACGGATCATACTACCTAGTCGACGTTCGAGAACATAAGGACTCACGTACGGCGGAGGAGGAGACCAGACGGCCATGGAACATCGCTCTTCTTCGACCTTACTACGCTTGAGCCATAGGCTCCGCTTTATGTACATACCTTGGCAATGTATATACTGTGATCAATATAATAAACCGGCGCTCCCGATAAAGCGGGGTATCAGCCGCCCTTTTTCTCACAAGAGTGTCACATAGGGGCTTCTATGTGCAAGAGAGTTCCTATGGCCTCTTAAACCGGCGACCACATCAAGGCCATCATAAGAGCATAGCTCTAGTTGTTTCGGCAATTTCCACATGATGATGAGGGGCAAAAGAGAGTTTGATGCCTAGCACAACTCAAACATAGGCCCCGACGAGCAATGCTCAAATGCTACCTGGCGGCTCCTGATGCAAGACAACAGCGAGTTGACAACCCTTGTAGTAAACACGGCTTGGAAGCTTGGTGTATACACCTAAAACCCCGGATTAACCTGCCTGCATCAAGTAAGTCACTCCGTCCAGGTAAACCTGGTACGACCTGTCGAACGTACACACAAGTCAATCTATACAGACCCTGAACTTGGTAACGTTAATTTGACGATCATCAAGTGATTACACAAGTCAATCTTTACAAGATTTTTTGAACTTGGTAGCATTTGACATTGATGATTTGGGTAAGGATTGAGGACCATCTTAACAGGCTTTGCAAAATGGTTAATGACAGTAGCCTGGCAGCTCATAAAAAGCCTCGAATTTGGAGCCTGGCAGCTCGTAAAAAGCCTCAACTACATGGTCTTATTTGCCCAAAAACTTTATTTTTATTTTCTATGTTTTATAAAATCTTTATCCTCAAGGTCATTGGTTTTTCAACCAAGTCCATCGATTCAGGAAGTGGATGACTATAAGTTGCCACTACATCTGCGTTTACAGAGTTCTAGTCTGGGTTATAAACACGAGTACTAACTACAGCTAAACCGGAGTTCATCATAACCCGGTTCGGTTTTCATGATGAACCGACAAAATAATCAAGGGAGTCATCGGCACTTACACCTTGAATCATTATTTCTTCGTGACGGATTAAGGTTTATTGTGATACACTTAATCACATGTATGATACATACTTATACTTTATACACAGTTCAAGTTATCAACTTAGATCATGCGCTTGGGCATTATGACCCGTCCGGCAATAAACCGCCAGGACACTTTGAACATTTTTTTATGCAGAAACAGGTAGAATAAACCGTCAAAAGCATTGAAAGCAGGATATATTTCAGAAGTTGCCAATTGAAGCAATCTCGCAAAATATAGTATTGGACGAACACAGAGTATCTCGGTTATCTTATTACAAGGCACTGGAAGGCCCAAAAGAATATCAGTTTTACTCAAAGTACTGAAGCATAAAGTTAAACCGACGCTGGTTTAAGATTCTACGTCAGCTCACCGTGAAGATTGAGGATCAGCTTGCTCCGGTTCTTCGGCGGTTTCTTCCAGCTACTGGAAGTCAATACTGGTCCAGTCAATCTTGGCGAGAGCTCGGAAATAAACTTCGTCATTTATGAGGTCTGACGGATCAATGTCAGGAGCAAAGGTGTGCTTACGGACTGGCGGAATAAGATTTTCAATATCATAGGACGGACGATCTGCTTGCACGTTCTCCGCATCATAGCCTGGATGATATCTAGATAAATCGGCTTCATCAGCAATTTTTCTAGCCAGAGGCTGCATATCCATGGTTAAGGCGTGTAAATCATCACTGGAAAAGGCTGATCCGTCTTCCTTCATGCTTGGATAGCCGTTCATCGCCTCCGCCGGATAAAAGTCGGGAACACAAGCCTTCGCTCGTGTCAAAGCCATCAGAGCGCCTGCTCTTGCAGATGACTTCTTCACCTCTATGAGACGGGCATGCAGAATAGACAGCTTCTCCAATGTACCCTGGATGGTGGTCGGAGCCGGTTTGTTGTGGGAGATAGCGCTGATGGCCCTCTGAGCGCCGGAATATAGCTGCTCCACCAGAGTGTATGCAGCTTTCAATTTCTTATGCACATCATCGCCAAGATGGGTGATACGCCTCCCTGCGTTAAAATTATGAGTTAAACCAGAACAGTACATGATTATAAGGATGAGGTTATGCTAAGAGTACTTACCAAAGATGGCAGACGTCATGTCATCTATTTGCTGCCTCAATCCGAACAGCTCCTCTATCAACGAATTAAGAGCAGCCTCTGCATCACTAGCTCTCTTCTCCAGAGCAACCTATTCAACCTCCCAGGCTGATCGCTCTGTTCCAAAGTTCTTTTTTAGCTTCTCTATATTGGCTAAAGCAAGTATAAGCTCGTGCTCGACTTTAACAACAATAGTCTCTTGGAATTTTAAGTTATCCCGGATCTCGGTTATTTCAGAGGCCCTCCGGTTCAAATCAGTCTGCCAAAAAATGAAAGTATATCAGATATTCATGGAGCAATTCAATCAAAGTCCCAAGCACATAACAAGTTATGCACTTGACGCTTGGGGGCTAATGTATATTTGCAGTAAAAACAGACAATTTTTTCAGACAAGTCCCAAGCACATAAACAAGTTATATACTTCGGACTTGGGGGATAAGGTGACATTGTTCTAGAAACATGAGAAGTCCCGGTTCACCCTAAAGGAAGTAAACCGTCCCTTGGGGGCTACACGTGCAAAACAAAGCTATCTACTAGATCTACTGAAGCCCCGATTCACCCTAAAAGGCTAAACCGGCACTTGGGGGCTACGATGGAGTAAAGGTAAAATTACAAGACACAAGCAGAAATAGAGGACAAAGACAAAGGAAAAGAAGTTACCTCATAACGTTCCTTCATTAAGTTTACCAATCCAGCTTCATAATCGCGGCTGGTATGTAGCCGATTTAAGTATCCAGAATGAAGCTCATGGGCTCTGAGCTGAGTGTAGCTGGATAAGTCAGTACTCCACTTGCCTTTGTCCTTATTGAGAAATTCCTCTTTGGCAGTGTGTTTGGTCAAAGTGGCAGGCTCCCCCGGAGTAGAGAAACCAGTCCATGTGATTTCAACGTCGCCAGGTGAAGCGGTCGTTTTCTTGAGGGGACTAGCAGGAGCAGGACTAGCCCGGACAGGGCTGGCCGTCTCAAGATCACGATCTATGTGATCACTCCCCTGATCAACAAAGACGTCTTGGTCCATAGGAGGAGGATCGTCATGCGGAATCGCAACGTTGTCTTCCGAAGGATCAACAAGCTCAGGATCTTCTGCCGGTTCAGGAGTGGTATTGTCTACTGCCGGTTTACTTAGTTTGGCCTTTTTGCTAGGCTTGGGCTTACTGCGCAAGTTAAAGATAATGAAAATCAGAAGAGTCGAAGATGAAAAGTTAAGCCGGAAAGAGTGAAAGATAGCTTACCCAGGAACAGTCTTGAGGGGAGGAACTTGGGTGGCTGTTGATTCGCCAGAAGATGAGAGAGGAGTTTCCTGATAATTCGAGTCAGACGGATTAAGGGGTTGTCGAATAAGACCTGCTTTGGGGAAAAGAGCAGTTGGAGTGAGCAAAACCTCGGAACGACACCTCCGAGCTGGAGTGTGCGTTAATCCGGTGGATTCAATAGCATGACCGCTATGACGAGTAGTGCGGTGTGCTTCATGTTGCTGCTTCTTCAAAAGAAAGTTTGGGTCCAAATGAGCATAAGGATGAGAAAATTGAAATTTCCGGACTGTCCGGCGAATTTTTGGTGGTGGCAGCGGTTCTGAATCGGAAGAAAGAGTGATTACCTCAATATCGTCCACTTTACTGCCCTCGACTCGTCCGTGGGAATAGTTATTGTTAATAAAATGCAGATAAAGAAAAGACAAGGAAAACAAAAGAATTAGGCGGTACCTCGGAGGCCGGATCATCTTCTTCTGTATTGGATTCTAACGCGGCAATGTTTTTCTTCTTGTTCCCTTTGACAGCTAAGGTCTTTTGGCGAGCTCCTTTCGCCGGTTTCTCTTGGGTCTTCCTTTTCCAGAAAGGGTCATTGTCCTGTTGAAAGAAATAAAGACATTGCAAGACAAATGTTGCAGACGGATTAAGACAAAGCAAAATGACATAAGGAATTCTTACCGATGGTGGTTTGTTGGTCGCACAGAAGGGTGCTAGACCGGTTTGACTGCAAGCTTCTAAAGGTAGATTCAGGAGCTTCTTGACGGATTCATTAATCTCGTTTTATGGTAGCACCATCTCTGTGTGGCGCAAATGGTCCTTGGGATTCCCAGTATACTCACACCTTAAACTGGAACACCGGCTTAGTGGGAGAATACTCCAAGAACGCCAGCAGCGGACGAAGTCAACTCCTGTCTGTCCATTGGCTACAAAGGCCCTGAGCTTTGAAAGCTCAGGGGCATATTGAGCTCGCTCATGGGCACTTAAACACTGTGGAAAAGGGTGGTTCTCTGGAAGACGGTGGTAGCGATAACCCGGCAGTGGATTTTCACCTTCCGGTGAAGTGTCTACGCAGTAGAACCAAGTCTGATTCCAGTCCTTTGGATGGCTGTGGAGAGTGGCGTGAGGAAAACTAGCATCCTTCCTCTTCTGAATAGACATTCCACCAAGTTCAGTGTTTGGGCCATCATGAAATTCAGTACGACGGTTTCAATGAAAGAAGTCCCGGAATAGCTCCACTGTTGGCTCCTCTTGCAGATAAGCTTCACAAAAGACTTGGAAGTTGCAAATGTTTGATACAGAGTTGGGACCAATGTCTTGTGGATGAAGCTGAAAGTTTGCTAACACATCACGGAAAAACTTTGACCCAGGAGGGTTGAATCCCCGGGCCAAGTGATCGAAGAAGACGACAATTTCTCCTTCCTTGGGCTCTGGAGGACATTCTGATCCAGGAGCCCTCCAGTGAAGGACATCCTTTGGGCCTAAAGCGCCAATTGAGGCCATTTTCTCTAAATCATCCTCGGTGATCCGGGATTGGACCCAGTTGCAGGAGACAAACTATTTGGCTTGAGTAGTCATCTTTTCGGAAGGGAAAGGCTGAAAATACAATGAAGAGCCGGTTTGTAATCTAAGCAGATTTATACCGGCATGCTTTATGAAGGTACTAGTCTAAACGGCGGTTTAAGCAGGGGCCTAATGGTATCTACCGGGTTAAATATCCGAAACAGCTATAACAATGACATCTACCGAATTATGAAGTTTGAAAAAAGCTAAACCGCCAACACAGGCAAACAAGACGCGGATCTGAAGTTTTGGGGAAACACCTTTCACACAAACAGCAGTGAAATACGGATCTACAGCATGTGGAAAACTCAGAAATAATTCAAGTTATATTCAGCAGACGCGATGAACGTCCTAAACAGATTCAGTCTAACTAATCGTATTGGGAGAGATAAAGCTACAACGATGGAGCGGAGTCATTCTTATGGTTGTTAACCAAAAGTTTGAGATCTACGACGAACTACTCGCTATGGCGAAGAACTGCGAAGAACAAGGACCTATCCACGAGCTCGCATGAGGAAACCCTAGAACTGAGATCTATGAAAAGGGAACCAGAGGATGTACCCGAGGCGACGGGTGCGGAGAAGCACTAGCGAATCTCTAGAAACGTTCAGGTTGATGCAGCGGTCGGGCTCGACGAAGATGCAGAGTTCGACGGACAGTGGCGGAGCTCGAGTGCAAGTGGACAGAGGAAGAAGAATAGGCAAGGGGGGAAAAAGAGATGCCCCTCTGCCCTATTTATAGGCCGAAGGGATAGAACGACAGGCGCGGGAATCGAGGAACCCAAAAAGCGGATATGGACGATATTGTCGCCTCGATCTTTAGAGCTTTAATGAATAGAAGATAAAAAACAGGTATAAGTATTAAATGCGCAGATGATGTCACGCTGGTTTATAAGGCATTCTGAAGCTATGGAAAGGGAAATTTGTACAAGACTTTGAAGATTGACATGAACAGATTCAAATCAATCTGGAGCCTAATGTCAGGGATATTACTACCAGGTAAAAACCGCCCAGGAGGGGCCGGTTTATGTTATCAAGATTATTTTGAAGCCCAGCGGAGCATGAATCAAGAGACTTTAGCCCAAGAAGTTCAGAGCCCAAGTGTTAGGGCCCATGATTTGTAAACTGCCATACTATGTAACTTGAGATGTAAGATAGAAAGAATAGAGATCGAGGCGGACACGTTTATGAGCCGGCCTTGGGACTCTGTAAACCGGACTGGGCGTCACCTCTTATATAAATGGACGACCCGACGATGGTTCAAGGCAGACAACAACAGCTCGAGACACATGCAAAGCAGATTCGCTCCCTGGTCATCGAAGCCCTAGCAATACACACCAAACTAGACGTAGGCTTTTACCTTCATCGAAGGGGCCGAACTAGTATAAAATCCATGTGTCCTTGTCCGCTTTAACCCCTTTAAGCTAACCCGTAGCGATGGCCTCACGACTAAGTCCTTTTGCTAGGACATCTACCGTGACAAAACCACGACACTTTGCTTGAAGAGAAATTGCTTAAGGTTCATGAATTAGCTAGAAGTGTGGATAGAATTACTCTTGATATTGATTCTTTGACACTTAGATCTATCCCACCTAAGCATGACATCAATGAGTCTCTCAAAGCCATGAGAATTCCCATTGATGAATGCAAAGAAAGAACCACTAGGATGCGTGCTAACAGAGAGGATTATATTAAAGCGTGTTCTTCTAGTTATCATGAAAATAAAGATGAAGATCTGAAAGTTATTGATGTGTCTCCTATTATATCCTTATTTTCTAGTATAAATCTTGGTGAAGATAGGATTGGAGATGATTCTGCTTTAAGGTGTCCCAATGATTCGGAGTTTTTAGATCTTGATGCTAAAATTGCTAAAAGTGGGAGTGAAGAGATCAAAATTTTGCATAGTGATAGACCCACTACTTTGTATTTCAAGGGATTCAATTATGACAATTTCTCTTTGATTGATTGTATTTCCTTGTTGCAATCCGTGCTAAATTCTCCGCATGCTTATAGTCAAAATAAAGCTTTCACCAATCACATAGTTGATGCTTTGATGCAATCTTATGAAGAAAAACTTGAGTTGGAAGTTTCTATCCCTAGAAAGCTTTATGGTGAATGGGAACCTACTATTAAAATAAAAATAAAAGATCATGAATGCTATGCTTTATGTGATTTGGGTGCAAGTGTCTCCACTATCCCAAAAACTTTGTGTGATTTGCTAGGGTTCCATGAGCTTGATGATTGTTCTTTAAATTTGCATCTTGTGGATTCCACTATTAAGAAACCTATGGTAAGAATTAATTATGTTCTTATTGTTGCCAATAGGAATTATGTGCCCGTGGATTTCATTGTTCTTGATATAGATTGCAATCCTTCATGTCCTATTATTCTTGGTAGACCTTTCCTTAGAACGATTGGTGCAATTATTGATATGAAGGAAGGAAATATTAGATTCCAATTTCAATTAAGGAAGGGCATGGAACACTTTCCTAGAAATAAAATCAAATTACCATATGAATCTATCATGAGAGCCACTTATGGATTGCCTTCCAAAGATGGCAATACCTAGATTTATCTTGTATCGTGCCTAGCTAGGGGCGTAAAACGATATCGCTTGTTGGGAGACAACCCAACTTTATATTTTTTTTCTTGTTGTTGCTGTTAGGGAATAAATATTTCATCTAGCCTCTGATTAGATGTGGTTTCATGTTTTTTAGTGTTTGTGCAAGTAGAACCTTTGGGAAGACTTGTGTGAAGTTTATGTGATCTTGCTGTGAAAAACAGAATCGTTAGCGCTAGCTAAAGTAGTCTTCTGATTTTACTGGAGCGTGCTTTTTAGTTGATTATTTTTCAAATGATTGTTAGACACATTCCGCAAATTTACCAATTTAGTTTGATTTTTTTTTGGAGTTCCAGAAGTAGGCGAAACTTGCAGATTACTACAGACTGTTCTGTTTTTGACAGATTCTGTTTTTCGTGTGTTGTTTGCTTATTTCAATGCATCTATGAGTAGTATTGGAGGATATGAACCATAGAGAAGTTGAAATACAGTAGGTTTAACACCAATATAAACCAAGAATGAATTCATTGCTGCACCTTTGAGTAGTGGTTTGCTTTCTTATACTAATGGAGCTCACGAGAATTTTTGTCTATGTTTTGTGTTGTGTAGTTTTCAAGTTTTGAGTATTGCTTTGATGGACTATGGAACAAGGAGTAGCAAAGGCCTAAGCTTGGGGATGCCCATGGCACTCCAAGTAAATTCAAGATAATCAAAAGCCTAAGCTTGGGGATGCCCCGGGAAGGCATCCCCTCTTTCGTCTTCATCCATCAGTAACTATACTTGGAGCTATATTTTATTCGCAACATGATATGTGTTTTTCTTCGAGCGTCTTGTATAATTTGAGTCTTTGCTTGTTAGTTTGTCACAATCATCCTTGCTGGACACACCTATTTGAGAGAGTTAAATATGGCCTAGAAATTGTTAGCACACTCTATATGCTTCACTTATATCTTTTGAGTTGAATAGTTTTTGCTCTAGTGCTTCACTTATATCTTTTAGAGCATGGTGGTGGTAATATTGTGCAGAAATTGTTGAACTCTCATGCTTCACATATATCCTTTTTAGAGCCTACTAAAACAGCATGGTAATGTGTTTAGGCTAAAGAAACTAGTCTTCACATGATAGACATGTCAATGTAGTAAAAAAATTCACACCATGTGCATTGAATATGATGAGATGTTGGATGCTTGATAATTGTTTTCAGATATGAGGATAGTGATATTAGAGTCATGCTAGTGGAGTTATTATGAAATTGGGAAATACTTGTGTTAAGGTTAGTGATTCCCGTAGCACGTATGGTGAACCACTATGTGACGAAGTTAGAGCATGAGGTATTTGTAGAGTGCCAACCTTTGTGTCGAGGTCGGGGGCGCGCGATGGTTAACTCCTACCAACCTCCCCCCTAGGAGCATGCATTGATTGCTTTGTTTTTATGACTCGTAGATTTTTGCAATAAGTATATGAGTTCTAATGACTAATGTTGAGTCCATGGATTATACGCACTCTCTCCCTTCCACCATTGCTAGCCTCTCTTGTACCACGCAACTTTCGCCGGTACCATAAACCCACTATATATCCTTCCTCAAAACATCCACCATATTATTCCTCAAAACAGCCACCATACCTACCTATCATGGCATTTACATAGCCATTCCGAGATATATTGCCATGCAACTTTCCACCATTCCGTTCATATGACATGTATCATATTGTCATATTGCCATTGCATGATCATGTAGTTGACATCGTATTTGTGGCAAGGCCACCATGCATAATTTTTATACATGTCACTCTTGTTTCATTGCACATACCGGTACACCGCCGGAGACATTCATATAGAGTCATTCTTTGTTGTTGTAGTATCGAGTTGTAATATCAAGTTGTAATTAAAGTGTGATGATCATCATTATTAAAGCATTGTCCCATGGGAGGAAAGGCTATATCTATAAAGCCCCTCCGCAAAAAAGAAGAAAAAAAAAAAGAAGAAGAAAAGAAAGGCAAAAAAAGCCCAAAAAAAGAAAGAAAAAAAGAAAAGGGACAATTGGTACTATCTTTTTTCCACACTTGTGCTTCAAAGTAGCACCATGTTCTTCATTGTAGAGAGTCCCATGTTTAGTCACTTTCATATACTAGTGGGAATTATCGTTATAGAACATGGCTTGTATATTCCAACGATGGGCTTCCTCGAATGCCCTAGGTCTTCGTGAGCAAGCAAGTTGGATGCACACCCACTAGTTTCTTTTGTTGAGCTTTCATTCATATTTAGCTCTAGTGCATCCATTGCATGGCAATCCCTACTCAATCACATTGATATCTATTGATGGGCATCTCCATAGCCTATTGATACGCCTAGTTGATGTGAGACTATCTCCCTCCTTTTTGTCTTCTCCACAACCACCTCTATTCCACCCATAGTGCTATATCCATGGCTCACGCTCATGTATTGCGTGAAAGTTGAATGGTTTGTAAAGATAGAGTATGAAAACAAGTGCTTGGCTGAAATCGGGGTTGTGCATGATATATATATTTTGTGTGATAACGAGGGAGCATAGCCAAAACTATATGATTTTGTAGGGATAACTTTCTTTAGCCATAGTATTTGGAGAAGACATGATTGCTTTGTTAGTATGCTTCAAGTATTATTGTTTCCTATGTCAATATAGACTTTTATCTTGAATCTTTCAGATCTACATTCATGCCACAATTAAGAGAATTACATTGAAAAACAATATTGGTTAGCATTTCACATCAAAAATTCTTTCTTTATCATTTACCTACTCGAGGACGAGCAGGAATTAAGCTTGGGGTGTTTGATACGTCTCCAACGTATCTATAATTTTTGATTGTTCCATGCTATTATTTATGAAGTCTTGGATGTTTAATGGGCATTATCATTCACTTTTATATCATTTTTGGGACTAACCTACTAACCCAAAGGCCCAGTCCAGATTGCTGTTTTTTGCCTGTTTCAGGGTTTTGCAGAAAAAGAATATCAAGCGGAGTCGAAACGGAATGAAACCTTTGCGAGAGATATTTTTGGAGAAAATCATGCACACGGAGCTTGAGAACAACGTCAGGGGATCAAGAGGTTGCCCACGAGGGTGGGGGCGCCCCCCCCCCTTCCCAGGGCGCGCCCCCTGCCTCATGGCCCCCTCGAGCGTCCCCCGATGCCCTCCTTCTTCCCATATAAGTCTACGTACCCCAGAACCTCCGTGAACAGAGAGAAAACCCTAATTCCACCACCATACCTTCTGTTCCCATGAAGATCCCATCTTGGAGCCTGTTCTGGAGCTCCACCGGAGGGGGATCCATCACGGAGTTCATCATAATCATCATCATCGCCCTCACCATGAGTTGTGAGTAGTTTACCACATACCTTCGGGTCCATAGCTATTATCTAGATGGCTTCTTCTCTCTCTCTGGATCTCAATGCAAAGTTATCCTCGGTCTTCAAGGAGATCTATTCGATGTAATCTCTTTTCGCGGTGTGTTTGTCGAGATCCGATGAATTCTGAGTTTATGATCAAGATTATCTATGAGAAATATTTGGTTCTTTTCAGAACTTTTTATGTGTGCTCATAATATCCTTGCAAGTCTCTTCGAATTATTGGTTTGGCCTACTAGATCTATAGTTCTTGCAATGGGAGAAGTGCTTGGCTTTGGGTTCAATCTTGCGGTGTCCTTTCCCAGTGACAGTAGGGGCAGCAAGGCATCTCCCTTTCCAAAGGTATTTACAACACCCTCCGAGAGAGAACTGTTTACTAGGAAAGGGAGATGCCTTGCTGCCCCTACTGTCACTGGGAAAGGACACCGCAAGATTGAACCCAAAGCCAAGCACTTCTCCCATTGCAAGAACTATAGATCTAGTAGGCCAAACCAAACCAATAATTCGAAGAGACTTGCAAGGATATTATGAGCACACATAAAAAGTTCAGAGAAGAACCAAATATTTCTCATAGGTATCTTGATCATAAACTCACAATTCATCGGATCTCGACAAACACACCACAAAAGGAGATTACATCAAATAGATCTCCTCGAAGACCGATGAGAACTTTGTATTGAGATCCAGAGAGAGAGAAGAAGCCATCTAGATACTAGCTATGGACCCGAAGGTCTATGGTAAACTACTCACAACTCATGGTGAGGGCGATGATGATGAAGAAGGAGAACTCCGTGATGGATCACCCTCCGGTGGAGCTCCGGAACAGGCTCCAAGATGGGATCTCACGGGAACAGAAGGTTACGACGGTGGAATTAGGGTTTTCTCTCTGTTGCTGATGGTTTCGGGGTACCTAGACTTATATAGGAGGAAGGAGGACACCGGGGGAGTCACGGGGGCCCCACGAGGTAGGGGGCGCGCCCTGGGAAGGGGGGCGCGCCCCCCACCCTCGTGGGCAGCCCGTATCTCCCCTGACTTGGTTCTTAAGTTCTCCGTGCGTGATTTTCTCCAAAAATATCTCTTGCGAAGGTTTCATTCCGTTTGGACTCCGTTTGATATTCTTTTTCTGTAAAACCCTGAAACTGGCAAAAAACTGCAATCTGGACTGGGCCTTTGGGTTAGTAGGTTAGTCCCAAAAATGATATAAAAGTGTAAGATAAAGCCCATTAAACATCCAAGATATCATAAATAATAGCATGGAACAATGAAAAATTATAGATACGTATCAAAAACATACTTGCAGAAATACGTTTCCACTTAACGTACATGGGCCCGGGCGGGGTCAACGCCTAGGCACTGATGAGCGGGACCCACGTGCAGGTGGGGGGGGGGTGATCGGGGTCGTCTTCTTCCTCTCGCTCACTCTGCCCCGACAGGGAGCAGAGGACGCCCGTGGCTGGCGGGGGCTCGGGTTGCTCCGGCCGGACCTGGCCGAGCTTAGGCCACCCGCGGGGCCGGCGGGACCTGGCGCCTCCGTGCTCGGGCAGCAGGAGCGCCGGGGCGGCCTCGGAAGGTGGCGACGGGAGGAGGACGGGGGAGGGAGAGGTGAGCGTCCGGTGGTGGCCTGGCTGGCTCCGGCCACCGTTGGCCGAGGCGAGGCCACCGACGGGTGCGCAAGATGACGCCGCACCCATCCAAAGGGTTTGCGGGCACTGGGGAGGCTTGGGATGGAGGGGAGGGGTGGCGCCGGAGGAGGTACAGAAGCTTCGGGCGGTGGATGTTCTCAGCGATGCGGACAACTCCGGCGAGGGGCAAGGGGTCGGGGCGACTCGTGGGAGTGTGGGGAACACGATGGACATGCTGGGAGGGTTAGAGGAGGCTTGGGTTGGCCGGAACTAGGCCGAGGCCGAGGCGGTGATGGCGAACATCGACGGACAGAGGCGAGGTAGAGGGGTTCTGGTGGTTGAGGAGGAGCGAGGAGAGGCTAGTGAGGTGCGGGAGAGGTCGATGGGTCATTATATAGGCGAGGAGCAAGGCTCTGGAGCTCACAAGCGAGCTGGAGCAGTGCGCTAATGGAGGTCACGGGCAGGGCGTCGTAGTGGCACTGTTGTGTCGGCGCGCAGCCGGCGAGCCACGACGAGGCAGTGATGCAGGGCGGTGCAGACGAGCACGAGCGAGCTCCTGCACAAGCTTTGAGGCCGAGACGAGGAGGGAGGCGACGAGCACAGTGGCCCAACCGACCCAAAGCGCACGCTGTGCATGACGCAAGCGTGCTCACCACACGCACTGGTGCGAGCGGTGCGCTTTGGCGTGGCCAACCATGTCCAGTAGATGGACCTCAGTGCCCTTAGTAGAGATGCAGAAATAAATTGGTCCAGGGGCAAAGAAGAGATTTCCAGATGGCCCCAAAGTAAATCAACAGGAAGGTGTTTGTAACTTCCTGTGGTTAAACCAGCATGGTAACTTGGTAACTAAGTTGTCTGGCGATAATCTTACACCAAGATTATGTAGCTCACCAAAATCAGACTAAGAGGAGGAGTTTAGCTGGGGGGTTGCTGTAGAAAGTGCCAAACTGGCCAGATTAGGGGATTAAGATGTTGCACTCACATACTTAAGTGTCATGAGCTCAAATTTGGTGGAGTTGAATTATTTGACCATATGGAGCTGCTGTAAAAACCTCAGGCCATTTGGAGTTACCAAAGTGGCACTTGCTTCACAAAGCTCCATTCTGGACAGAATCTTGGAGAATTTACTGAGGGTAAATGGATAACTGGATTGAGTCAAAACTTGGTGGAGTGAGTATAGGTAGATGTAAGAATGGCCTGGTAAATTTACAGCTCAAATGAAGCAAGATACAATAGTGTTGCTTCACAAAGTGAAAATTTTACCAGAAACCAAGATTTGGAGCTGAGCTCACATAGATGATCTCCATGAGCTCAAATTTGGTAGAGATTCCTGATTTGGTAAAGTGAAGGATTTGGTAAAGTTTCATCTCATTTGGACATGCCTAGAATATACTTCCTTCACAAAGTTTCTTTCTGGACAGAAACTTTGGAAAATCTCTGGACACTAATTACTAGGGAAATGAGTTTGACATTTGGCACAGAGCAATGATATGGACATGAAAAGATGTCCACCAAGTTTGGGGGCAATTGGGGAAAGATAAATAGCACTTGCTTCACAAAGTGTCATTTAGGGCAGAATAGGAAAATGATTATTGGAGGATTATTTTTGAACATGGCAATGAAATATTTTGCCACATTTGAGAAAGATATGACCCAAACAATTTTTGGGAATTACTTTGGAATTTTTAGAATGACAGAGATATAGGTTGCTTCACAACCTAGGGCAAAAAGAATTATTCCTTTAATAGAAAAGGAATATTCCTTTGAAAAAGAATATTGGGTTGGGTCAAGGATGAAAATGACAGGGTCTTGGGATGATGAGGAGAAGAACAAGCCACTATAAAACCTAGGAAGACATGATGTTCCCAAGTTTCAGGACCACATAGCCACTGAAAAGCAAATAAAATCAAGAAATCCAAGAAAATCATCAGAAAAAGAAAAGGGCAAAATCCAGGCTGTTACAAGTACTTGGTTCAAACAAGGAAGAAAGGGGGTGGGGTGGGGGAGATTTGTTACCTGAATCTAGGACTTGGTCGAAGGAGGAAATAGTGGGGGCGAAAAGTAGCAGAGACTGGCTATCCAACTGGTCTCTAGGTCTAATAGGGAAATAAAGGGAACGCAGTACAAACTCAATACAAACCCGATCTATTGGTTGAAAAAGGAAAGAAAGTGGGGACTAGGGGAGAAGTCAACAGAGTAAGTCCAGCACTAGATTTTCTAGCCTCACACAGTATATGGTGGCTATATACCGAACAAAAATGGGACCAACCCAGATATCCTCTTTTGATGTTTGTTGCCCCGAGCCGCTCTTATGTAATTCCACTAGTAAAATGTAGCAGTCGCACTATTAAAAGTAAGGACATGTAAAACCAATGTTGTTTTCAATATAATGCCTCCAGTAATATGAATCAATGGCACTTTTTTTCATGTCCTGCTAAATTTCCCATGAAGATAAGTTGCTTCTTTTCGTTAGAGATGCAACTGTCCTGGTCCGCCTACTCTCCAGGAGCTTCATGACCAACCTTAATGTTGCTCAATTTTATTGCAACTAATGAAGAAGAAGCTCTGTGGGTTTCATTTTCGATGGAAATGGAACTGGGGCTAGAGCCATTTCTTAAAAAATAAAGAAGAAGAAGTTGCTAGCTCATGGGACATTGCTTCATTTTAGGTGAACTGCACCAAAAGGTCCCGTGAATTGAATCATCCATGTTGGTGACTGGTGTTATCCCTTCTACGATGGCGTTGACTGTAGATATGGTTCCCATCACACGAGGTATGTTCCTTTTTGGTCTGACCGTTTGCCAAAGATCCTGCATGTTGATCCTGCTCTTGTGCTACTGTTTTGGCACTGCCATGATAAATCAGTAGTGTTATTATTTTGCACCTTAATCTAGTGGCACTATTAATTTGAGGCAATGTTTAGGCACCGCTAGTGCCATTGTTTTTTCTCTATATATATCGAAAGAGGGGATTCCCTCCAATTTCATTAAAGAAACCCAACCATAGAGAACCATTATCCGACAACATCTCAGTGTAAACGGGCAGTTATGCAACTACTACTATAACGGACTGAGTACCAGCAGGTGACAAGTTCGCCACATCAGCTAGGCAGGTAGGGGACACAGCACCAGCTCGACCAAGTTTGGATTACAACCCAAATGCTACCACAGAAACACCAGGGGGAAGATAGGGACTGAAAAAGCCAGCTTCAGCATCCCAGTCTAAGCACCCCCGGCCTTCATCCATGCGACGCACGGTACACCTCGTTTGCCACCTGCTCGACCCTAGTGTCACTGATAAAATGAAGTAATAATACAGTTAAAATAGAACGAGTGTCCTCTCTATCATTTCATTTTCAATGTAGATAAAGAAAGTGCTTCTCTTTGTTAATGTATGTTTCATCAACTAGGCCCATTGTTAATATTTAAGCGTTTCTGCAAACTGGGGTGCTTAATTTTAGTTGATCTGCATGAAAATAGGGATTTGAATGTCTCAAGGCCCCTCCTTGTACTACCGCTGTACACTGATGTTCATCACTGGCAGAAGGTGTATCGGGGAGACTTGGGTCGATTTCTAGTATGATGTAATATTTTCTTCTGTTTATTAGTGTATGTTTCATCAACTAGTGCCACTATAATCTAATCACACCTTTTCATTATCTGTGCAAACATGGTTATTCAGCTGCATTTTGGTGGAACTACACAAATGTACGGATGGAACCGGCATATATGCAGAGTGCGAGGTGCCAAGTAAAAATTACCGACACCAACCCTGCTCCATCTAAGCATTGGCATCCACCACCATCAGTGGGATGTGTGGCACTCACTGTGGAGTATCGATCCCAGATGGAGCATCCACCAGAGATTGAAGGATCGAGCATCTACAGGGTGCCGTTTGTGAGGGTGTCATGCTAGAGCGAGCCGGTGGAGTCTTCGTCGACCGAACCCAACTGCAAGAGGATAAAAACAGTTGGCCCGACGACGCTTCCCCGCCATCCTCTCCCTCGCCGTTCACATTGTCTCATGGGGCGGCTGTCTGTCGCCGAGGAATAGGAGGGATTGCCCCCCCCCCTAGACCAATAGTCGGGCAGGTTGTGAATTGTCAGGAGGACCTTAGGGTTGTTAGTATTTGCAGGTTGTGAATTGTGTTTTGTGTTGTGTATTTTGGGAGTACTTTCAGATATGAATGTCTTTTGAATTTCAGATTTACAGTATTGAGCATATGAAGTTTTTTATGAATTCTAGAGATCTATTTTTAGCACTTAAAAAATGTAGTTTCACAGGAGTATAAAATTGCAGACAATGTGATTCTCAGAGAAGAAACTGCAAGTTTCAGTTTCAGATAAGAAACTCCAAGTTCAGTTTCAAATAAGAAACTGCAACTTTTAGAGGCAGAGCATTTATATTAACATGGCCTTTTCAAACAGTGTTAACATCATGCTAGAAGTTTTATTCATAGTCGAAACTGGAACTACTAGCCAGTTAACATCACATGCTGATCAACATTCATGCATAACACATCTTCATATGATGCACAGTCAAAAAGATATGCTATTTTCAAAATGCCCACACAATGTCGAGTGTGCGGAAAACAGAGAAAATGAGGGACGAAGTTTTGGCAAGTGTAGGACGTGGTGTGCGTAGATGACAATTGGGATCCACATATCAATAAAGGCAGAGGCAAAAAATTTGGAGATATTTTCTCTGCACTTAAAAAAATGTAGTTCCATAGGAGTATGAAAGTGCACACAATGTGATTCTCAGAGAAGACCCTGCAAGTTTCAGTTTCATATAAGAAACTCCAAGTTCAGTTTCAGATAAGAAACTGCAACTTTCATAGGCAGAGCATTTATATTAACACGGCCTTTTCAAGCAGTGTTAACATCATGCTGGAAGTTTTATTCATGGTCGAAACTGGAACTACCAGCCAGTTAACATCATGTTGATCAACATTCATGCATAGCACATCTTGATATGATGCACAGTCAAAAAGATAAGCTATTTTCAAAATGCCCACACAATGTCGAGTGTGCGAAAACAGACAAAACGAGGGATGAAGTTTAGGCAAGTGTAGGACGTGGTGTGCGTAGATGACAATTAGGACCCACATGTCAATAAAGGCAGATGCAAAAAAATTGGAGATATTTTCTCTGCACAGGTGGAATCGAACCCGGGCGTAACAGCTGGCGGGTAGTGTCACTCGGCCACTGGGCTAGTTCAGTTGTTTCGTTAGTAATAAGGCACTTCCTCGGGTGATCGGATCTCCTCCTGCGCCTTTGTGCGCTCGACGCGACGCCGTTGTCTGCCGTTGTGAACATGCTGAACAAATGAGAGGAATCTGGAGAGGACTGTACATGGATAGGCAGACAGTCGGGACCCACCAGGTCTATGGCCGTACGCAAGCAAGTGCCTCGTCGAAAAAATACTTCCTCCTAATGCTATATTGACGTTGGGGCCCACGGGTTTGTCACACATAGTTACATTTTTAGGTGCTTCAACGTAGTTACTATAGGAGATAAATTCACAACGAAGCTGGGGAGCTGGCAGGTATCATTTATTATCACTAGGGCAGCAAGTATGAGCTGGGTTTTGGGCTGCCCCGTCTAGGCTTTCTTTTTAACATGCGCAGCCCACGACCTTGGATGGGAGGTCCATAGGCCTGTTTGTATTTTCTTGAGGGTCGTCATGTATCGACCGGCCTATGGACCTCCCATCCGAGGTTTTGTTTTTCCTGGAACATCGGCAACCCAATTTATGTATTTTTTTTGTAGAAAACGCAGATGTCTGTTCTATTTTTTTTCATGGATCTACCGCAACAAGCAAGATGAAAATGGCCTTGTGGTAAGGAATAAGGCACGACTTGTAGCTCAAGGCTACACACGGGTTGAAGCAATTGATTTCGATGAAACTTTTGCACCGGTTGCTAGACTTGAGGCTATTTGCATATTACTTGCTTACACTAACCATCATGATATCATTGTATATCAAATGGATGTGAAAAGTGCATTCCACAATGGTAAGCTTGAGGAAGAAGTATATGTTGCTCAACCCCCAGGTTCTGAAGATCCAAAGAATCCTGACAAAGTCTTCAGACTCAATAAGGCCCTCTATGGCCTCAAGCAGACCCCTCAGGCGTGGTATGACACTTTGAAGGAATTCCTCATGAAAAAGGCTTCAAACCCGGTTCACTTGATCCTACTCTTTTCACTAAATCTTATGATGGTGAATTATTTGTGTGCCAAATATATGTTGATGATATTATCTTTGGCTGTACAGACCAACGTTATAGTGAAGAATTTGCCTATATGATGAGTGAAGAATATCAAATGTCTATGATGGGAGAGTTAAAATTCTTCTTAGGTCTTCAAATTCGTTAACAACGTAATGGCGTATTCATATCTCAGGAGAAATACCTCAAGGATGTACTGAGGAAATTCGGCATGCACGATTGCAAAGGCGTCAAAATTCCTATGCCCACAAATGGCCATCTGTGCACTGATGAAAATGGTATTGACTTTGATCATAAGGTATACCGCTCCATGATTGGTTCTTTATTGTATTTATGTGCATCTGGGCCAGATATAATGCTTAGTGTTTGCATGTGTGCCTGATTTCAAGCTACACCGAAGGAATCACACCATAAGGCTATGAAACATATTCTTCGATATCTAGCTCACACACCAACACTTGGATTATGGTACCCCAAGGGCTCGGCATTTGATCTCATTGGATATTCAGACTCTGACTATGCTGGTGATCGTGTGGACCGCAAGTCAACATCTGGTACATGTCATTTCCTCAAAAAATCTTTGGTCTGTTGGTCCTCGAAGAAACAGAACTGCGTATCACTGTCTACTGCTGAAGCTGAGTATATTGCTGCTGGCTCTTGTTGTGCTCAATTGATGTGGATGAAGCAAACGCTCAAGGACTAAGGCGTCAACGTGAAGAATGTGCCTCTCTTCTGTGACAATGAGAGTGCCATCAAGATTGCTCACAACCCAGTTCAGCATTCGAAGACAAAGCACATTCAGATTCGTCATCACTTTCTTCGTGATCATGTGTTGAAGGGCGACATTTCTGTTGAGCATGTGAAGACTGAAGAACAGCTAGCCGATATCTTCACAAAGACCTTAGATGAGAAGAGATTTAGCAAGTTGCGGTGTGAGCTAAATATCTTAGAATCTTCGAATGTTCTTTGAAATTGGACACTCATCCTAACACTTATGCAAAATTGATGACTTAGATGTGCAACACATGAAGAAATGTTTTTCTTCAATCAATGAAGAATAACGCTCTAAGTGTTAAGAAATTAATGAAGAATTTGACTATCAGAACCCTACGACAATTGTACGCGGTGTCTGAAATCATCATTATTATACGGTGGGTCACACCACCACCAAAGTTGAAAATCTTCAATTTGAGTTTTTTTTTTAATTCCTCAGTTGTTCATATTCTTCAACTTTGCATTGTCTTCACCGTTTCCGTCTCTTTTCTTAATTGTCTATATATATATATAGGGTGGGTCTATTCTCATAACACCCCTTAAGACCTTATTCTCATAACAAAAACCTTATCCTCATAACACTCCCACTTAAATAGGTTTCTAGCGCGGAGCGCCCCGAGGACAGCAACCACTGTCCCGCCTCCTACCCCCGCGCAGCCGCCCCGCCTTCTTCCCCCAGCACCGTCGCGCCGGCTCCTACCCTGATGCAGTGCGGTTTGCTTGTGCAGTTCGGAAGCGCAAAAAAAGCTCGCTGCCATTATTCGTCGGTCGCACCGTTTTCAAAACTGCTCTTAAACCGTGCGGAATCTCGAAAAGTGTTCAACATGGCGAAGTTGCGTCTATTCCATAGCTTTTCAACGGTATATTACACGCATAATTCCGATAAACAGTTAAAAAACTAGAGCAAAAAAGGTATCGAAAAAACAACACGTACAGTTTTTTCAAACATGCAGTTCACCGTTTTCAAAACTGCTCTTAAACCGTGCGGAATCTCGAAAAGTGTTCAACATGGCGAAGTTGTGTCTACTCCATAGCTTTTCAACGGTATATTACACGCACAATTTCGATATACGGTTAAAATACTAGAGCAAAAAAGATACCGAAAAAACAACACGTACAGTTTTTTCAAACATGCACTTCACCGTTTTCAAAACTGCTCTTAAACCGTGTGGAATCTCGAAAAGTGTTCAACATGGCGAAGTTGCGTCTACTCCATAGCTTTTCAACGGTATATTAGACGCATAATTCCGATAAACGGTTAAAAAACTAGAGCAAAAAAGGTACCGAAAAAACAACAAACATGCAGTTCACTGGTCTCTGTGTTGCAGTAACATGCAGTTCGGAAGCGCAAAAAAACGCGTCGATTTGGATGTCGCGAAAAATAGAGTTTCCGCGTTTTTGTAATTTCAAAACTGCTCTTAAACCGTAATGAATTAGAGGGGGTGTTCTACATGAAAAAGTAGCGTCTCGACGATATCTTTCCATCGGTGTATCATTTGGATCATTTCGACCAACGTTATGTAAAAATTTCACGAAAAACGGCCACTGCCCTTCGTAGTCAGCAGCACGATTTTCAAATTTAACTAAAAACCGTAAGGAATCTCAAAAACATTTCAACATATGAAAGTTGCGCCTCGTTCGTAGCTTTCTAACGGTATATTACACGCCTTGTTTCGACAAACGGTTAGAAAATTGGAGTGAAAACAGTACCGAAAATTTGAAAAAATTCGAAAAACACAACTCCGCGATTTAGTAAATTCAAAACTGCTCTTAAACCGTAGCGAATTAGGAAAAATAATAGATATGAAAAAGATGCGCGCCGATGATACCTTTCCAACGGTGTATCATACGTTTCATTCCGACGAGCGGTTTAGAAAAAAAGCAAAAAAATGCTCGCTGCCATTCGTTGTGAGCCGCACGATTTTCGAAACTGCTCTTAAACTATGATGAATTTTGAAAAGTGTTCAAAATGGCGAAGTTGCGTCTACTCCATAGCTTTTCAACGGTATATTACACGCATAAGTCCGATAAACGGTTAAAAAACTAGAGCAAAAAAGGTACCGGAAAAACAACACGTACCGGTTTTTCAAACATGAGGTTCTGTTGCAGTATCTGTGCAGTGCGCATAGCTTTCCAATGCAGTAAAACAAAGCAGTTTGGAAGTGTTATGAGAATATTATTCTCATAATGTTATGAGAATAGACCGGCTGTATATATATAACAAAATGCTCAGCCCCTGTTTATTTTTTGATAACATTGCTGCGCCCACCCTTTATTATAATTAGAATCAGCCCAGCAAAATCGTGTATTTCGAGAAAGTGCAAATGGCCTGTAATTTTTAGGAAAAACATAAATGGGTCGCATGGACGCTACATTATTTGTTTATCCAGCCCAGCTAATGGACTGTAATTAAAAAAGAAGATCAAATGGACTGTAAATTCTACCCCGCAAAAAAGACTGTAAATTTTGAAAAAAATGGGTTGAATACATGCCACATTTTTGGAGGCTGGAATGTAGGCTAATAGGCCGAAGCCAATGCAAGTCATTGTCAACTTAGTCAACAAATGATTCTGACAACGTTAGCCGTTGGATTTACATCCAACGACCGACATCCATCTTCAATCTCTCGTCTTCTTCCTCCAGCGCCGCCGGGACCACCTGCTCCCGCCTCCTGCTGCTAGCAACTCTACTTAGCATGCTCCACTGTGAAGCGCTACTCCATCGTTGGCCAGGCCATCCCTCCACCCCTCCACACCTCATGTTCTTCTCCACCGACAGCCGAACCACACCGCACGAGAACCAGTTAACCCTCGTACACCTCTCCGTTTGCGACTCTACTCCCGCGTCTTCCCATCTCCAGCTCGTTGCTGTCCGGGGCCTCGCCGTCGTCCACCACCTTGGATGCGCTCGGCACGGAGTGGTCAACGTGGTCAACGAACGACACCATCGGAAGTAGAGTGTGCGTGGAGAGGCTGACAGCTGGGTCCACGGCCGCACGCAAGGAAATGCCGCCTTATTACGTGTAAAATAATGATTCCTCCACCTGAGAGCTGGGACCCACCGGAAGGGCCTTTGTATTTCGCGAAAAAACGTCCCCACCACTGACAGGTTGGACCCACGAGCTATATCTTCGCACGCAAGGAAGTGCCTCCTTATTACGCACAAAAAAAATGAATACCCCCCTGCTAGTTGGGGCCCACCTTGGTGGGAGGCTGACTTGTGGGTCTACTAAGTTGACAGGGAGGGAGTGCTTTGTCAACTTAGTCAATATGAATGATTCTAGCTCCAGTGACCGTACGATGTCCATCCAAGGGCCGTAGTGCTTCTTCAACCTCTGGTCTTCTTGCTCCAGCCGCCCAAAGCAGCGCCGGTCGTGCTGCATGCTCCTGCCTCCCGTGGTCGGCTATGCTCCCGCGGAGGCCTCACCGCCCCTTACTATTCCCACCGCTGGCCAGGCCCTGCGGTGACGGCAGCCTCACACCACAGCCGAACCAGTGAACCCTCGTACTCCTCTCCACGCGGGCTTCCACTGTCGCGTCTTCCTCGGCTCCGCGTCGTCCCCTTCCTAGGCCTTGCCGTCGTCCATAGCCCTGGTGCTCTCGGTGCGGTGCGGTAAACATGGTCAAGGAATGGCTTCCATCGGACGTGGACTGTACGTGGAGAGGCTGACAGCTGGGTCCACGACAGTAGCAATGAAGTGCCTCCTTATTACACGGAAAATAATGATTCCTCCACCTGACAGCAGGGACCCACCTGATGGGCCACCGTATTTCACGGAAAAACGTTTCCCCCCTGACTGCTGGGACCCATCGGATGGGCCAGCGTATTGGGCAAAAAACCGTTCCCCCCACTGTCAGCTCGGACCCACCGGAAGTGCCTCCTTATTACGCACAAAAAAATGAATACTCCCCCTGCTGGTTGGGACCCACCTTGGTGGGAGGCTGACTTGTGTGCCTACTAAGTTGACGGGGACGGAGTGCTTTGTCAAGTTAGTCAATATGAATGATTCTAACTGAAGTGACCGTACGATGTCCATCCAACGGCCGTAGTGCTTCTTCAACCTCTGGTACTATTGCTCCAACCGCCCAAAGCAGCGCCGGTCGTGTCGCATGCTCCTGCCTCCCATGGCCGGTTGTGCTGCCGCGGAGGCCTCACCGTCCCCTACATTTCCCACCACTGGCCAGGCCATCCCTCTACTCACCCACACCCCCTGTTATTCTGCGGCGACGGCAGCCTCACATCGCAGCGAACTAGTGAACCCTTGTACTCCTCTACGCGTGGGCATCCACTGCCGCATCTTCCCCGGCTCCGCGTTGTCCCCTTCCTAGGCCTCGGCGTCGTCCACCGCCCTGGTTCTCTCGGAGCGGCGTGGTCAACGTGGTCAAGGAACGGCCTCCATCGGACGTGGACTGTACGTGGAGAGGCTGACAGTTGGGTCCACGGCCGCAGCAAGGAAGTGCCTCCTTATTACGCAGAAATAATGATTCCTCCACCAGACAGTGGGGAGCCACCGGACGGGCCACCGTATTTCATGAAAAAATGTTTCCCCCTGACTGCTGGGACCCACCAGCTACATCTTCACACACAAGGAAGTGCGTCCGGGCAAAAAAATGATTCGCCCCCTTACTGCTAGGACCCACCAACTACATCTTCGCACGCAAGGAAGTGCCTCACAGTCGGGACCCACCTGGTCGAAGCGTATGTAGCGTTGTCATTCTGGTCGCGAACGTGTACGTACATACTGGTCGATGTAGAGGCGCGCACGTGCCGTAGTAGAGGCGTGCACATAGCATGTACACGTACGTACAGCGGCCAGTGTGCAAGAAAGAAAATACGGCCATGTACGTACATACGAGCAGGGTCTCGAACGCCTACTCGCGCATACGTACGGCCAGGTCTCGTGTACATGGCTGGGTCGGTACGGAGAAAAAGCATCGTCGCCGTGTTCATGGGGAGCCAACCGGCTGGGTTGGAACGGAATGCGTCGTCGTGTTCATCGGGAGGGCTTGGACGGAACAACCGATGGAAATGAGGCCTGGCATACCACAGAACGGAGGAAACAGCCTTGTGTTCGACCGGCCACGTTCGAAACGGGATCCTGTTCATCGGGAGGGGTCTGGCGTACCGCAAAACGAAGGAAACAGACCTCCTACGGTCGAAACGGGGGTCTTGTTGATCGGGAGGGGTGTGGCGTACTGCAAAACGGAGGAAACGGACTTGTGTTGGAGCGCTACAGTCGAAACGAGGGTCCTGTTCATCGGGAGGGGTGTGGCGTACCGCAAAACGGGACTCCCCAGATACTGTTCATCTCCACCGTCGACCCCTCCAGCCTCCACGGGCTACTGTTCATCCACCGTCGACCTCCTCCAGCCTCCACCTGCGACTATTCATCCACGGGCTCATGTTCATCCAGCCTCCTCCGCGAGCTACTCCACCGGCTACTATTCAACAAGCCCTCTCCCCGGGCTCCTATTCAACCACCCCTCCAAGGGGCTACTGTTCATCCAGCCCTCCACTGTCTACTATTCATCCAGCCCTCCATGGGGTGGTCCTGTTCATCCAGCCCTCCACGGGGTCATGGTCATCCAACCCCAACCGGCTCGATCGATCAGGGTCCTGTTCATCCAGAGGCAACACCATGGGGTCCTGTTCATCCACCCCCACCGGGAACTGTTCATCCAAACCCCCCAGCAATGCTCACCGCTCATCCAGAGGCAGCATCGATCGGCTTCAGTTAGCAGCAGTAGAGAAGAAATCGCTCGATCGGGTTCAGTTAACAGCCATCGATCAATCGCTCGGGTTCCGTCACATGTAGCCTGCAGTGCAATCGCTCTGGTTCAGTTAGAGCCCAACGCCTCGCTCGGGTTCAGCTAGAGCCCAACGCCTCGCACCCACGCACGTGCGTGTACAAGAGAAACGCGAATCGCTCGGCCCCGACCACCCACCGTAACCGGGAACACCCCGATATATTCCTCGCCCTCGCTTCTACCACGGTTTTTTCTGTCATGGATGGCCCAAAGAATGTCATGCAGTTGCGTCTCCGACCTGCCCAGGACGAAAAGCCCATTTTCTGTCATGATTTTTTGTCATAGAAGTAGGACCCCACCACATCTATGATGATACCGGGTTTTGTCACAATTATCGTCATAGAAGTGTCATAAGTATGACAGAAAAAAAATTCGTTCGGCCCAAAATGTCACGGATGTGTCTTTTTTTTGTAGTGTATGCAGGCCGAACGCTTCCATGCGTCAACCAGCGGACTCGCCTTGATGAGCCGCTTCACCAATCCGAAGTAGCTACTTGGGATTGGATCAACGGGCCATAGCCAGACTATCAAGTCCTTCATGGCCGAACCCGCCATATTGTGCAGCTCAGCCAGCTGCTTCATCTGGTCGTTAAGGGGCACCGGATGTTTCGGCGCATAGAACTGCGACCAAAAAAACTTCTCTGTGTCGTTCACCTCCTGGGCTCGGAAGTATTGGGCGGCGTCACCACTGCTCGTCGGAAGATCAGCAAACGCGCCTGGAGAACACCATAACTGTGTCAGCCCAAGATACTTCTGCCCTCCGAAGATGCTCTATAAGGGAAAAGTCTTACCAGATGCTATCTGTCGTGCCTGCTTGATTTCTTCATAGGCGCTGCACGCCTCGCTTCACGCATCCTGAGCAGCCTTATCTGCCGCAGTAAGCTCGGATGCTTGTTCTGAAGTCTTCTCTTCCAATGCCTCACATTTGAGAATGGCATGTTTGAGCTCAACCTCGACTTCGGACACCCGAGCCTGGTGCTTCTGGCACATGGCTTCTTCAGCCTTTAGTTCAGCAACCGCCTTCTCAGCGATCGCCTTGCTCGCTTCGTCCTCCTTCCTGGCCTTTGCGAGTTCGCCCTTAAGGGCCTCGAGCTCAGTGGCGCCAACTGCGTAATACAGAACATCATAAAAGAGTTTTATACCCATAACTCAATTAACCTTATTAGTCTTCTTGACATTTTATTTTTTAAGAAAATATGCATACTTTGCGTTTCATCTAAACGCTGGTTGACGCGGTCGAGGTCCGCGTTGGCTAGCAAGAGCTTCCGATTTAGTTCGGCAACCTCTGCAACTCGTGCAGTTCCCGAAACTAGTGAAGCCTGTGCACATAATAGACAAATAAACAGTTCAGCTCTATAAGCATGCTATACTATGGATACTTCGTCCGATTATGTTCAGAATCACACAAAGCATCAGGTGCTACTGGCTATATATGTGCATATAAAACAAATAAAAGTTCCATAAAGAAAATTACATTGCTTACCTCAAAGCCTGTTAGCAGGCTGTTGAAGGCTTCATTCAGTCTGCCTTTGACGGACTGAATCTTCTTCATCGCTGCACCCATCACGGTGCGGTGCTCCTCCATGATGGAAGCACTCTGAAGTGCTCCCTCTAGAGGGTTCGGTGCCTCTGGACTGACCCCGGGCGCCGTTGTATCCTCCCGCGCCT
Source organism: Secale cereale (assembly GCA_902687465.1). Classification (NCBI taxonomy): domain Eukaryota; kingdom Viridiplantae; phylum Streptophyta; class Magnoliopsida; order Poales; family Poaceae; genus Secale; species Secale cereale. Next base: position 489,001,581 of record LR738714.1, on the reverse strand, counting down.
TGGGGGTCTGGTCTTCGGACGCCGGAGCGGCGCTAGGCTCCGGATTAGTATTCGGCGGGGCCCCGGACTGTTTGGGCCCCCCATCTTCAGTCTCCATGGGGATTGTTTCCCCATGGTCAGCTGCAGCCGAGGTGTTACCCTCGGTCGCCCTATCACTTGCCCCACCCCCATCTCCTTGAGTGGAAGACGCACGCCGGGAGGACACTTCGGCGTCCCCGTGGGCCACGGGCGAAGGAGCTCGGACTGGCGGGTCACCCTCCGTCTCTCCAGACGGTAAAGAGTTCCCCTCCGATAAGGAGGCGTGAGGATGTGATCGGGGAGGGCTTTAGGTCAACAGGTGACAAATACTTAAAGGGCATTAGTATACTTTAAGTTCCCCTCAGAACAACTTACATTTCGGTCGGGGGCTTATCCCTGGGCTTCACCACAAAGCTCTGTTCGGATGATGAATCCGAACGAGTAGATAGGTTCAGCGTCCTCCGGGGTGCGGTCGTGCCCATGTCAGCAGCGGCCCCCCTCTTCGTCCCCCTACCATGCGCAGGGGCTCCTCCTCCTCTTCTTCTTCTGCGTCAGCCTCCTCCTCTTCGGAGGAGAGGATGTTGATCTTATCGGACTTCTCGCCCGCGGGGCAGGGGCCGTTTCGGCCTCCTTGTCCTTCTTCTTGGGCTTCTTGACCGACGCCTTGTACGACGCCGGGACCAACATCGCCATAAATCGAGGCGATTCTTGGTCTTCGGGCAAAGGCGTCGGACACTTCATCTGGATCGCCTTCTTCGTCCAGCCATGTATATCATGCAAAAACTTCCTATTATCGTTAAATAAAGAAAGGGGATATATGTTTGGCGGAGTTTTCTATTACCTCTGGGGCGGAGAGCGCGGTACTATAGCCTGCGTCCTCGGTTTCCTTTGGCCACTCCTTCTGGCTCTTGAAGAGATGCTTCCAGATCTCTTTGTGTGTAAATCTAAAGAGATGCTTCAGAGGCCGATCTCCTACCGGATCGAACTCCCATAGGGAGGAATCCCGGCTTTGCAAGGAAGGACAAGCCGCGCCAACATTACCTGGACCACGGCCGAGAGCTGATAGCCCTTGGAAATCACGCCGGACACACGGCTCTGGAGTGTCGTCACCTCAACTTGAGGCCCCCAATTCAGACTCTTTTCAGTCTAGGAGGTCAACCTCTCCGGGGGTCCGGATCTGAAAGCAGGTTTTGCCGCCCATTTAGCGTCGCGGGGTTCAGTGATATAAAACCACTCCTGCTGCCAGACCTTGTTCGTCTCTACGAACGACCCTTTTTGCCAAGTTGCATTCGGGAGCTTGCTTACCATAGCACCCCCGCACTCCGCGTGCTGCCCGTCCACCACCTTTGGATCCATGTTGAAGGTTTTGAGCCATATGCCAAAGTGTGGAGGGATGCGGAGGAAAGCCTGTAGCGACCACGATCCTAATGGACCGAAGTCTCTGTGCTTTGTGTCATCCCTGGATCGGTAATGCTGACACACACAGTACTAGAAGGATTTATAACAGAGTGGTAAGCACACACTTATTACATCGAATGTCTCAAAAGAGTACTTATTACAAAATATATAGCTTAAGGCCATCTAACACGATAACAACGGAAGGCTTGGAAGATAAGGTGAGTCCATCAACTCCAACGGCATAGCTGAGTGCATGACAAACGACCTAGTGCACCTTACTCTTCTTCTCAAAAGTCTACAACATGATACGTTGCAGCCCGAAACGGGTCAGCACATGGAATATGCTGGCAAGATAACACAGTAGAGCAAGTAACAGATAAATGCTGTCACTACATGCATATATGGCTGGTGGAGGCTCTAAGGTTATAATGTTTTGCATAAAGCCAATTTTTCCCTACATCAAAGGAATAAAATTTTATTTTAACTATCAAGGTAGTTGAAACATCATTGAGAAGGTTCCTCCAACTCAATCCCAATTAAAGTAATCATTATCAACCCAACAAATTAGTTTTAGAGTGATGAGATCAATCCAATAATTCAAATACCAGATACTCAAGATGTCCATAACCGAGGACACGGCTAATCATGATTAGTGTGTACACTCTGGAGAGGTTTGCGCACTTTTCCCCACAAGACTCGATCTCCTCCGTTGGATTTCTCGCACTGCATGGTGTTTGAGAAACGGATGGCCGAGACACAGTCTTTCAGAAGCATTTACTCTTTACCCTGGGTGGACCCGTACACCTACTTTCCCCTACATCTGCTAGTCCACCACTGAAAGAGCTCACACAACATACTCAACTATGCCAGAGCCCATAATGGCATTGTGGCTGCACACAGAAGTTTCTAGCATGAATAATCTTATGATCCCTTTGAGCCTAGGTGGCATTCCATAGGATAATCACACGGGTCCTCCGGGATTTCCTAGGACAACACTGGATTCTCCAGGTGCCCTGCAACCAATCCACCCAGATGTGTTTTAAAGTTACCACCTTAAGTTGAACCATTAATTAACAATCTCACATCTTTCATGGATACTCTCAAACCCAAACCACGTCTACGAGCATAGCATGGCAACCTAAGCATAACGTAGAAGTAACTCCCAAGGGTTTGATAATAAAACAGGTAATAGGTTCTACCTCATCATCTACTTCCTAGACCCACATGTTAAGAGATCCTACTCATGCAATGTGTGAGGGTTGAAACTAATGCATAAAAACTGGGTAATAAAGGGGTATGATCAATGTGTTACTTGCCTTGCAGACGATTCGCAAAACCTAGGGACTCTTAGTAGCACGCTTCGCACTCTGGGAATTCTGTCGCAAACAAACAATAGCATACATAACCAATCTAGCAATGATGCATGGGTAAAGCTCAAATAAGAATATCTAACCAGAAATTTCAACTGAAGAAATCCGGTTTGCAAAAAGAATCAAATCAAACGGAGCAACAAAACTCAACCCACGAAAGAAACAAGATCCATTTACTAAATTGTACTAAATTCAAATTTTAAAGTACCAAAATCTTGTTCAAGTTGGTTAAACAGAAAGAGCGCTTCGAGACGAAGATCTAGGCGCTTGTTTCACCTGATTCCGACTAACGAGCGAAAAGATAAACTAAAATGAAGATCAGGGCAGAAATCATGATAAAAAATAATCGCGGAAAAACCCTGAAAAAGGAAAGGGGACGAGCAGGCTAACGAACGAACGTTCGCTGTTTGCGGCTAACTGACGAAAAACTTTCGTTAAAACGAACGAACGGAAGAACGTCCGCTAAATAGCTAAACCGAGAAAAACCGAACCGATCTAACTAAAAAAAAACCGATCTAGGTATTTTTTTAGAAAACCGCGATTTTACCTAAAACCGAAAAAAACGGCGGCGGATTCGGCAAACAGCAGCGGCTCCGGCGGCGGGGCGGTTTCGGGCGGTGGGGCGGCTGTGGGCGGTGGCGGCGGCCCGAGCTGCGGCGGCGGTGGTGCGCGGCGTGGCGGCGGGGTGAGGTGGAGGCGAGGGGGGTGTCGCGGCGCTATTTAAAGGGGCCGGGGGGTGGCGGCTTGGGGAGGGTGTAATGCCCAGGATGGGACTATACCTCCTACGTGTCGAGGCACGACTTAAAGGTATAAGCCCATCCTAGAATGATCTCAAGTTTGGTATGTTTGCACGACTCATGTAAAAATATGGATGAAATTGCAAAAGAAGATAGTTGGCTTACACTCGCCACTTCACACAATACATTACATAAGCAAAACATCATTCAAAACATCACAACCCGACTACGGGTGAAGATCAAAAGAAAGATACCAAAACACATAAAGCCACAGGTCAGGATCGAATCCTAGTAGAAACCACTACTGATCGTTGAAAACGTCACAAGCAAACGGACACTCTCTTCATCGAGCTCACAGTGAAGTAATTGAACCATCTCCTGCATCAATCTCGGCTGAACCTGCATCTGGTGTTGTAGTATCTGTGAGCCACGAGGACTCAACAATCCCATAACCATGGGTATCAAGACTAGCAAAGCTTTGTGGGTAGGAAGAGGTAAAGTGGTGAGGTTGCAGCAGCGGCTAAGCATAATATGGTGGCTAACTTACGAGTACCAGAATAAGATGAGCATCTACGCAAACGGTCGCAAAAGTAGTGATCGCTAAAGAACCTGAACTACATACGAATCAAACATAACCCCACCGTGTTCTCTTCTCAAAATGAAAAGAGACAGTGACGGTTACTCACACAGTTGTGTGTTTTACTTCGGATCATCTGTCAAGTTTTCTACAACCGGACATTAACAAATTCCAATCTGCCACATAACCACGGGCATGGCTTTCGAAAGATCATAACACTGCAGGGGTGTCCCAACTTAGCCCATCACAAGCTCTCACGATTAGCTGCAGTGATAAATATAATATCATCACTCCTTATCTTAGGGAAATCCGATCAGGCTCGGCATCCCGGTAGCACAAGACATTTCGACAATGGTAAAACAAGTCCAGCAAGACCTCCCGGCGTGCCGACACCCTGATAGTAGCCGCGCGTATCTCGTCTCAGGCCACGACCGGATGAGCACAGCGTACAGCAACCGAAGACCCCAGATAACTGGGTGGCACCGCACACGACTCTATTTGGGACCAACACCATCAGCACTGGCCCCCCCTGCTATGTAGAATTAAGAACCCAGGGACATGACCCCCTATGCCATTAATTAATTAATTAAGTTATTATTATGAGCAAATTAAAACCAATGTTGGGCCTTGCTGGAGGAGTTTTATTCAAAGTCGAACTGTCAAGGGGTCCCCATCCACCCATCGTGTAAGGAACGCAAAATCAAGGAACATAATGCCGGTTTATCGGCGCCTAAGGTGGCATGAGTGGAACAAAACACCGAGCAAAAGGCCAAGCCTTCCACCCATGCCCAGTATATAGGTGTGTTAATAATAGTTATAGATATTGTGATATTCCAACAACAAGTTCCCTCCTGGAACGAACTTCATCTTCACCTGCAACTAACAACGCTATAAGAGGGGCTGAGCAAGCGGGTAACATAGCCAAACAGTTTTTTTGCTAGGAAGGTGTCAAGGTTAGAGGTTTCATGGAAACAAGGAGAGGGCTGACATAAAAATGGGTAGCGCGACATGTAACGATAGCATCGAGACAACTAAGCATGGCAATGGTAGTAAAGGTATCCAAGGGTATGATCATCTTGCCTGGGATTCCACAAGGAAGAAGAACGGATCCATGAAGTAGACGGAGCAACACAATCGAGCGAATCCTCACAACTCCGGAACGAAACCGAAGCTAGCAAGAGAAGCAACCGGAAAGAAGCAAACAACACGGTAAACACACCATCATAAACATGGCATACGATGCACATCCAAGTATGATGCATGTCCGATTTAATTATGCATGGCATGGCAAGGTGCACAACAACACTACAAGTTAAGTGGAGCTCAATATGCAACGAGTTGCATATTGACGAAACACCACATTTTAATTATTTAATTGACTCTCGTTTATTTACAAGAGAAGATTAAATGTTCGTTAACATGGCATGAGGTGAAGCATAATAAAACTACACTATTTAGACATTTTAAATGAGGCCGGAAAATAACAACAACATATCCGGAAAATCCCCATGAGCATGTTTAGCAATTATTAAAGCAACAACAAATCACACATTACAATGTTGTTAAAATGATGCGGATGACATGATCAAGTTTATGCAATTTTATTAAAAGTTGACAAGAAGAAGATATGAAGTATTGTCACCGTGGTGAAAGGAAAAAGGGGTGCCACGACAATGATCCGAAAGTGATGCAACGGCATCATATCGGTTCCGGTAACTCGTTGAGAGTCCGGTGCAAAAGAAAGGTGGCGTGAGCGAGTCAAGCAAGATGAAAGGTGGGGTGATCCCGGCTTCCGGGTTCCCACGGGTCGGCGACGAGGCAACCGAGGAGCACGACAAAAGATGAGGCGGCACGGTGCACACAAGGGAAACATTTCTTACAACATAAGCATCACACGGGTCATCGTCTCGGGGTTATACCTTCGGAACATTCGTTTTCGGAGTGGCTCGAGATCGTAGAGGAAGAAGTCATACACGGCCGTAGAGGAAGTAGTCGTACACGGGGAGATGGTAGTTGTACACGTTGGAGTTTCCGTTTCTGAAGAGGTACTTGAGGGTCTCGGCGACGGTAGTCGTTCGGGCGTCGAGTTCGTAGATGTACTTGGCGCAACCATCGTTTCCGGGGCGACGGTAGTGGTACTCGGTTCATCGGCGACGGTCGTCGTACTCGTTCCGTAGAGGTACTTGAGGGTTCCGATGTCTCCGGGCGTCGGTAGTGGTACTTGTTCACGAAGTCGTTCACGGGTCTGTGTTGAGGTACTTGTCGCATCGCGATCGTAGTGGTACTTGTCGTATCGCCGTGTAGTTGTTCCCGTTCGTAGTCGTTCACTTCTCCGAAGGGGTACTTGTCATCGTGGTACTTGTCGGTAGTTGTTCACGATTCGTAGGCGTTCGGGGCCGTAGATGTACTTGTCAAACTTGCCGGTCTTGCTGATTCGAAACGAAACACCACAAAAAGTCAACCAAAAATGGCAGCTCGGAGACGACGAGACCAGCTCCTGGCTGCCGGGCTGCTCGAGGGCTCCTCCCTCGGCGAGCCAGGCGAGGAGGCATGAGTGCTGGAGGGTGAGGCCCGCAGTTGGAGATGACGAGGCGGAGCCGCAGGAGGGTGGTGAGGAGGGGTTCTAGCCGGACTGCTCCGGTGCGGGATCTGGCGCGGAGTCAGGGCCGAGGGGAGGCCGGCGTGGCAGCTGATTGAGATGGCGGCTGGCCTTCGCTGGAGGACGAAGGGCGCTGAGGCGAGGCGGCGACCTGGTGATGGAGAGGCGCGGCGCGGTGGCCTCCCTGGCCCGGCGGTGGGTGGCGGCTCGCCCGCGGGGCGCCAGGGGGCGAGGCAGAGGCGCGCGGCAAGCCTCTTGACGAGGCAACCGAGACAGATGCGCTCGGGGCTTCTGGCCGGCCTGGAGGGCGCGGCAACCGAGCCTCGCCGGACCGGCGGCGCAGGGTGCTGGACGGGCACTCGCAAGGGGGGGCTCGGGCTCCACCTGGAGACGGAGGCGCATCGGCCTTGGAGGTGTCGAGAGGAGCGAGGGGAACGGGATGTGGTGCGAACGAGGAGGGTGAGGGAATCGGGGGGAGATGGGGCTGGCGGCGGCTTGCGGGAGAGAGCGAGGAGAGATGAGCGAGCGTTGGTCGCTTAGGGTTACGAGGCGAGGGAGTTGGGCTGGTGGCTGAATGGGCCGGTCTGGGCCAGGAGGAGAGGCGCTAGGAGGCCCCAAACTGGGCTGGAGGAGGCTAGTTGGACTACTCTCCCTACTGATGTTTTTCTAAATTAAACCAGAAAACAACAAGAAGAAAGAAAAGAAAGGAGGAGATAGGAATAGGCTTAGGGCATAGGGTAAAATTCCCTGGACTCACAAAAATGTGAGGAATATAAATAAAATTGTTTGACGATTTTTGGAGGAACCTCGATACAACGGAAAAGAATATAGGGAGGGTTTAAAGCAAGGAATTGAGAAGAAAAGGCATGGGGAAATATATGCAAGTGTGTTGGGTTATTCCGAAGCAAATGGAATATTTATTAATATAGCTCCCTAAATATCGGGAGGATATGTTTCAAAGAGAAGTCACACTTCCCTCGATTTAAATGGACCGAAGGTCCACACAATTTATTTAGGTTGAGATACAAAATAAATATGACATGATGGCATGATGACATGATGCAATGCAAAATAAAATAACACAAGCACAAAGAAACACACGGGAAACCCGGAACATCTGGAATCTTCTGGGATCTTCTGGGACGTCGGTCTTCGGGCGTCACAGAGGGGGCAAGGCGGCGGCGGTGGCCGAGTCGTCCACGACGGCCGTCGTGCGGGCGGCGGACTCCCGCCCGGAGTCGGGAAGGCGGTGGCGCGGCGCTGGGCCGACTAGGCTTCGACCTAGTCGGTCCGAACTTTTTTAAAAAAAAACTGATTTTGCCGGAAAAACCCTAGAAAAAATAAAAAAAATCTAAAAATGCCTTAAAAAAATTCACCATCTAAATAAAATATTTAGAACATGAAGAACATTTTCTTGGCCCTAAAATGCAACTTTTAACATATGCAAATTTTTATAATGCAAATAAAATAGCAGAAAAACCAAATAAAACTATTTATTTTATTTTAGTATTTTTCTTCCAATATTCCTTTTAGTTTGGAGAAGTCATATTATCTCCTCTCATATATTTTAAATTGGGAATATTTTCGGAGAGAGAAATAATTAAACCAAATGATCCTCGTTCTAGTATTTGAGAAAATTCAAATATGAAAACGGTGAAATCCCCAACTCTCTCCGTGGGTCCTTGAGTTGCTTAGAATTTCGAGGATCGCAAAACAAAAAGCAAATAAAATATGATATTCATATGATGACCTATGTATAACATTCCAAATTGAAAATTTGGGATGTTACAAACCTACCCCCCTTAAGATGAATCTCGCCCCCGAGATTCGGGTTGGCTAGAAAATAGGTGCGAGTGGTCTTTGCGTAGATCATCCTCTCGTTCCTAGGTGGCTTCATCCTCGGTATGGTGGCTCCACTTTACTTTGCAAAACTTGATAACCTTGTTGCGTGTGACTCGGCTGGCCCACTCGAGAATCTTGACCGGCTTCTCCTTGTAGGTTAGGTCACTATCCAACTGAATTGCTTCCAGGGGCACTGTATCTCTTAGAGGAATATCGGCCATATCAGCGTGGCACTTCTTCAGCTGGGAAACGTGAAACACATCATGAACTCCTGACAATCCTTCAGATAATTCTAACTTGTAGGCAACCTCTCCCATGTGTTCCAAAACACGGTATGGTCTTACAAATCTCGGGGCTAACTTTCCCTTAACTCCAAAACGCTTAACACCTCGCAGAGGTGACACTCTCAAATATGCTTTGTCTCCAATTTCGTAGACTACCTCCTTGCGTTTTGAGTCTGCATAACTCTTTTGTCTAGACTGAGCTACCTTCAGTCTATCTCGAATCAGCTTAACCTTCTCTTATGACTCTTTAATCATATCCGGTCCAAACAACTAACGGTCTCCAACTTCATCCCACATCAACGGTGTTCGGCATCTTCTTCCATACAATGCTTCGAACGGTGCCATCTTAAAACTGGCATGATAGATGTTGTTGTATCAGAACTCCGCGTAGGCAAAGTTGTCATCCCAACTAGATCCATAGTCTAGCGCACAAGCTCTCAACATGTCCTCCAGAATCTGATTGACTCTCTCGGTCTGTCCATCAGTCTACCGGTGAAAGGTTGTACTGAACTCTAGCCTGGTACCCAAATTCTGGTGCAACTGATGCCAATACTTTGAAGTAAGTTGTGTTCCTCTGTCTGATACGATGGTCCTCGGAACTCCGTGCAGACATACGATCCTAGTCATGTATATCTTGGCCAACTTTGCACTGGTATAGGTGGTTTTTATGGGGATAAAGTGGGCTACTTTGGTCAAGCGATCCACTACTACCCTAATTGAGTCATATCCCGATCGGGTCCTGGGTAATCCGGTGATGAAATCCATGCCAAGTTTGTCCCACTTCCATTCGGGTATCGGCATAGGCTGCAGTAATCCTGCTGACTTCTGATGTTCTGCCTTCACTCTCTGACATACATCACATACGGCTACATACTCGGCAATGTCCTTCTTCATTCCCGTCCACCAGAAACGTTCCTTCAAATCCAAATACATCTTAGTGTTTCCGGGGTGTATCGAGTATGGCGAGTCATGTGCTTCCTGTAGTATCAACTTTGTGATCTTGGCGTTGTTGGGCACATAGACACGGTCCTCAAACCACAAGGTGTTGTGTTCATCCTCACGAAAACCCTTGGCTTTTCCTTCACTCATCTTCTTCTTTATTTCGGCAATTTCTTTGTCATCCTTCTGAGCTTCTCGTATCTTTCCCAATAATTTTGACTGAACCTCGAATGCTGCAACAAAACCTCTAGGAACTATCTCCAAACGAAGCTCCTTGAGATCTTCTGCTAACTCCTTTGGCAATCGTCCGTTTACTAGGGTATTGACATAAATCTTCCGGCTCAAAGCGTCTGCTACGACCTTGGCCTTGTCTGGATGGTAGTGCAACTTCATATCATAATCCTTTATGAGCTCCAACCATATCCTCTGCCTGAGGTTCAGCTCCTTCTGAGTGAAAATGAACTTCAAACTCTTGTGATCCGTGAACACATCACAACGGTTTCAAATAAGAAAATGTCTCCAGGTTTTGAGCGCATGCTCTACAGCTGCTAACTCCAAATCATGCGTGGCATAATTTAACTCGTGCGGTCGAAGTTGATGGGATGCATAAGAAACAACTCTTCCGTCCTGCATGAGTACTCCTCCAAGTCCTAAGCGAGAAGCATTGCAATACACTTGGAAATCCTTGCGTATATCTGGCAAGATCAGCACTGGGGCTGTCGTCAAACATTTCTTCATCTCCTAAAAACTTTCTTCGCACTCTTCAGTCCAATTGAACTTTGTGTCCTTCTTCAACAATGTCGCCATCGGCTTCGCAATCTTGGAGAAATTCTCAATCAATCTCCGGTAATATCCTGTGATTCCAAGAAAACTGCGGATCTCTCCAACTGAGGTGGGTGCCAACACTCAGTGACTGATTGAACCTTGGTAGGATCCACTACTATACCTTCTCCTGATATAACATGTCCTAAGAATACAACTTCCTTCAACCAAAACTCACGTTTGCTGAACTTGGCATATAACTGATGTTCTATGAGCTTCTCAAGAACCAAACACAAATGTTCCTTGTGTTCCTCTTTGTTCTTTGAGTACACCAAGATATCATCAATGAATACCACGACAACCTTATCCAAGAATTCCATGAACACCTTATTCATCATACTCATGAAATAGGCAGGGGCGTTAGTCAATCCAAATGACATATCCGTATACCCATATACCCCATACCTGGTGGTAAAGGCTATCTTAGGTATATCCTTTTCTAGAATCTTCAGGCGGTGGTACCCTGATCGTAGATAGATCTTAGAGAATACTTTAGCTCCTTGAAGTTGGTCGAACAAATCATTGATCATCGGTAGTGGGTACTTATTCTTAATGGTCACTTCATTCAGCGCTCGATAATCAACGACCATTCTTAAAGATCCATCCTTCTTCTCGACCAAAAGCACTAGGGCTCCCCAGGGTGATGAACTTCTTCGAATGAATCCTTTCTCCAATAACTCCTTAATCTGCTTCTTGATCTCCTCCAGAACATTCGTGGGCATCCGGTACGGTCTCTTCGATATTGGACCGATGCCTGGCAATAGTTCTATCAGAAACTCAATGTCCCGATCTGGCAGCATGCCTGGTAGCTCCTCTAGAAATGCATCCGGGTAATCCTTCACTACAGGCACTTCCTATGATACCAACTTTCGAGAGAGAATTTACTTGGGTCCTCCTAGGTGCATGCCTGGATACATAGTTGATCCTTTTGCCCTTCGGGGTGGTGAGTAGAATCGACTTACTGGCACAATCAATGTTTTCTCCATACATCGATAGCCAATCCATGCCTAGTATCACATCCAATCCTTGTGATTCCAAAACTATTAGGTCTGAGGGGAAAACATGGCTTCCAATGGTTAATGGCATCTGAAAACATCCTTGACTTGACATATATTCTGCTCCTGGTGAGCTTACTAACATAGGTGTCATAAGTACGTTGGTGGGCAACTTATATCTATCCACAAATCCCCTTGAAATGTATGAATGTGATGCACCAGTATCAAAAAGAACTATTGCGGTAAATGACTTAACCAAAAACTTACCGACAACTGCATCAAGCTGCTCTTCAACCTCCTCCACGTTCACGTGGTTCAATTGTCCCTTGTTGAAAGGGTTGGGCTTCTTCCCAGAGCTTCCATTGTCGTTCCCATTCTTCGCTTCAGGGCACTCTGTGGCGTAGTGTCCAGTCTTCCCACACTTGAAGCAGGTAATGTGACCTAGATCCTTCTTGGCGGGTGTGTCACACCCTGATTTTCATGCCGCATTGCTTAAGCTAATAATCATGCTAAAAATATGGATTGACAAAAACTTTTAAGTGTTTTTTATCTCGCTTGATTGGTTCTATGTTTGCTGTTTGCTAGTGCTCTAAAAATCAAATAAATCCTCCAACTCTTCTACTTCATCTCCTTGATCCAAGACCTTTCCCCAATGATCATGCCATGTGTATAGACCAGTATAGTATTTTCTTATAAAAATATTTTGACCAAATAGTATTTTCAAAAATTAGTTTTACAAAAACCCCTGAATTGAGATTTGCACTACAAGTACCTTATTTAGGGTGTGAAAAATCTTTCAAAAGGTATATTTGAATCCTATTAGGTATAGGACTCCTAGAAACCACAAAATTATAATTTTAAAAGTTATTTTTATATTTTATTTAAAAGCTTTTTCTTAAGGCCAGAAATGGTCTTTAATAGGGAAAAATTATTTAATTATTTCAAAAATATTTGCCAGAATTCAGGGAAACTCATAGGACATATATTCAAAATATTGGACAAATCCTTCCAAAACCCTTTCTGGATATTTCAAGCTTTTGAAATATTTACAAAGGGAATATTCTCCAAAAATTCGAGGAAAATTCTATCATTGCAAATATGTCATATTTGATGATCTTAAAAAGCCTCATGCCTTGAAGATCAAGGAAACATCATCTAATCCCCTCAAAACCATTTCTGTCCATTTTGAAGTTTGAGCAACTTTACATTGCCAAACTTGTCCAAATGCTCTCAAACTTGGTGCACATGCTAAAATGATGTAATTATGCATCTATGCCAAATGGCACAAGTTTTGGAGAAGCATAACTTGATCTAAGTGCCCCAAAACCCTTTCTGACCAGATCCAAATTTGAAACTCTACATTGCCAACTTTTTACTTGGGGCCTCAAAATTTGTGGACATGTTCACAAACCCAAATGATGACACTACACCAAGTGGTGCATCAAGGGGAGATGATTTGCTTAACTTAATCTTGGAAAATTCATTTCTGTTGATTTCTAGGGTTCACCGATGTTAGATTGGCAACTTTGCCCAAATGAGCTCAAATTTGGTGGAAGGGCCTAAATGTATGTGCCATTTCATCCTGTTAAGTCCCATGTCAATTGGAAGTCATTTGCTTGCCCAAAACCACATCAAACACCTTCTGCCATTTTACCAAAACCACTGTTCTGCCCCCTTTCACTATTCTACTTGAGCTCAACTTTTACCACAGCTGCTCCTAGTCACCTTCTACCTCCAGGGACTCTTTCTCCTCCACAGCTCAATGATTGAGGGGGGTGAAACCCCATTTTACATCTCTGAATCTCCATTTTCACCCTTGTCTCTCAGCACACTCCCCTTCTAGAAGCTCACCAGGGCATCCAAGACCAAAACCTCATTGTTTACTCCTCCCCTGACCCCCTAGACATCATTGGGCAAAGTGGACCCGTCCAGAGCGGCGAGGACATGGCCATGCCGGCCAAACGGGCGCTCTGGAGCGCGCTACAGTGCCCTGGCGCACTGTAGCCACCCCTAATCAGCAGCACCCGACAGCCTGGGGCGATGGGATTGTGTCCCCCGAGGCCGCCTCGGCGTCCGGAACACGCTAGACGGTCGGCCCCCTCCTTCCTCTCTCTCTCCGGCCCCTGCTCGCACGTGCGCCATGGCCGCCCGAGCGCTCCAGTGGGCAGCCTCACACGCGCGCTACCTTGACGCTCCCCCGCTCCTTCTCTCTCCTCCCCTCGACCTGGACCAACCCCTCAAACACCCCGGACACACCCACGGGCGCCCCCGTGGCCTGCAGCGACGGGAACAAGCTCGCCGGCGCACGAGACCTCGGTGGACTGTCGCCCACCTATTTATAGGGGACCCTAGACTCTCCTCGCGGCTCCTTTTGCCCCCTCTCCCTCTAGTGTACCTCCCCGTCAGGCCTACTGCTCTCCCCGTGCCCTCCAGCCATCTCCACGGCCGGGAGCCTTGCCGATGGCCGCCGCTCGAATTCGAGCAACCCCGAGCCCCTCTCTCCCTCTTGGCCACTCCGGTGCCATCGCACGATCTCCAGGAAGTCCCCCACCTCCGCCAATCCTCCCCGAGATGCCCGTGCGCTCGAATCCCAAGGTGGCCGAGGCCCTTCTCCGCCATGGTTGGACCCCTGCTCGACCTGGTCCTCCCCGGCAGGCGTGTTACCCATGGCTGGATGCGCCTCTCCGCGCTGGTCATTCCGGTGGCCGGGGCGTCGCCGGAGACGGCCCGAGTCGACGGGGCCACGCCGGCGAGCGCTCGGCCCTGCCTCCCCTGCCTCGCCTCTGTTCGAGCGGGAGGAGGAAGGCGAACCTGCCAGGCGGGGCCTGCTTGTAAGCGACCAAGAGGCTAGGCCCACGCATAAGTGGAGACGCATCCGTGGGAGCCACGTCCCTACGGTGAAGACGCGTGGCCCGAAGGCGCCTTCGACGTCGCCTGGCTCTGTCTGCGCGCAGCTGAGCAGCTGGGCCGGCCCAGGGCGCTGCGGCGCTATACTGCGCCCAATACGCAGTATAGGTATAGCTCCCCTTTCCCTTTTCTTTTTCCTTTTCCAGATAAACTGTAAAATCTCCCAAATAATTCAAATGAACTCCAAATTTGATGATTCAAATTTCTGGTAGTTTCTAGAATCATGATCTACCTGTTGGTGCAACATGCACATTTTTCCAGAAACCTTTTCTTCACAAATAATTATCAAATGTCATTATTCCATTTCTGTGATGAACTTTAGAAAATCACAGAGGGCTCAAATTTGATCCAAATGCAGGGGTTCAAATTCCTAGGTGCTTGTCATATCCAAACTTAGTTTTGGAACATTTTTATTAATACTTTCTGTACCACACCAAATAATGAGCCATTTCTTCATATTTATCAACTTTGCAAAATCCTAGGAAATTCATTTGAACTCCAAATCCAGTGAAACCAACTCCTAGATGCTTCTAAAATCATGACTTGATTAATGAGTGCCTTTGCTCATTATTCAAAAATATATTTCTGTACACTTCTTTCAAATCCATAAACCCCTTGATTCCATCGTATTGAAATGTTCCAAACTATCCATTGATCCAATACCTATGAAACCACCTTGGTTATTTTTCATATGACCAGAGGTATCCTAGAAAAGTCCAACTCCTATTTTTAGAGCACTTTTATTTTGCTTTGTTGTGTTGCTTATTATGATTGTTTCCATCGTTAGTTGACGAAATAAACGGAGTATTCGGAGATGGACCAGAAGGTTTGAAGACTAGGAAGGATAAGGCAAGCAGCCCTTTGACCATGTTCGAGAAACCTTTTTATGCATGTCTCATAGCACCTTATTATCAATGCATCGGAATCATGATGAGGTGGAACCACTTTGATGGTTTGCCACTGCACTTCCCCGTTGATGCTTGCATTGTGCATGACCCTACCTTCTTATGAGGGTTATGCCGGTGGGAGTAGATAGATGTATGCTATAGTAGTTGGCTACGCAAATGGGTCAGGATTATGCATTGAGTGAAACAAGTGTGGTAAGACATACTTGCAAATGACCCAGTGGGTGCCACTAATGCCCCTGGGAGATGATGAGAAACTAGGGCACTACTTGGTGAAGAAGTAGTGTACCGAGGCTTAATGAAAGTGTTGTTTACAGAGATGGATTAGATTTATGTGTGACTACCGTCCCAACCAAACATGTGCAACCACTCTACCCCTTATGGGATGGGGCATTATTGATTACTTAGGCCGATACTAGCATGGTGCCCACATTACTAGTGACGGGGAAGACTTGAGGTCTTTTCCCGGGACGTGGTCGTGCTTGGATAGACGACCATGACTGTTTTTACAGGGCACCGGACACACCGTTGGTCCCTTCGTGTACGCGTGACATTGAAATTAGGGCAAGTCCCATGATCTATTGTTTGTACTCGAGGGCCGTGTACCAACGAGTGTACCCTATGCTAGTGTCGTCTAGGGAAAGATGATGACCGGGTGCTTCCCCCGAGTACTTGAGGTACTGCGGGATCGTGGGTGACACGAAAGCTTCCCGGATCTTGTGGGTAAAGTGCACAACTTCTGCAGAGTATAAAACTATTCGAATAGCCGTGTCCACGGTCAAGGACAGTTGGGTGGTGCTACTTAGACTATGTCCATAAGTTTCTGGAAAACAACACGGTTTGGGTGAATCTGTTGATGTGATTGTGAGAAAGTCGCGATGAGCGTGAGCAAGAGTTGTTCATGACTCTTTCTCGATATTGATGTCTGAATCCTCCTGAATACTTGTTGCAGACACATGCATGTCCATGTTATATGTTGATCATACTTGCATATGAAAAACTAGCTTTCCGCAAAACTGCCAATTTAGCAGTAGAGCCTTGCATAATTATTCTGTCATCACACTTGGGTTGCTTGCGAGTACATTCAAAGTACTCATTGGCTTGCCACTGGTTATTTTATTGGCCGGGCATGAGAGAACAGGATATGATGAAGATTTCTTGGTGGCGAGCATGAGAGCTAGGACGCTTCCCAGTCAGAATGCCTGTAGGGTTAATGCAGATGGCATGGGTCCAAGTTGTCATTGAAGATTTCCGCTGCGATAATATACTCAAGGCTTGACCTTAATGGTCCTATTTGTGTAATACGGTATGTATGGATGTAAGACTCTTGTTATTCAGCTTATGTGTGTTCAGTGAGCATTGATCTCTGGGATCACTGTACACGTGCATTCGGTGATCACGATTTATGAGTCGGGGTCCCCATAGGGTGTGGCTGGATTGGAGCGGTTCTGATTACTGCTTGTTCCATTCCCATTTCCATTCTTAGGGCCATTGTGGTTAGAACATGATGAACATTTTATTGGCCCTAAATTGCACCTTTTAAAATATGCACATTTTTCTAATGCAAATAAAATAGAAGAAAAACCAAATAAAAATATTTATTTGATTTTAATATTTTTCTTCCAATACTCCTTTTAGTTTGGAGAAGTCATATTATCTCCTCTCATATATTTTTAATAGGGAATATTTTCAGAGAAAAATAATTAAACCAAATGATCCTCGTTCCAGTATTTGAGAAAATTTGAAAACGGTGAAATCCCCAACTCTCTCCGTGGGTCCTTGAGTTGCTTAGAATTTCGAGGATCGTAAAACAAAAAGCAAATAAAATATGATATGCATATGATGACCTATGTATAACATTCCAAATTGAAAATTTGGGATGTTACAAAGCCTCACACACCACTATAAAGGCGGAGATGTGAAGGATTGAGTTCGGGGCTAGATCGTGGAAATCTAGCACGTAGAAAAATAGCAAACCCCAAACAAAGGGGTGGAGCGGGAATCCTAGTCCCCTAACAAAGTGTGAAAGGAACACGACTCTCTCGCCCGCCTCTGGGACATGAATCACCTGGCCCTTGGCGGGGACTCGATGCGTGATGTCGGCAGCGAGATAGCCCACGCTCCGAAGATCCTCCACGGTTTTCTCATTGACCGTGGAGGCCTCCCACTTGCCTCTGGCGCCAGATCCAGCCATTGCTAGGGAAGGAAGTAGTGGTTGAGGAACGAAGAGCGGTGGGCGCAAGAGATGAGGATGCGGGGCTAGGGAGATTGGAGAGCTCGAGTTTGAGGAAAGCGTGGGGCTGATGAAAGGGATTGATATCCTTTTATAACACTATGAATACAGAATGTCCCGCCACATTAGCCATAAACCTCGCCAGTTCCCAAGACGGTCATGCGTTATGCGCGGTTTTGATGCTCACGTCATATTGATAAGGATCCCACAATAAGCGGGCATGACCTCTATTCTGATGAGACGTGTCCATGAGGTTGTACCCCGAAACACGAAACTAGGACCAAGCAAAATGGTTCGATATGTTAATGGGATGGACGCCACGTTTGACCAAAAGATTGTCAGTAAAGACACAATATTCGTTTTCTTTCACGACCATGCCTTCGAGGCTAAGGGTTGTACTAACCATGCAGAGCCGAACACAATAAACCTTTTTGCAGAAGATATATTCGGAAGAAGGAACCCGCCTTGCAATGCCAAACACAATACGGAAGCCGAACTCATCGCCATCGAAGACAGGTTCAGGGGCTATTGAGGGAGTCCTGGATTGAGGGGTCCTCATGTGGCCGGACAATTCGTGGTGGGTCGGACTGGTGGGCCGTGAAGATCATTGTTGAAGATAGTATCTCGTATCCAGATAGGACTCATGTATTCGTACAATGGCAAGTTTTAGGTTCGGGTGTAATATTTCCTTCCTCTGCAAGATGGATATGTGCAAACCCTAGGCCCCTCAGGTGCATATATAAACTGGAGGGTTTAGTCCATAGAGGCTAATAGAGAATCACAAAATCCTCAAAGGCTAGACTCCAGGGTTTAGCTGTTATGATCTCGAGGTAGATCAACTCTTGTAATCATATTCTTCCATATTAATATAGCAGGAAGTAGGGTATTACCTTGATCAAGAGGTCCTGAACATAGGTAAACATCGTGTCCCTAGCCTCCTGTTACCATCAATCCTCAGACGCATAGTTTGGGACCCCCTACCCGAGATCCGCCGGTTTTGACAGCGACAAGGGGCCAAGGAACCTATGAGGCAATGACAAGCCGTAGGGGCACGCCATAGGGGGCGCCCCTGGGCTTGTGGCCTCCTTAGGAGTCCCCTGCACCGACTCTTTGGCCTATAAATTCCGAAATATTCCTGAAACCCTAGAGGAGTCGCCAAAAAATACTTTTCCATCGCCGCAGGTCTCTGTTCCCGTGAGATGCCATCTTGGGGCCTTCTTGAGTACTTCGCCAGAGGGGGATTCGATCACGGAGGGAATCTACATCAACCTTGTTACCGGTCCGATGATGTGTGAGTAGTTTACCACAGACCTACGGGTCCATAGCTAGTAGCTAGATGGCTTCTTCTCTCTCTTTGATCTTAAATACAATGTTCTCCTCGTTGTTCTTGATGATCTATTCGATGTAATCTTCTTTTGCGGTGTGTTTGTCGAGATCCGGTGAATTGTGGCTTTATGATCCGATCATTTATGAATATTATTTAAGTCTTCTCTAAACTCTTTTATGCATGATTAAGATAGCATTGTATTTCACTTCGATCTATTGATTTGGTTTGGCCAACTAGTTTGGTTTTTCTTGCAATTGGAGAGGTGCTTTGTGATGGTTTCAATCTTGCGGTGTCCTCACCCACTGACAGAAGGGGCAGCGAGGCACGTATTGTTTTATTGCCATTAAGTATCAAAAGATGGGGTTTATATCATATTGCATGAGTTTATCCCTCTACATCATGTCATCTTTCTTAAGGCGTTACTCTATTTTTATAACTTAGTACTCTAGATGCATGCTGGATACGGTCGATGAGTGGAGTAATAGTAGTAGATGCAGGCATGAGACGGTCTACTTGTCATGGATGTGATGCCTATATTCATGATCATTGCCTTGGATGTCGTTGTAACTTTGCGCTTTTCTATCAATTGCTCAACAGTAATTTGTTTACCCACTGATACGTCTCCAACGCATCAATAATTTTTTATTGTTCCATGCTATGATATTATAAACTTTGGATGTTTTATATGCATGAATATGCTATTTTATATTTATATTGGGACTAACTTATTAACCTAGTGCCCAGTGGCAGTTTGTGTTTTTTCCTTGTTTTTGAGTTTCGGAGAAAAGGAATATCAAGTGGAGTCAAATGGAATAAAGCTTTCGTGATGATTTTTTCTAGATAAAAACACACCTACGTGACTTGGAGTAGGGGCCAGGAAAGCCACAGGGTGGCCACAAGCCATAGGGGCGGGCCCTAGGGGGTGCCCCCTAGGATTGTGTGCCTCCCGTGACTCCCCTGCACCGCATCTTTTCCCTATATATTCGCAAATTTGAAACTCCCGTGACTCCCCTGCACCGCGTCCTTTCCCTATATATTCGCAATTCTTTCAGAAACTCTAGAAGAACAGACGAAAATACTTTTCCACTGTCACAAGTCTCTGTTCCCGCATGATCCCATATGGAGGCCTTTTCCGATACACTGTCGGAGGGGAATTCGATCACGAAGGGCAACTACATCAACCTTGCTGCCCCTTTGATGATGTGCAAGTAGTTTACCACAGACCTACGGGTCCATAACTAGTAGCTAGATGGCTTCTTCTCTCTCTTTGATCTTCAATACAATGTTCTTCTCGATGTTCTTGGAGATCTATTTGATGTGATCTTCTTTTGTGGTGTGTTTGTCAAGATCCGATGAATTGTGGATTTATGATCAGATTATCTATTAATATTATTTGAGTCTTCTCCGGACTCTTTTATGCATGATATCTTTGTATTTCACTTCGATCTATCGATTTGGTTTCGCCAACTAGATTGGTTTTTCTTGCAATGGGAGAGGTGCTTTGTGATGGGTTCAATCTTGCGGTGTCCTCACCCAGTGACATAGTAGGGGTAGCAAGGCATGTATTGTATTGTTGCCATTAAGGGTAACAAGATGGGGTTTATATCATATTGCATGAGTTTATCCCTCTACATCATGTCATCTTGCTTAAGGTGTTACTCTATTTTTAACTTAATACGCTAGATGCATGCTGGATAGCGGTCGATGAGTGGAGTAATAGTAGTAGATGCAGGCGGGAGTTGGTGTACTAGTCACGGACGTGATGCCTATATTCATGATCATTGCCTTAGATATCTTCATAACTTTGCGTTTTTCTATCAATTGCTTGATAGTAATTTCTTCACCCACCGTATGCTTTCTTCGAGAGAGAAGCCTCTAGTGAAAACTATAGCCTCCTGGTCTATTTTCCATCTTATATTTTCAGATCTATAAAACAAAAAACCCAAAATATCTTGCTCCAATTATTTGGTGTTTACTTTATTTATCTTTTTTACTTTAGTTTCAAAAATCCATCTCTATCAGATCTCACTCTTGTTCGTGATCGTGAAGTGATTGATGATATGTCTACACATTATCTATAATTTATGAAGTATTCATGCCATGTTTACAACAATTTTACATGGTTTTGGTATGATTTGCATCGAACTAATCCAGACTGACGCTGTTTTCAACAGAACTACCGTGGTGTTGTTTTTGTGCAGAAATGAAAGTTCTCTAGATGAGCTGAAACTTTTTGGTGATTTTTTTGGTAATAAAAGTGACCGCCGAAGCTTTGTGGGAGGGCTAGAAGAGCCACGATGAGGGCACGACCCACCAAGGCGTGCCAGAGGGGCCCGGCTTGCCCCGGTGGGTTGTGCTCACCTCGAGGCCCATTTTCCCGTGAAACTGATGCCAAAAAATCATATAAATAGAGAAACCATCAGAAATAACCCTAGATCAGAAGTTCCGCCGCTGCAAGCCTCTGTAGTCCACGAAAAACCAATCTAGACCCGTTCCGGCACCCCGTCGGAGGGGGAAATCATCACCGGTGGCCATCTTCATCATCCCAGCGGCCACCATGTTGAGGAGGGAGTAGTCCACCCACGGGGCTAATGGTTTGTACCAGTAGCTATGTGTTTAATCTCTCTCTCTCTCTCTCTCTCTCTCTCTCTCTCTCTCTCTCTCGTGTTTTTGAGATGGCACGATCTTGATGTATCGCAAGCTTTGTTAATATAGTCGGATCATATGGTGTTTTACCCTCTCTATCTTGTTGTGATGAATTGAGTTTTCCCTTTGAAATTTCTTTGGATTGAATACCTCTATGGATTTGAGAACACTTGATGTATGTCTTGCTATGAATACCCTTGGTGACAATGGGGTATCATATTGATTCACTTGATGTGCGTTTTGGCACTCAACTCGCGGATTCCCGACGTGACATTGGGGTAATCTATGCATATGGGTTGATGCACGTTCTTGTCTTTGTTTCTTCGGTAGAAATCTTGGGACACTCTTTGAGGTTCTTTGTGTTGGATTGAGTATTATGAATCTGAAATTGTTTGATGCATATCATATAATTAACTCATAGATACTCGCAGTGAAATTGGAGTATCTAGGTGACATTAAACTTAGTTGATGTGTATCATATGGTGTTATTTTAGTACAAACTCTTGATAGATCGATCGGAAAGGATAACTTGATGTTATTTCAGTATGAACTCTTGATAGATCGATCAGAAATAATAAATTTGAGGTGGTTTTGTACCCTACAAACAATTTCTTCTTGTGTTCTCCGCTAGATAGGAACTTTGGAGTTTATCTTCATCGCACGTTGAGGGATGGTTATGTGATCCAATTATATTTGTTGGGAAACGTAGCACGCAATTTAAAAAAAAATCCTACGTTCATGCAAGATATATCTAGGAGATGCATAGCAACGAGAGGCGAAGAGTGTGTCCACGTACCCTCGTAGACCAAAAGCGGAAGCATTTTGCAACGTGGTTGATGTAGTCGAACTTCTTCGCGCTTCAACCGATCAAGTACCGAATGTACACCACCTCCGTGTTATGCACACGTTCAGCTCGATGACGTCCCTCGTTCCTTTAATCCAGCAAGGTGCCGAGGAAGTAGATGAGTTCCTTCAGCATGATGGCGTGGTGACGATGATGGTGATGTGATCCGCGTAGGGCTTCGCCTAAGCACTACGAGAGTATGACCGAATGCGTGAACTGAGGAGGGGGGGCTGCCCACGGCTAACAATTGTTTGATCTGTATTCTGGGCGCCCCCCTCATGTATATATAGGTTTGAGGGGAGGATAGGCAGCCAAGGGGGCACACCAAGTAGGAGGAATCCTACTTGGAGTCCTCCCCAATTCGGCCAAACCTCCCTTTCATATTCCTATTTGGATTAGAAATGGAAGAGGGGGAAGGGGAATCCTATTTGCTATTTTCCTTTCCTCCTTCCCCTTTCCTTCTCCAATTTGGCCAGCCCATATGTGCGGGGCACACCAGCCCCTTTGTGGCTGGTGTGTTTCCCCTCTTGGCCCATAAGGCCCATATCTTTTGCCGGGGGTTCCCGGAACCCCTTCGTGACCCGATATCACTCAGAACATTTCGAGACTCCTTGTCATGTCCGTGATCTGATCCGGGACTCCGAACAACATTTTGTCACCAAATCACATAACTCATATAATACAATATCGTCATCGAACGTTAAGCGTGCGGACCCTACGGGTTCAAGAACTATGTAGACATGACCGAGACACTTCTCCGGCCAATAACCAATAGCAGAACCTGGATGCTCATATTGGTTCCTACATATTCTACGAAGATCTTTATCGGTCAAACCGTTACGACAACTTATGTTATTCCCTTTGTCATCGGTATGTTACTTGCCCGAGATTCGATCATCGGTATCTTCATACCTAGTTTAATCTCGTTACCGACAAGTCTCTTTACTCGTTCCATAATGCATCACCCCGCAACTAACTCAGTAGTCACATTGCTTGCAAGGCTTCTTATGATGTGCATTACCAAGGGGGCCCAGAATTACCTCTCCGATACTCGGAGTGACAAATCCTAATCTTGATCTATGCCAACCCAACCAACACCTTCGGAGATACCTGTAGAGCATCTTTATAATCACCCAGTTACGTTGTGACGTTTGATAGCACACAAGGTATTCCTCTGGTATCCGGGAGTTGCATAATCTCATAGTCGAAGGAATATGTATTTGACATGGGTCATGTCCATCAGATCATTCTCCTAATGATGTGATCCCGTTAATCAAATGACACCACATGTCTATTGTTAGGAAACATAACCATCTTTGATTAACATGCTAGTCTAGTAGAGGTTTACTAGGGACTTGGTATTTTGTCTATGTGTCCACACATGTATCAAGTTTTCGGTTAATTCAATTCCAACATGAATAATAAACATTTATCAAGATATAAGGAAATAAAAAATAACAACTTTATTATTGCCTCTAGGGCATATTTCATTCATTATTAGCATTGTTGATAGATTGCACTAGCGAAAGTACGGACCCTAGGCTTCATTTCCAATCATTGCAATATCGTTTGTGCTCACTTTTGTTACTCGTTACTGATGTCTACTACACAACCTTCTTCTTGTAGACGTTGTTGGGCCTCCAAGTGCAGAGGTTTGTAGGACAGTAGGAAATTTCCCTCAAGTGGATGACCTAAGGTTTATCAATCCGTGGGAGGCGTAGGATGAAGATGTCTCTCTCAAACAACCCTGCAACCAAATAACAAAGAGTCTCTTGTGTCCCCAACACACAAAATACAATGGTAAATTGTAGAGGTGCACTAGTACGACAAAGAGATGGTGATACAAGTGCAATATGGATGGTAGATATAGGTTTTTGTAATATGAAAATATAAAAACAGCAAGGTAGCAAGTGGTAAAAGTGAGCATAAACGGTAATGCAATGCTAGGAAACAAGGCATAGGCTTCATACTTTCACCAGCGGAAGTTCTCTCAACAATAATAACATAACTAGATCATATAACTATCCCTCAACATGCAACAAAGAGTCACTCCAAAGTCACTAATAGCGGAGAACAAACGAAGTGATTATGGTAGGGTACGAAACCACCTCAAAGTTATTCTTTCTGATCGATCTATTCAAGAGTCCGTAATAAAATAACACGAAGCTATTCTTTCCATTCAATCTATCATAGAGTTCATACTAGCATAACACCTTAAGACACAAATCAACCAAAACCCTAATGTCACCTAGATACTCCATTGTCACCTCAAGTATTCGTGGGCATGATTATACGATATGCATCACACAATCTCAGATTCATGTATTCAACCAACACAAAGAACTTCAAAGAGTGCCCCAAAGTTTCTATCGGAGAGTCAAGACGAAAATGTGTGCCAACCCCTATGCATTGATTCCCAAGGTCACGAAACCCGCAAGTTGATCACCGAAACATACATCAAGTGAATCATGTGATATCCCATTGTCACCACAGATAAGCACATGCAAGACATACATCAAGTGTTCTCAAATCCTTAAAGACTCAATCCGATAAGATAACTTCAAAGGGAAAACTCAATCCATTACAAGAAGATAGAGGGGGAGAAACATCATAAGATCCAACTATAGTAGCCAAGCTCGCGATACATCAAGATCGTGCCATCTCAAGAACACGAGAGAGAGGGAGAGAGCAAACACATAGCTACTGATACATACCCTCAGTCTCGAGGGTGAACTACTCCCTCCTTGTCATGGAGGGCGCCGGGATGATGAAGATGGCCACCGGAGAGGGATTCCCCCCTCCGACAGGGTGCCAGAAAGGGTCTAGATTCGTTTTCGGTGGCAATAGAGGCTTGCGGCGGCGGAACTCCCGATCTTCGTTTCTTTTCGGGGGTTTCCGTATTTATAGGAATTTTGGCGTTGGTCTCACATCAGGGGGGTCTCCGAGTCATCCACGAGATTGGGGGGGGGGCGAGCCCGGGGGGTAGGGCGCGCCCTCCACCCTCGTGGGCGGCCCAGGACTCTTCTGGCCCAACTCTTTTACTTCGGGGGCTTCTTTTGGTCCAGAAAAAATCATCAAAAATTGGCATGTCAATTGGACTCCGTTTGGTATTCCTTTTCTACAAGGAAAAAATAGAAACTGGCATTGGGCTCTAGGTTAATAGGTTAGTCACAAAAATCATATAAAATAGCATATAAATGCATATAAAACATCCTAGAAGGATAATATAATAGCATGTAACAATAAAAAATTATAGATACGTTGGAGACGTATCAAGCATCCCCAAGCTTAATTCCTGCTCGTCCTCGAGTAGGTAAATGATAAAAACAGAATTTTGATGTGGAATGCTACCTAACATAATTATCAATGTAATTTTCTTTATTGTGGCATGAATGTTCAGATCCATAAGATTCAAGACAAAAGTTTAATATTGACATAAGAATAATAATAGTTAAAGCATACTAACAAAGCAATTCTGTCTTCTCAAAATAACATGGCCAAAGAAAGTTCTTCCCTACAAAATCATATAGTTTGGCTATCCTCCGTCTTCGTCACACAAAATATCCAAATCATGCACAACCTCGGATTCAGCCAAGCAATTGTTTCATACTTTAATTTTTTCAAACTTTTTCAATCTTCATGTAATACATGAGCGTGAGCCATGGATATAGCACTATAGGTGGAATAGAGTGGTGGTTGTGGAGAAGACAAAAAGAGGAAGATGGTTTCACATCAACTAGGCGTATCAATGGGCTATGGAGATGCCCATCAATAGATATCAATGTGAGTGAGTAGGGATTGCCATGCAACGGATGCACTCGAGCTATAAATGTATGAAAGCTCAACAAAAGAAACTAAGTGGGTGTGCATCCAACTTGCTTGCTCACAAAGACCTAGGGCATTTGAGGAAGTCCATCGTTGGAATATACAAGCCAAGTTCTATAATGGAAATTCCCACTAGTATATGAAAGTGAAAAAACAAGAGACTCTCTATCATGAAGATCATGGTGCTACTTTGAAGCACAAGTGTGGAAAAAAAATAGTAGCATTGTCCCTTCTTTTCTTTTTCATTTGTTTTTTTGGGCCTTCCTTTTTTTCTTTGGCCTTTCTTATTTTTTTTCCTTTTTTTCTTTGGGACAATGCTCTAATAGTGATGATCATCACACTTTTATTTACTTGCAACTCGATACTAGAACAAAGTATGACTCTATATGAATGCCTCTGGCGGTGTACCGGGATGTGCAATGAATCACGAGTGACATGTATGAAAAATTATGCATGGTGGCCTTGCCACAAATACAATGTCAACTACATCATTATGCAAGGCAATATGGAAATGATGAAACATCTCACATGAACAGAATGGTGGAAGGTTGCATCGCAATATATCTCGGAATGGCTATGGAAATGCCATGATAGGTAGGTATGGTGGCTCTTTTGAGGAAGGTATATGGTGGATGTATGGTATCGACGAAAGTTGCGCGGTACAAGAGAGGCTAGCAATGGTGGAAGGGCGAGAGTGCGTATAATCCATGGACTCAACATTTGTCATAAAGAACTCACATACTTATTGCCAAGATCTACTAGTCATCGAAAGAAAGTACTACACACATGATCCTAGGGGAAGGGTTGGTAGGAGTTAACCATCGCACGATCCCGACCTCCACACAAAGGATGACAATCAATGAAATACCTCATGCTTCAAATTTGCCACACAACGGTTACCATATGTGCATGCTACGGGACTTGCAAACCTCAACACAAGTATTTCTCAGATTCACAACTACTCTACTAGCATGACTCTAATATCACCATCCTCATATCTCAAAACAATCATCAAGTATCAAACTTCTCTTAATATTCAATGCACTTTATATGAAAGATTTTATTATACCCATCTTGGATGCCTATCATATTAGGACTAGTTTCATAACCTAAGCAAATTACCATGCTGTTCTACAAGACTCTATAAATAATATAATGAACCATGAGAGTTCATCTATTTATTCAAAATAAAACCACCGTCGTGCTCTAAAAAGATATAAGTGAAGCACTAGAGCAAACGACAAACTACTCCAAAAGATATAAGTGAAGATCAATGAGTAGTTGAATAATTATGTAACTATGTGAAGACTCTCTAACATTTAAGAATTTCATATCTTGGATATTATTCAAACAGCAAGCAAAACAAAATAAGAAAAATGACGCTCCAAGCAAAACACATATCATGTGGTGAATAAAAATATAGCCTCAAGTAAAGT
The DNA here is from genome assembly GCA_902687465.1 of Secale cereale. Lineage (NCBI taxonomy): Eukaryota > Viridiplantae > Streptophyta > Magnoliopsida > Poales > Poaceae > Secale > Secale cereale. The sequence continues at coordinate 488,973,877 of LR738714.1, read as the reverse complement.
TACCAATAGACGAAGACGAAAGAGGGGATGCCTTCCCGGGGCATCCCCATGCTTAGGCTTTTGGTTGTCCTTGAATTTTACCTTGGGGTGCCTTGGGCATCCCCAAGCTTAGCCTCTTTCCACTCATTATTCCATAGTCCATCGAATCGTTACCCAAAACTTGAAAACGTCACAACACAAAACTCAACAGAAAACTCGTAAGCTCCGTTAGTATAAGAAAGTAAAACCACCACTTAGGTACTGTTGTGAACTCATTCTAAATTCATATTGGTGTAATATCGAATGTATTCCAACTTCTCTATGGTTCATACCCTCCGATACTACTCATAGATTCATCAAAACAAGCAAACAACACACGAAAAACAGAATCTGTCAGAAACAGAACAGTCTGTAGCAATCTGTAACTTTCGAATACTTCTGTCACTCTAAAAATTCTCAAATAAATTGGTAGACGTGAGGAATTTGTATATTAATCTTCTTTAAAAAGAATAAACTTAAAAGCACTCTCCAGTAAAAAAATGGCAGCTAATCTCGTGAGCACAAAGTTTCTGTTTTTTACAGCAAGGTCACATTAACATTTACCCAAGTCTTCCCAAAGGTTTCACTTGGCACTTTATTGAAACAAAAGCTATAAAACATGATTACTATAGTAGCTTAATCATGTGAACACACAAAAACATTAGGGGTAAATATTGGGTTGTCTCCCAGCAAGCGCATTTCCTTAATGCCTTTTACCTAGGCATGATGATTTCAATGATGCTCACATAAAATATAAGAATTGAAACATAACGGGAGCATCATGAAGAATATGACTAGCACATTTAAGTCTAACCCACTTCCTATGCATAGGGATTTTGTGAGCAAATAACTTATGGGAACGATAATCAACTAGCACAGGAAGGCAAAACAAGAATAGCTTCATGATTTTCAACACATAGAGAGGAAACTTGATATCATTGCAATTTCTACAAGCATATGTTCCTCCCTCATAATAATTTTCAGTATCATCATGAATGAATTCAACAATATAACCATCACATAAAGCATTCTTTTCATGATCTACTTGCATAGAAATATTACTACTCTCCACATAACCAAATTTATTCTCATCAATAGTGGTGGGAGCAAACTCAACGAAATAATTATCATGTGAGGCATAATCCAATTGAAAACTAAAATCATGATGAAAAGTTTCATGGTTATCATTATTCTTAATAGCATACAAGTCATCACAATAATCATCATAAACAGGACGCATGCTTTCATCATAATAAATTTGCTCATCAAAACTTGGGGGACAAAAAATATCATCTTCATCAAACATAGCATCCCCAAGCTTGTGGCTTTGAATATCATTAGCATCATGGGTATTCAAATAATTCATACTAACAACATTGCAATCATGCTCATCATGCACATATTTTATGCCAAGCATTCTATGTAATTCTTCTTCTAGTACTTGGGCACAATTTTCCTTTCCATCATTTTCACGAAAGATATTAAAAAGATGAAGCATATGAGGTAACCTCAATTCCATTTTTTTTGTAGTTTTCTTTTATAAACTAAACTAGTGATAAAATAAGAAACTAAAAGATATTGTGCAAGATAAAAGTGAGCACAAACGGTATTGTAATGCTTTGAAACAAGGCCTAGGGTTCATACTTTCACTAGTGCAAGTTCTGTCAACAATAATAACATAACTGGATCATATAACTATCCCTCAACATGAAACAAAGAGAAACTCCAAAGTAACTAATAGCGGAGAACAAACAAAGAGATTATTGTAGGGTACAAAACCACCTCAAAGTTATTCTTTCTGATCGATCTATTCAAGAGTCCGTAGTAAAATAACACGAAGCCATTCTTTCCGTTCGATCTATCATAGAGTTTGTACTATAATAACACCTTAAGATACAAATCAACGAAAACCCTAATGTCACCTAGATACCCCATTGTCACCTCAAGTATCCGTGGGCATGATTATATGATATGCATCACACAATCTCAGATTCATCTATTCAACCAACACAAAGAACTTCAAAGAGTGCCCCAAAGTTTATACCGGAGCGTCAAGACAAAAATGTGTGCCAACCCCTATGCATAGATTCCCAAGGTCACGGAACCCGCAAGTTGATCACCAAAAAATACATCAAGTGAATCACGTGATATCCCATTGTCACCACAGATAAGCACATGCAAGACATACATCAAGTGTTCTCAAATCCTTAAAGACTCAATCCGATAAGATAACTTCAAAGGGAAAACTCAATTCATCACAAGAGAGTAGATGGGGAGAAACTTCATAAGATCCAACTATAATAACAAAGCTCGTGATACATCAAGATCGTGTCATCTGAAGAACACGAGAGAGAAAGATCAAACACATAGCTACTAGTACATACCCTCAGCCCCGAGGGTGAACTACTCCCCCCTCATCATGGAGAGCGCCGAGATGATGGAGATGGCCATAGGAGAGCGATTCCCACCTCCAGCAGGGTGCCCGAACAGGTCTAGATTAGTTTTCGGTGGCAACATAGGCTTTCCGAGGCGGAACTGCCAATCTAGGTTTCTTTTCGGCGGCTTCTGTATTTATAGGAATTTTTGGCATCGGTCTCACATAAGGGGGGTCTCCGAGTCATCCACGAGATAGGAGGGCGAGCCCGGGGGGTAGGGCGCGCCCTCCACCCTCGTGGATGACTCGGGAATCTTCTGGCCCAACTCTTTTACTCTGGGGGCTTCTTTTGGTCCAGAAAAAAGCATCAAAAATTGGCACGTCAATTGGACTCCGTTTGGTATTCGTTTTCTGTAAAACTCAAAATAAGGAAACACAGAAACTGGCACTGGCCTCTAGGTTAATAGGTTAGTCCCAAAAATCATATAAAATAGCATATGAATGCATATAAAACATCCATGATGGATAATATAATAGCATGTAACAATAAAAAATTATAGATACGTTGGAGATGTATCAGTTACCTTGTTGTTTTTATTGTTACTATTACAAAAATCGATATCTACTATCCATATTACACCTGTATCACCATCGCTTCGCCGAACTAGTGCACCTATACAATTTACCATTGTATTTGGTGTGTTGGGGACATAAGAGACTTTTAATATTTGGTTGCAGGGTTGTCTGAGAGAGACCATCTTAATCCTACGCCTCCCACGGATTGATAAACCTTAGGTCATGCACTTGAGGGAAATTTGCTACGGTCCTACAAAACTCTGCGCTTGGAGGCCCAACACTAGTCTACAAGAACAAGTTGTGTAGTAGACATCTATTGACAACCCCTTTTTTGTGTTGTGTGCAAGTGTTTGTTAGTTTGTGCAGGTGCATAGATTGGAGACTTGCTTGTGCCTCCTACTGGATTGATACCTTGGTTTTCAACTGAGGGAAATATTTATCTCTACTTTGCTGCATCACCCTTTCCTCTTCAAGGGAAAAATCAATGCAAGCTCAAGAACTAGTAGGAAGAATTTCTAGCGCCGTTGTCGGGGAGGTTCTACATCAAGCCTACCAAGTACTAATTATAAACTCTCATCTCTTGCACTTACATTATTTGCCATTTACCTCTCGTTTTCATCTCCCCCACTTCCAAAACATTTTCATAAAAACACAATGAATCCAGAGAATACTAAGTTGTGTGATTTTTTGAATACTACTTATAATTTTATTAGTACTCCGATTGCTCCCACCACTAGTGCGGAATCTTATGAAATAAATGCCGCTTTGTTGAATCTTGTTATGAAAGAACAAATTTTCGGTAGTCCTAATGAAGATGCCGCATCCCATCTAAATATTTTTGTTAAGTTGTGTGATACGCAAAAGAAAAGAGATGTGGATAATGATATAATTAAATTGAAGCTATTTCCGTTCTCTCTTCGTGATCGAGCGAAAACTTGGTTTTCATCTTTGCCTCAAAGTATTATTGATTCATGGAGTAAGTGTAAAGATGCCTTTATTTTCAAGTATTTTCCACCCACCAAGATCATCTCTCTTAGGAACGATATAATGAATTTGAAACAAATAGATCATGAGCATGTTGCACAATCATGGGAAAGGATGAAATTAATAATATGAAATTGCCCTACTCATGGTTTAAGTTTATGGATGATCATACAATTTTTTATGGCGGATTGAATTTTGCATCTAGAAATCTTTTAGATTCAGCCGCGGGGGGTACTTTTATGGAAATCACATTAGGAGAAGCTATTAAACTCCTAGATAATATTATGGGAAATTATTCTCAATGGCATACTGAACGTTCATCTACTAGTAAAAAAGTGCATGCAACCAAAGAAGTTAATACTTTGAGTGAAAAGATGGATGATCTTTGCTAGCAAGGGTTGTTCTATGGACCCTAATGATATGCCTTTGTCTACTTTGCTTGAGAATAATAATGAATCTATGGATGTGAATTTTTTTGGTAGGAACAATTTTGGTAATAATGTGTATAGAGGCCATTTCCTAGCAATTACTCTAATAATTATGGTAATTCCTACAATAATTCTTATGGAAATTATAATAAAATACCTTCTGATCTTGAGAGTACAATTAAGGAATTTATAAATTCCGAAAAAGTTTTCAATGTTGTGGTAGAAGAAAAAATGTTCAAGGTTGATTATTTCGCTAGAAACGTTTATATAATTTCTCTTGAGATTGATTCTTTGAAAATTAGATCTATGCCACCAAAGCATGATATTAATGAATCTCTAAAATTTATGCAAGTCTCTATTAATGAGTTAAAGAAAGAACGGCTAGGTTGCATGCTAAAAGAGAATTACTAGAAAGACGTGGTCTTCTAGTTTATGCGATAACAATGGTGAAGATCTTAAGATGCTTGGTTTGACTCCTATTGAATCTTTGTTTGCTAATGTAGACCTTGAAAAATAAGGGACTGAAGATGAGTCAAGTTTAGATAAAAGGGGTCCCGCTAATTTGGAGAATAATGATCTTAGTGAAAAAAGTTATAAAATTGGGATTGGAGATGTCAAAACTTTAGCTAGCAATGAACCCGCTATTTTGGATTTCAAGGAATTTAATTACGATAAATTCTATTTGATAGATTGTATTTCCTTGTTGCAATCCATGTTAAATTCTCCTCATGCTTATAATCAAAATAAGGCTTTTATGAAACATATTGTTGATGCTATGATGAAATCTTTTGAAGAAAAACTTGAGTTGGAAGTTTCAACCCCTAGAAAAGCTTTATGATGATTGGCAATCTACTACTAAAATTAAGATCAAAGATTATGAATGCAATGATTTGTGTGATTTGGGTGCTAGCGTTTCAACAATTCCAAAACCTTTATGTGATGTGCTAGGTTTCCATAAACTTAATGATTGTTCTTTAAATTTGCATCTAACAGATTCCGCTATTAAAAACCTATGGTGAGGATTAATGATGTTCTTATCGTTGCAAATAGGAATTATGTACCCGTATATTTTCTTGTTCTTGATTTAGATTGCAATCCAACATGCCCTGTTATTCTTGATAGACCTTTCCTTCGAACGATTGGTGCAATTATTGATATGAAATAAGGAAACATTAGATTTCAATTTCCATTAAGGAAGGGCATGGAACACTTTACAAGAAAGAAAATAAAGTTATCACATGAATCTATTATGAGGGCTACCTATGGTATGAGTACCAAAGATGACAATACGTAGATCGTTGTGTTTTGCCTAGCTATGGGCGTTAAACAATAGCGCTTGTTGGGAGCCAGCCCAATTTTATTTTTGTTTTAATATTTTTCTTGTTGTTCTTGAATAAATTTATCATTTAGCCTCTGGTTAGATGTGCTTTCATGTTTTACTTTATTGTTTGTTCCAAGTAAGACCTTTGGGATGATTTGGAAAATGGTAGATTGGTTTTTGCTGAAAAACGGAAACTTTTGTGTCTAGTGCCAGAATTCTTTCTGATTGCTGGAATATGAAAAAACTCTGATTTTTTTACATGTTTCTGATATAAAAACTGCCCATGTTGCCCTAATGTTTCAGATATTGTAGAGATACAGAGGTTTAACCTTAATTCGCATCTTTACAGACTGTTCTATTTTTTGACCGATTCTGTTTTCATTGTGTTGTTTGCTTATTTTGATGCATCTATGGCTAGTAACGGGGGGGGGGGTATGAACCATTGAAAAGTTGGAATACAGTATATATAACAACAATATAAAATAAGAATGAGTTCACAACAATACCTACAAGTAAGGATTGGATTTGTTTTACAAACGGATCTCACGAGTTTTCTGTTGAGTATTGTGTTGTGAAGTTATCAAGTTTTTGGTAAAGATATGATGGACTACGGAATAAGGAGTGGCAAGAGCCTAAGCTTGGGGATGCCAAAGGCACCCCAAGGTAATATTCAAGGACAACTGATGTCTACTATGCAACTTCATTCTTGTAGAATCGTGTTGGGCTTACAAGCATAGAGTTTTGTAGGACAGTAGCAAATTTCCCTCAAGTGGATGACCTAAGGTTTATCAATCCGTGGGGGTGTAGGATGAAGATGGTCTCTCTCAAACAACCCTGCAACCAAATAATAAAAAGTCTCATGTGTCCCCAACACACCGAATACAATGGTAAATTGTATAGGTGCACTAGTTCGGCGAAGAGATGGTGATACAAGTGTAATATGGATAGTAGATATTGATTTTTGTAATAGGAACAATAAAAAACAGCAAGGTAGCAAGTGATAAAACGGAGCACAAACGGTATTGCAATGTTTGAAAACAAGGCCTAGGGTCCATACTTTCGCTAGTGCAATCTCTCAACAATGCTAATATAATTGGATCACCTAACCATCCCTCAACGTGCGATGAAGAATCACTCCAAAGTTCCTATCTAGCACAGAACATAAGAAGAAATTGTTGGTGGGGTACGAAACCACCTCAAAGTTATTCTTTCCAATCAATCTTTCCAAGAGTTCGTACTAAAATAACAAAAAGTTATCATTTTCGATCGATCTACCCAAGAGTTCGTACTAAAATAACACAAGGTTATCCTTTATGGTCGATCTTTCAAGAGTTCATACTAAGATAACACAAAGTTATCCTTTCCAATCGATCTATCAAGAGTTCGTACTAAGATAACAACCAAAAAAAATTCAGATTCATAATACTCAATCCAACACAAAGAACTTCAATGAGTGCCCCAAGACTTCTACCGGAGAAACAAAGACAAGAACGTGCATCAACCCCTTTGCATAGATTACCCCAATGTCACCTCGGGAATCCGCGACTTGAGTGCCAAAACGCACATCAAGTGAATCAATATAATACCCCATTGTCACCACGGGTATTCATAGCAAGACATACATCAAGTGTTCTCAAATCCATAAAAGTATTCAATCCAAATAAATCTCAACGGGAAAAATCAATTCATCACAACAAGATAGAGAGGGGACAACACCATATGATCCGACTATATTAATAAAGCATGTGATACATCAAGATTGTGCATCTCAAGAACATGAGAGAGAGAGAGAGAGAGAGAGTTTAAACACATAGCTACTGGTACAAACCCTCAGCCCCGAGGGTGGACTACTCCCCCCTCATCATGGTGGCCGTCGGGATGATGAAGATGGCCACCGATGATGGTTTCCCCCTTCATCAGAGTGCCGAAAAGGGCTCTAGATTGTATCTCGTGCATACAGAAGCCTACGGCGGCTGGAACAAAATTTCGTCGACTCCCCTGGGGTTTTTGGAATATTTGGGCATTTATAGAGCGAAGAAGTGGTGTGGGAGGCCACCGAGGTGGGCATAACCCACCTGGGCGCGCCTGGTGTCCCAGGCGCGCCCTGGTGGGTTGTGCCCCCCTCGAGGCACCCCCAGGTGCTTCTCTGGCCCATGTGGTGTCTTCAGGTCCATAGAAAATCCCCATAAAGTTTCGCTGCATTTGGACTCCGTTTGATATTGATTTTCTTCGATGTAAAAAACAAGCAGAAAACATCAACTATAAAATGATAATATAACAACATGGAACAATAAAAAATTATAGATACGTTGGAGAAGTATCAAGAACCAAGCATCTAAGCTTCGGGATGCCCAGGATGGCATCCCCTCTTTTGTCTTCAATCCATCGGTAAATTTACTTGAGGCTATATTTTTATTCACCACATGATATGTGTTTTGCTTGGAGCATCTAGTATGATTTGAGTCTTTGCTTTTTAGTTTGCCACAATAATCCTTGTTGTACACACCTTTTGAGAGGGACACACATTAATCATGAATTTATTAGAATACTCTATGTGCTTCACTTATATCTTTTGATCTAGGGTAGTTGCTCTAGTGCTTCACTTATATCTTTTGAGCACGGCAGTGATGTTATTTTGAAGAAATTGATGAAATATTATGCTTCACTTATATTATTTGGAGAGTCTAATAACAACATGGTAATTTGCTTGGGTTGTGAATTTAGTCCTAATATGATAGGCATCCATGGGGGATATAATCAAAAACTTTCATAAAGAGCATTGAATATATGAGAATATTTGATTCCTTGCAATTGTTTTGAGATTTGAAGATGGTGATATTAGAGCTATGCTAGTAGTTAATTGTGTAGTTAAAGAAATAATTGTGTTAAGGTTTGTGACTTTCGTAGCATGCACATATGGTCTTCTAGTTATGTGATGAAGTTGGAGCACGATTTATTCTTGATTGTCTTCCTTTGCGTGAAAGTTGGGAGCGCGCGATGGTTAACTCCTACCAACCTCTCCCCTAGGAGCATGCGTAGTAATACTTTGCTTCAAGGGCTAATAAACTTTTTGCAATAAGTATGTGAGTTCTTTATGACTAATGTTGTGTCCATGGATAATACGCACTCTCACCCTTCCACCTTGCTAGCCACTCTAGTACCGCGCAACTTTCGCCGGTGCATTAAACCCACCTTTTACCCTTCCTCAAAACAGCCACCATACCTACGTATTATGGTATTTCATAGCCATTCCGAGATATATTGTCATGTAACTCCACCGTTCTGTCATTATTATTTTGAGTTGTACATAAATAGAAGTGATGATCATCATTATTAGAACATTGTCCCATGTGAGGTTATAAATAAAAGAGGCCAAAAATCCCAAATAATAAAAGAGGCCAAAGAGCCCAAAAAAAGAAGAGAAAAAAGTCTAAAAAAAGAGGATTCTAAAAAAATGAGAGAAAAAGATAGAAGGGACAATGTTACTATCTTTTTCCACACTTAGCTTCAAAGTAGCAACATGTTCTTCACGATAGAGAGTCTCCTTTTTTGACACTTTCATATATTACTAGTGGGAATTTTTTGTTATAGAACTTGGCTTGTATATTCCAACGATGGGCTTCCTCAAATTCCCTAGGGTTTCATGAGCAAGCAAGTCGGATGCACACCCACTTAGTTTTCTTTTTGAGATTTCATACACTTATAGCTCTAGTGCATCCGTTACATGGCAATCCCTACTCACTCACATTGATATCAATTGATGGGCATCTCCATAGTTCATTAATTTGCCTAGTTCATGTGATATTTTTTTCCTACTTTTTTCTACTACCACCTTCTATTCCACCTATAGTGCTATATCCATGGCTCACGCTCATGTATTGCGTGAAGAGTTGAAAAGGCTGAAGCATGTTAGAAAGTATGAAACAATTGCTTGGCTGAAAGCGGGGTGGACATGATTTATACTCTGTGCTAAGAAGAGGGAGCATAACAAGACTATATGATTATGTAGGGATAACTTTCTTTAGCCATGTTATTTTTGAAGCTTCATAATATTTCCTTCTAGTATGCTCGAAGTATTATTATTTTTATGTCAATGAACTTTTGTTTTGAATCATATGAATCTAAACATTCATGCCAAAATAAGAAGAAACACATTGCTACATATGTTAGGTAGCATTCCACATAAAAAAAACTGTTTTTATCATTTACCAACTCGAGGACGAGCATGAATTAAGCTTGGGGATGCTTGATATGTCTCCAATGCATCAATAATTTTATATTGGTCCATGCTATTATATTATCAACTTTGGATGTTTTATATGCATGAATATGCTATTTTATATTATTTTCGGGACTAACTTATTAACCTAGTGCCTAGTGCCAGTTTCTATTTTTCCCTAGTTTTTGAGTTTCGCAGAAAAGGAATATCAAACGGAGTCCAAACGGAGTCCAAACGGAATAAAACTTTTGCGATGATTTTTTCTGGACAAAAACACACCTACGTGACTTGGAGTAGGAGCTCGGAAAGCCACGGGGTGGCCACAAGCCGTAGGAGCGCGCCCTAGGGGGGACACCCATAGAGCTTGTGGGCCCCCCATGACTCCCTTGCACCGCCTCTTTGCCCTATATATTCTCAAATATCCCAGAAACCCTAGAAGGACACACGGAAATACTTTTCCACCGCCGCATGTCTCTGTTCCTGTGAGATCTCATCTGGAGGCCTTTTCCGGTACTCTGCCAGAGGGGGATTCGATCACAGAGGGCATCTACATCAACCTTGCCGCCCCTCCGATGATGTGTGAGTAGTTAACCATAGACCTACGGGTCCATATCTAGTATCTCGATGGCTTCCTCTCTCTCTTTGATCTTCAATACAATGTTCTCCTCGATGTTCTTGGAGATCTATTTGATGTAATCTTATTTTGCGATGTGTTTGTCAAGATATGATGAATTGTGGATTTATGAACGGATTATCTATGAATATTATTTGAGTCTTCTCTGAACTCTTTTATGCATGATTAAGATAGATTTGTATTTCACTTCGATCTATCGATTTGGTTTGGCCAACTAGATTGGTTTTTCTTGCAATGGGAGAGGTGCCTTGTTAATGGGTTCAATCTTGCGGTGTGACATAGTATGGGTAGCGAGGCACATATTGTATTGTTGCCATTAAGGGTAACAAGATGGGGTTTATATCATACTGCGTGAGTTTATCCCTCGACATCATGTCATCTTGCTTGTTCGTGACCGTGAAGGGATTGACGACCCCTTTTCTGTGTTGTGTGAAAGTGTTAGTTAGTTTGTGCAGGTGCATAGATTTGAGACTTGATGTAACGCCTAGATAATTAAGCTAGAATAAAACCTCTGTTAATGATGCCATGTCACCACGATTATTGATGCTAATCTCGCGTTAATTCAAAACGATTCAAATTCAAACTCAAGCAAACAATAAAAGTTTTCGAATATTAAAACTAAAATGTTCGGAATGAGGCAGATAAATCCTAAGTAATAATGGTGGAGAAACCAACATTTTTAAAATTATTTGAATGCTCTAAAATAAATAAAACAGTGACTGAAACAATAACTTAAATGCTTTTTTAATTAATAAATAATATAAGGTACTTTACTTTTGTCCCAAACTTTTTGTGAGAACATTTGATTATACAAATCTAATTAGGAGTGGGTTTCACTTTTTGTAAAACTATAAACTATTAAATAAATAAAAGAAAACAAAAACAAGAAAAAAACAAGAAAAGTGAAAATGAAACAAAACAAAGAAGCCCCCCCAACTGGGATAAGCCAGTTGGTCTCAGCCAACCAGGCCGGCCCACGTGGCCCAGCCGTTGCCCCCTACTTAACCCACGGGTGGCTGAAACCCTAACCGGTCGCCCCCACTCTCCCCACTCCTCGCTTCCCCTTCAATCGATCCACATCAGATTGGGGCACTCACGCATCGCCCCTATGCCGCCGCTCAGTGCCGCCCGGATCCCATCATCGGGCCACCGTCACGGAGCCACCTCGTCGGACTGCCTCCTCGCCTCCTCATCCCCCTCCTCATCGGTCACCATCGCGCCTCATCGCCTTGTTCCCCTCACGGCAAGTGAGGCTCGACCTCCACCTCCCCTCTCTCTCGCTCGTCCCCGTTCGCCGCGCCTTGCGCCCGACCTCCCGCCGCCTCCCGCTTCTCGCTCGCCGTGCCCGCAGCTCCGCGCGCACCCGCGTCGCCGCCCCTTGCTCGCGCGCTTGCCTGCGCTGCTCTGTGTCGTCGCCCGCGCTCGCCGCTGCCCCTCTGTTGCTGTTGGTGCTGCGCCGCAAGCCGGCCCCGCTACGCCTCCCCTGCTCGCCGCTTCGGCCGGCCCTCCCATGCGTCGCTCCAGCCACCTGGCCGACGCCATGATCGTCGGCGCCCCGCAACACCCAGTCGATCGCCCAACGCCCGCACGCCCGCACCTGTTCAGGAGAAGCCCTATGCCCGCACCCGCTACGGCCTTTGGCCCACTGATAGTCGCGGCCCACGCCCAGAATGTTTAATAATTAATTAATTAATTATGTTTAATTAACCTAATCAATTAAATAAACTACTTAAACATGTTTAGTTAGACTGAGACAATGACAACGGGACCCACCCGTCAGTTTGACTGGTCAACGGTCAACTCTGACCGCTAACGTCATGATGATGCACTAATAAAAATTTCAAATTAATTAAGTAATAATTATTCCAAAAAATGATTAAATCTTTATAAATTAATATAAAATAAACCGTATCTCGGATGAAAATACTTTGTACATGAAAGTTGTTCAGAATTATGAGATGAATCCGAATACGCAGTCCGTTCGTCCGCCATGTGTCCCTAGCATAGCGAACATGTAACCTTTCCCCTTCGGTCCGTCTGCCCGAAAACACGAAACCCTGGGAATACTTTCCCGGATGTTTTCCCCCTTCGCCCTACCGCCTAGTACCGCGTTAGGCCACACCTGGCACCGTTTATTGCCATGTCATGCATCATCATGCATCTGTTTTAATTGTATTTATTGTTTCTTCCCCCTCTTCTCTCCGGTAGACTTCGAGATTGACACCACTGCTGCTGCCCTGAGCGACTACGGTGTTGATGACCCGTCCTTCTCTGCCGAGCTTCGAGGCAAGCAAACCCCCCTTGATCAACCATATATCGCCCACTCTCTTCTCTCTTATTGTTGCGTTAGGTTTGCTACAGTTGTTGGTTCGATAGCTCCTATTCTATTGCATAGCATGTCATTGTTGCTACAACTGTTGATACCTTTACCTGCTATCCTAAATGCTTAGTATAGGATGCTAGTATTTCATCAGTGGCCCTACACTCTTGTCCGTCTGTTGTCCTATACTATCGGGTCGTGATCACATCGGGAGGTGATCACGGGAATATACTATATACATACTACATGATACATGTTGTGACTAAAGTCGAGTCGGCTCGTAGTGTACTCGCGAGTGATTCACAGATTGGGGGCTGAAAGGACATGTTTTCCCGATGGACCTTTGTGTGAATCTTTGTGGCGGAGCGACAGGGCAGGTCGCGACCACCTAGGAGACGGGTGGGCCTGGTCCCTAGTCGTTGTCCGCGGTTATTTCATAATAACACACTTAACGAGTTTGGATATTTGATATGAGTTGGGTCGTTGGCCTTATACGCACTAACTGCCACGCGGGACAAGATATGGGTAACCAGTGTCGTGGTATCAGCCGACGCCTTCCTGACGTCAGCGACTGAGCGGCGCGCGCCGGGTTGAACCGCGTAACATAACTTCCTTCGAAATGGAGGTTGCTAGGTCTGCTCACCGGCCGCGTACGCAATGTGTAGGAGTGCAAAGGGCGATGGCCCATGACCCCTGTGCACTTAGGATTTAGACCAGCGTGCTGACCTCTTTGTCAGGTCTAGGTAGGGCTGTGACGTGTTGATCTTCCGAGGCTGGGCTTGGACCAGGAAAGTGTGTCCGGCCAGAGGGATCGAGCGTGTCGGGTTATGTGGTGCACCCCTGCACGGAAGTAATCTATTCGAATAGCCATGTCCACGGTAACAGGACGACCCGGAGTTGTATTCCGACCTCATGACAACTAGAACCGGATACTTAATAAAACACACCATTTCAAGTGCCAGATACAACCCGGTGATCGCTTTCCCACAAGGCAACGAGGGGAGGATCGTCGGGTAGGATTATGCTATCGATGTTACTTAATGAACTTACCATCTACTCTCTTCTACTTCTGCAAGACGGAGGCTGCTACAAGCTTTGATACTTGTTACTATTCCTGCTACTCTCTTATACTGCTTCAAGATGGAGGCTTCTGGGAGCGTAGTCTTCGATAGGCCTAGTTTCCCCCTATTATCCTGGCATTATGTAGTATAGTCCACAGATACTACCCCTTTATACATATACCAATGCATATGTAGTGTAGATCCTTGCTTGCGAGTACTTTGGATGAGTACTCACGGTTGTTTTGCTCCCCCATTTCCCCCTTTTTCCCTTCTTCTCGGATGATGCAAACAGATGATGAAGCCCAGGAGTCAGATGCCACTTCCGGCGACTACTACTACCCCGCTGGAGCCTACTACTACGTGGAGTCTGCCGACGACCAGGGGTAGTTTAGGAGGATCCCAGGCAGGAGGCCTGCGCGTTTTTGATCTATATCCATGTTTGTGCTAGCCATCTTATGGCACCGTGTTTAACTTATGTTCGTACTAAAATATTGTTGCTTCGGCTGACTCATTTATGATATAGCTCATGTATTCGAGCCATCGAGGCCCCTAGCTTGTAATATGAAGTTTGTATGATCTTTAATTTGCGTCTAGAGTTGTGTTGTGATATCTACCCATGAGTCACTGATCTTGGTCGTACACATTTGCATGCATGATTAGTGTACGGTCAAATCGGGGGCATCACACTTGCTTGTGCCTCCTACTGGATTGATACCTTGGTTCTCAACTAGGAAAATACTTATCTCTACTTTGCTGAATCACCCTTTCCTCTTCAAGGGAATAATCAACGCAAGCTTAAGAAGTAGCACCCACCGTATGCTTTCTTCGAGAGATAACCTTCTAGTGAAACCTATGCCCCCCGAGTCTATTTTCCATCATGTATTTTCAGATCTATAAAATTAAAAACCCAAAAATACCTTGCTGCAATTACTTTGTGTTTACTTTATTTTGCATTTTACTTTTATTTTAAATATATCTCTATCAGATCTCACCCTTGCAAGTGACCGTGAAGGGATTGACAACCCCTTTTCCATGTTGGGTGCAAGTGTTTGTTAGTTTGTGCAGGTGCATAGATTGGAGACTTGCTTGTGCCTCCTACTGGATTGATGCCTTAGTTCTTAAAGGAGGAAAATACTTATCGCTACTTTACTGCATCACCCTTTCTTTTTCAAGGGAAAAATCAACGCAAGCTCAAGAAGTAGCAGATGGACGCATCCACAGACGTTAGTGTGTCTCGTTTGAGGTATGCCACTGGGCCATCTCCAACCGCATCTGCAAAATGCATGCAAACGTCCAAACCATTTTTGTCATCCAATGGGGTGCCACGTATGTCTGCACTATATGCGTCCATGAACACGTCAACACGTCCAAGTCCCCCCAAACCGACACCAAACCAAGGGAAGGTTTGCAGGCGTTCGGGCCTCCATCATGTGCGCATCCGTCAACGCGGTCCCACCCAAAAACCTCTCCTATGCGAAAAATCCCTCTCTCTCTCTTGTGCAACCTTTCCAATCGTACCTCTCCTTTGGGTGTCGGATTCATGCCGGTCTAGAGCCAGAAGGCGTGGCGGCCGAGAGTGTCACCCGTGCCGAGTAGGCTTGCTCTGTGCGCTTGTTCAATGCCGGCACGGAACAACATGACCAGAGCGATGGGATGGCTTCCAACTGCATTGAAGCCGACTGCCCTTCCACCCGCCTGCCCGCCGCCCGGTGGCTGAAAAACTCGCTCTGGTGCTTGCATTCAAACCTCCATCACTTTCCATGCCTAGTGTGGTCTGCTATTTAAATCACAACCATCCATGACCCAACCTGCATCACCTCCCCCACATATGCACTAGAGCTCTCCTCCGGCGTAGCCACTTTCCTCCTTCCACAATCGCCGACACAATGGCGGGGCCTACGAAGGGTAGTGCATGAGCTTCTCGCCTCGGCGTCGGGACAAGGTCGCCAAGATTGTCCATAACTGCAAGGATGAGCACGCACACCAGATAGTCGCGGGTAAACCTGGGAATAGTTTGTAATCCAAACTAAATCCAGGCCAACCCATGCATGTACAAGTCCAGCACTCAAGCCAAACCAAACCAGATTGCAAATGGTACAATCCAAATCAATCTACCGCGGTGGCTCCTCCCAAACCTAGTGCCAGTGGTGTGACGTGAGGTCAAACTGGTCGCTAGACTGGTTTTTATCCATGGACTAAAATGGTCTGAGACTAATTTGTCTTTGTCCAGACCAAACCAACCCAATCTATTAATTATAGAAGCCCACACCAAACCAAATTACAATAGAGGCTCTACCCATTTCAACCAAACCAAAGCAGTCCAACAGGAAAACCAAATTGAAACTATGGTTTCAGACCAAACTATTCACAGGTTTAGTCGCGGGGTTGCCTCCTAGATTTTCGGACAAGAGTTTGGAGAACGACGACCCAACAATAGAAGAGGCAACCGACGACGAGCTGGCCTACGCCTGCACTGGTGCACAATTTGACGCCATCATGGCAGAGGTGGAGCAGTCGGTATCGGCTTCCAAATGTTGTAGGAGGAGCAATGGTACAACCTCGACCTCGTCACGCATCACTTCCAAGCGGAACAGCAGATAGCTGGGAGCATTCGAACGAGAAGGCCGTCGTGCCCATTATCTCATGGACCCAAGCTTCAATGACCAACAGCAGATGCTCTTCGAGTCTGCATGAAGCGCCTGCACCGCCCAACATGCGTGATGGCCGCGCCAAGTCCATGCTGAGGCAGGTGCTTCGGCGAGGCATGCGACGGAGGACAAAAGCGATCAATCATCGCGGTTGCGCGTCGTTCGCTTCGGGCCACAACGACTGGGAGGCAGGTATGTCCGGCTCGATCTTTGACCTCACCTTCACTAGCAACGACCTCTGACAGCTAGGCGGTGGGACTCCGGCGAGTAGCGTAGGATATGGGACACAAGTGCCCACGTCCGACGGAGTGTATACTAGGCTAACTTTACTTTTTTGCTATTAAAAAAATGTTAGAATAAATCCGAGGTGCACCGTCGATCTACCGAGGATCAAGCAATCACACAAGCACGACACCGAGATTTGTTAACGAGGTTCACCATCATAGCTACATCCCCGGGGCCTGACTACGGGCGCTCCTCCCCATGACACCGCTACAATACCGCACCCGGCCGCCTGGGCGCCGGCACACGCCGCCGGCTCCCCCACGTGCCTGTGCTATTATGTTGGTATAGGTTACATCGTGTGTCTACCCCCGATATATATATGAGAGGCCTAGGATACAAGTGTCCTATTAGGACACAACTCCTACCATGTCTACACATAGTCCAAAACCAAGTCCAACTGTAACCTACCTTGTACAATAATATTCGACACAACTCTAACAAACTCCACCTTGGCGAATATTCTTCACCACCTTGAATTCATCCATGCGTCGAACCTACATGTACATTGGACGTGAGATACGTCATGAGCACCGCTGCTACTCCCAGACTCCATGTGACTCCACCTGCAACTGTAGTCCCTTCTTGTCTTCTTCACAGTCAACACTCGAGCAAAATTAAGTTCCTCATTACTCCACCTTGTGCTCCCAACTTCCGGAGTATCCGCTCAATGGCTTCACACACCGATCATTGACCTGCGTGAAATGTACAACTCACATATTGAACGCCACATATAAGAGTTACCTGAACTCAACATCAGCGCTCATTCTTGACCGTCTGTGTGAAACTTGAAGGAATTTCACCGTCGTCCTGTGTCACCCTGAGTCAAATTCACAGTTGTCTCACCATTCTTCCCGAATTGTCTCTGACATGTCCCACCGCTATAGCACTCTGCCTCCTTCTGTATTTGTCATACGCACTTTTCCATGTGCACTGAACACCACAGAATATATGGTCATGTACTCTCTCAACTTTTGACAATCTCAGACTTTCCGCCACTTTCTCAGATTCTCCACAGTGAACTCCTGTCCATCAACTAGCACCGATAGACCCAGTCACCAAGTTGAATCTGGTACTCGTCAACACTGCTTCAGCACCCCTGCACACTTTGTCTGACCACATGTCTGACCATCAGTGCCCTGGCCTGTCGCTGTGTCCCATGCTTACCGCACGCCTCGCCGCTATCACCGCGTCGAGCCTCTGCTGTCCTGGTCGACTCTCCTGGGTAGCTGGCCCACACTGCCTCAACCCCCATTGCAGAGAACCGCCGACCATCACCGATCGATGCCGAGTATCACGTCTCCATCAGACCATTGGTACCCAGTCCGATCCACGTGTCTCTCGCTATCCCTCTGAAATAGGCTTCGACTCTCCATGCATTTACACCGTAGCCCCTCCACCAGCACAGAGTGAAGTCGTCCATCAGACTCCAGCTCCACCTTCAACATGACTCCATGTAGCTGCGCCATGCTACCCCACACCATGTCGACTTCAAGCTCTCATGTATACACTGCCTTGAATCAACCCTGCGCCATAGTCTTGTCGAAGCCGCACAAACACTCAGGCCTGCACCACGTGTTTCCACGCCCCAGAAGTCGGCCACTATCAGCATCACGCTCCTATGTCGTCGTCGCTGAAATCACCGCCGTCTTCTGCTTTGACCTACATCCATGTCAGTCCATCAGACAATCCAGTCTGACCCAGCCGAAATTATCCGACTGCAACCATGCAACACTCTGTGTCGTGTCCGTCATGTACATCTCAGTGCATTGCTTTGACGCCCTGTGTATGCATGATCTTGCACAACACGCTCCAGACTCCTGCTTCAGGCCTTATACGCACGTCGCCTTTCACCGCACGCATCCATCTTCATTGACTTCAATCCTGTCAATCTTCCATGGACCAGCGATCGCGTCTTTATTCTTGTGTAGCGTGCACCGCTGCCATCCCATACATACACGTATGTGTACGAAGAAGAGAGCCAATGAGAAAATCCTTCTGGTAGCCTTCCCGTATGCACAAGAGATCAGTAATGCACCCTTGCTCACATGCTGACCAAAGCTTCTCCATCTCTGCCCTTTCTCTTGTCCCCGATGGAAGTGTCACGCACACCTATCTGACGCTGTTTTTCTTTTCCTTTAACAAATCTCACGACCAAGCCCTGTGCCTTTGGCTCGTACGTACGCACGCACTTGCCCTGCCTCGGCCTGATCCCGCCCGGCTTTGCCCCAACAACAACCTATACCTGGGCCACGCCCACCAGAGCCGCTTGGACCTGGGCCCCACGCCCCACGCTGCACCAGCACACGCACCCAGCAAGCCTCTTGTCGTGTCGATAGGGCTATTGCTCACACGCGTTACATACGCCGCCGCCGAGCCAATCGATCTCTCCGAAAAAGAATTATTGTATTTGTCGTGTACACGCGCCGCACGATACCTGACGTACACCTCATGCCGACACAGTCGATCCCTTCGGGCTCGATCCAATCTTGTCGACTGCTTCCGATCGCTTTTCAACCGACGATCTCCAAACTACAGAGGCCCTTCTGAAATCGTGCGAACCCGCACGTTCACCATGACCATCTGCCGGTCTTCGTCGCTTGCTCTAGATCAACAACTGAAACATCAAATCGAACCTTGCTCCGATACAACTTGTTAGAATAAATCCGAGGTGCACCGTCGATCTACCGAGGATCAAGCAATCACACAAGCACGACACCGAGAGTTGTTAACGAGGTTCACCATCATGGCTACATCCCCGGGGCCTGACTACGGGCGCTCCTCCCCATGACACTGCTACAATACCGCACCCGGCCGCCCGGGAGCCAACACACGCCGCCGGCTCCCCCACGTGCCTGTGCTATTATGTTGGCATAGGTTACATCGTGTGTCTACCCCCGATATATATATGAAAGGCCTAGGATACAAGTGTCCTATTAGGACACAACTCCTACCATGTCTACACATAGTCCAAAACCAAGTCCAACTGTAACCTACCTTGTACAATAATATTCGACACAACTCTAACAAAAAAATATGTTTAACAAATCCAGATATTAATGAAAAAATGATATCTGCTTCAGTTTCATGTGATTTTCATGAATATGTCTAATTTATTCAATTTCCATTTGAAATGTGTCCAGGCGATTGATGGACACGGTTGGAAAACCGGATTCTGTATCCGTGTCTGTGGATGCATGGATAATGTGTTGGATTTACGAGATGCCAAGAAGCCCTTAGAGCATCTATAACCGGGCTGCTCAATCATCCCCTATGCGCTCGGGACCGAACCAGGCTCCTCAAATTGGCCTTATATGTCCATTTTCACAGGCACCCTCACATCCATCACATAATGTCGGGTTCACCGCCGCGAGCCACTTTTCCTCGAAACCCTAATACCCCTTGGCGGCGACTAGGGTTCGGTGGACTTGACTGCGCCCAGGGATCTCATCGGCAGGGCGCTTCGACGATCGACGGGACGATGGCTTCAGCGCCCGTTGGGAACGGGCGGCAAGGTGACGGCGCCCTTTCTCCCCGCTCGGCTCGAGCACAGATGGAGGAGGCGCTCGGCAAGTTAGATATCTCTGAAGAGGAAGCGACACCTCTGGTGATCGATGACTCCGACGATGATGCGCCACCGAAGTGGCTTCTAGCGGGCAAGGTGCTGTTCAGGAATCTGTTTCACATCCATACAATCTCCAACGCACTCTGCCCTGCCTGGGGAAACCCTAGAGGCCTGGTCTTTTGCCCTCTGGGAGAGAACATGTTTGCTGCCGAATTCGAGTCTAAACGTGATCGAGACCGAGTCTGGGAAGGGTCTCCATGGCACATCAACAAACATGCAGTAATCCTGGAGTAATTTGAGGAACATATGCAACCTTCAGAGCTTAAGTTTGATAAACTGCCAGTCTAGGCTCGGGTAATAAATCTACCCTACAATCTAAGGAACAATACTCGAGGTTTGGCGATAGCACGGCAGATCGATAAGACTGCCTCTGTTGTCCAAATTGATCCAGTCGGAGGTTTCTTACGAGCAAGAGTAACAATTGAGGTGCAAAACCCCCTCCGTTGATGGATCTTGATCAACTCGGCCAAGAGGAAGAGTACGAATCGCTATGATATTGAATACGAGCAAATCCCACACTTCTGTTTTTCGTGTGGCCGATTGGGCCATTCAGATCTCTTCTGCCCGACTCCGGGGACCAGGGATGAGAAGGGCGACCTTCCGTTCAACTTGTCCTTAAGGGCACCAGAAGACCGCAGGAAGTCAAACTCGGGAGAGAACATGACGAGGGATAGGAACCATAACCAGCAAAGTACGAGGGAATCCCAGTCATCAAGTTCCCAGCAGAAGGATGTGCCGGAGGTTACTTCCCCTGCCAAAACCCTGGCACCACAAAAATGCAAAAGTGGGCCGCATCCCACCCAGGTTCATCGTAGAGTGGAGCACCAGCCGTTGGCAATCACAGAGCACGACGAGGTTTACCCCAACACCATTGACGGAGTGGGTTTGGCCGACCCTACAGCTCAAGCTACTGAAAACCTAACTGAATCTTTCCCTGAGAGGGAACCGAAGAAGAAGAGGCCCACCCCTCCATCATCTGAATCATCGGCAGCGGCTGCGAGTCAGCCCTGCCCGAGCCAATGAACGCCATGAGCTGGAACTGTCGAGGGCTTGGGAACCCTGCGACAGTTCGTGAGCTTCGCAAGTTAGTGAAGCAAGAAGGCCCCACCCTGCTCTTCGTCATGGAGACAAAGATCAGGGCGAAACGTGTGGAAGATTTGAAGCATACTTTAGGTTTTTCGGGTTGCTTTGCCGTTGATAGTGACGGTTTAAGCGGAGGTATCGGTTTGTTTTGGTCAAAGGATACTGAAGTTACTTTGGAAAATTTCAGTAAGTCACATATTGATGTCAAGGTCGGTCAGAATAATAAAAATTGGCGCTTAACTGGCTTCTATGGAGAGCCACGCTCGGAGAATCGCCATCACAGTTGGCGGTTTCTCCGCACTCTTTTTGCTGTCCCGCATAGGGCATGGTTATGTTTGGGTGACTTCAATGAAACCCTACTTGCGTATGAGCATTTCAGTATACACGCACGACCAGAGACACAAATGCGTGCCTTCCGCGAGGCGATTTCGGATTGCGCACTTCTGGACCTGGCGTGGCGCGGTGTCCCTTTTATATGGGATAATAAGCAGCAGGGGAACATGAACGTGAAAGCAAGGCTAGACAAGGCCTTTGCCAATGCCAATTTTCTTCAGATGTTCGAGTTCTCAAGTGTTAAACATATCAGCAGCATTGAATCAGATCATTGCTTTTTGCTTGCCGAGTGTCGAGCTACGGCAGCGATGGGTTGGTCCCGGGCAGCCCACTCTTTCCGCTACAAAAACGTTTGGCAGTCACATGCCGACTATGATGAGAAAGGACGGAAGATGTGGCAGTCAGGAGCACGTCAGGGAGGCTTGCAAGGTATTGTGGATGCCCTCTTCGTGGTTCAGAGTGAGCTGGGAGCATGGGGGAATAAAGAGTTTGGGAATATGGAACGCCGAGTGCGTAAACTACAGAAACGACTTGAGCGCCTTCGGACTGCCGCGGTAGGGCGGGGTCCAAACGACGAAGAGAGGGCTGTCGCCTCACAACTAAGGGAGGCCCTTAGGCAAGAGGAGGTTTGGCTCAAGCAGAGATCTCGTGTGCTGTGGCTAAAAGTAGGCGATCGAAATACTGGCTATTTTCAGGCACAAGCCCGGCAGCGCAAGAGGATCAACCGCATCACCTCATTAGAGTTGGCTAATGGCCATGTAAGTAGCGACCTAGCTGAAGTAAAAGAGGAGATCGCTACTTTCTATTAAGCACTATACCAATCACAAGGCACAGCCCGATGGTGGAGCTGCTGCAATGTGTTCAACCACGGGTCACCGACGACATGAATCATATACTCGAGCGGGAGTACACGGCGGCCGAGGTAAAAACAACATTGTTCGATATGGCGCCTTCCAAAGCGCCCGGTGTGGACGGATTCACCGCAGGTTTCTACCAACAACACTCGGATGTCGTGGGAGAGGATATCACTTTGGCTATCCTGAGTTTTCCGAACGGTGGGGAGCTACCTTTGGGTCTGAATGATACGGCAATAACTTTGATTCCGAAAGTCCATCATCCCCAGAAAATCTCACAATACAGGCCAATTGCGTTGTGCCCTGTCTTGTACAAGATCGCCGTCAAAACAGTGGCCAACCGTGTCCGGCTCATCCTCGATGAGGTCATTGGGGAAGAACAAAGCACTTTTTTTCCAGGCCGCTTAATCACGGGCAATGTTCTAGTGGCCTATGAGTGTATCCACGCCATCAGGAGAAGGAAAAAGGGCAAGAATTTCAGCTGCACCATCAAACTTGATATGCTTAAAGCATACGATCGTGTGGAATGGCATTATCTCGAAGCCATGTTGGCTAAACTGGGCTTCGGTGATAGTTTTACTAGCCTTATCATGAAGTGTGTTACATCGGTCAGATTCACCATCAAGGTTAATGGAGAGGTGCTCCCGTACTTCAACCCTTCCAGGGGTCTCAGACAAGGCTGTCCAGTCTCTCCGTACCTCTTCCTCATATGCGCCCAAGGCCTAACCTCAATGCTCAACAATTTTGGCGGGGTACGCATTGATAGGGGGATCCGTGTGAGTGTTCATGCACCTTGGGTTAGTCACCTTTTATTTGCTGACGATAGTATCATTTTCCTTAAAGCTAACATCCAAAGTGTAGAATGGCTCAATGATATTCTTCATATTTACGCTATTTGTTCGGGCCAAGCAATGAACCGAGACAAGAGCTCCATCTTCTTCAGTGGCAATACAGAGCAGCCCCTACGAACGACCCTCAAACAGTATCTTGGCATCTCAGTTGAGGCGTTCTCTGAACGATACTTGGGACTGCCCACGGCCATTGGTCGACTCACAAGCGGCACTTTCAGCCACATTAGTGACCGCATTCGCAGCAAGATTGGTGGCTGGTCAGAAAGAAACCTTGCATGCGCGGGAAGGGAAGTGCTACTCAAATCCATCGCTCAAGCAATCCCAACTTATAGCATGAGCTGTTTTCAGTTGACCAAAAAAGTGTGTAAGACTATCACATCACCCATGGCAAAGTACTGGTGGGGTAGTTCTTTGGAAAAACGATCCCTACACTGGCTCTCTTGGGATAAATTGACACAACCGAAGCTCAAGGGCGGCATGGGCTTTCGGGATCCTCATGTTTTTAATCTCGCCATGCTCAGCAAGCAAGGCTGGCGACTCCTTACAAATCCTAGCTCTCTTTGTGCTCGGGTTTTAAAAGGTAAATATTTCCCTCACACAAGGTTCCTTCAGGCAACGATTCCCAGGAGTGCTTCTTCGACCTGGAGAGCGATTATTGCGGGAAGGAAAGCTTTGGAAGCTGGGTTGATCCACCGGATAGGTGATGGTTCTTCTACTTCTATTTGGAACGATCCTTGGATTCCCACTACTGTTACTATGAAACCGGCCGGTCGCCTAGGGGTTGCCCCTCTTGAGCGCGTATCGGAGTTGATCGATGATTATACCGGAAATTGGAATATTAATCTTGTCCGCCAAAACTTTCTCCTATCGTATGCCGAGGCCATCCTAAACATACCGCTGAGCCGAACGGGAGGGGAAGACACTTTGTCATGGGCACTGGAAAAGTCAGGCAACTACTCAGTCAAATCAGCGTATCGCTCTCTAATGACTCGCAACGAGCTTAGCTCTCTAGAGGAAGGGACGACTACAGATACTTCATCAGCGAACATACAGTTGTGGTATGCACTTTGGAAAATACATGTGGTGCCGAATGTCAGGGTTTTCTGGTGGAGAGCTCTCCGTGGCATCCTGCCGGACTCCTCGACCTTCAAGCATCGACACATCAAGCCACTCGGATGTTGTGACATTTGTCAGGCAATGGACGAAGATTTAATGCATGCGCTTATTTCATGCTCGCATGCGAATCAGTTCTGGATGGCGGCCATGGATCGGTTCGATTTTCAACTACCTTGGCTGCATCCGTTAACGTGGGCTCGTGATATTGTTCTGCTTCCTATGTTCACAGATGACACCACATGTAAGATCATCACAATTATGCATGCTATTTGGACTTCCAGGAATAGATGGACTCATGATCAAGAAGGGTATGACCCTGTCCAGGCACTCAAATGGATCCATGAAACCCTATCTCTACTGGAACTTCATGTTTGCCGCACTAGACTACCCGTGGGACAGGGTTGGAAACCCCCCGATGTGGGGTGGATTACCATCAACACTGATGGTTCAGTTTTCCCGGACGCACTTACAGGTGGAGCTGGCGGTGTGGCACGGTCCCATTTGTCCTTCATTGGGGCTTGGTGCAAGCCACTCGTTGGCATCTCAGATCCATTCATCGCCGAACTACTCGCCTTCCAGGAGGGTGTGATCTTTGCTCAGCTTTGCGGGATGTCACATGTGATCATGGAGGTCGATAGCATGGAGCTGGTCACCCAATGGAACTCGCGACGCAACTCTCGATCGGTTGCAGCGCCTATCTTACGAGAACTAGATGATATAGTCATCAATTTATCTCTTTTTCAGTTCACCATGTAAGCAGGGAGTTCAATAACCCGGCTCACTCGTGTGCGCAATGTGCTTGCTCTATCGGGGTTACGGAGTGCTGGCTCGAGCAGAGCCCTGATTTTCTCCTTGTTAGCCTACGGGCAGACTGTAACCGGATGATTCTGAAATAAAAATCTTAGTTCGATGCAAAAAAAAGGGGCAGATATGAGGAGGCTCGGACACTCCTGGGCAAGTCTGCCATGCCGGGTCCAACGGACAGGACTCCCCACAAATTCCACCAACCCCCCCCC
>LR738714.1:488925336-488948048 GCA_902687465.1 Secale cereale | reverse complement strand
CCATCTTGTTGGACCAGTCATTTTCCTCTCCCCTCTTCTTCCTCGTCCGGACCGCCCCCCCTAGATCTGTCATCGTCCCGATTCCTCAACACTGCCACCACCGCCACAAAACTCCTCCCCACCAGTCTCACCACCCCGGATGTCGGCATGGTACGTCTGCCTATTCTCGGATTGCACCTTGCCCTCTTTGTATTCAACCAGTTTTTTGATTGTTTTGTAGGAAAAACGATGGATTCGGAGGCTTCGTCGGATGATGAGTGGACAGGGTGGTGGAGCACATTCTGAAGTTTAAGGGTTCGATCAATGGGAAAAGAATTTTGAACTGGGATAGGTTTGTTGTAGCACGCTGCTCTACAAGGAGTATTTTAAGCCCATACCAACATTCTCCGATACGTGATTTCGTTGACGCTTCACAATCCCTTGTTCTTAAAACAAATTTTATGTTTATATTTTGCTACCAACTAATATTATTTAAGTGTTATATTTGGACGTGCATGGATTTGTATGTCATTAAGATTTTTTTTAGAATGGAATCAAGGATTTTGATATAAGAAGTGTGCATGTTCTATGAAGGGTGGGGTCACGCCGGTGGCGTCCATGAACATTTTGAATGGCGGATTTGCCAAGCCGGGTTATAGACGCTCTCAGGCTACAAATCAAAAATTGCCTTGACGCGTAGCTTCACATGTTCGAAGCGGGCGATGATGGTGGCTACGTCATTTCCTTCTTTGAGGCATCGCCTTGGAGAGTCGGCATTTTGCAGTTTGCTCGGATCTCTTTGTCGGCGGGGACAGTGGACGACGGGGCGGCGGCACCGGGTGGTTTCTGTTTGTGAGCCGAGATGGCGATCTCGGGAACAATGCGAGTGGCAGCTCTATGAGGTGGGGCTTTATCTTGACATTGGTGGGTGGCATCCTTGCCCCTCTTGCCGGTGGGGGTGTCGGCTCGGTTGATGAGCCCCAGAGGGGGCGGTCTGACTTTATGTCGGGGAGGTGGCCCTGAATGTGGTGCGGCATTCGTGGTCTGCGAGGGGTTGCCCTAAGCAGCGTGGGCTATAGGCATCTGGACTGTGCGGTGTTGCTTCTCGCAGGGAGCGATAGTATGTCAGGGATGCGGCCCCGGAAGGCGGTGTCGGTGGAGTGCGTTGGGTGCGACCGAGCGGTGGATGTCGGTACGGCGACCCCGGAAGGTGGTGCCGGTGGAGTGCGCTAGGTGCGACGGATCGGTGGATGTCGGGGCGGCGGCCCCGAGAGGACCTCTGTGGCGGCCAGGCTTCTGTGGCAATGATGATGGTCGGAGCGATGTCGGCAACGCGGCAATGGTTGAGGTAGTCGGCTCTTCTCCAGCGTGTCCGCGGTATTGCCTCGGTTTGTTTGTTGCTGTGGAGTCGAAGTTGCCACAGCGGGGTCCAGTGGTATACGATGACTGGCTGTAAGTGGCCCGTTCGGTGATCTTCCATGGCGCCAGCTTTCGCCTGGTTTTGTTCTTCTAGTTCTCCGTCAGAGTCGGAGCTGCGTTGTGTGGCTGCAGGCCAACATGTTGTAGATGAGGGTAGGCTTTGCCCCGTGTGTGTCCGTCTTTGAGAGTGAGCTTGGTCCTTGTTGTTCCGGTTTTTGCCCGATCTTTCGTAATTAATTGGGCAATTCTCTTCTGCTTAATTAATAGATGAGGAAATATTTGCCTCCATTTCGAAAAAAATGCCTTGAATGCTAAAACTCCACTACACCGTGCATGCAGTGTACAACTATGTATGAGAGCATGACTTGGATCAGGTAACACGCCTTCAGGCAGTCACGCCATAACATGCAGGTGTACGTCTACCATCCAAACAAGATCCAACATCTCACAGTGGCCTAAAGTGAAAAAAACAACGATTCTGACTTGCCTTTTTCTATCGAATGACAGTAGCAAGTGGCAAACAACAACGATCGGTTTGCCAGAATATAACTACAGTCCTGTCTGTTGTACCAATCTGTATCCACTCATTTCCAAAAATAAAGTATGTATAAATTGAAATCGAGAACCGAGAACGATCAAGCATGCATCAACCAGTTCATCAACGCATCCTGGTACCATCCACCAATTAGAGCATCTCCGCTCGCGCCCCCAACAGAGCCCCAGGACACTTTTTTTTGCCGGCACTGAAAAATTTCCCCGGTCGTCCTCGTTTCGGCCCATTTTTGCGTCCGACAATCCCAGGCCGAACCCAGCACGCTGGGGGCGCTTGGGAGCTCCGGCGGAAGGAAAAGTGTCGTGTGGACCGCGAAAAATGACTTTTCCCCCGGCCGGATTCGCCCCCGCACGTTGTTGCCCTATCGCCGCCTTTCTAGCCGCAGCCGCTAGTCCGCCGCTAGAAAGGCATATTCCCTACCGGAAAGAGAGGGCTTTGCCACGACAGACTTAATCCCACTCTGGGCAAGCTTTTCCGGTGATCTGGCCACACATGCGGGGATACCGGCGGCTGCGCACCCACCACGCCCGCCAGGTGTTCGGCGATTTGCCTGTTCGGCGATGGACTCTGGCGATGAGGAGGCGTTCGCGATGCTGCTAGAGGAGGAGGCCGAGGCCGACACCCAGGACGAAGAACACTTCATGGTCCTCTCCGCTCTGGCCGGCCTGTTCACGAGCAATGCAAAGACGCAGCGAGGTGACTCGGCGCCAAGCCGCCGTAAGAGCAAGCAGAGGCATCGACTAGAAGTCTATTGCTTGCTCTACGCCAACTACTTCGCTGACGCTCCACTACACGGCGAGAAAGTATTTCGGCGCCGTTATCGGATGAGTCAAAAGTTCTTCCTCAGAATTGTGAATTCCATCCGGGAATTCGACATCTACTTCATTTGCAAGATGGATTGCATCGACACACTTGGATTCACCTCACTCCAGAAGTGCACGACAGCTATGAGGATGCTTGCATAAGGAGCTCCCAGTGATATACTGGAAGACAATGGGTGCATGGACGAGTCCACCACCATTGAGTGTTTATACAAGTTCTACAGGTTAGTGGTGCCAGTGTTTCGACCACAATACTTGCGATCACCCAATGCTGAAGACATCGCTCGGATCCTAACACAAAATGCAGCAAGAGGATTTCTTGGAATGCTTGGAAGCATCGACTGCATGCATTGGTCATGGATAAACTGTCCATTTGCTTGGCAGGGGATGTACAAAGGCGCGAAAGGAGCTTGAAGTATGGTACTTGAGGTAGTGGCCGCACAGGACCTCTGGATTTGGCACTCCTTCTTTGGTATGTCTGGAACTCACGATGACATCAACGTACTGCAATCCTCGAATGTCTTTGCCAAGCTTGTATAAGGTCATGCTCCTTCGGTGAACTTCGAGGTCAACGGGCGCCACTACAACAAGGGATACTACCTAGTAGATGGTATCTATGCGAGATGGTCCACATTTGTGAAGACTATCTCAAACCGGCCATGAGGCAAGAACTCCTACTTTGCCAAGGGTCAGGAGGCTTGCAGGAAGGATGTAGAGCGGGCATTTGGTGTGCTCCAATCTTGATTTGTTGTTGCCCGGTACCCCGCTCTGACCTGGTCGAAAGATCAAGTGTGGGAATTCATGACTTGTTGTGTCATCTTGCACAACATGATCAATGGATACATGGAGAAACATGATTTGTCATTCTATACAACTTGAACACATAACCTACACATATATTCAGTGCAAGCTTAATGTTCAGCTTGTATGGTGTGGAAGCATCTTTTGTTGGCGGGCTAAAAATGGAGCACCTCTAGATAACCAGCCTTGTTATCAACATACATTCGGGCATACCACCCTGGACCACTATGTCGCTTTTGCCCGGCATGATGCTGATTATCACCAATGTTCGCTAGGTTCATACACATGGAACAGTCAGTAGAATGAGCCCCTCTGTGCCTGGTTGGCTCTACATCTGCAACAAAAAGATGAGCTAGTCAGTTATGTTGCTGAACTTTTGTACAAAATGTGTGATTTGACATCTACATATTAACAATCTCTGGAAATGAAGAAATGGGTAAAAGCAACAAACAATGCACTAAACCCAATATCACACTTCAGTTCAAAATTAGACACCAAACAATCTTTATAGTTTGACATATTTACAAATGAGTTTAGAAGAGCTCCCATCGATTACCTTTTATTGGCCACTGGTTATTACTGAAGGCCCTGACTAGCGGATCATGCACAGTCCCATGACAAGTAAGCATCTAGCAATGGTAAAGGTGCACATGAATTCTGAACTCTGCATAAGCTTGTTCTTTACCATCCAGTGATCGACTTGCACAGGTATAATTATGTCTCCCCCTTTACCAGATCCAAATATATGAGAAAGCTCTTTACCAGATCTTAATTACGTACACCACACAAACTTATAAGAAAGCTCTTTGAGACTTCATAGTGTCATCAGTAGTTCATGAAAGAACATACATTTTTTGCGGGAGAGAATAGTCTCAGTTGCTAAATATTAAAAAACAATCCAGTGATGGTATCAAGAATTCATAGGTCCGAGATGCTCTAGTGCTCTCAGTACAAAACAAGCATAAATGGCAATCAGCGCCTTCTGAAAAGAACATCACAATTAACTATAATCTTGCTATTAAAGATGAATACATAAAAAACTACAATCTGTGGACAAGCTGGTACAATGGAACTACTTCTAGTTCCAGAGAACAAATGTACATATCATTCTTAACGAAAATAGGTATTCTATTTAGTGGTATGTTAATCACTATGTATCAAGCATCAAATAGTCTTGCTCTTTTGAAGTAACAGTAAACTCCATACTTATTTGTTAATGTAGAGATGAACAATTGATTCAAGCAGACACCACAATTTTTTTGTTATAATTCAGATTGTGTCATGTAATAAAAATGAACTACATAAAAAAAGTAAGCTTACTTGACTAGAAGTAGCATGATGATGAGATGATTCCACATTCTTCTCAGAGATTCATGCATACCGGTATCTGGCGACAACTAGGATGACTGGGACATGCATTTCAAATACCCATCCAGTTATTTTACTATGGATTTGCCCTGGTTTCCCTAGCTATATTATATTTAATGGAATTTAGACCTATCCAGTCAATCCAATTCAAAGAAAAAATACTCATGGCTTCTAAAATTTGGATGGTCATTTCCCATCCAACTTCATCAGAGCAGCCAAAAGTTACCTAAAGATATGGTAGTCGTCCAATGAACTTGCCTTAGAAGTGAGGGCCCAGTGGGAAATCTTCTGTTGGTTTTCCTGAAAAGACATGTTCAAGAACCCAGATTATAAGGTTATGAGAAAAAAACTTGGTCGGTGGCACTGATAATAAAGCATTCAAGGAGTTTACTTTTATTTCAAGAGAAAGGCTCAAAGACACAACTACTGTTAAAAAAGGTGTAAATTCAAGTAGTATTGCTTCTGGAAACATGATATTGATAATTTATAGCATATAAGTTCTAAGCAGCGCATAACATTTACATAAAAGATAAACCAAGCAAGATAGGCTCCTAATGTAACAGTTCACCATGATTAATGTTGGTGCGGGTTGGAAAAGGGGCCAAGTTTTCTCCTCGGTCACATTATCGGAACCATATTATTGTGACTTTATAAGTTCTAGGAATTTAAATCTTCTTGCACTTTACAGGACCACACATTCCATAGCTCTCAAGATGCTAAATTACAAATTTCACATGAACAACTGTAAGTGCATCTAGTGCCCCTTAGTGATTTTGGTGTATTTAAGACTTATATGTTAAGGGACTAATGTGTTTATGAGTGTACACAGGTCTATAAGTCTATGAGGAGTTTGATATTTACAGAGAAAGACGACCCCTAAAAATGAAGTTCTTCGACTGAAGACTTTGGATTTCTAAAGACTTTCTGGAGACTTTGAAAGCGAAGAAATTGGTGTGACCTTGAAGACTTGGTATTCATTTGAGGAACATGAAGCGTGAAGACTTTTGTTTTCGTAGTTTCATTTTCTCTTTCTTGAGTCATAGGAAACACCGTACTGTTAAAGGGGGTCGAGGAAATACTAAGAAAAAAATTCCATGTGATGCTTAACTCAAAATCCTACACCTAGCAATCCCTTCGAGTGAAGCCATTGGTAATGTCATACAGTTCAGTCATATTCTTTAGTGACAGAGACGAAGTTCTTCTGGTTTCTGAGGAATTTGTTCTGACTAAGGAGTTAGAAATTCGCCAGTGTGGATTTTCTACACAGTGAGGAACAAGATAGCCCTGAGGAATTTGATACTCAAATTTCCGACCGTTGCGGTGCTACGCGCCAGCTGTCCCAAAATATCTACCTACCTAACGGTCATATCATTAAGGGCATTTATGTCTTATCATGTCGGGCTGCTCCCTAGGCTATAAATAGCCGCCCCCTACAACCACTAGCTGGTTGGCTGCTCCGAGAGAAACTGACACTTGTCATAAGAGCAACCCATCCTCCGAGGACTTTGAGCGAAAATCATCAAGTGAGGAAAAACCCAAAACCAAACGCAAACACCTACAAAACCAAAAGTGATTGAGCATCACTGAAGAGATTGATCCTGCGTGGATCCGACGCTTATTACCTTTGAAGACTGTGCTTCTTCCAGACGGTTAGGCGTGATGGTCTAGAGCATCCAAGAGGAATAGTGGATCGCCGAGTGACCGAGTCTGTGAAGGTTCGGAAGTCACCTGAAGACTTACCACGAGTGATTGGGCGAGCTCTGTGTGACCTTAGCTCAAGGGGAATATTGTGAGGACTTGGTGTCTTGGACTGTGTCTCCAGGACAGGGTGTCCGGGACTGTGTGTCCTCAGGTTTAAATACCTAGCCGCCCTAACCAGATGTACAACGGAGACAGCTGTTGGAACTGGTCTAACAAATCATTATCTTCACCAAGCTTACTGATTCTATTTCCTCAACTCTTTCATTTTTTCATATCTATGTCGTGTGCTTGTTCATATCTGTTTGAAGACTTTGACTGAAGACTTTCTCAATTTCCCTAGTTCAATTTCTTCAGTCTGTTTGTCTTCATCCTGTGTTATCCTGTGTTTACGCATTCTGTACTCTGTGCTTGTCTTCATTTCATCATGATGACCATGCTTGTGTTCTGTTATGTTTACTTCTGAGTACTTATTCTGCTGCAAGTAGTTCTTCGCTAAGGAATTTCCTCATCCACAAATTCCTCGGTGAAGAATTCATAAAAATCGCCTATTCACCCCCCTCTAGTCGATATAACGCACTTTAAATTGGTATCAGAGAAAGGTACTCCCTTGTTCTGTGTGATTTTGGTTTAACCGCCTGGAGTTTTAGTTATGTCGACCACAGGTATGATCAAGGTCTCAGCTGGGTGTCCCACCTTCGATGGGACGGACTACCCCTACTGGAAGAACAAGTTGCGAATGCATCTTGAGGCAATTGATAACGATCTCTGGTATGTTGTGGAAAATAGTGTTCCCTCGGTATCACCTTCTCTGAGTGCTGCTGATTTGAAGAGATTCAAGCAACTCGATTCTCAAGCGAAGAATATCATTCGTGGTCATCTGAGCAAAGGACAGTAGGAAGAGTGAGTGATTTGGAAACTGCTAAGCTTATCTGGGATAGGCTGTCCAAAGTCAACGAAGGAGTCACAACATAGTGTGACTCTCGAGTTGATGTTCTTCGCAATCTCTTCAACCGCTTCAAATGACTTGACAATGAAAATGTTCAGCAAACCTTCGATCACCTCACTGACATCTCAAATGAACTTCAAGCACTTGGTGCCACTGACATCACCGACAATGAGGTGGTGAAGTAATTTCTAAGATCGCTTGATTCCTCATTTGATACTCTGGCATTGATGATTCAAGAGCGTGGTTATTACATGTCACTTGATCCCGCTGATATCCTCGAAAGGCTAAATACTCATGAGTTCCAGTTTGCTGAAAAGAGAGATCTCTATGGTCCGAGCTATGGCAGATCACGTGCCCTGAAGGCCAAGGTCATCTCTGAATCTGAAGGTGAAGATTCTGGTAGTTGCCTTGGTGATCCTGAAGAACTGAGCCAGGAGCTAGCACTGCTCGTGAAGAAATTCCAAAGGTTCTCAAGACGTGGTCACTTTGAAAAATTCTCTAGGAGAAATGATTCCTCATCCAGTGACTACAATAAGAGGCTATGTCACAAATGCAAGAAGCCTGGTCACTACATTCAAGATTGTCCTCAGTGGGAAAAGGAATCTAAGAAGAAGAAATACAGGGATTACAATTCGGATGTTGCGAAGAAGAAGAAGAAATCATCAAAATCTTCATCACCAAAATCCACAAAGTCTTCATCTCACAAGAAGAGCAGCTCCAAGAAAGCCCGGGCATTCATTGGCAAGGAAATGGACACTGAAGCTGAATTTGAGAATCATGAGGAAGAGGAGGAATCTGAGGAGTCAGAGTCTGGTGTGTCAAGTCTAGCTCTTTCTACTGCATTCGTCAGCAAGTCTATCTTCAGCACTGAAGAAAATGGTTTCACCAACAACGCTGATGAAGGCAATGATGACTATGCTCCCACCTATTGCTTCATGGCAAAGGGTGCCATGGTACTCAAATATACCTCCTCTGAACCTAATGAGATTGAATCTGATGAAAACCTTAAGCCCAGCTATTCTAAACTTGCTAAGATTGATGTGCAACAACAAAAGGCTCTTGATAAGGTTCAAAACATGCTAGATAAAAGTGATGATATGTTGGGTGAAGAAATTGATCGATCTACAATCTTGACTGGAAATCTTCAGAGACTTCAGTCCAAGTATGATAACCTTCAAGGTCATCATAACACTCTCTTGTCTGATGATGAGAAGCTTTCTTATGAATTTCTTCAAGGAAAGCAAGATATTGAAAAGCTAAGAGTGAGTTATGAAGATCTTCAGAAGGAGCGCGATTCATTACTTGATGAACAAATCAGCGCTTCTTAGGAAGAATTCATTCATCCATGCTTGAAATGCATTGAACGTGAAACTGCTAATTCTTCACCTGAATGTTCAAATGCTTCTAATGCTACAAATTCTTCAACTGTCTCTGCTATCACTAATTCCTCATCTAAGGACATTGCTAGTATCACTGATGATGCAGGTCTGAAGGAATTGTACATGACAGGCATGTACAAAAGCCTCAAGGGGCATGAGACTCTTTGTGATGTGCTTAAAAAGCAGACCCTCAACAGGAACCCTAGGAAAGAGGGTATTGCCTTTGAGAGGAAACTTAATGCTGATGGTTCATATTGGAAGCCTGAGCAGTACCCTAAAACCTCATGGGTTGCTGCAAAGGGACCTCCAGTTAATCCATCCAATTTATCTGGCTTTACATGTGAATCTCCTCATTCTTCTGATGAGTCATTTGACTCCAACTATAAAATGTTCAAAAATCAGAATGGTGAAATATTTGCTAGATATGTTGGAACTAACTGCGGGAATGGCCCCCTATGAAGAAAATTTGGGTCCCTAAGAGGCACCTTGAAAATCTTCAAGTAAATGTCCTCATGACACCTCATGTGAGGAATAGGAACCCCAGATCCAATTCTTCATATAGATCAAAATCTTCAGATGGAGTCAAATCCTCATACAGACCAAATTCCTCACGTGGACCAAATTCCTCAAAAGGATCAAAGTCCTCATGTAGATATCATCGTGATAACAACTCTGTTTCGCAGGGAAGAACTAAGGGCTATGAATTTGAGCATTATTCTTCTAACCATTATGTTCATAAGTCCTCGAAGAATTACTCTACTTATTCATATGCTTATCCTAACTACTCTTATGTGAAACGAAATGGGCTGGCGTCTATGCCACCTTTCTCGTATGGAGCTCACAGAGTGATGAACTCTTTGGCACCCCTTCACATGTGGGTGGTGAAGAAAAAGAACTAATCTCTTCTGCAGGGTCAGGTCTCCAGACGTGCTCAAACGTCTGAAGAATTTGCTGGAGACCTGAAAAGTGCCTGGCAAGACGCAGGCTAATCATGAAGAAATGAACTCTCATTTCTCATGTCCTCATACTGCTTTGTCTGTTGCATTGCTTGATGAAATTGATCCGATGAATTGATGTCATATTCTTCACTGATGAAGTATATGAGTTTGTAAGCTGCACTAATTCATTTGCAGGATGATCAACCCAAAGCCTCTGAGTGAGTCCTCGATAGTGGATGTACAAATCACATGACTGGTGACAAGAATCTATTGATGGATGCTCCCTTATCTCCATCTCACCTGAAGCATATCATCTTCGCTGACAAAGGCAAAAGTCAGGTATTGGGTCTAGGTAAGGTTGCAATCTCAAAGGATCGACACATGGACAAAGTCATGCTTGTCGAGTCCTTAGGATACAACCTCATGTCTGTCTCAATGCTTTGCGATCTTGATATGGTTGTATTTTTCGGCAAGTATCGTTGTATTGT
Organism: Secale cereale; assembly: GCA_902687465.1. NCBI lineage: Eukaryota > Viridiplantae > Streptophyta > Magnoliopsida > Poales > Poaceae > Secale > Secale cereale. The sequence continues at coordinate 488,937,655 of LR738714.1, read as the reverse complement.
GGTCATGGAATCTGACAATTCCAAAGTCTTCGAAGGCTTTAGGAGAGGAGACTTGTATATTGTTGATTTCTCTACAGGATCTCAACCAGCTGTGTGTCTACTTGCAAAAGCTTCAGAAGGCTGGCTATGGCATCAACGACTTGGTCATGCAGGCATGAGGAATTTGCACACGCTTGCGAAGAAGAAGCACGTCATTGGCATTGAGAATGTCAAATTCCTCAAGGATCGCCTATGTGGTGCATGTGAAGCTGGAAAGATGACCAAGGTCAAGCATCCAGCAAAGACTATCATGACTACTACTCGACCATTTGAATTGCTTCACATGGATCTCTTCGGTCCTAACCATTATTTTTCAGTTTCAAATGATGCTTCTGAATATGGCTTTGTTATTGTTGATGATTACTCTCGATACACATGGGTACACATTGTTACTTACAAACATGAAGTGCAGGAAGTCTTCAAACGATTTTCCTCGAGGGCTTTAACCAACTTTGGTGTGAAGATCAAGCACATTTGAAGTGACAATGGAACTGAGTTCAATAACTCTGGTCTCGATGACTATCTTGATAAACTTGGTATTACTCATGAGTTATCTGCTCCTTATACTCCTCAACAGAATGGCGTCGTGGAGCGCAAGAATAGGACTCTTGCTGAGATGGCTCGCACTATGCTTGATGAATACAAAATGCCTCGTCGTTTCTGGATTGATGCAATTGATACGGCATGCCACATCATCAATAGAGTATATCTTCACAAATTATTCAAGAAGACTGCCTATGAACTCCTCACTGACAAGAAACCCAACGTGAGTTATTTCAAAGTCTTCGGTGCTAAATGTTGGATTAGAGATCCTCATCACAACTCAAAATTTGCACCGAAAGCACATGAAGGGTTTATGCTTGGTTACGGAAAGGACTCGCACACCTACAGAGTCTTCAATAACGTTCTTCACAAGGTTGTTGAAACTGTAGATGTGCGGTTCGATGAAACTAACGGCTCGCAAAGAGAGCACCTACCTTCTGTGATAGATGAACCAGCACCTGAGGAAACTATCAAATTTAAGGCTACTGAGGATGTCATTCCTACCGAAAAATCTGCTGAAGAATTTATTCCAGAACCTGAAGAACGTCAAGAAAATGCACCTGAAGAAAATACTAAAGAAAATGGTGCTGAAGAAAATGTTGATCAAATTCCTCGACGACAACCAGCTCATCCTCGCGTTGCAAAAGAAGTGCAGATAGAGAAAATCATCGATGACATTGAAGCACCATGTCCTCTCACACGCTCAAGAGCTTCAATTTATCTAACTTTTGTGGGCACTTTGCTTTTTTCTCTATCACAGAGCCCACTAAGGTAGATGAAGCATTTCTGGAGCCTGAGTAGATTTAAGCTATGCAAGAAGAATTACATCAGTTTGAGCTCAACAACGTCTGGGAACTGCTCAAACATCGAGATCCTCGCAAGCATAATATCATTCGCACAAAGTGGATCTACCGCAACAAGCAAGATGAAAATGTCCTTGTGGTAAGGAATAAGGCACGACTTGTAGCTCAAGGCTACACACGGGTTGAAGCAATTGATTTCGATGAAACTTTTGCACCTGTTGCTAGACTTGAGGCTATTTGCATATTACTTGCTTACACTAACCATCATGATATCATTGTATATCAAATGGATGTGAAAAGTGCATTCCTCAATGGTAAGCTTGAGGAAGAAGTATATGTTGCTCAACCCCCAGGTTCTGAAGATCCAAAGAATCCTGACAAAGTCTTCAGACTCAATAAGGCCCTCTATGGCCTCAAGCAGACCCCTCAGGCGTGGTATGACACTTTGAAGGAATTCCTCATGAAGAAAGGCTTCAAACCCGGTTCACTTGATCCTACTCTTTTCACTAAATCTTATGATGGTGAATTATTTGTGTGCCAAATATATGTTGATGATATTATCTTTGGCTGTACAGACCAACGTTTTAGTGAAGAATTTGCCTATATGATGAGTGAAGAATATCAAATGTCTATGATGGGAGAGTTGAAATTCTTCTTAGGTCTTCAAATTCGTCAACAACGTAATGGCGTATTCATATCTCAGGAGAAATACCTCAAGGATGTACTGAGGAAATTCGGCATGCACGATTGCAAAGGCGTCAAAATTCCTATGCCCACAAATGGCCATCTGTGCACTGATGAAAATGGTATTGACTTCGATCATATGGTATACCGCTCCATGATTGGTTCTTTATTGTATTTATGTGCATCTGGGCCAGATATAATGCTTAGTGTTTGCATGTGTGCCTGATTTCAAGCTACACTGAAGGAATCACACCATAAGGCTGTGAAACATATTCTTCGATATCTAGCTCACACACCAACACTTGGATTATGGTACCCCAAGGGCTCGGCATTTGATCTCATTGGATATTCAGACTCTGACTATGCTGGTGATCGTGTGGACCGCAAGTCAACATCTGGTACATGTCATTTCCTCAAAAAATCTTTGGTCTGTTGGTCCTCGAAGAAACAGAACTGCGTATCACTGTCTACTGCTGAAGCTGAGTATATTGCTGCTGGCTCTTGTTGTGCTCAATTGATGTGGATGAAGCAAACGCTTAAGGACTAAGGCGTCAACGTGAAGAATATGCCTCTCTTCTGTGACAATGAGAGTGCCATCAAGATTGCTCACAACCCAGTTCAGCATTCGAAGACAAAGCACATTCAGATTCGTCATCACTTTCTTCGTGATCATGTGTTGAAGGGCGACATTTCTATTGAGCATGTGAAGACTGAAGAACAGCTAGCCGATATCTTCACAAAGACCTTAGATGAGAAGAGATTTAGCAAGTTGCGGTGTGAGCTAAATATCTTAGAATCTTCGAATGTTCTTTGAAATTGGACACTCATCCTAACACTTATGCAAAATTGATGACTTAGATGTGCAACACATGAAGAAATGTTTTTCTTCAATCAATGAAGAATAACGCTCTAAGTGTTAAGAAATTAATGAAGAATTTGACTCTCAGAACCCTACGACAATTGTACACGGTGTCTGAAATCATCATTATTATACGGTGGGTGACACCACCACCAAAGTTGAAAATCTTCAATTTGAGTTTTTTTTTTAATTCCTCAGTTCATATTCTTCAACTTTGCATTGTCTTCACCGTTTCCGTCTCTTTTCTTAATTGTCTATATATATATATATGGTGGGTCTATTCTCATAACACCCCTTAAGACCTTATTCTCATAACAAAAACCTTATTCTCATAACACCCCCACTTAAATAGGTTTCTAGCGCGCAGCGCCCCGAGGACAGCAACCACTGCCCTGCCTCCTACCCCTGCGCTGCCGCCCCGCCTCCTTCCCCCAGCACCGTCGCGCCGGCTCCTACCCTGGTGCAGTGCGGTTTTCTTGTGCAGTTCGGAAGCGCAAAAAAACGCTCGCTGCCATTATTCGTCGGCCGCACCGTTTTCAAAACTGCTCTTAAACCGTGCGGAATCTCGAAAAGTGTTCAACATGGCGAAGTTGCGTCTACTCCATAGCTTTTCAACGGTATATTACACGCATAATTCCGATAAACGTTTAAAAAACTAGAGCAAAAAGGTACCGAAAAAACAACACATACAGTTTTTTCAAACATGCAGTTCACCGTTTTCAAAACTGCTCTTAAATCGTGCGGAATCTCGAAAATTGTTCAACAGGGCGAAGTTGCGTCTACTCCATAGCTTTTCAACGGTATATTACACGGATAATTCCGATAAATGGTTAAAAAACTAAGCAAAAAAGGTACCGAAAAAACAACACGTATAGTTTTTTCAAACATGGAGTTCACCGTTTTCAAAACTGCTCTTAAACCGTGCGGAATCTCGAAAAGTGTTCAACATGGAGAAGTTGTGTCTACTCCATAGCTTTTCAACGGTATATTATACGCATAATTCCGATAAACGGTTAAAAAACTAGAGCAAAAAAGGTACAAAAAAACAACACGTACAGTTTTTTTTAAACATGCAGTTCACCGTTTTCAAAACTGCTCTTAAACCGTGCGGAATCTCGAAAAGTGTTCAACATGGCGAAGTTGCGTCTACTCCATAGCTTTTCAACGGTATATTACACGCATAATTCCGGTAAATGGTTAAAAAACTAGAGCAAAAAAGGTACCGAAAAAATAACACGTACAGTTTTTTCAAACATGCAGTTCACTGGTCTAAAAAACAAACAAATGCGGTGCACTTTGGTCTAAAAAAATCCATTGCAAAGGACTCTTTGAAGCTCACTTTGTTCTCTTACGAAGTTAGCCATAAAAAAACCTTTGTGGTTCACTTGGTGATCCAAAAACAAAAACACATCGGAAAGCAGCTCACTTCTCAACACTTCTCAACACGCGTAAAATATTAATTAGTATGAAAAAAGACAACAGTAAATCAAGAGGTTCACTTTTGGTAGTGTTCCGCTTCACTTTCGGGAGTGTTGCGGTCCACTTTTCTTCGAAAAAAAAGTTGGAAAAAAGACAACAAAACTCCTCTGAGAAAAATCTACGTCCAACAAAATAAATCATGAGGTTCGATTGACTGTCTGATGCAGTGCGTTTTTCAGTTTGAAGCAGTGCGCTTTTCTGTCCGATGTAGTGCACGCGTCGATTTTGTTGTCGCGAAAAACAGAGTTTCCGCGTTTTTGTAATTTTAAAACTGCTCTTAAACCGTAATGAATTAGAGGGAGTGTTCTACATGAAAAAGTAGCGTCTCGACGATATCTTTCCAACGGTGTACCATTTGGGTCATTTCGACCAACGTTTTGTAAAAAATTCACGAAAAAACGGCCGCTGCCCTTCGTAGTCAGCCGCACGATTTTCAAATTTAACGAAAAACCGTAAGGAATCTCAAAAACATTTCAACATATGAAAGTTGCGCCTCGTTCGTAGCTTTCCAACGGTATATTACACGCCTTGTTTCGACAAACGGTTAGAAAACTGGAGTGAAAACAGTACCGAAAATTTGAAAAAAATCGAAAAACACAATTCCGCGATTTAGTAAATTCAAAACTGCTCTTAAACCGTAGCGAATTAGAAAAAATAATAGATGTTAAAAAGATGCGCGCCGACGATATCTTTCCAATGGTGTATCATATGTTTCATTCCGACGAGCGGTTTAGAAAAAAACGCAAAAAAACGATCGCTGCCATTCGTTGTGAGCCGCACGATTTTCAAAACTGCTCTTAAACTATGATGAATTTTGAAAAGTTTTCAACATGGCGAAGTTGCGTCTACTCCATATCTTTTCAACGGTATATTACACGCATAATTCCGATAAACGGTTAAAAAACTAGAGCAAAAAAGGTACCGAAAAAACAACACGTACAGTTTTTTCAAACATGAGGTTCTGTTGCATTATTGCTATTTCTTCAAGTTGTTTTTTCTGCTAAGTGAATATGATCGGATCCTTCCCCCTGTGTGCTAAACTCAACCCATTCTATTCACAAATTCTTCATATGCGTTCTATTTGAAACCCGTTCAAAATCTTCACTGTGTCCTTGTGAGCTGTAGAATTTGCGAACGCAACGTTAAAACTTATCTTATCCAATTTTCGGTTTTGCAGCTCAAATCGTTCTGCATCCCACGACAATACTTATCTATTTACCCACGATCTCACACGATCTCCACTTCACAGTACGTGGGTGACACATGTCGACCGAATGAGAAGGATCAGGGGCACGTTCGTCCAAATTCTTCGGGCGAACGGTTATTCACCTCCGCTATAAATACACCTCCCCTTCCTCACTTCACTTTTTACTCCGCTCGATATATATCTCTCACTCGAGCTTCTCCAACTCTAGCGCCGCCGCTACTTCATCATCGCCGGTGAGGAAGAGCTTCACTGCCTCGACCTCGTCGTTGTCGTACTCGCGTCGGCCGCAGATTTCTTCACTCCACCGCCGCCGTGGCTGTCTTCTCTGCCAAGTTAGGGCGTGGACGATCTACACAGATGAACTTCACTTCTCCACCTCAAAGGTCGTCGTGTTCTTCATAGGTGATTAAAAGTTTCTTTTACTGCCCTCTTTGATTCGAATGTTTTCTACAAAAATCTTCAAAGGTATTTTTCTTCAAATCTTCACACACTAAACACCTTTCATGTCATTTGTTCTTGATACAATTTCTCTAAGCTATGTTTTTGTTCAAGATTCCTCAATTGTGTGGATTTTCAATCTATACAACTCTGGATCCGAAGACAAAGAACGCTTAGTCAAATTCCTCAAGACTCATCTGGTCAAATTTCTCAAACTTGTTCTTTTTACAAAACCTTCTCAGAACGCATATGACCTCTCCAAATTCCTCGCAACTATACTCTATTCACCGGTACTCATGTCCGCTACTGAATCACGAGGTTCTCATCAACTGAACTCATGTGCAGCGTTCCTCGAAGAAAAATTGCATACCTCTTCAGAGAATTCAATTGTTCAAATTCCTCGTCTGAAGAAAATGGCTGGTGGAAAGAAGCCACAGAAGGGAAGAAAAAGGCCTGAGGTCAACACTGCTTTCGAAATACCTGAAGACATATATGCTGACTATTGCACTCCTGACGAGGCAAAGTACGGAAAAGAGGACAAGAATCAGCGCAAGGTGCGCATACAAAGAATAGAGAGGAGATGGGCAAGAGATTGGAGGGAGTACAGATATGTAACTCCCAAATATCGCGTTAAGAATTCCTTGATGCCGATCCGATATGACACAAATTTCCGTCTCAATGGGTAACTGATACGTCCAAAACGTATCTATAATTTCTGCTTGCTCCATGCCACTTTTGGGTGATATTGCTATGATATTCATACACTTCCATACAATTTTGATCATATTTGGACTAACTAACTAATCCAGTGCACCCCAGTGCCAGTTTCTGTTTTCGGTTGTTTTTGTATTTCAGGTTTTCACGTTACGAGAACTGCCCAGAAAAATCCAAAAAAATTATATAAAAAATCAGCGTTTCGGAAACAACCCTGCGTCCGAAGGGCAGCCGGGGGGGGGGGCACTAGGGCTCCAGGCGCCCTGGCGGCGCCCCCACCCCTGGGCCGCGCCGGGGGGGGGGGGGCGCCTGGGCCCCCCGAAGCTTCCCCGATGCTCCCCTTTGGCATATATTTAAAGCGTCCTCCGAAACCCTCAGAACAGGAACTCTTTTCGCGATCCCATCTCTGTTCCGCCGCCGCCGCCGCTTCCAAGATCGGGAGCACCAGGAGAACTCTTCCCGGCACCCTGCCGGAGGGGAGGATCACCACCGGGAGCTTCTCCACCACCATGGACGCCTCCCGGATGACTCGTGAGTAGTCTCCCTTGGACCATGAGTCCATGATCAGTAACTATGTGATGTTCTCCTCCCGTTCTTGTGCTTCACTAATTAGTCCTCGTGAGCTGCCCTACATGATCGAGGCACATATGTAATCCTTATGCTGTTGCTATGTTGAGTTTGCTGGGATCCGATGGATTATGGGATTATGTTCAGATTGATCTTGAGTAATATATTTGATCTACCTCTTTTATATTTATGTTCATAAGTAATTCTTGCATGTTCTCCATTGTTATTTATTGCTTTGGCCAAGTAGTAGGTAGTGACTCCAAGAGGGAACGTTATGCTCGATTGTGGGTTCATGCCCCTCGATGACTAGCTTGAGTGACAGAAACATGAGTCTAGGGGATGTGTTGTTGCCATAAGGGGGAAAACAACGGTGCTTGTGCCCGCGGGTGCAAGGATTGTTTACTTTACGCAAAGTTCTTTTAATGCAGTTGTCTGTTGCATTGAGTTTACACTATGGGTGGGACTCGCAACTTAATATCAGCGAGATGTTCTGGATAGATATCTCAAGGTGGATGATTAGTAGTAGATATTGATGGATTTCGGTCTACTTATTTTGGCGTACCGCCCATGCTTTGACCCTCAACATTTCTGCAATGTAATCAGCATTGGTTTGCGTTCGTGGTCCTGTCAATTGCCCAGCTGTAATTTGTTTACCTCACATAGCTGTTTTATCGTCTTCTAGGAGAGAGACATCACTAGTGAACATCATGAGACTCCGGTCCATATTACCATCATTGATCACATCCGCTATTTACTTTTCGCTATTTACTTACTATTGCAAAACACTATCTATCACTACTATCATTTGCTTTTAACCATTTGTGAACTACAAGGCCGGAGGGATTGACAACCTCTCTGTACTCGTTGGGAGCAAAGTTATTTGTATCTGTGTGCAGGTCCACGTTGATTGCTAATTGCGCCGTTAGCAGTTGACACCTACTTGTTGAACCTAGGAGTCTCTGGGGATTCGATCCTTGGCATCTTTGCTAAGGGAAAACACTTCTACATACTGCATCTTACACCTTCCACTTGGGGTAACCAACGAGGGGTTCGAGGCCCATCAAGGAGTATTTTCTGGCGCCGTTGCCGGGGACTCCACTCTTCAGGATAGGGGAGTTGCACGCTATCTTTTACCTTTGTTTTTAGTCTTGTTAGTTTACCTTTCAGTTTTTTCTTTCGTATCTTTTATCAAAAATCACAAAAATAGTTATCTTTCTTACTTGCTATTATGGGTTCTACCAAAAACACTAAATGGGAGGAGTACACCCCTTCTTCCATTACCCCAATTACCACTGTTGGAATCTACAAAAGTAATAAACCTTGTGATTATATTAGTCTTAACGGAGGGTTATGCCCATGGCATGGTCTTCCAGGAAAAGAGTATGAGCCTCAGTTTAAAATTTCTCCTAAGCTTCCCCAAACTTGGGAAGATGTTCAAACTCTTATAATAGAGAGCAATTCAAACAAAGAGGATGACACTACAATTCTGCCCATTAATGATAAAATTGATTTTGATAATTGTAGTATTTCAGAAGTTGTCACCTTCCTACAAGGAATGGCCAAAGATCCCCACACTAGCACGCTTAATCTTGCCTTCACAGAGCACGTCACTAATGCTCTTATCAAAGCTAGGGAGGAGAAACTTAGAGTAGAAGCCTCCATACCTAGAAAGCTAGAAGGTTGTTGGGATCCTATGATTAAAATTAAGATAAACAACTTCTCATGCTATGCTTTATGTGATATTGTAGCCAGTACTTCTATTATGCCCAAAAGACTTTATGATATGCTTAAATTGAAACCTTATGATTCTTGTTCTTTTGGTGTTCGTCTCGTTGATTCTTCCATAAAGAAACCTTTGGGGAGGATCGACGATGTTCTTATTATTGTTAATGATAATTATGTTCCCGTTGATTTCACTATTATGGATATTGAATGTGATCCTTCATGTCCAATTATTTTGGGACGTCCCTTTTTGCGCACCGTTGGTGCTATCATTGACATGAAAGAGGGTAATATAAAATTTTAGTTTCCTCTCAAGAAAGGGATGGAACACTTCCCTCGAAGAAGATCAAGTTACATTTTGAGTCCGTTGTACAGGCTAGCTATTCTTTTACTCTTGATAAAACTAGATCTCTATGCATTATGCCTAGCTTAAAGGCATAAAAGAAAGCGCTTTTGGGAGGCAGCCCACATGAATATTTTTTTGCTTTTGTTGTGTCTTGATGTTGTTTACTGCTGTAGCATCATCATTGTATCTTTGCTTTTCATATTTGTGCCAAGTATAGCCTCTGATTGCTAGAAAGTTCAAAAGTTGTGAGGTGCTGTCCAGGAAACAGATTCTGTCCTTGGATAGAGAAATTCGTATAAAATCACCAGATCATCTTTTTGGTCTGAATTTTTTCTACAGCGTTCTCTATATAATTTTCTTTCGTGCGTTTGTTCTGAGTTTTTTTTATTTGAGTTGCAGAAGTATCCCGAACATATCGATTACTGCCTGTTGTTCTGTTTTTCACAGATTATGTCCTGTTTTGCCTTTCCTTCATTTTGCAAATCAAGAGCTTGCTTTTTCTTTGCAAAAACCTTTTGGCAATCTTGAGAAACAGTAGAACTTCAAGAATATCTTTATTTCCAGCAAGGTATAATTATTTTATTAAGGGTACTAACCTCGCTAATCAGATTATGATGAGTTATGTATGAAGGGAGTTTTCAATTGTGCGAGGGAAGATGATAAAAAGATTCAGGAGTGTCAAGCGCTCAAGCTTGGGGATGCCCCCGTGCACCCCCAAGAAATATTCAAGAAGACTCAAGCGTCTAAGCTTGGGGATGCCCCCGTGCATCCCCTTCTCCATCAACATTATCAGTTCGTCTTTCGTTTCGCTATATTTTTATGACTTCATGTGTTATGTGTTATGCTTGGAGCGTCTTGCTTTTAGTTTTCTTTTTAGTTTTTTATAACGAGTCGGAACCCAGCATTCCTTTATGTGGGAGAGAAACACGCTCCACTTCTACCTAGAACATAACATAGAATTTTTCATATCTATCTTTGATGTGTATGTTCTTTGTCTTTTAATAGCTACTATCATGCTCTGCTCTTAGTATTCATGCTTATCTTTTCAAAGAGCTTTTGTTTAGTTGGTTGCTTGAACTCTCTTTAATTATCATGCTCACCTTATTAAGAGAGTTTGCTTCCGTTGCATTGGTTAATATGTCTATGATAAATATGCTACGTGCATAATGGTGCTTAGTAGTTCAGGTTTTCTTATGGTTAGTCTCAAATAGTTGGGGGATTCCCAATGTGTTATTGGAGTACCAACTTGATTTGTTTACCTATGATGTGGTATGGTTTAGTAATATCTTCCTTCAAGAATTTATTTTGATTGACTTGGCGTATGCTCACGCATATTTAAGACTGTAAAGAAAGTCTGTCAAGCCTTGATGATCTTTTATTTCTGAGTAGCGATATAACTACCATGCCTGATTCAATATTGCTTTGTCGCTCTGCATGATTATGACCGTCATTGCTCTCTTAGTTGGTCACTCCCAGTCTTTTGCTAACCTCCACCTGTACTAAGCAGACTAACCTTGCAATACATAGCTCATGGGAAAGTAGCTTAAAAACTATTGTGGTAAAGAATATGTTGCTTATGTATCTTATTTCTTATAAGTTGCTTGCTGAGCGGTAACCATGTTTCTGGGGACGCCATCAACTGTCACACTTTTGTTGAATATCATGTGAGTTGCTATGCATGTTCGTCTTGTCTGAAGTAAGGGTGAATTGCCGTGGGTTGAATGAATATGCATATTGTTAGAGAAGAACATTGGGCCGCCAACCAAAGCCATGCATCATGGTGGAAGTTTTAGCTTGGACTTAATCCTCAATCTCTTATGAGAATATGCTTATGCATTTAAGAGGAGTCCATCATCTATTTTCTATGTTGTCCCGGTATGGATGTCCTCAAGTTGAGATCTATCAAAAACGAGAAATCAAATGCGATTTATCTCCTTGGACCTTTGTACAGGTGGCATAGAGGTACCCCTTTGTGACACTTGGTTGAAACATATGTAATGCCATGATAACCCATGGAAATCCGAGCTAATTAGGACAAGGTGCGAGCACTATTGGTATTCGATGCACGAGGCTTGCAACTTATAGGAGGTCTTATACATGACACATATGAAGTACTACTACCGTTGACAAAATTGCTTCTATGTTTTCAAAATAAAAAGCTCTAGCACATAACCATTCTTTTACTTTTATGTTGAGTCTCCACCCTCTTTTAAAAGCACCAACTACTGAGAGCATGATTGTCATTCTGAGTGTAATGTGCATTGTCCCAAAGTAGCATTGTCTTTTGCATGATTGTGATATCGTTTATTTTGAAATCATTGTATCTAGTCATCACTTAAACCTTGAAGGTGCCCCTGCATTTATGTTTTGCTCCACTAAAGGGGGCAAGCTATGTATCACTTTATCATATTTGCACATCATGTTCATTGCAAATCTTTTTGATGTTTCAGTTTCATGTTGTAAAACTTTCAGTCATTTGTGATTTTCTCTTGAGGCAACTTAATTACTATAGAATCATTGTCTCATAAGCTTTTGTCATATGACTATGAATAAGTCCTATATGGTTAATAGCATGTCACCATAGAAATTATTCTTGTTATCATTTACCTACTCGAGGACGAGCAGGAATTAAGCTTGGGAATGTTGATACGTCCAAAACGTATCTATAATTTCTGCTTGCTCCATGCCACTTTTGGGTGATATTGCTATGATATTCATACACTTCCATACACTTTTGATCATATTTGGACTAACTTACTAATCTAGTGCACCCCAGTGCCAGTTTCTATTTTCGGCTGTTTTTGTATTTCAGGTTTTCACGTTACGAGAACTGCCCAGAAAATCCACAAAAATTATATAAAAAATCAGCGTTTCGGAAACAACCCTGCGTCCGAAGGGCAGCCGGGGGGGGGGGGGGC
>LR738714.1:488881524-488925247 GCA_902687465.1 Secale cereale | reverse complement strand
GCCGGGGGGGGGGGCGCCTGGGCCCCCCGAAGCTTCCCCGATGCTCCCCTTTGGCATATATTTAAAGCGTCCTCCGAAACCCTCAGAACAGGAACTCTTTTCGCGATCCCATCTCTGTTCCGCCGCCGCCACCGCTTCCAAGATCGGGAGCACCAGGAGAACTCTTCCCGGCACCCGGCCGGAGGGGAGGATCACCACCGGGAGCTTCTCCACCACCATGGACGCCTCCCGGATGACTCGTGAGTAGTCTCCCTTGGACCATGAGTCCATGACCAGTAGCTATGTGATGTTTTCCTCCCGTTCTTGTGCATCACTAATTAGTCCTCGTGAGCTGCCCTACATGATCGAGGCACATATGTAATCCTTATGCTGTTGCTATGTTGAGTTTGCTGGGATCCGATGGATTATGGGATTATGTTCAGATTGATCTTGAGTAATATATTTGATCTACCTCTTTTCTATTTATGTTCATAAGTAATTCTTGCATGTTCTCCGTTGTTATTTATTGCTTTGGCCAAGTAGTAGGTAGTGACTCCAAGAGGGAACGTTATGCTCGATTGTGGGTTCATGCCCCTCGATGACTAGCTTGAGTGACAGAAACATGAGTCTAGGGGATGTGCTGTTGCCACAAGGGGGAAAACAACGGTGCTTGTGCCCGCGGGTGCAAGGATTGTTTACTTTACGCAAAGTTCTTTTAATGCAGTTGTCTGTTGCATTGAGTTTACACTATGGGTGGGACTCGCAACTTAATACCAGCGAGATGTTCTAGATAGATATCTCAAGGTGGATGATTAGTAGTAGATATTGATGGATTTCGGTCTACTTATTTTGGCGTACCGCCCATGCTTTGAACCTCAACCTTTCTGCAATGTAATCAGCATTGGTTTGCGTTCGTGGTCCTGTCAATTGCCCAGCTGTAATTTGTTTACCTCACATAGCTGTTTTATCGTCTTCTGGGAGAGAGACATCACTAGTGAACATCATGAGACTCCGGTCCATATTACCATCATTGATCACATCCGCTATTTACTTTTCGCTATTTACTTACTATTGCAAAACACTATCTATCACTACTATCATTTGCTTTTAACCCTTTGTGAACTACAAGGCCGGAGGGATTGACAACCTCTCTGTACTCGTTGGGAGCAAAGTTATTTGTATCTGTGTGCAGGTCCACGTTGATTGCTAATTGCGCCGTTAGCAGTTGACACCTACTTGTTGAACCTAGGAGTCTCTGGGGATTCGATCCTTGGCATCTTTGCTAAGGGAAAACACTTCTACATACTGCATCTTACACCTTCCACTTGGGGTAACCAACGAGGGGTTCGAGGCCCATCAGTAACACCTTCGTCCTCAAAAGACGCAAAAACCACTCCCAGTTGTCATTGTTCTCCACCTCAACCAAAGCAAATGCCAATGGCAACACCCGGTTATGGGCATCACTTGCTATCGCAACCAACACGGTGCCCTTGTATTGTCCGGTCAAGAACGTGCCATCAACGGCGATGACCGGCCTGCAGTGCTCGAAAGCCCTCACACATTGCTCAAACACCCAAAATGCACGGCCAAATACTCAGACTTTCCTTCCGTCTTGAACCATTGTTTTTCCCCATGAGGCTCGACCACATGAACCCTGCCCGGGTTTGTGGGGGCAATGGCTAACAACAACCTAGGGATTCGGTTATATTCTTCCTCCCAATTACCATAAAACATCTTAAATGCGGCTTGCTTCGCCTTCCATGCATTGCCGTATTTCACCTTGTAATGAAAGATGGCTTTCACAAGGTCCATGACATGTTGGATGCTCATTGTTGGAAGTGTGAATATTGAGTTGCGGAACAACTACTGGCAGCAGAACAACGAACGGCGATGATGAACTCCAATCCGCAGGGACTCTGGCTGGAACGTTTATCCTAGCTTGCGAACACACACCAAACAAGCAAGCAATCTAGGCATGACCTGCAAGCTGGCATGACATGACGGGTCAGTACATTGAATGTACTTGCAAGCTCACAATAAACCAGAAGCATTCAAGGCAAACAACAGCATGGCAATTACAGGTTAATCAGAAATTATCGTGAGATCATCAAGATAACATGGCATGAACAACATGAACATGATACAGCTAGACAATATGAGCATGGCATGAACATATAAATTTGATGTTACTAGCATGAAACATGATGACACTACATGCACCATTATTTTGTTCGGGTTACCTCGTAACCATCACATACACAATCTACCAACACGGACATCACACGATCATCTCAGGATCAAATCAAGCTTGGTATAAACAATACCGTAGTAATCATTAAATGACCACAAGGAGCTTGATCTTTACCATTGATTCTCGTACAACATCACAAATATCCAACAACTCGGTATCTTCGATACCACGGTGAATCATTCCGGTGATTACAACCAAACTATCTCCTCATCGAATCGGGGTTGTTATTATTCAAGTTATTATTATTACTCTTGACTCACGGTGTGACCGACACGAACTGGGCCCTTATCCGCGGGCACGGCTATCGATAGATTTAATATACACTCTGCAGAGGTAGCGCACTGTACCCACACTACGAAACCCATGGCCTCGTTCTCCCATTCGGGTGGACCAACGACGTTCTGACAAAACCGATCTACTGTCATGACACTCTCCCGGCCACTCCGACTCACGCCCTACTGGGCTAGTCCTGGGTGGCCCCGTGTCTACCAATAACACAACGACCACCTTCGTGGCTAAACATAAATGGTCCCAAACGGGGACCCGGATCCATAACAACAACAACGGGCACACAAGGTTATGTCTGCTTACCCGTCCAAGGTACCGCATGCCCATAACCTTCCCTAGTTGGAGGCACCGGCGGGAGGCATGACAATAGACCCAGTTAGGACCTTCCCATAAAGGTAAATGTGGTTGCACTGGTCAGTTTGATATGGTGGCACCATGACTCAGACAACAGTTGTTTGAGTTCAATTTAATCCGGTTAAACTTGAATGCATATATGTTGAGTCATAATAAAATACATGATGCAATTACAATGCATGAGCATGAATAACAACATAATCATGAGAGAACCATAACTAACCACCATATCAATGATGAATCATAAGCATGGCATACTGATTAGCATGTACATCATAAGTACATACTTCTCCGAAAAATAGCCATTAACATCAACAACAAATATCATGCAAGAACATATCAACAATATCGACATGCAAGCATTTAACTAACTGGATGGCAAAGGAACATGCATAGCAACGGTACTCGGGATAGACGGCAGTCATGCACCGAAGACCATCACCAACATCAAACATGTACTACTAGCAAGCATGAGCATATGAAAGAAATACTAGCAACAAGCAGGGCACGATAAACAGGTGCATAACAACATAGCAAGAAAATAAACAATAACTCCGATGCATTACCGAAACAAAGATAATCATATTGTAAACAAGCAAACACTTAATAAATATTCAAATTGAAAACCATGGCTACTGCATGACTATCATGCAAATGGGTATTGTGGCTTGCTTGGGGTGACGGAGACTCCAGGAAGAAGTGTGGAACGATCACGGAAAGAATCACCGGAAACAGTTCTATCTCGAAGGGGGCTGTTAATGGCAAGGGAAAAATGGTCAGTTCCAGTATGTCAAACCATAGTGAAAATGATACCAACAGAAAGGGCTCGACGAGACGAAGACGTGGGCTTTGGAGTCACCTGATTCGGAGTTACAGGTGAAAAGATATGAAGAGTTGAAGAAGAGGGGCCAAACTGTGAAGATTTTTATCACCAACGGGTCCCTGAGTGGATAAGACAGAGACGCCGATTTAGGAATACTCTTTCTGTGAAAGAAATAGCACTTTGGGCTGAAGAAGAAAGAAAATACGCCTTCAGAAAAGGGAAAGCATCTTTCAAGAAGACGTCTCCACTTAAAACAGATGGGCCCGGGGATTGAGTCACTTACAAGAGGGGCCCATGGGCAGGGTTGCTAGTTCCCTCCCCCTCCGGTGGCCTCTAGCCATGCGCCCAGCAATCACCCGCAGCCATCCTCTGCCGCGTCCAGGCCCTGCTCGTTCTGGTCCTCCTCGGAGTCCATGCTCTGCCGGGACAGATGCGGCTCGGCCTGCTGATCACGCCGATAGGTGGCGCGACCCAAGCGATGGCCGGAGCGGGTCAGACGGGCATCGGAGCTCGCCCTCCCCTCTGCTCCGTCCAGCGAACGAGCGGAGGAAGGAGACGACCTCGCCCCCCCCCCTTCTGCTGACCCGTGGGCCCTGGCCCCACCTGTCGGCGGGCCAGGCGTTGACCCGCCCAGCCTCGCTGGATAAGTGACGGGCCCCCCGTGGGACCCGCACGTTAGTGACCGGTGCCACGGTCCCGCCGCTGCCACGTCATTTAAGTGGAAGCGCATTTCCACATAATGCGCTTTCATTTCAGTGAAAGCATAAACTAGTGCGGCTTCGGCCAAAAATACGTATTCACTGTCCTGAAAGCGTAGTTCCTGGAATGTGCTTTCAGTTTTTCTGTTTTGGCCCATTCTGTAAACTTTTCTGTTACAGATAGGTCCCTGGCAGAAAAACACTCATATCTTTTTGATCCCAACTCCAAATGAGGTGATTCCAAAGCCCATCTCTTCGTCTCAGGGTCGACAAATACTCCGGGAAAAGTGTGGAAAGCTTGTGGAAATAATCGTTGGAAACAGTTCTCTCTCGGAGGGGGCTGTTTACGGCAAGGGCAAAATGTTCATTTTCACAATGCCAAAATATTATGAAAATGACACCAATGGAACGGGCTCGACGAAACGAGAACGTGGGCTTTGGATTCACCTGATTCGGAGCTACGGGTAAAAAGATATGACCGTTTAACTACCAGGGACCCATCTGTAAAGAAATTCCTTACAAACTGGCACGTGACGGAAAAACAGATCGCATCCTTCTCAGAAATACGCTTTCCAAAGAGGAAAGCGCATTTTGGCCCAAAGAAGAGGAATAATGCGCTTTCGGTGATTGAAAGCGCAGTATCCAGCAATACGCTTTTGCGTGGGGAAAATGACTTCGCGCTTGGAGCGCCGCCACTTATCCGATGTGGCACTGCGCCAGGCCCTTCAGTCGCCGACGGGTGGGGCCGCGCGAGGAGGGGCCCGCCTGGCATGGCATCTTCAACCTCCCGCTCTGGAGTGAGCGAGGCCGAGGGAGGAGATCGCCCCGACAAGGACTGCCGGCGACTCCGGCCACCTCGCGGGTCGTGCGACCTACCAAAACGCGTTGGACGGAGAGGCGCATCTCGGGGTAGTATCCGTTTCCGGCGAGGATCGCGGGAGAAGAAGAAATAGGGCTCGTGGCGGAGAGAGGCTTCGGCCACCGGAGAAGATAGGGTTGTGGTGGGGGAACGGAAGGGTTGAGGCTACGCGGAGGTTCGTCGGAGACTGAGGGCTGCAGAGGTGGTGGAGGAACGGCGAGGGGAGGCTCAGGGCGCCGGAATCAGAGAAGGCCGGGGCGGCAGCCATGGCTATGGCGCGGGTCAGAGAGGCTCGGGAGCTCAGGGGCGAGGCTCAGGATGGCTTGTGGACCACGGTGAAGCGCGAGGCGAGCTTAAATAGCCGCGAGGAGAGCTCGAGGGGGAGGGGAGGAGTGGACACGCGGCTCACGACGTGTCCGTGCGACGGCGACGCGCACGGTGTCGGCATACGCAGCCAAAGAGCTCGGGAAGTGGCGGGAAGGCGACGAGGAAGAAACGGACGGGTGCCAGAGAGTCACGAAGACGAGCAAGGCTAGAGGACAATAGAGGAAGCGGACACAGGCGAGGAAGACGACGATGCACAGGAGCGCACTATTCCGGTCGTTGGCACGGCTCGCCGGAGAAGAAAACGAAGGGGGCCAGCGGTCCAGAGGGAAGACGACATCGAGGGGGAGCTGTAGGACATTAATGGCGAGGCTAGAGATGGTAGGGGCAGCGATGCCGATGACAACAGTGGCTAGACCACCGTTTTGGCTGGCTTGCCTTGTGGTCACCACTGGCATGGCATGCTCTGGGATTTCAACTGAGGTAAAATCATGTCTACCGTGTAGTCCTTCCACCGTGGAGTGATACCATGGTAAAGAGAGGGGTAGAGACAAAGTTAGCTGAGTAAAACAAGCTCCAGAAGTTTACTGTTGCAAACTTTACCACACTCTAGAGAGTAAACCAGAGAGGGTAAATGGTAATCTTGATGACCATTGTCAAAAACTATTGATTTTGTGATGTCATCTCCAGCTCTTGTCGATCCTCATAATTCACGAGATGTACCTCTGCTTATTTTTCCCTTGCCTGACTCGTGAGGTTGTTGTTATTAAGAATGCCATGTTGCTACTCTACTTGCTTTTTATGACATCGTTATAAAATGCTATGATGCTTTTAATGCACTGTAAATATGCTAGTACTTAGTATTGTCATATTCTTTATGTTATAAACAGTGCACCTGAGAAGTTCGATATTTTGTATATGTTGTTGTATGTTGCATGCTCATTGTTGCATTCTTGCTAAATATGCTCATGATGATGGAGAGTTAATAAAAATGATTTAATCATAACCAACTCATCCGTCATCGATGGGATCGTTTCATAGTGCCACCAAATCGAACTTTCTCAGTGCAGCCACATTTGCCTTTATGGGAAGGCCTTAATACGAACTATTGTTGTGCCACTCTCCGGTACCTCCAACGAGGGAAGGTTATGGACACGCGCTACCCTGATCAGGTAGGCGGACATAGACCTTGTGTGCCCGTAGTTGTTTTTGTTATGGTACCGAATCCCCGTTTGGGACAGTTTGGCCACGACGGTGGTTGGTGTGTCTTTGGTATACACAGGGCCACCCAGAACCAACCCAGTAGGGAAAGAGTCGGAGTGGTCGGGAGAGTGTCATGACAATAGTTCGGTTTCGTCGGAACGTCGTTGGTGCACCAGAATGGGATGACGAGGCCATGGGTTCCGTGGTGTGGGTACAGTGCGCTACCTCTGCAGAGTGTTTACAAAGTCTATCAATAGCACACAGTTCGTAGTAGGTCACACTATTGGGTCTCGATCGGAATGGAGGATAAACCAGATATAATAAAATTTGTTAATAAGGTAATTTGAATGAAATACTCGTGTGAAGTCAAGACTAAGTTGTAATCACGAGACGAGTTCTCGGTGAATATTGGAGACCAAGTGTTGGTTGTGGTTGCGATCATCAAAAAGGTCGCAGTTATGTGTTAAGATAACCCGTTGGTACTATAGTCCGATGAAATCAGTGTACAACTTTGATTATTTTTCATGACTTATAGTTTGCATTTTTAAGAAGCCATGGTAGTACTAGATTTTGTAATATGTTATGTCTACATTTGTTTATATATGAACAGTAGTTTATTTTGTTGGCTTAATCTCATGATGACATACCATGCTCGGTTCTATTCATTAAGTTATGCCATGAGTAAGATAGTTTATTATGTTGCTATCACCATATTGAAATTATTTGGATATGTCTTGATGCTATGTAATAGTTCAGTCTCCTTTATCTTAATTGCATGCCATGTTTTGATATGACGTAGTTTGTTGCATGTGCTTGGTTCTTGCCTTGTCGTCTGCCTGTTTTGGATGCTATGTATTTGGTTGTCTAGCAAGTACATTCAATGTACTAACCTAGCGTGTCATGCTAGTTTTGTAGGTCACACTCGGTTGGATCGCTTGTGCCGTCGCGCTAGGCCGTAATCTTGCCAGTCCTGTGAGTTGTGGAGCCCAGCTAGAGATGTTACGCCGCCCAAACCAAGACTTCCACCGCCAGTTAATTAGCCTTCCGCTGCTATGTAAATAGCCTTAGGGCTATGCCAGATAATTATATTCATCAATGATGCAATCATATACCCTGATATTTGATGAATATTATTGTACCTGGAATGTTGTATCATGGACCTGTCGTGCGTCAGGTGTATTCCTGAGCTGACGTGCGAAGGCCCCCTGTTCCATGCGAACCCCGCCTCAGAGAAACCGGATCACCCCTTATTCCAGCAGGGGTAGGAAGAAGATGACCGCCTGCCCCCCCCCCTGCCCGTGGGCCCCCCTGTAAGTGGCACAACCCCCGGGCCCATATGTTTTTAAATGGAAACATCTTCTTGAAAGGTGTTTTCATTTTATGAAAGCGTATTTCTTTCCTTCTTCGGATCAGAATACGTTTTCGATGTTCTGAAGGCATATTCCTTATTCTTCGCTTCCGTCTTATCCACTCAGGGACTTGATTGTAGCAGAAATATTCACGGATAGGTCCTTGAGCTTCAATCCTTCATAACTTTTCAACCGTAACTCCGAATCAGGTGATTCTAAAGCCCATGTCTTTTTCTCGACGAGACCTTTCCGTTGGTATCATTTTCACTATGGTTTGACATACTGGAAATGACCATTTTTTCCTTGTCGTAAACAGCCCCCCTCCGAGAGAGAACTGTTTCCGGCGATTCTTTCTGCGGTCGTTCCGCACTTCTTCCTGGAGTCTCCGTCACCCCAGGCAAGCCACAATACCCACTTGCATGATAGTCATGCAGTAGCCATGGTTTTCAACTTGAATATTTATTAAATGTTTGCTTGTTTAAAATGTGATTATCGTTGTTTCGGTAATGCATCAGGGTTATTGTTTATTTTCTTGCTATGTCGTTATGCACCTGGTTATCATGCTCTGCTAGTTGATAGTATTCCTTTAATATGTTTATGCTTGCTAGTAGTACATATTGTTGTTGGTGATGGTCCTCGGTGCATGAATGCCGTCTGTCCCGAGTACCGTTGTTATGTATGTTCCTTTGCATCCAGTTGATTAAATGCTTGCATATTAGTATTGTTGATTTGTTCTTGCATGATATTTATTTTTGATGTTAGTAGTCATGCCATGTTTCGGAGAAGTGTGTACTGTTCATGCCAGTCAGTATGCCATGCCTATGTTTCATTGTTGATATGGTGGATAGTTATGTAGTTCTCTCATGATTATGTTGATATTCATGCTCATGCATTGTAATTGCATCATGTATTTTATCACGACTCAGCATATTTACATTCAAGTTTAACCAGATTAAATTGAACTTGAAGAACTGTTATCTGAGTCATGGTGCCACCATATCGAACTGACCAGTGCAACCACGTTTACCTTTATGGGAAGGTCCTAACTGGGTCTATTGTCATGCCTCTCGCCGGTGCCTCCAACGAGGGAAGTTTATGGGCATGCAATACCTTGGCCAGGTAAGCAGACATAACCTTGTGTGCCCGTTGTTGTTGTTATGGATCCGGGTCCCTGTTTGGGACCGTTTATGTTTAGCCACGACGGTGGCCGTTGTGTCTTTGGTAGACACGGGGCCACCCAGGGCTAGCCCAGTAGGGCGTGAGTCGGAGTGGCCGGGAGAGTGTCATGATAGTAGATCGGTTTTGTCGGAACATCGTTGGTCCACCCGAATGGGAGAATGAGGCCATGGGTTCCGTAGTGTGGGTACAGTGTGCTACCTCTGCAGAGTGTATAATAAATCTATCGATAGCCGCGCCCGCGGATAAGGGCCCAGTTCGTGTCGGTCACACTATGAGTCAACAGTAATAATAATAACCTGATTAATAACAACCCCGGTTTGATGATGAGATAAGTTGTGATCGCCGGAAAGATCATGTTTGGTTTTACCAAGCTTGATTTGATCCCGAGACGATCCTATAATGTCCGAGATTGGTAAGTGATGCATGTGATGGTTAAGAGGTAACCCTAATAAAATAAATGGTGCATGTAGTGTCATCTTGTTGCATGCTAGTATCATCAGATTTATATGTTCATGCCATGCTCATTTTGTCTAGCTATAGCATGTTCATGCTGTACATACTATGTTATACTGATGATTTCATGATAATTTCTGATTAACCTGTAATTGTCATGTTGTTGTTTGTCTTGAATGCTTCTGGTTTATTGTGAGCTTGCAAGTACATTCAATGTACTGACTTGGTGTGTCACGCCAGTTTGCAGGTCATGCCTGGATTGCTTGCTTGTTTGGTGTTCTTCCTGTGTTCGCGAGCTAGGATAAACGTTCCAGCCAGAGTCCCATGCGGATTGGAGTTCATCATCGACGTTCGTTGTTCCGCTGCTAGTAGTTGTTCCGCTGCTTTAAGTTGTTATGCTGCTTGTATAGAGCAACCGTGTTGGCGTAGTGTCGCCGCGCCGATGTTATTCATTGTAATATCGGAACCCTTGTATTCATATTCGTGTTGTAATAGAGAGCTGGTTTGTTCTTTACTAAGCAGTGTCGTATTCCAGAAGACTTCATCTCGATCTATGGGCTGAAATACGGGGCGTTTCGATTTTCTCTGAGCCGGGATGCCACAGGCTAGTCTGTAAGCAATGAACTCAGACGTGAGTTGTCTATGGTCTTGGGAAACAACCTTGCCATCCACCCTTTTGCCTCGGCACATGTGACTTGGTACACAACTCACTACGTGCCAAGTTGGACCTCCTTTCCATGGTCTTGCACGCACAATCCACAGACATTTATCATCTTCACATGCAACCATGTAGCGCACATTAACATCCGAGTTCACCACCTTGTGTGGACGATAATGCGTAACGGAGTAGTTGTCGAGCCACATCTTCAATTCCAAGAAGGTTTCGAACTTAGACCCACGAGCAATCCCGTTCTTTCCGTCTTCCAAATCACGGTGAGATCTTAGCCTAACCCCAAGAGATATACCTTGGCCACCATCTACCACGGCTTCATCCGCGAGACTAACATCCTTGAACAATGTAGTCTGATGATCCCGCCTGAATACCTTCTCGAAAGTTTCGACCTCCTTCACCGTGAACCCCTCCTCATCAACTTTTTCATCAGGACCTTCATCATTCGAATCCGATGCATAGCCACGGGAATAAGGGATGGAATGGTCCATTGTCTCTTGCAAATGATATTTTTCAAGATCACCCACATTGTTGTCATGGAGATCAACTTCATTGTCATTGTCCGCATACTCATCATACTCCTCTTGCAAAGCTTCATTTTGGTTGTTTGGAAACGGGCTCAATGTTGGCCTCACTTGTTGGGTCAAAAGAGGTTCAACAATTTCATCTCGGTTCAAGTGTGGGGGCTACTAGCAACCAAAGGTGAGGGGTTCCGGTTCAAGTCCAAATGCAACCTTGAATCAACCTTCTTCGTTGCAAATAACTCAAGAGCCTTGTCTAGTGATTCGGCCACTGTTTCCTTGTATGCAACCCAACGTTGTTCCGAGTTCACACGCATGGTCTTCCAACGGACGTGCACTCCAAAACCAACATTATGCCTTCCCTCCAACTTAACGATATCACTAGGGTCCATTCAATTCAAATCTTTTCTCACTTGTTCCAAGACCTCTGCATAGATAGGGCTATTATCGAACACCATGTCAAACTCATTTGGGTCCGGTTCAACATTGCCTTTCAAGAAGGCATCTTTGTCCCCATGATGAACAAACACACATGTTCTTCCCATCCCTATAATTAAGCATTCAAACAACAAAACTTAACATTTGTTCCATGAGTATTAATCCAAGCATTAACACCGAATACAAACCCTAAAATAGATATGAAACAATCACCCTTACCCTAACCCTAACCCTTGCCCCAACATTACAACATCTATAACCCTAAACCTAACATACTAACAAGCCTAACCCTAGAACCAACATAAGGACACCAATAAGAATAACCCTAACATACTAACAACTCTAATCATAAGAAATTGGCAAACAAACATCTCATATCTTCATACAAATCTCTAGATCCATAAAAAACTTGGGTTTCCCCAAACTAGCAACAAATAATCAATTTCTTCACATTTCTTGGATGAAAAGAAGGGGACCGGAGGAGATTACCTTGAGGGGGGGATTGAGTTTGAAATCCACGGACAAAATCTTCAAATTTGGAAGATTTAGAAAGGGATTTGAGAAGGGGAGAGAGGTAGGGATGGGGCAGATCTCGGGTGGGGGTGGGGGTGTGTCGGTGGGAGTGGGGGAGGGGGGCAGCCGGCCACTTGTAACAGCGAGTGCAGCGCCTGCGGGCTAGGCGCTGCACATTACATGTGTGGCGCCTAGCTCGGAGGCGCTGCACTGCTCGGTGCGGGCCCCCGCAGTGCCACGCTGGACAGGCATGCATCGCCTGGCCTGGAGGCGTTGCACCGTAGGGTGTGGCGCATTCGTGTCGGGTGCCACTCAAAACGGTCAGTTGGATGAATTTATTTTCAAACGAATTCATTTTGTGAAATCTTTTCAGCCATATATTAAAATTGTCAAAATTGCCGACAAGAACAAATCCTGACGGCACTAGCCCCACGTGAAGGACAGACTTGCGGAATCTAACATGTTCTGAATACAAGTACTCCTCGCGGCTGGTCATGTCACGACGGACAACCCACGACGTACCGTTCGATGACAAATCATCGTACATGCACGTGCACGCGGAAAGGTAGACGTACCTCTGGTCTCATTGAAATGGGGAGCGGAATATAATGCGCTGTCCTTTTCCACGATTGTGATGTTTCTCTACTTCATTCGCAGTGGGATAATGAACAGAGTGAGCTGACTGATTGGCAAGCAAAATTTTATAATTTGGATAACAGGACGACGAAGGTATTTTTAAGAGCTACTTCAACAAGCCCACCCACTTCGTCCGCGCGCGTTTGTTTGGGTTGGCGCAGACAGAAAAGTTGACCCAACGCGAATGCGCCGACCCAAACGGACGTGTGTCCGTTTTTTGTGTGTTTGCCGACACAATTTCGAGCTTGATTTGCGTCGGTGAAGACATGAAGCGGGCGCGCTTACTCCCCTTGGCCTGCTAGTCGGTGGCACATTGGTCATCCTCTTCCACCCCTCGCCCGCCCCGCCGTCGCCCATTTTCAATGCCTCTGCCAGCAGCCCGTACCGACACACCTTTCCCCAACGCCATCACCTCCCACGTTGCCACCACCATCGCCTCGCCGTCGGGCCACCGCAGCTCGCACCCCCACTCCGACATCGCCGCGAGCAGGAAGCCGCCTCCACGTCCACGGCCAGCTCCTTCGACACCGCCCGCTCTCCTCACGCTTGTATGCTCGTCGGACGCCACCAGGCCAGCCACCTGGTCCAGGGGAGGCGCGTGTCTCTTCGCCGGCCAGCTTCTTCGTCGACGCCCGTAAGTTGTTCGACAATTTGCCTCAAGGTACAAAATGGACTCGGCCGACAAGTTCTTTTCCACAATTTCCTGTGCGACTTCGGCGATTCCTCGTCCGATGATGAGGAGATGTTCGCTGCCATGTTGGTCCATGACCACCTTAATAGGCGGCGGACGTTGTTCCGGGGCTCGATTCCTAGGCACATTCTGGCGTTGAATCATAATCGAGAAAGCGGCCATTTCGTTCTTTGGCAGTACTACTTTGACACAACCAACCCGCTGTTCAAACATTAGAAATTTCGACGGCGTTTATGTATGGCTAGGCATCTTTTCGACCGTTTTGGAGAGGGGGTGATTGGATATGATAATTATTTCGGGTGCAAATATGATGCCTTTGGAAAAATTGTCTTCTCATCCTATCATAAATGCACTGCAGCCATTCGGATGCTTGCATACGGAGTGCCCAGTAATCTCATTGATGAGTACGTCCATATGAGCGAGCCTACATGCCTAGAGTCCATGTATAGATTCTGCAAGGCTGTGAATGTTTCATTTGGCCCTGAGTACTTGAGAGAGCCCACTGCACAAGATACAACCCACTGGTTGGCGATAAATGCCAGCGGGGGCTTCACAGGGTGCTTGGCAGCACAGATTGCATGCACTGAGAGTAGAAGAACTGCCCTTGTGCATGCACTTGATGCCATGGCATCACAAGATCTTTGTATCTGACACTCTTTCTTCGGCATGGCCGGGTCGCACAATGATATGAACGTGCTTCAACGCTCGCCGGTGTTTGCAAGGCTTGCCGAAGGCAACAACCCACCTGTTAATGTTAACATCAATGGCCACAACTACGACAAAGGATACTACCTAGGTGATGGTATATATCCTCAGTGGACCACTATTGTGAAGACAATCCCCAACCCTGTCGGAGAGAAGAGGAAAAGATTTTCCCAAGAGCAAGAGAGTGCTAGGAAAGATGTCGAGCGTGCCTTTCGTGTTCTGCAACCTCGATGTGGTATCGTTCGATATCCTGTTAGAACTTGGAGCACCAAGAAGTTGTGGGAGGCGATGACTGCTTGTGTGATCATGCACAATATGATCATAGATGATGAGCGCTCGGAACGTATTTACGATCAAGGGTTTTAGTTTTAGGACGAGAATATTCTGCCTGAGCATGGAGGAGGAGCAACAATATTTTCACAGTTCACTCAATTTCATCATGAAATGTGTGATTGGGAAACTCACATGAAGGTGCAAAATGATTTAAGTATATATGGGCGCATGTTGGCAACTAATAGATGTATCTTTTTTAAATGTATTTAAGACAATTTAACTTTTATCCGGCTTGTAAAACTATGCTAAATTTATTTGGTTGTAAAACTATCTTTTTTTTGTTTGCTTGTGAAACTATGTAAAATATGTGTATATTTGATGAAAACGACGGCCAACTGACCACGT
Source organism: Secale cereale (assembly GCA_902687465.1). Taxonomy (NCBI): domain Eukaryota; kingdom Viridiplantae; phylum Streptophyta; class Magnoliopsida; order Poales; family Poaceae; genus Secale; species Secale cereale. Next base: position 488,910,635 of record LR738714.1, on the reverse strand, counting down.
CGGTAAATATGGGTCGGCGTATTGGGCGCACTCCTGATCCAAATAATAAACATAGCGAAAGCTGAGCGGGCGGCCGACCCAAACGGACAAAGCGGACAAAATCACCATACGTTTGGGTCCACGGGTTGGAATTGCTTTACGTGCAACTTAGTAAGAGCATCTACAGACAGGCGCCCTATATCCGTCTCAAACGTCCGGACAGGCCGCCGGTCACTGACTGAGGCGGAGACGAAGGCCCGACGGCTCCGGAAGCTCAACGCCAAGCAGCTCCCGCTCGGCATTGAGCAATTTGAGCGGGTGGCAGCGGAGGCAGCGCGGGAGGCGGCGAGGGTGGCCAAGATCAAGCCCATGCAAGACCGCGTCGTCCAGCGCTTGCAAGGCTACATCGTCATCTCCGATTCCTCCTTCTCTGACGGGTACGATGTGGACCCACCTCCTGTCATGGACTCCTACAGCTGCGTCGGCGACCGGAAGGGCAAAGGGTCGACGAGGAAGTGGTGAAGATCCGTCTTAATTTCAAGTTTTTAGATGTAGTTTGAACTTATCCGTCGTATTATGTGTATTATGTGAACTTTGGCTATCTTTTGATAATTCGACTGTGATCTTTTGATGAACCGATTGTGCATTTGTATGTCTGCTCATGGTCTATGTAGTTTTATCAACGTTGCATGATTTAGTATGAATATAGTGGGCGGAATATGAGATACGTTAATGTGGAGGCGCGGATATAGAGACTTAGGGAGTGCCCGATTAGTGTTCCCGGACGTGCCTGCCATCGTATAGAGGGCCGGATTTGCTAAGCTGGTTGTGGATGCTCTGAGTATCAATATGCATTTGCAAGTGAAGGCAATGTGCAGAACAGAATACGCAAAGGGTGTCAGATAGACAGCTACAACACCAAATGCACACAACTAACCAAAAGAACTGTCCTGGGACAACGGATAAAAAACATGTTAGTTAATCAACTTTTCGCTGGTATCCAACTCAATAGTCAGTACTCCCACTGCCAAACGACTATCAGCGTGCACTGATTAATCGTTGGTCGCTTGGTAGTTGGTGCCACTACGGTCCGTGGTCCTTCACCTGTTCAGTGTCCGTCCCCAGCGATATCTACACCAGCATCGATCAAGTGCAGTCACTGTGGATCAACGGCATGAAAAATCCTACGTAGTGTACCAAATATCGAAATTAATTTATGCCCACGGTGACCGTACGAAAGGCCACGGTTCCGTACATGGTCGACCTAGGAAATGCTAGTTCGTCTTGTACGCTCCGTCTTAGGCTGCTAGATCATTAGTTGTTGCCGATGATTTTAGTCTCACCTTGGTTACCGGAGAATGTGATTCTCTTTTGAGATGTAGTGAGCTCTTGGTTTGTTGGTGGGCAAGTCTTTTGGATATAAGAGCATCTATAACTGGATGTCTCAAACACGTCTCATATGTCCGGTCGGGCCGGCCAGTCATTGATCGGTTATAAATTTTTTAACCTAGACATGCTCCCTAAAAAGGCCTCAAATACCCCGGTTGACCGGTACCTCTTATATCCAGCCTAAATATGAAACGATATAGTGGCAACGGGCACGCCCGCCATGTAGGACAAACGAAGGAGTCTCACGCGGACTCGTCCGAAAATCTGGTGGCCCGACGGACGCCTCCTCCATTGCCGCGGTGTGAACGCCACTTCGGCTCGCCGCCCGAGAGCAAATCCGTCTATTTAAGCCGGCCAGAGTCCTACGACCCTAGCACATCCACATGCCCCCTCTTCGCGCTACCAGTCCGAGCCTATGCACCTCCTCCATCTCCCGCTCCGGTCGTCTGCCCCCGCTTCGGTGCTCCGCCATGGTCCGGACGAAGATCACCTATTACTGTTGGAAATATGCCCTAGAGGCAATAATAAAAGAGTTATTATTATATTTCCTTGTTCATGATAATCGTTTATTATCCATGCTATAATTGTATTGATTGGAAACTCAGATACACGTGTGGATGAATAGACAGACTTTGTGTCCCTAGTGAGCCTCTACAGGACTAGCTCGTTGATCAAAGATGACCGCGGTTTCCAGGTCATAGACATGAGTTGTCATTTGATAACGGGATCACATCATTAGGAGAATGATGTGATGGACGAGACCCAAACGTTAACATAGCTTTTGATCGTGTCAGTTATCGCTATAGTTTTCTGCATGTCAAGTATAAGTTCCTATGACCATGAGATCATGTAACTCACTGACACCGTAGGAATGCTTTGTGTGTGCCAAACGTCGCAACGTAACTGGGTGACTATAAAGGTACTCTACAGGTATCTCCGAGGGTGTCTGTTGAGTTGACATAGATCGAGACTGGGATTTGTCACTCCGTATGACGGAGAGGTATCTCCGGGCCCACTCGGTAATACGTCATCTCAATGAGCTCAAAGTGACTAAGTAGTTGGTCACGGGATTATGTATTACGGTAACGAGTAAAGAGACTTGCCGGTAACGAGATTGAACTAGGTATAGAGATGCCGACGATCGAATCTCGGGCAAGTAACATACCGACGAGACAAAGGGAACTGTATACGGGATTGCCTGAATCCTTGACATCGTGGTTCATCCGATGAGATCATCGAGAAACATGTAGGAACCAATATGGGTATCCAGATCCCGCTATTGGTTATTGACCTGGGAGTGTCTCGGTCATGTCTACATGGTTTCCGAACCCGCAGGGTCTACACACTTAACGTTCGGTGACGCTAGGGTTGTTAGTGAGAAAAGTGTATGGTTACCGAAGGTTGTTCGGAGTCCCGGATGAGATCCCGGACAAGACGAGGGTCTCCGGAATGGTCCGGAGACGAAGATTGATATATAGGATGAAAGGTTTCGGAGTACCGGAAGTGTTCCGGGGAGCATCGGGAAATCGGCGGAGTACCGAAAGGGTTTTCGGGGGGTCCGGAAGTGGTTCTGGGCCTAGTGGGCCACAAGGGGGAACACCACAGCCCTCAAGGGGCTGTGCGCCCCCCCTGGGCCCTCTCCTCATGCGGCTAAGGGGGTGGGACCCCCTAGGGCTGGCCGCACCCCTTGGCCTTGGGGGGCAAGGCACCTAGGGGGGGAAACCCTAGGGCCTGGCCGCCCCCCTGCCCTGGCCGCCGCCCCCTCCCCTTGCCCTGGCCGCCGGCCCCTAGGGGGGAAACCCTAGGGCGCCCTCACCTCTCCACCCCCCCTATATATAGTGGGGCAAAGGGAGGGCAGCCAACACAGTTTGTGCCTCGGTGCTGCCCTCCCTCTCCCGTTACATCTTCTTCTCCCGCGGTGCTTAGGCGAAGCCCTGCTGGAGTTCTTCTCCACCATCACCACCACGCCGTCGTGCTGCCGGTTCTCCATCAACCTCTCCTCCACCCCTTGCTGGATCAAGAAGGAGGAGACGTCCCCGAGCCGTACGTGTGAAGAACGCGGAGGCACCGTTGCTTCGGTGCTAGGTCTTCGGCGATCTGAATCACGACGAGTACGACTCCATCATCCGCGTTCATAACGCTTCCGCTTAGCGATCTACAAGGGTACGTAGATCACACTCCCCCCTCGTAGTTGCATCTACTAGATTGATCTTGGTGAACGGTAGGAAAATTTTTGTTTCCCATGCAACGTTCCCCAACAGTGGCATCATGAGCTAGGATCTTGCGTAGATGCTTTCTCGAGTAGAACACAAAAGGGTTTGTGGCGTTGATGTTTAAATTGCTGCCCTCCTTAGTCTTTCTTGATTCAGCGGTATTATAGGATGAAGCGGCCCGGACCAACTTTACATGTCCACGTACATGAGACCGGTTCCATCGACAGACATGTGACTTTTGTTGCATAAGATGGCTGGCGGGTGTCTGTCTCTCCTATCTTAGTTGAATCGGAATAGAACAAGGCGGTCCTTGTAGAAGGTTAAATAGCAACTTGAATATCACCGTTGTGGTTTTGCGTAGGTAAGAAGCGTTCTTGCTAGATACCCATAGCAGCCACGTAAAACATGCAACAACAAATTAGAGGACGTCTAACTTGTTTTTGCAGGGTATGTATGTGATATGATATGGCCAATGACATGATGAAATATATTTTGATGTATGAGATGATCATGTTGTAATAGTTAACATCGACTTGCATGTCGATGCATACGGCAACCGGCAGGAGCCATAGGGTTGTCTTTATTTTGTATGACCTGCGTGTCAATCATTAAGCGCTTTGTAATGCTTTACTTTATCGCTAAACGGTAGCAATAGTAGTAAGAGCATGGTGGGGCGCCGACAACCCCGATGGCAACACGATGATGGAGATCATGATGATGGAGATCATGGTGTGGCGCCGGTGACGATGGAGATCATGCCGGTGCTTTGGAGATGGAGATCAAAAGCACGAGTTGATGGCCATATCATGTCACTTATGATTTGCATGTGATGTTAATCCTTTTATGCATCTTATTTTGCTTAGGACGACGGTAGCATTATAAGGTGATCCTTCACTAAAATTTCAAGATAAAATTGTGTTCCCCCGAGTGTGCGCCGTTGCGAAGGTTCGTCGTTTCGAAGCACCACGTGATGATCGGGTGTGATAGACTCTACGTTCGCATACAACGGGTGCAAGCCAGTTTTGCACGTGCAGAACACTCGGGTTAGACTTGACGAGCCTAGCATGTACAGACATGGCCTCGGAACACGGAGGACCGAAAGGTCGAGCATGAGTCATATAGTAGATATGATCAGCATGTTGATGTTCACCATTGACACCACCTCATCTCACGTTATGATCGGACTTGGGTTGGTGAATTTGGATCATGTCACGCTCGAATGACCGGAGGGATGTCAATTTGAGTGGGAGTTATAATTAATTTGATTAGGTAATAACTCACTTATCATGAACAATAGTCTAAAAATGTCTTTGCAAATTTATGTTGTAGATGGCTCGCGCAGGAGTTCCCCTGAATTTTAATGCGTTCCTAGAGAAAGCTAAACTGAAAGATGATGGGAGCAACTTTGTGGACTGGCTCCGCAATCTGAGGATCATCCTCACAGCTGCCCAAAAGGTTTATGTCCTAAATGCACCGCTAGGTCAACCCCCCGCTCCTGGAGCCTCTGCAGACGATATGAACGTCTGGCAGACGCGTTCGGATGACTATTCGATAGTACAATGTGCCATGTTGTACGGCTTGGAAGGAGGACTCCAAAGGCGTTTTGAACGTCATGGTGCATATGAAATGTACACGGAGTTGAAATTCATCTTTGAGAAGAATGCTAAGATCGAGAGGTATGAGACCACCGATAAATTCTTCGCTTGCAAGATGGAGGAGAATTCGTCTGTCAGTGAGCACTTACTGAAGATGTCTGGGTACTATACCCGCATAGCTGATCTGGGACTTGTGTTCCCGGATGAGGCTATCATTGACAGAATTCTCCAGTCACTCCCTCCAAGCTACAAGAGCTTCGTCCAGCAGTACAACATGCAAGGGATGAATAAAACCATCGCCGAGCTGTTTTCGATGCTGAAAGTCGCTGAGGCAGACATCCAGAAGGAGTATCAAGTGTTGATGGTCAATAAGACCACCAGTTTCAAGAAGAATGGCAAGGGCAAGAAGGGTAACTCTAAGAAGGGTGGCAAAGCAGTTGCTAATCCAGTGAAGAAACCCAAGGCTGGGCCCAAGCCAGAGACTAAGTGTTTCTATTGCAAGGGGAATGGCCACTGGAAGCGGAACTGCCCCAAGTATCTGGCGGACAAGAAGGGGGCCAACAACAACAAAGGTATATATGATATACATGTTATTGATGTGTACCTTACCAACTCTCGTTGTAGTGCCTGGGTATTTGATACCGGTTCGGTTGCTCACATTTGCAACTCTAAACAGGAACTGCGGAATAAACGGAGGCTGGCGAAGGACGAAGTGACGATGCGCGTGGGAAATGGTTCCAAGGTTGATGTGATCGCCGTCGGCACGCTCGCTCTTCGATTACCATCGGGATTAGTTATGAACCTGAATAATTGTTATTTAGTGCCTGCGTTAAGCATGAACATTATATCTGGATCTTGTTTATTGCGAGACGGTTACTCATTTAAGTCAGAGAATAATGGTTGTTCTATTTATATGAGTAATATCTTTTATGGTCATGCACCCGAAGTTAAGGGTTTATTCTTATTGAATCTCGATAGTGATGATACACATGTTCATAACATTGATGCCAAAAGATGTAGAGTAGATAATGATAATACCACTTTCTTGTGGCACTGCCGTCTGGGTCATATCGGCGTAAAACGCATGAGGAAGCTCCATGCTGATGGACTTTTGGAGTCTCTTGATTTTGAATCACTTGACACGTGCGAGCCGTGCCTCATGGGCAAGATGACAAGGACCCCGTTTTCAGGGACAATGGAACGGGCAAGTGACTTATTGGAAATCATACATACTGATGTGTGCGGTCCGATGAGTGTAACGGCGCGCGGTGGATATCGTTATTTCCTCACCTTCACTGACGACTTAAGTAGATATGGGTATATTTACTTAATGAAGCATAAGTCTGAAACTTTTGAAAGGTTCAAGCAATTTCAGAGTGAAGTTGAAAATCATCGTAACAAGAAGATCAAGTTCCTACGATCTGATCGAGGGGGAGAATATCTGAGTTATGAGTTTGGTGATCACTTGAGAAAATGTGGAATTGTTTCACAGTTGACGCCACCTGGAACACCACAGCGTAATGGTGTGTCCGAACGTCGTAATCGAACCCTATTAGATATGGTACGTTCTATGATGTCTCTTGCCGATTTGCCACTATCGTTTTGGGGATATGCGTTAGAGACAGCTGCATTCACTTTAAATAGGGCTCCATCTAAGTCCGTTAAGACAACACCGTATGAACTATGGTTTAGTAAGAAACCGAAGTTGTCTTTTCTCAAGGTTTGGGGTTGCGATGCTTATGTCAAACGGCTTCAGCCAGAAAAGCTCGAACCCAAAGCGGACAAATGTGTCTTCATAGGATACCCAAAAGAAACAGTTGGGTACACCTTCTATCTCAGATCCGAGGGCAAAGTGTTTGTCGCTAAGAACGGGTCCTTTCTCGAGAAAGAGTTTCTCTCGAAAGAATTGAGTGGGAGGAAGGTAGAACTTGATGAGGTTATTGAACCTCTGCTTCAACCAGAAAGTAGCGCAGCACAGAAAGATGTTTTTGTGGAGCCTGCAGAGGTTGAAGAGGAAGCCAATGATGATGATCAAGAAGCTACTGATCAAGTTACTACCGAACCTCGTAGGTCGACAAGGGTACGCACTGCACCTGAGTGGTATGGTAACCCTGTCTTGGAGGTCATGTTGTTAGACAACGGTGAACCTACGAGCTATGGAGAAGCAATGGTGGGCCCAGATTCCGACAAATGGTTAGAGGCCATGAAATCCGAGATGGGATCCATGTATGAAAACAAAGTATGGACTTTGGAAGTATTACCTGAAGGGCGGAAGGCCATTCAGAATAAATGGATTTTTAAGCGGAAGACGGACGCTGACGGTAATGTCACCGTGTATAAAGCTCGACTTGTGGCAAAGGGTTTTTCACAAGTTCAAGGGATTGACTACGATGAGACTTTCTCACCCGTAGCGATGCTTAAATCCGTCCGAATCATGTTAGCAATAGCTGCATATTTCGATTATGAAATTTGGCAGATGGATGTCAAAACAGCGTTCCTTAACGGTTTTCTTAAGGAAGAGTTGTATATGATGCAACCAGAGGGTTTTGTCGATCCAGAGAATGCTGACAAAGTATGCAAGCTCCAGCGTTCCATTTATGGGCTGGTGCAAGCATCTCGGAGTTGGAATCTTCGCTTTGATGAGGTGATCAAAGCGTTTGGGTTTATACAAGTTTACAATGAAGCTTGTATTTACAAGAAAGTGAGTGGGAGCTCTATAGCGTTTCTAATATTATATGTGGATGACATATTGCTGATTGGAAACAATATATAATTTTTGGATAGCGTGAAGGGGTATTTGAACAAGAGTTTTTCGATGAAAGATCTCGGTGAAGCTGCTTTCATATTGGGCATCAAGATCTATAGAGATAGATCAAGACGCTTGATAGGACTTTCACAAAGCACATACCTTGATAAAGTTTTGAAGAAGTTCAAAATGGATCAATCCAAGAAGGGGTTCTTGCCGGTATTGCAAGGTACGAAGTTGAGTAAGACTCAATGCCCAGTGACTGCGGATGACAGAGAAAAGATGAGTGTCGTCCCCTATGCTTCAGCCATAGGCTCTATCATGTATGCAATGCTGTGCACAAGACCAGATGTCAGCCTTGCCATAAGTATGGCCGGAAGGTTTCAAAGTAATCCTGGTATGGATCACTGGACAGCGGTCAAGAATATCCTAAAGTACCTGAAAAGGACTAAGGATATGTTTCTCGTTTATGGAGGTGATCAAGAGCTCGTCGTAAAGGGTTACGTCGATGCATGCTTTGACACTGATCCGGATGACTCTAAGTCTCAAACCGGATACGTATATATTCTCAACGGGGGAGCGGTAAGCTGGTGCAGTTCCAAGCAGAGCGTGGTAGCTGATTCTACATGTGAAGCGGAGTATATAGCTGCCTCGGAGGCGGCGAAGGAAGGTGTCTGGATGAAGGAGTTCATGACAGATCTTGGAGTTGTGCCTAGTGCACTGAACCCAATGACTCTGTTCTGTGACAACACTGGTGCCATTGCTCTAGCCAAGGAACCAAGGTTTCACAAGAGGACCAGACACATAAAGCGACGTTTCAATTCCATCCGCGATTCGGTCAAGGAGGAGGACATAAACATTTGCAAAGTACACACGGATTTGAATGTTGCGGATCCGTTGACTAAGCCTCTTCCACGGGCTAAGCATGATCAACACCAAGACTCTATGGGTGTTAGATTCATTACCTTGTAATGCTAGATTATTGACTCTAGTGCAAGTGGGAGACTGTTGGAAATATGCCCTAGAGGCAATAATAAAAGAGTTATTATTACATTTCCTTGTTCATGATAATCGTTTATTATCCATGCTATAATTGTATTGATTGGAAACTCAGATACACGTGTGGATGAATAGACAGACTTTGTGTCCCTAGTGAGCCTCTACAGGACTAGCTCGTTGATCAAAGATGACCGCGGTTTCCAGGTCATAGACATGAGTTGTCATTTGATAACGGGATCACATCATTAGGAGAATGATGTGATGGACGAGACCCAAACGTTAACATAGCTTTTGATCGTGTCAGTTATCGCTATAGTTTTCTGCATGTCAAGTATAAGTTCCTATGACCATGAGATCATGTAACTCACTGACACCGTAGGAATGCTTTGTGTGTGCCAAACGTCGCAACGTAACTGGGTGACTATAAAGGTACTCTACAGGTATCTCCGAGGGTGTCTGTTGAGTTGACATAGATCGAGACTGGGATTTGTCACTCCGTATGACGGAGAGGTATCTCCGGGCCCACTCGGTAATACGTCATCTCAATGAGCTCAAAGTGACTAAGTAGTTGGTCACGGGATTATGTATTGCGGTAACGAGTAAAGAGACTTGCCGGTAACGAGATTGAACTAGGTATAGAGATACCGACGATCGAATCTCGGGCAAGTAACATACCGACGAGACAAAGGGAACTGTATACGGGATTGCCTGAATCCTTGACATCGTGGTTCATCCAATGAGATCATCGAGAAACATGTAGGAACCAATATGGGTATCCAGATCCCGCTATTGGTTATTGACCTGGGAGTGTCTCGGTCATGTCTACATGGTTTCCGAACCCGCAGGGTCTACACACTTAACGTTCGGTGACGCTAGGGTTGTTAGTGAGAAAAGTGTATGGTTACCGAAGGTTGTTCGGAGTCCCGGATGAGATCCCGGACAAGACGAGGGTCTCCGGAATGGTCCGGAGACGAAGATTGATATATAGGATGAAAGGTTTCGGAGTACCGGAAGTGTTCCGGGGAGCATCGGGAAATCGGCGGAGTACCGGAAGGGTTTTCGGGGGGTCCGGAAGTGGTTCTGGGCCTAGTGGGCCACAAGGGGGAACACCACAGCCCTCAAGGGGCTGTGCGCCCCCCCTGGGCCCTCTCCTCATGCGGCTAAGGGGGTGGGACCCCCTAGGGCTGGCCGCACCCCTTAGCCTTGGGGGGCAAGGCACCTAGGGGGGGAAACCCTAGGGCCTGGCCGCCCCCCTGCCCTGGCCGCCGCCCCCTCCCCTTGCCCTGGCCGCCGGCCCCTAGGGGGGAAACCCTAGGGCGCCCTCACCTCTCCACCCCCCCTATATATAGTGGGGCAAAGGGAGGGCAGCCAACACAGTTTGTGCCTCGGTGCTGCCCTCCCTCTCCCGTTACATCTTCTTCTCCCGCGGTGCTTAGGCGAAGCCCTGCTGGAGTTCTTCTCCACCATCACCACCACGCCGTCGTGCTGCCGGTTCTCCATCAACCTCTCCTCCACCCCTTGCTGGATCAAGAAGGAGGAGACGTCCCCGAGCCGTACGTGTGAAGAACGCGGAGGCACCGTTGCTTCGGTGCTAGGTCTTCGGCGATCTGAATCGCGACGAGTACGACTCCATCATCCGCGATCATAACGCTTCCGCTTAGCGATCTACAAGGGTACGTAGATCACACTCCCCCCTCGTAGTTGCATCTACTAGATTGATCTTGGTGAACGGTAGGAAAATTTTTTGTTTCCCATGCAACGTTCCCCAACAATTACGCAATGCTCACGCCGAAGTGCAGCTACAAGATCTAGCAGGAGATCCGAGCGAGACAAGCCGCACGCGCAACCCGCATCGCTGCCGGGCTGCCTCCGGACTCGGCGGAGCCGGAGGGGGAGGATGAGCGGCCGGGGGAAGAGGAGGAGGAGCTGGCTCCAACCGAGGTGGAGGAGGAGGAGGAGCCGGGCTTAAACATGGAGCAGGCGGTGGCGGAGTTCGTCGTCGCCCAATCGGAGGAGATGGCGGAGCAGCAGGCCATCCGGGAGGCCCATCTGGAGGGCAACCGAGCATTCCCCCGGCAGGAGCAGGAGGCGTCCGATGCGCTCTTCACCGAACTCGGCACGGAGATAGAGGCGGAGGAGGCCGGAGCGGAGCAGCCGGAGGCGCCAGAGGAGGCAGAGCTGCAACTGCCACCAATGCTATCGGAGCCGGGCACGGAGATCGTCATAGCTAGATGATCGATGTAGTATGTAGGTTTATCTCTTTTTCATATATTTGTATGTATTTAAAAATCTAGTATAAAATATCCGAATGCAACAAATAAAATTGAAGGTATACCCGACAACTGCCCGCGCGGACACGGCACGGCGTTTGAAAGGCCATATTTGACATATTCACCTATAGATGCTCTAATGGCCTCTTCATTTGTAACTGTATTCTTTGTTAGGTTGCTCGGCCATTGGGTATAGTGACCTCTTCGATTGTAGTGGTGTATTCCATGCGTTAGGCTGCTTGGTCATTGGGTGTTGTGAGTGACTTCTTATGGTCTTTCGACTATATTTTGCTATTTCAGTTAGGGCATCTCAAACGCCGACTTTTATCGTAACTGTTCGGATTGCATGATCCGGACATGCTTTAACATCCAATGTGACCATGTATTGGTTCGTTCGACAGTTTGGACGCATTTTTCCCTGCAAGCAGATGACATACTGTGGGCTTTGTTGGCGTCCGGACCATTACGTCCGCGTCTAACAAACCCGATTCACCCAAAAACCTCTCCCTAGCCCGCACGCGTTCCCGCCCTACTTTGATCAGCGCCACTTCAGAGCGTCAGTGTTGCATTCATGCTAGTCCAGAGCGGACGCGACCTATCACTCGAGTCGGCATTGAAGCGGCGCGCCGGCTCACCGCTCACCGATGCACACCTCGTCTTATCCGCCTCCCTCAATTAAATGTGCGCGTTTGCCGAGGAACCTACTCCAGCGCCAACTGTCTGTCCATGTACATTCCACCATTAAGGACCTCGCCGCCCTCCGCTTGCTATTTAACCCCCACATGTCGGCAGCACAACCACATCCATCTACCCTCCTCCGCTTTATATCTCCTCTCCGCAGCAAACCCGCCATCGCCTCCTCGAGCTCCAAAGCCTTGTGGGACGACCTATCGTCTGACCAGAAGGAGGAGATCGCCGCCATTCCAGCCGGCTGGCAGGGCACTAGAGAGACGAGCTCACTGGGGCTAGATGATGTGGACGCGCCAATGGCAGAGGCAGCCAACGATGAGTTGGCGCCATCGTCCGCGCTGACAAATTCCAGCATCACCATGGGCGAGACCCGTGCTCACTTCATGGACATGGTGCGGGAGGAACGAGAGCCCGCGCTTCAGCGGACGTGGGCCAACTAGGCCTACAACCTCCACCTCCTCAACGAGCACCAGCGCACGGAGGAGCTACTCGCCGTCGGCATGGCTGTTGTGCTGGACGTGGATGTGGGCGAGGAAAAGGCACTGCTCGACTCCTATCGCTTCACCTGTGACATCCGCGGCGAGTGATTGCGCTACCGCTAGTATCAGGAGGATTTATAGGCCGTCTACAAGAAGATAGACGAGGCTGCGGATGTGGTATTTGGCAAGAGCGAGGACGAAAACAAGGTCACCAGCGCGGCTACGCCCCATCGCCACGACCACGAAGTCGGCTTGTCCGCGAGCGCCGCTGACAACATGGAAGAGTAGCGCATGGGAGGTCGTCGGCGCTTGTATCCCATGAAGGCCATCGTCCCTCCCCTCCCATTGAAGCCAAGCTTGGTGGCCTTGTCCGATTAGCCACTTGCCGGCAACGTGGAGGCGGATAGCTTCAATTCCTAACGCTCATGGCTGCGGAGGAGGCGGAGCTTTATTTTTCGGGCCTCATGGTCGGCCGGAGATGGGGAATGGGCACCGGCGGTCATTTTAGGCTAGGAGAGTCTGGTATAGTTGAAATATGACTAAATGTAATGAATTTGCTTCGGTTTAGGTGAAAAACATCAGGATTTATGTAAAAAATCAAGTATGAATGAATATTGTTTGGCGCGTTCATATATGCATCAAATTTGTTCATTTTCGTTAACATTCTTCTAAAACTTAAACGATCATATGCGGACGGCTTTGGATAGCCGCCTCCCGCATTCGTATACATATACCGTTCCCCGTGTCTACGGACAAATGCGGTGTCCGGTTTAGGGGTTAGCATTGAAGATGTCCTTATATATTTGTAGTGAATCTTGTCTTATGTCCCAATTAAATGCCAAGGCCGGCCCTGTGTTTTGGGAGGCCCTAGGCGAACTCGACGACATGGGCCCCTATATCCTAATGCACATATATATCTATGTGTGCGTGATACATAAACATATATATAACTTATTAAGAGTAAATTTTGAACCACACATCTTTAGTTTAAACTTTCACTATAATAATTCGACTGACTCCATCAACAACAATAATAACCAAATTTGAACTGACTCGGTCGGCAACAATAATACTAAAAAGATAGTGAAATGAAACTAACATGACATAATTACCTCAAGTAAGAATGAAAATTTATTTGCTCCCCTGTGCTTGCACCATCTTCAGTGACCTCGACATCTCAATTTTCATGTTCAGGATTAGTTTCTTGCCCTTGTTTTTCACTGACATCAACATTGCTTGATGATGTAAATACTTGTTCAAATAATCCTTCAGTGGTTGAATTTTCATATCATTTTCTTTCTTTTTTTCTCCTTTTTTCAGCACTAGATAATTGCTTCTTCTTAGGCAGCATGGCAGGCTAATGTCCTAAAATCATGAAGAAAAGAGGATACAAAGAATTAGGAATTTATATATCGAATGATTGGAACCCTAGACATGTACATAGAATGACAACGTAACTGGGTGATCATAAAGATGCTCTACAGGTATCTCCGAAGGTATCTGTTGAGTTGGCATGGATCGAGATTAGGATTTGTCACTTCGTGTATCAGAGAGGTATCTCTGGGCCCTCACGGTAATACACATCACAAGAAGCTTGCATGCAAAATGACTAAGGAGTTAGTTACGAGATGATGTATTACAGAACGAGTAAAGAGACTTGCCATTGACGAGATTGAACTAGGTATGGAGATACCGATGATCGAATTTCGGGAAAGTAACATACCGACAGACAAAGGGAATTACATATGTTGTCATAACGGTTCGATCAATAAAGATCTTCTTATAATATGTAGGAGCCAATGCGGGCATCTAGGTTATGTTATTGGTTACTGACAGGAGAAGTGTCCCGGTCATGTCTACATAGTTCTTGAACCCGTAGGGTCTGCACACTTAACGTTCGTTGACGATTTAGTGTTATATGAGTTATATGTTCTGGTGACCGAATGTTGTTCGGAGCCCCTGATGAGATCACAGACATGACGAGGAGCTCCGGAATGGTCCGGAGGTAAAGATCGTATATAGGACGATGATATTTTGGACACCAGAAAGGTTTCGGAGGTACTGTGTAGTCATCAAATCTCCGGAAGGGGTTCCGGGAGGCCCCGGGAGGCCCCGGGAGGTCTATGGGCCTAATGGGCCAAGGGGAGGCACACACCAGCCCACAAGGGGGCTGGCGCGCCCTAGGGCGGGAAAGGGGGAGAGCTAGCCCCTCCTGCTTCCCTCCTCATGAGAGAAAGGGAAGGGGGGGCGCCACCCTACCTTCCTCACGTGCGCCTAGAAGGAAAGGGGGTGCAGTAGGGCAGGGGCCAAGGGTGGCCGCCGAGCCCCTTGGGGGTGCCCTGGCTGCCTTCCCTCCTCCTCCCACACCTATATATACATGAGGAGGGGGCGCCACACAGGATACAACAATCCCTAGCCGTGTGCGGCGCCCCTCTTCACTGTTTCTTCCACCGATCAAATTTTCATAGGGCTTAGCCGAAGCCCTACGGAGATAGCATCACCACCGTCACCACCCCGTCGTGCTACCAGAACTTATCCACTACTTCGCCCATCTTGCTGGATCAAAAAGGCGGGGACGTCACCAAGTTGAACGTGTGCTGAACGCGGAGGTGTCATACGTTCGGTACTTGATCGGTTGGATCGCGAAGAAGTTCAACTACCTCAACCACGTTAATAAACGCTTCTGCTTATAGCGATACCCGTTGATGTCGTACTTGTCAAATGAATGAGTCTTATAGCCAAAACCATTAGCGACTTGTCTCAATTCGACGTCCATAGACTATGAATTAGCTACAAGTTTAATCTGAAAGGATTGTTGCACTAGCCGCAAATTAGACAAAGAAATGGGAATGGTCTAATGGAAATTACCGTTTTTTGAACCAATAGATGAAACCGGGAAAGCCGCCTCCATGCTTTGCCAGATGCTCATACATTTTGATGGATTCCTTTTCGATCACCGCTCCATCCGAGAATTTGGCGACGTATCGACTATATCAAATATCCGGGAATAAGAGCAGTTCAAAGGAATTAGAAGTTGCGAAACAATGTACCGAGAACTTACTCGATGTACGGCCGCACTTCTGTTAGGTTGTTGAAGATGTACAACGAAATGGTCTGCAATTCTTCGACATCCAACGATATTGGTTTCTAACCACCAGATGGTGCGATGGATCCATCTTTTTTAGGGTCGCCAGCATTGTACCGAGGCTTCGAATTATGCAAATGACAATTTTTGGCTTTGTAGTGTGCTGTCACGAAGTTTGCCGCCTCCTCGGTAATGAATGCATTGGCCATCAATGCTTCAATTCTACATTTATTTTACATTTTGCTCGAAGCAACTTCTACACCCTCTCAGTTGCGTAGCACCATCCATTTTGCACGACCCCCCCCCCCCCAATATTGCCTCGGTCGGGATATGCAAAATCAAATGCTACATTGGATTAAAGAAGCCCGATGGAAAGATCTTCTCTAACTTGCAGATCAACTCGTGCGCCAACTCTTCCATATCTTCTAGCACGCCAGGCGATAGTTTTTCCGCACAAAGAACACAAAAGAAATAGCTCAGCTCTGCTAGTACTAGCCATTCATCCTCAGGGATAAAGCCACGCAACATCACCGGCATTACCCGCTCAAGCCATATGTGCCAATCATGACTCTTGAGACCAAATATTTTCAATTTTTCAAGACTCGCTCCCCTCTTTAGATTCGTTGAATACCCATCGGGGAACATGAACTGCATTTTTACCCACACGATAATTCCCTCATAGCTGGCCTTCCAAGATCGAACCATGCCTTTGGCTTCGTCCAGTTCTTCTTTCCTTTCAGTTCTTGCATCTTTTGTAATGGTCTATCACATAGCGCGTCCTGATCGACTCTAGCCTTAGTATTATCCTTTGACTTCCCCTCTATGCCGAACAACATACCAAAAATGGCCTCGGCGATATTCTTTTTAGTGTGCATCATGTCGATGTTGTGTGGGCAAATGAGGTCTTTGAAGTAAGGCAGATCCCACAAGCATGTCTTGTGAGTCTAGGCATGTTCCAAATTATACCCCTTGAAATACCCTGGATGCTCTGGATCTGGCTCAGGAGCATTTAACTGATCGAGGGTCTCTTGGTCTGTCAACGCAGGTGGTGCAGAGTTTTTGACTACTCTACCTTTGATAAAGTTCTTCTTGTCTTTCCTGAACTTATGACAAGGATCCAGGAACTATCCATGCAAGTCGAAGCAAGAAAACTTGTGACCCGCTGGCAGCCAACGAAACTGAAGAGCTACCTTGCATGTGGGGCAGGGGAACCTTCCATGCACACACCAGCCAACGAATAGCGCATACACCGGCAAGTCATGCATCGAGTACATGTAGTAGACACGCATTATGAAGTTATGTTTGCTAGCGGCATCATATGTCTTTAACCCATTATCCCAAGCTTCTTGCAATTCATCCTTAAGCGGCTTTGATAACCCACAAGTGTAGGGAATCGCAACAGTTTTCAAGGGTAAAGTATTCAACCCAAATTTATTGATTCGATACAAGGGGAGCCAAAGAATACTCTTAACTATTAGCAGCTGAATTGTCAATTCAACCACACCTGGAAACTTAGTATCTGCAGCAAGATAGTTTAGTAGCAAAGTAATATGATAGTGGCGGTAGCAGCAATAAAAGTAACGGTAGTGTTTTTGTAGTTTTTGTAATAGTAGCAATGGAAAAGTAAATAAGCAACAAGCAATATAGGAAAAGCTCGTAGGCATTGGATCGGTGATGGGAAATTATGTCGGATGCAATTCATCATGGAGAAGTTATAACCTAGGGTGACACAGAACTAGCTCCAGTTCATCAATGCAATGTAGGCATGTATTCCGAATATAGTCATACGTGCTTATGAAAAAGAACTTGCATGACATCTTTTGTCCTACCCTCCCGTGGCAGCGGGGTCTTATTGGAAGCTAAGGGATATTAAGGCCTCCTTTTAATAGAGTACCGGACCAAAGCATTAACACATAGTGAATACATGAACTCCTCAAACTATGGTCATCACCGGGAGTGGTCCCGATTATTGTCACTTTGGGGTTGCCGGATCATAACACATAGTAGGTGACTATAGACTTGCAAGATAGGATCAAGAACACACATATATTCATGAAAACATAATAGGTTCAGATCTGAAATCATGGCACTCGGGCCCTAGTGACAAGCATTAAGCATAGCAAAGTCATAGAAACATCAATCTCAGAACATAGTGGATACTAGGGATCAAACCCTAACAAAACTAACTCGATTACATGATAGATCCCATCCGACCCATCACCGTCCAGCAAGCCTACGATGAAATTACTCACGCACGGCGGTGAGCATCATGGAATTGGTGATGGAGGAAGGTTGATGATGACAATGGCGACGATCTCTACTCTTTGGAGCCCCGAACGGACTCCAGATCAGCCCTCCCGAGAGATATTAGGGTTTGGCGGCGGCTCCGTCTCGTGAAACGCGATAATTCTTTCTCCTTGATTTTTTTTCTCCCCGAAAGTGAACTTATATGATCTGGGGGTACGTCGGTGGAGCACCAGGGGGGCCATGAGGCAGGGGGCGCGCCCCCACCCTCGTGGACGGGGTGTGGGCCCCCTAGTGTGGATCTTCTTGCAGATATTTTTTATATTTTCCAAAATAAATCTCCGTGGAGTTTCAGGTCATTCCGAGGACTTTTTATTTCTGCACAAAAACAACACCATGGCTATTCTGCTGAAAACAGTGTCAGTCCGGGTTAGTTCCATTCCAATCATGCAAGTTAGAGTCCATAACAAGGACAAAAGGGTTTGGAAAAGTAGATACGTTGGAGACGGATCAACTCCCCCAAGCTTAAACATTTGCTTGTCCTCAAGCAATTCAGTTGATAAACTGAAAGTGATAAAAAAAAACTTTGACAAACTCTGTTTGCTCTTGTTGTTGTAAATATGTAAGCTAGCATTCAGGTTTTCAACAAGATCATGAACTAACCATATTCACAATAACTTTCAGGTCTCAAGACTACTCACATCAATGGCACAATCAACGAGCGAGCAATAATAATAAACCTCGGATGACAACACTTTCTCAAAACAATCATGATATGATATAACAAGATGGTATCTCGCTAGCCCTTTCTGAGACCGCAAAACATAAATGGAGAGCACCTTTAAAGATCAAGGACTGACTAGACATTGTAATTCATGGTAAAAGCGATCCAGTCATGATCATACTCAATGCAAATTAATAGTAATACATGCAATGACAGAGGTGCTCTCCTACTGGTGCTCTTTGATAAGAGGATGATGACTCTGCATAAAAGTAAATAGATAGGCCCTTCGCAAAGGGAAGCATGGATTTGTATAGGTGCCAGAGCTCGATTTTTAAATAGAGATTGAATAACATTTTGAGCGGTATACTTTCATTGTCAACATAACAACCAAGAATCTCGATATCTCCCATGCTACGCACATTATAGGAGGTTCCCAAACAGAATGGTAAAGTTTATACTACCCCAACCACCAACAAGCACACTCCACGGCCATCCGAATCCACGGGGTACCGTCCAAACAAGCAACAGCCCTGGGGGAGTTTTGTTTAATTATTATGATTTTGAGCATGGGACTGGGCATCCCGTTTACCAGCCATTTTCTCATGAATGATGAGCGGAGTCCACTCATCGTGAGAATAACCCACCTAGCATGGAAGATATAGACAACCCTAGTTGATACTTGAGCTGTTCGAGCATACAAAACAGAATTTCATTTGAAGGTTTAGAGTTTGGCACATACAAATTTACTTGGAATGGCAGCTAGATACCGCATATAGGAAGGTATGGTGGACTCATATGGAATAACTTTGGGGTTTATGGAAGTGGATGCACAAGCAGTATTCCCGCTTAGTACAGGTGAAGGCTAGAAAGAAACTGGGAAGGGACCAGCTAGAGAGCAACAACGGTCATGATCATGTATTAAAATTAATCAACAATGAATGCAAGCATGAGTAGGATATAAATCACCATGAACACAAATATCGTGAAGTCTATGTTGATTTGTTTCAACTACATGCGTGAACATGTGCCAAGTCAGATCACTTGAATCGTTCAAAGGAGGATACCACCCCATCATACCACATCACAACCATTTTAATATCATGTTGGCACGCAAGATAGACCATTATAAACTCTCAGCTAATTAAGCATGGCATAAGCAGCTATGATCTCTAATTGTCATTGCAAGCATGTTCCATTCATAACAAGCTAAATCAGGAACGATGAGCCATCATATTTACAAAAACAAGAGAGGTCGAGTTCATACCAACTTTTCTCATCTTAACTAGTTCATCATATATCATCCTTATTGCCTTTCACTCGCACGACCGAACGGTGTGGATAATAATAATAGTGCACGTACATTGGACTAAGCTGGAATCTGCAGACATTTAATACAAGAGAGAAGATAAGGTAATATGGCTCAAGGTTAAATGAACAACAAAGCATATGAGAGCCACCAAGCATTTTCAATCATGGTCTTCTACTCTTAACCCCCAAAGAAAAGAAAAGAAACTATTTACACGGGAAAGCTCCCAACAAGCAAAAGAAGAACGGGAAATCTTTTTGGGGTTTCATTTTAACTACTACTACAAGCAAAAAAAAGTGTACTAGCTAGAAGCTACAACTAATATTTTTTGTTTTTCTGGGTTTTTCTAGCACACAAGAAAAATACTAAGAAAAAGAAATTAAAACTAAGCATGGATGGTACAGTGAAAGAGTGTGAGCAACGGCAACTAGAATAAGTGTGTGAACATGAATGTAAAGACGGTGAGAAACACATACTCCCCCAAGCATATTCTTTTGGCCTAAGTTGGTCTATGGCCACGGATCGAAGCTACTCCCTCTAGTGTACTGAGATGTATCCTCTGGGTGCCACTGGTTGGCGAGCTCATCCAGCTCCCACCCATAAACAGATTGATGGCAAGGATCGAGGGGTGGCTCCGGCTCAGCCTCTGAAGCTTGTGCCTGGCCCTGGTACTTGTAGAAGGCATCTGCTGTAATGAGATACTTGCCTATGGACAGATCAAACAAAGATGATCCAGGCAAGGTAACAATTTCACAGTATATTTCATCAAACCTTAATTTATAATTGAGCTGCCTATTCTTGTCTTTAACAATAAAGTCATGAGCTACCATGCTCTTATAGTCTAGATAAACAGGGGCAAGCAATTTTTCTTCCTTCTCATGATGCCTAATAGGTATTCTAAAATGTTCAGCCAGGCAAGAAGCAAAGATGTCTCCAAAGACGGGCCCCTTTGAGCGGTGCAGACTCAGTCGTTTAGCAACGACGGCACCCAAGCTAAAAGATATGTCTTGAAACAAAGCATGGCGTAAGATGACAATATCAGGGGCACTAAGATTTTCGTTGTTCCCGCGACCAATTAAACATCTACTAGCAAATAAAGCAAAGTAGCACAGAACAGGGAAGTGTATACTAGTGATTCTTGCCCCTGAAACTTGTCTAGTTTCCCCTACAACTATCATGTCAATAAACCCTTCAACGTCTTCACGACGTGGTTCATCAAGTCTACCTCCAATGGGTACTTTGCATATTTCACAATAATCTAAGAGTGATATCTCCTTAATCACATCATATAAACGAAACTCCACCGTAGGTGGTGTTTTCTTAGCATGAAAATGAAAACTTTGCGTGAAAATATTGGTGAGTAAGATATACTGTTCTTTCTGGTCGTGGAGGAAGTCGGTGAGGCTTGCATTATTTGCCAACCAATAAAAGTCTTCATAAATCCCGACGGACCTCATGAAATTATTACAAGGCCATTCGCACGGTCGAACTTCCGCCATGCGAGGAGGATTATACTTGGGCTTCTTATTTTCTTCTTTCTTCTTCTCCTCTGAGCTCTTGCTGGAGGAGCCCCTCAACAATCTTTTTATCATTTTCCTTTTCTGAAATTTTTAGTAACTCAAAAATAAAAGTTAACCAAACTCAACAAGATTGATAGCAACAACTCCTATAAGTGCCTAGATACTATATCATGCATCCGAACTACTTGGGACCAAGAAAATTTGACATGCAAGCTCAAGAACAAGGTCACCACAACAGCAAAAAATTGCAATAAAATAAAGCACTAGAACAAAAACTAATTGGACCAATGGAGGAGTCACATACCAAGGAACAATCTCCCCAAACAGTTTGATGAATGGTGCTTTGAGCAAGGAGATCAAAAATGGCAGCAAGATGAGCTAGAACTCGGGTTTTAGCTGGTTGGTGATTTTTTTTGGGAGGAAGAAGAAGAGCATGGGTGCATGAATAAGTGGAGGGGGGCCACATGGGGCTCACGAGGTAGGGGGCACGCCCTGGGCTGGGGGCGCGCCCTGGACCCTCGTGGCCAGGTGCTGGCTCCCCTCGCTGTGTGTTCTGTGCCATATTTCCTCTAATATTCTAGAAAAAAAAATCATATTTCATTTTCATGGCATTTGGAGAACTTTTATTTTCGGGATATTTTTTATTGAACGGATAAGTCTGGAAACAGACAAAAAATGCTATTTTTCTTTTATTTATCCTAATTAACTGAAAGTAAAAAGAGGGTACAAAAGGTTGTGCTATCTAGATTCACCTATCCCATGCTCATCAAAAGGAATCCATTAACAAGGTTGATCAGGTCTTGTTAATAAACTCTTTCCGAGTAACATGAAACCGGAGAATTTTCGAATAATACTAGGTTACCTCAATGGGGATATGTATGTCCCCAACAATAAGGATGTCATATGTCTTCTTGATAGTAGGAATAGGAAACTCAAAACCTCCAATAGTGATAGTTGCAATTTTTCCAATATAATTGATACTGTGGACCTGAGGTTGCTTCCTCGGAAAGTGTACCGTATGCTCATTACCATTGACATGAAAAGTGACATTGCCTTTGTTGCAATCAATAACAGCCCCTGCAGTATTCAAAAGGGTCTTCCAAGAATAATAGACATACTATCGTCCTCGGGAATATCAAGTATAACAAAGTCCGTTAGAATAGTAACATTTGCAACTACAACAGGCACATCCTCACAAATACCGACAGGTATAGCAGTTGATTTATTAGCCATTTGCAAAGATATTTTAGTAGGTGTCAACTTACTCAAGTCAAGTCTACGATATAAAGAGTGAGGCATAACACTAACACCGGCTCCAAGATCACACAAAGCAGTTTTAACAAAGTTTTTCTTAATGGAGCAAGGTATAGTAGGTATTCCTGGATCTCCTAATTTCTTAGGCATTCCACCCTTAAAAGTGTAATTAGCAAGCATGGTGGAGATTTCTACTTCAGGTATCTTTATTTTGTTGGTAATAATATCTTTCATGTACTTAGCATAAGGATTTGTTTTAAGCACGTTAGTCAAACGCATACGCAAAAAGATAGGTCTAATCATTTCAGCAAAGCGCTCAAAATCCTCATCATCCTTTTTCTTGGATGGTTTCGGAGGAAAAGGCATGGGTTTCTAAACCGATGGTTGTCTTTCCCTACCATGCTTCCTAGCAACAAAGTCTCTCTTATCATAACGTTGATTCTTTGATTGTGGGTTATCAAGATCAACAGCAGTTCAATCTCTACATCATTATCATTGATGGGTTGAGCATCATCATGAACATCATCATTAATATTATCACTAGGTTCATGTTCATTACCAGATTATGTCTCAGCATCAGAAACAGATATATCATTAGGATTCCCAGGTGTGTCAGCTACAGGTTCATTAGAAGCATGCAAAGTCCTATCATTTTTCTTTTTCTTCTTCTTAGAAGAACTAGGTGCTTCTAAATTAGCTCTCTGAGAATCTTGCTCAATTATCTTAGGGTGGCCTTCAGGATACAGAGGTTCCTGAGTCATTTTACCACCTCTAGTTGCAACTCTAACAACATAGTCATTATTCTTACTATTTAATTCATTGAGCAAATCATTCTGAGCCTTAAGTACTTGTTTCACTTGAGTGGTGACCATAGAAGCATGTATACTAATGAGTTTTTGTTCACCTTTAGCTCTAGACAGATAATCACTCAAGCGTTCAATCATATAAGCATTGTTTTGTAATTGTCTACCAACATAAGGATTGAAGTTTTCTTGTTTCACAATAAAATTGTCAAACTCATCTAAGCATTGGCTAGCAGACTTATAATGAGGAATATCACCTTCATCAAATCTATAAAGAGAATTTACCTTTACTACCTGTGTCGGGTTATCAAGACCATGTATTTCTTCAATAGGCGGTAAATTCATAGAATCTTCAGCTTTAATAACTTTTTCTTTCATAGATTTCTTTGCCTCTTGCATATCTTCAGGACTCAGAAATAGAACACCTCTTTTATTTGGAGTTGGCTTAGGGGCTGGTTCAGGAAGTGTCCAATTATTTTCATTGGCCAGCATATTATTCAATAGTAGTTCAGCTTGTTCAACTGTTCTTTCCCTAAAAACACAACCAACACAACTATCCAGGTGGTCTCTGGAAGCATCGGTTAGTCCATTATAAAAGACATCAAGTATATCATGCATGTCAAGAGGATGATCAGGCAAAGCATTAAGTAACTGGAGAAGCCTCCCCCAAGCTTGTGGGAGACTCTCTTCTTCAATTTGCACAAAGTTATATATCTCCCGTAAGGCAGCTTGTTTCTTATGAGCGGGAAAATATCTAGCAGAGAAGTAATACATCATATCCTGGGGACTACGCACACAACCAGGATCAAGAGAATTAAAACAGGTCTTAGCATCACCCTTTAACGAGAACGGAAATAGCTTAAGGATATATTAGTAACAAATCTTTTCATCGTTGGTAAATAGGGTGGCTATATCATTCAATTTAGTAAGATGTGCCACAACAGTTTCAGACTCATAGCCATGGAAAGGATCAGATTCAACCAAAGTAATTAACTCAGGATCAACAGAGAATTCATAATCCTTATCAGTAACGCAGATATGTGAAGTAGCAAAAGCAGGGTCATGTTTCATTCTAGCGTTCAAGGACTTTTCTTTCAGCTTAGCTAATAATTTCTTAAGATCATATCTATCATTGCAAGCAAGAAAGTCTCTAGCAGTTTCTTCATCCATAACATAACCCTCAGGCACAACACGCAATTCATATCTATTGGGAGCAGCCTCATCATCACTTTCATAAATATCATCAGTTTCAATATTTGCATTCTCCCTAACCTTAGCAATTTTTTCATCTAGAAATTCACCTAGTGGCATAGTATCAGGCATAGAAGTATTTTCATCATACATAGCAGAAGTAGCATCATCAAGAACATACGACATATCAGATTCAATAGCAGGAGTAGGTGTCGCAAGTTTACTCATAACAGAAGGAGAATCAAGTGCAGAGCTAGATGGCAGTTCCTTACCTCCCCTCGTAGTTGAGGGTAAGATCTTGGTTTTTGAGTCCTTCAAATTCTTCATAGTGATCAACAGATATAAATCCCAAGTGACTTAAAGAATAGAGCTATGCTCCCCGGCAACAGCGCCAGAAAATAGCTTTGATAACCCACAAGTGTAGGGGATCACAACAGTTTTCGAGGGTAAAGTATTCAACCCAAATTTATTGATTCGACACAAGGGGAGCCAAAGAATACTCTTAAGTATTAGCAGCTGAGTTGTCAATTCAACCACACCTGGAAACTTAGTATCTGCAGCAAGATAGTTTAGTAACAAAGTAATATGATAGTGGCGGTAGTAGCAATAAAAGTAACGGTAGTGTTTTTGTAGTTTTTGTAATAGTAGCAACGGAAAAGTACATAAGCCACAAGCAATATAGGAAAAGCTCGTAGGCATTGGATTGGTGATGGGAAATTATGTCGGATGCAATTCATCATGTATAAGTTATAACCTAGGGTGACACAGAACTAGCTCCAGTTCATCAATGCAATGTAGGCATGTATTCTGAATATAGTCATACGTGCTTATGGAAAAGAACTTGCATGCCATCTTTTGTCCTACCCTCCCGTGGCAGCGGGGTCCTATTGGAAACTAAGGGATATTAAGGCCTCCTTTTAATAGAGTATCGAACCAAAGCATTAACACATAGTGAATACATGAACTCCTCAAACTATGGTCATCACCGGGAGTGGTCCCGATTATTGTCACTTCGGGGTTGCCGGATCATAACACATAGTAGGTGACTATAGACTTGCAAGATAGGATCAAGAACACACATATATTCATGAAAACATAATATGTTCAGATCTGAAATCATGGCACTCGGGCCCTAGTGACAAGCATTAAGCATAGCAAAGTCATAGCAACATCAATCTCGGAACATAGTGGATACTAGGGATCAAACCCTAACAAAACTAACTCGATTACATGATAGATCCCATCCAACCCATCACCGTCCAGCAAAACTACGATGGAATTACTCACGCACGACGGTGAGCATCATGGAATTGGTGATGGAGGAAGGTTGATGATGATGATGGCGACGATCTCCACTCTGCGAAGCCCCGAACGGACTCCAGGTCAGGCCTCACGCGATAATTCTTTATCCTTGATTTTTTTCTCCCCGAAAGTGAACTTATAGGATCTGGGGGTACGTCGGTGGAGCACCAGGGGGCCCACGAGGCAGGGGGCGCGCCCTGGGTATGGAGCGCGCCCCCACCCTCGTGGACGGGGTGTGGGCCCCCTGGTGTGGATCTTCTTGCAGATATTTTTTATATTTTCCAAAATAAATCTCCGTGGAGTTTCAGGTCATTTCGAGGACTTTTTATTTCTGCACAAAAACAACACCATGGCAATTCTGCTGAAAACAGCGTCAGTCCGGGTTAGTTCCATTCAAATCATGCAAGTTAGAATCCATAACAAGGGCAAAAGGGTTTGGAAAAGTAGATACGTTGGAGACGTATCGGGCTTCATGTACACATTCATATCCTTCCCCGGATAGTTGGGCCCTGGAATTATCAACATCCGGAAAATGTTCTTTCTTTGCATAATCTGTCGAGGGGAGATTGAGTGGAATGGAAAATATGGGCCAACAACTGTATTGGGTTGCCATTAGACCAAACACATTGAACCCATCCATGCTGATGGTGACTAAAGGATGCCCTGGATCTGCCGCCTTTTGTGCATGTAATGCATCGAAGCACTTCCACGGAGAACCATCTGATGTGTGTACCATCATCAGCATCTAGTTCGGTTCTTTTTCCCATTTTGTGCCATGTCATATGTGTCGTGGATTTAGCACGACAGATGTCCGGCTTATAGGACTTAGGTGTGGAGCCATCGCGCGGGTTAGCTTGAAGAGGTTAAAGCACACAAAGAACACAGAGGGTTTATACTAGTTCGGCCCCTTCGATGAAGGTAAAAGCCTACGTCTAGTTTGGTTTGGTATTGCTTCGGCGTAGATGAACAGGGAGCGGATTGCTTGCCTCTGTCTCGACGAGTTGTTGCCTGTCCTTGAACCGTCGCCGGATCATCCCTTTATATAGGAGGCAACACCCGGTCTGGTTTACAGAGTCCCGAGGCCGGCTCATAATCGTGTTCGCCTCGGTCTCTACTCTTTCTTCCTTGTACCTCAAGCTACATGATAGGACGGTTTATAAACCGTAAACTTTACATATGGGCCCTAAGCCTCCGCGGGCCGTAACTTCTAACTCATAACCTACTGGGCTTATGACAATACAACTATATTAACGTAATCCGGATCTCCCTAGCCGGTTTATACCTGCTAGTAATATCCCTGACAATATGTCTGGCCGTCTCTTTGACCATGAAAAGATGTTTAAGTCTTGTTACGATTGGCATATGCCGAAGAACATTAACGGTGATTTTGGTCTGTGTCTTCTCACCCATACCGTTGTCTACAACAACATACCTGGAAGACTTGCAAATGGGACAATAGTTCAAGCCAGTATACTCAAGCCTAAATAAGGCACATCCTTTCTCACAGGCATGTATCTTCTCATACGACATCTTAAGTGCGCGAAGGATTTTGTCCGACTGGTATAGGTTTGTAGGCATTGCATGACCTTTGGGTAGAAAGCGTCCAAATATTGTCATCATCGTGTTGTAGCATTCTCTGCCCAAGTTGAATTGAGCCTTCAGAGCCATTACTTGTGAGATGGCATCCAGCTGACAAAGCTTAGTGTACTCGTGGAGAGGATATTTTGAAGACTCCAACATTTCATTGAAGGCCTTTGCAGATTCCTCCATCTCATCATCCAAATCCCGGGCATCATCAAAGTCTTGCACCATGTCTTCCATCCGGGTACCATGCTCATCGGTGCGACAACGAACCACCTCAGCTATGGCACATTGGGCAGACTCACCATGAAATGTCCACACCGTATAACCGGGCGTAAAACTACTTTTCTACAGGTGTTTGCCCATTTCTTCCTCTGTCCTCTTGTGCCAATTGTCGCACCGGACACAGGGGCACTAGGTTTTCTTCTGGCCATTTGCAAATGAGGCTCTCACAAACCCCTTGGTTTTTGTTAACCATTCATTGCGCATGTCTTTTTGACTAGTGTGACCAGTGTACATCCACGCACGGTCACTCATCTTCCCTAGCTACACTCTAATAGGTAAAGATAGGTCCATCATCATGCATATTCATCAGTTATTCTAGTTTGTCAATTTTATTACGTCCATGCAACCTACACTCTAATAGGTAAAGATAGGTCCTAATCCACCCGAGTATGTGTATATTGAGTATGTTCTCCATGCTCTACCCCATTCCGAGACAAAATTTTGGCAGCACCTCCCCGCTGTTCTCCAAATACACGTCTAGGAGAAAAGCTGAGAGAATGTGCATCCAGAAAATACAAGGGAGGCGTCGCCAAAATTTTGTCTCAGAGTGGGGTAGAGCATGGAGAACATACCCAATCTACACATCCTCGGGTTGTCCGTGGAAATCGCTGGACAATTCAAATGAGCTACGGTGATAAATATGCAACTGAATGCATATTTATCGATGCAACCCTTTCAGACGGGAGATGCATACTGGTTCCGCGATTGTAGTTACCTAGCTAGTGTCATCGGCACGAAGGCCGGAACAAAGCAAATAATTAAGGGGGGAGGAGGATATGTCATTTGTGCTCACCCATGAATGCAGGGGCGGAGCTCGTCGAACACCGGACCCTCGCAACGACGAAACAACTGCACATTTAAATCCAAAGATGAGTAACATAGCTCATCGTGTTGGTAGTGCCTGCGGCACATGCTCCTGTCGAACACCTTCACTGTGAACATGGTGTGGCTACTGTCGTAGCTTAAGATGCCGACGTGCCCGAGCTAAAGGTCATCAACGTGGGCGAACTGCTTCCATCCGTGCGCGGGATGTTGGGGAACGTAGCAGAATTCAAAAAAATTATACGCTTTCACCAAGATCAATCTTAGGAGACATCTAGCAACCAGCATATTAGAGTGCATCTACATACCCTTTTGTAGATCGCGAGCGGAAGCTTTCGAAGAAGCGTGGATGAAGTAGTCGTACTCTTCACGTTCTTCGTCACCGATGATCTAGCGCCGATCGGACGGCACCTCCGCGTTCAACACACGTGCGGTACAGCAACGTCACCTCCTTCTTGCTCCAGCAAGGGGGGAGGAGAGGTCGTCGGAGATCCAGCAGCACGACGGTGTGGTGGTGGATGCAGCGGGAAATCCTGCAGGGCTTCGTCGGCGCCCCGCGGAGGAGGAGGAAGGTGTGACGGGAGGGGGAGAGGCGCCAGAGGATTGGGGTGCGGCTGCCCTCTCCCCCCCCCCC
>LR738714.1:488857837-488881470 GCA_902687465.1 Secale cereale | reverse complement strand
GGTGGGGCGACGGCCAGGGAGGCAATCTTGCCCCCCCCCCCCCAAGGCAAGGGGGCGCCCCCTTCCCCTAGGGTTTCAACCCTAGGCGCATGGGGAGGAGGACCCATGTGGTGCGCCAGCCCACCAGGGGCTGGCCACTTCCCCCTTGCGGCCTAGGGGCCCCACCGGGATGGGAGCCCCACCCGGTGGACCCCCGGGACCCCTCCGGTGGTCCCGGGACACTGCCAGTGACCCCCGAAGTTCACCCGATGGCCGAAACTGGACTTCCTATATATCATTCTTTACCTCCGGACCATTTCGGAACTCCTCGTCACGTCCGGGATCTCATACGGGACTCCGAACAACTTTCGGGTTTCCACGTGCATGTATCTCTATGACCCTAGCGTTACCGAACCTTAAGTGTGTAGACCCTACGAGTTCGGGAGACACGTAGACATGACCGAGACCACTCTCCGGTCAATAACCAACAGCGGGATCTGGATACCCATGTTGGTTCCCGCGTGTTCCTCGATGATCTTCATCGGATGAATCACTGTGTCAAGGATTCACTCAATCCCGTATGTTATTCCCTTTGTCCATCGGTACGGTACTTGCCCGAGATTCGATCGTCGGTATTCCCGATACCTTGTTCAATCTCGTCATGGCAAGTCTCTTTACTCGATCCGTAATCCATCATCCCGTGACTAACTCCTTAGTCACCTTGAGCTCATTATGATGATGTCTTACCTAGTGGGCCTAGAGGTACCTCTCCGTCATACGGAGTGACAACATCCCAGTCTCAGTTCGTACCAACTCAACAGACACTTTCGGAGATACCCGATGCGTACCTTTATAGCCACCCAGTTACGTTGTGACGTTTGGCACACCCAAAGTATTCCCACGGCATCCGGGAGTTGTACAACCTCATGGTCTAAGGAATAAATACTTGACACCGAAAAGCTTATGCATTACGAACTATACGATCTCGTGCTATGCTCAGGATTGGGTCTTGTCCATCACATCATTCTCCTAATGATGTGATCCCGTTATCACTGACATCCTATGTCCATGGTCAGGAAACCGTGACCATCTGTTGATCAACGAGCTGGTAATTAAAGGCCTACCAGGGACTCATTGTGGTCTATATATTCACACATGTATCGCTGTTTCCGTACAATACAATTCAAGCATGAATAACAGACGATTATCATGAACAAGGAAATATAATAATAATACTTTTATTATTGCCACTAGGGCATATTTCCAACAGTCTCCCACTTGCACTAGAGTCAATAATCTAGTTCACATTGCCATGTGATTAACACTCACGGGTCACATCGCCATGTGACTAACATCCAAAGAGTTTACTAGAGTCAGTAATCTAGTTCACATCAATATGTGATTAACACTCAATGAGTTCTGGGTTTGATCATGTTATGCTTGTGAGAGAGGTTGTAGTCAATGGGTCTGCAACATTCAGATCCCTATGTACTTCGCAAAACTTTATGTCATATCGTAGATGCTGCTACCACGTTCCACTTGGAGCTATTCCAAACTGTTGCTCCATCATACGTATCCAGTATCTCTACTCAGAGTTATCCGGATAGGTGTTAAGCTTACATCGACGTAACTCTTTACGTCAAACTCTTTATCACCTCCATAACCGAGAAACATTTCCTTATTACTCTTAAGAATAATTTTGACCACTATCCAGTGATCTACTCCTGGATCACCTTTGTACCCTCTTGCCAGACATGTGGCAAGGCACACATCAGGTGTGGTACTCAGCATGGCATACCGTATAGAGCCTATGACAAAAGCATAGGGGACGACCTTCGTCCTTCCTCTTCCTTCTGCCGCGGTCAAGCTTTGAGTCCTACTCAACTTCACACCTTACAACTAAGGTAAGAACTCCTTCTTTGACTAATCTCTTTTGAACTCCTTCAAAATCATGTCAAGGTGTGTGTTCTTTTGAAAGTATCATTAGGCGTCTTGATCTATCTCTACAGATCTCGATGCCCAATATGTAAGAAGCTTTATCCAGGTCTTCCTTTGAAAAACTTCTTTCAAACAACCCTTTACACTTTCCAGAAATTCTACATCATTTCGGATCAACAATATGTCATTTACATATACTTATCAGAAATGTTGTAGTGCTCCCACTCACTTTATTATAAATACAAGTTTCTAACAAACTTTGTATACCCAATGTAATGCCCAGGATGGAGTTATACCTCCTACGTGTCGAGGCATGACTTAAAGGCATAAGTCCATCCTAGAATGATCTCAAGTTTGGTAATCTTTGCACATCTCATGTAAAAGAGGGGATTGTAAACATAAATAGTTGGCTTACACTCGCCACGTCACACAAATACAATACATGTCTCAAACATCATACATTAAGAATATCACAACCCTCTAAGGGCAAAATCCAAATGTCAAGATACCAAACTTAAATAACAACCACAGGCGGATCAAATCCTAGTAGAAGTCTCCACTACTGATCATCCGGATAACGAACATAGTACCGACTACGCTCCTCGTCGTACTCCCAATCCAGCTCGGTGCCATCTCCTGGATAGCTCACAGCTGGACCTGCATCTGGTGTGGTGAAGTAACTGTGAGCCACAGAGGACTCAGCAATCCCGTTCCCGGGTAACAAGACTATTCAAGCCTTGGGAGAGGAAAGGCTGAAGAAAAGAATAAGTGTCTGCAGCAGCAACTAGCAACTAGCTTACGTGAGTGAGAGCGAGAAGAGAAAGCCTCGGACGAGAAGTGATCACGAAGTGATCCTAGCTACAAGCTCAACAAACATAACCCCTCCGTGTTCAACTCCCGAATCCCTATTCCGAAATTGACGGTCACGGAACACACGCTGGTAGTGTATTCGAAACATTGTGTCAAGTTATCTACAACCGGATATTAACAAGCTCCCATCTGCCACATAACCGCGGGCACGGCTTTCGAAAGTTCATAACCCTGATAGTAGCCGCGCGTATCTAAGTCTCAAGACACGACCGGATGGGTGCAGCTACGGGTTTATATCAATCCTCGAGTTCCCTCGTGGTGACCCCGCAGGCTCCCCGTTTCGGACCAACACTCATGAGGAGCACTGGCCCGGGGTTGTTGATTAAGAACTCGGGTTAATTACTCCCTATGCAAGTTATTTAGTTATTAGGCAAATAGTACCAATGTTGGGACTTGCTGGAAAAGACTTAGCACTTAGCGGTTTATCGAGGGGGTCCCATACACCCCAACCGTGTTAGGAACGCATAATCAAGGAACATAACACCGGTTTATACGGTTCCTAACGGCATGAGTGGAACAAATCACCAAGCAAAAGGCTTAGCCTTCCACCCTTGCCAATATATAGATGATTTCATTTAAGCAATTAAATAGTGTGATATAACCCAACAAACTTCAACATGAAGCAAGCATCTTCGATCTTCACCTGCAACTAGCAATGCTATAAGAAGGGCTGAGCGAAGCGTACTTAACCAAGCAACGGTTTGCGTAGGTAGGGTGGTTAAACATGTCAATGGTTACAAGTAGGAGGCTGACAGGAAGAACATGGGCATCGAGGCAAAACTATAGAGCGGAACTACTAGCAATAGGCAAAGATAGTAATGTTATCGGGGTTCGGTCATCTTGCCTGAAGAGAAGTCGTTCGGATCGTAAGAAGGGTCCTCGTGCTCAACCTTGTTGGTAACCTCGTGCTCGTACTCGTTCTCGGTCTCAGCTTCCGGCTCTAAACAAGACAATCACACAAGGCACGAATCAACAAGATGCAATACGCACTCGAAAAAGATGGATGCATGAAGGATGCACTAAGGATGCACACGGAGCACAGAAATTAGCACTCAAGCAAAACACTTCAAAACAAGATAACAAAATGATATTATGAATCTACACAGAAAATCAAACAAGTTTCATATAAGACTCTCTGAAATCGGAGCTACGGGCTAAAAGTTATGCCCGAAACAAGAAATGAGCGAAAGCTGAAAATTACAGTAACATAGCAACTTCGGAGCACAAAATAATTAAGCTACAGCACTCAAAAATCATGGCAAAGGACATGAACATAAACTAGACATATACTACAGCAAATAAGTCCAAAGGTGCACCCCCAAAGGAGTCACGTATCAATAGCAATAAGCTTGGACATATTGAACTTGACAATAAAATTCTGGCAGCAGAATTTTATTGAAACTTTGGAGCAAAATATAAACATGCTATAGCCACTCAGATAGGCATGTGAGAACATGAAAGAAAATCCAACAATATAAACTACAAGGAACAATCAAGATCCACTCCAAAACTATCATGGTTTGTCCTAGAGCAGCAAGCAAACATGGCATCGGAACGTTACAGATTTCAGACTTAGTGAAAAACCACTAAGTCCTAAAACAGCAATTTCATCATGGCATCTAATAGAGCAAGTTTAAGTCACCTCGAAACTAAACATGGCAAGTGGTAAGCACCTCATCAAAGTACACATGATGGTGATTCCGAAACACACAAGCATGCTTCATGGAGACAAACACAATGATAGCAACGAGCTTGACAAGATGGCATTTCATAACAAGTGAAACAACATCACAGCCACATGGCACTTTGCAACGATGATAAACATGGCAAGAATAAATCTAACATGCAACCTATCACATACAACATGTAGAGCATGGCAAGACGAACACGTGGACATGTCATTTGCATCATTCGGA
This sequence comes from Secale cereale, assembly GCA_902687465.1. Taxonomy (NCBI): domain Eukaryota; kingdom Viridiplantae; phylum Streptophyta; class Magnoliopsida; order Poales; family Poaceae; genus Secale; species Secale cereale. Next base: position 488,876,767 of record LR738714.1, on the reverse strand, counting down.
CAAACGAGCTAAAAGATATCACATGGCAAAGATGGCATAAAAACATCACATAACAGCAGTTTATATCACGATGCACTCTTGCAACAGCAAAACAAGCACCTAGATGATCTCTAACATGCATGACACCAAAAGATGAAACCTAGTGCTAGTCACCACGAACGTCTGGACATGCTATATGCGCGAAACGGAGCACCACACTAAAAGTTAGAGCAGTTTGAAATATGCATCAGCAACTAATTCACAGGGACTTAGGAGGAAAAAGAGGTAGACCTCCAGATCTGGAAAAAAAACACCAACGGGCCCGGGGATCTGGCGCGGCCCGCGGATGGACGAAGTGGCGGCTGAAGGCTCGGGCCCGATCTGGCCGGCGGAGGCCTGGCTCGGCGAGCGCCTGGAGGCCCGGCTGCGGCCTGCTGCTGGCGCGGAGGGAGACGGCCTGTGAGGAGCGCTGGCGGCCGGCTGCACGCGGGAGTGGGGCTGGGCCCAGCTCGGGGAAGGCGGCGGCCCGCGCAGCTGCTGGCCCCGGCCTGGAGGCAGAGCAGGCCAGGAGACCTCGGCGATGCGGTGGCTCCCGCGGATGGGCCGGAGGGACGGCGTACGGGCCTGCGTGGAGGAGTGGAAGGCGAGGCGAGGCGCTGGCGCAGCGGTGCGGTCGGGCTGGTGAGAGGCGGACGGCCCAGCCTGGGCGCGGAGGGAGGCGTCGCGGGATGAAGGCCGGCCTGGCGCTGCGAGCGTGGCCTCCAGGCGATGTGGTCCGGAGCGCGATGCAGAGGGTGGCGAGCGAAGGCCTCCTCGAGGCCGTTGACTTCGGTGGCTGGATCGAGCTGGGGCTCGGCTTTCTCGAGGGATCGAGGGATCCGGCTGCTGGCCTTCGGGATCTGAGGGGAGATCGAGGGATTTGGCCAAGTGGAGAAGGGGGACTGGCCAGATCCAGATTTTTAGGGGGAGAAGGAGGAGGAAGAAGCTAGAGATGCCTAAAATAGACCTAGGGTCTATTATATAGCAGAATTTAGGGTTTGGGGATTTGGGGGTGTTAGGAGCCCTCCGATCGCGATCCGACGGATCCGATCGCGGGGGTAGTTTAGATGGGCCTAGGAGAGGGTAGTGGGCTGCTGAGGGGTGTTTCTGGGCCACAAGCGGAGGCACTTTGGACCCACACGAATAACTGATGGGATAGCCAACGGAGTCCAAACGCGACGAGATTTGAGAGGCGGGTTGCACACAACAAACCAACAACACACACAACAACCTCGCGGCACACCGGTAACGTTACACGCCCAAACACCAAAGTAGGCCTACGAGACGTCACAGACACGTGAGGGAGCTCCGGAACGCGAAACGGACAACGGGAAGGAACGCGTGGAACCGGATGCAACCGACAACACAAATGCAATGCGATGCACATGTCTACATGATATGAATGAATGCCACACACTCACACAACAAAACGACGAGAACCCGAAAGACAAAGAACCCGGAATGGAAATAGATGAAGCCGGAGATATATTATATACCCAAAAGGGAAAGTATTACATCCGGGGCATTACAAACTCTCCTCTACTACAAAAAGATCTCGTCCCGAGATCTAGGACTGGAAAAAGGAAGGGTACTCGGAACGAAGATGATCTTCTCGTTCCCAGGTAGCTTCTCGGTCTGTGTGATGTGACCACTTGACTTTCAGAAATTTGATGGACTTGTTGCGGGTCTTGCGTTCGGTTTCTTCGAGAATAGCAACTGGATGCTCTCGGTAGGAGAGGTCTTGTTGAAGATCAATCTCTTCAAACGGAATCATGCGCTCAGGTGCCTTGAAGCATTTGCGGAGTTGAGACACATGAAAGACATCATGAACATTGGCGAAGTTGGGAGGAGCTCAAGTTGATAGGCTAGATCGCCTCTTTTGACAAGAATCTTGAAAGGCCCGACGTATCTAGGAGCAAGCTTTCCTTTGATACCGAATCTTTGGGTGCCTTTCATCGGAGACACACGGAGATAGACATGATCATCAATGTTGAATGCCAAATCACGATGCTTGCCGTCATAGTAGCTCTCCTGGCGCGACTGAGCGGCCTTGAGATTCTCACGTATGACTTTGCACATTTCTTCGGCTTCTGAGATCAAGTCATTGCCAAGAAGTTGACGTTCGCCTGTTTCAGACCAGTTGAGAGGGGTACGGCACTTTCTGCCATAGAGGATTTCAAACGGTGCTTTGCCTGCACTTGCTTGAAAGCTGTTGTTGTAAGAGAACTCGGCAAATGGAAGACAGTTTTCCCATTTCATGCCGAAGGATATGACACAGGCTCTAAGCATGTCTTCTAGAATCTGATTCACTCGCTCGACTTGACCACTAGTCTGAGGGTGAAAAGCAGTGCTGAACCTGATCTTAGTGCCCATGGCGGACTGAAAGGAGTCCCAGAACCTTGAAGTGAACAAACTTCCACGGTCTGAGGATATGACTTGAGGAATGCCAGGTAGGGACACAATTCTAGAAGTGTACAGCTCTGCCAATTGAGCTGCATTGATTGATTCTTTGACTGGCAGGAAGTGAGCGACTTTGGTAAGCTTGTCAATCACCACAAAGATAGCATCATTCCCTCGCTTGGATTTAGGGAAGCCAGTGACGAAGTCCATTTCAATGTGGCCGAACTTCCACTCGGGAATAGGAAGAGGTTGGAGAAGACCGGCTGGATGTTGATGTTCTGTTTTCACTCTTCTGCATACATCACATTCATTCACGAATTGGGCAATCTCCCTTTTCATGCGTGTCCACCAGTATGACTGCTTGAGATCTTGATACATCTTGGAATTGCCAGGATGAATGGAAAGGAGAGAATCATGTGCGTCTTCCATTATGAGCTTCCTGAGATCACCTTTGGGAACAACGAGTCTGTCCTCAAAGAATAAGGTATCTCTCTCATCAACACGGAAGCACTTGTATTTTGGAATGCCCTTAGCAATAGCATGTTTCACCTTCTTCACCATGGTATCGCTGAGTTGGGCCTCACGGACTTGATCTTCCAAGGTAGGAGCAACTTGAAGATTTGCAAGAAAACCCTGCGGAACAACTTGGAGGTTGAGCTTCCTGAATGCTTCACAAAGCTCAGGCTGGCACGGCTTAATAAGAAGGCTGTTGCAATATGCCTTTCTGCTCAAAGCATCTGCAATCACATTCGCCTTGCCAGGAGTGTATTCAATGCTGGGATTATACTCTTGTATCATTTCAACCCAACGAGTCTGGCGGAGGTTCAGATGCAGCTGTGTGAATATGTACTTCAAGCTCTTGTGATCAGTGAAGATGTCGACTTTTCTGCCCAACAACAGATGTCTCCACGTAATCAAAGCATGCACCACAGCTGCTAGCTCGAGATCATGTGTGGGATAGTTCTTCTCACTTGGCTTCAGCTGATGAGAAGTGTATGCCACAATTCTCTTATCTTGCATAAGCACACCACCAAGTCCTTGAAGAGAAGCATCACAGAATACTTCATAGGGCTTGGACTCATCTGGAGGAGTCAGAACTGGAGCAGAGACAAGCTTTTCTTTGAGAGTTTTGAATGCCACTTCACACTCTGGAGACCAAAAGTATTTGACATTCTTCTGAAGCAAGTTGGAAAGAGGCTTGGCAATCTTGGAGAAGTTCTCAACGAACCTTCTGCAATAGCTGGCAAGACCCAGAAAACTGCGGAGCTGCTTGACATTCTGAGGAGCTTCCCAGTTGACAATTGCTTCAACTTTCTCGGGATTAACCACAATGCCGTCAGCTGAGATGATGTGGCCCAGGTACAAAACCTTATCGAGCCAAAACTCGCACTTGGAGAACTTGGCATAGAATTTATGCTCTCGGAGTCGATCAAGAACCAGACGTAAGTGCTTTTCGTGATCTTCTTCATTCTTGGAAAACACCAGAATATCATCCAGATACACAAGCACAAACTCGCCAGTATAGGGGTTGAAGATGTAATGCATCATCCTCGAAAAGGTAGGAGGAGCATTGGCGAGACCAAAAGACATGACGGTATACTCGTATGAACCGTAGCTCGTTCTGAAGGCCATCTTGGGAATGTCTTCCTCGCGAATGCGAATTTGATGATAGCCCATTCGAAGGTCAAGCTTAGAGAACACTTTAGCTCCTTTGAGCTGCTCGAAGAGTTCGTTGATGTTGGGGAGCGGATACTTGTTCTTTATTGTCTTCTTGTTCAATGGCCGGTAGTCAACACAGAGACGCTCCGTGCCATCTTTCTTCTTGACAAATAAGACACCACAGCCCCAAGGAGACGTACTAGGCCTGATGAGACCCATACTCTCCTGTTTATCAAGCTGCTTCTTCAATTCCTTCAATTCATCCGGAGAGAGCTTGTACGGACGCCGGCATGCTGGCTCAGTACCCGGCTCGAGTTCAATAACGAATTCCACCTGACGGTGTGGAGGCATGCCTGGAAGTTCTTCAGGAAAGAATTCGTTCACCACCGGAATTTGAGATATGACATTAATTTCGCCTTTATCATTGAGAGAGAAAAGCCTGATAGTGTTATCCCTGGAGGCGAAGATAATCACATCTTCATCAGAATGAGTCATCTTGACTTCCTTCTGTGCACAATCAATGTGAGCATCATGCTGAGAAAGCCAATCCATTCCGAGGATGAGGTCGATGTCAGAATTACCAAGAACCACCGGTTTAGCCAGAAAGCGATAATCTCCCATGCGAATAGAAACATCCGGAGCATAGACACTAGAAGTCATACGTCTCCCCGGAGAAATGACTTGCAACCTCTGAGGCAAATTTGAAGTGACAATATTGTGCTTGGATGCAAATGGTTGAGACATGAAAGAGCATGAAGCACCCGAATCAAACAAAACTTTAGCTGGAAAAGAGTTCACTGGAAGGTTACCCAAAATGACATCAGAAGAATTCTCCGCTTGTGCTGCATTCATCAGATTGACCCTTGCTGCCTTTGGATCATGCTTGACCGTAGCGGTACCGACAGGCGGAGGAGGCGGAAGGCGCCTTGGGTTGTTGCACTTGTTGGAATAATGACCCTTCTGGCCACACTTGTAGCAAGTAACCTCAGAAAGCGGACGGGCAGGAGGAACACTCGGTCTTGGAGCTTGGAACTATTGCTTGGGCTGCTTGTTGGAGTTGGGTGGGTGGGAGAAACCACGTCCACTAGAGTTCTTGTTGTTGGAGTTGTTGGAGTTGTTGTATGGAGCTCGAATCACTGGAGGAGGAGGAAGCCAGAATTTCTGATGCTTCGAGACCATCTGAGATGATGAGGAAGAGTGAACGGCATCTCGAATTCTCTTCTTAGAACCCTCCATCTTAAGCTGAGCTGCCTCTTGTTTCAAAGCCATGTTATAGAACTTGTCGAATTCATCGGGCTCAAACAAAGTGAGAGCAAGCTGAAGTTCATCTTTGAGACCTCCACGGAACTGGTAGATTTTGCTCTTGGCATCAGGAATGTCTTGCTTAGCATAGCGGGCGAGGTTTTGGAACTTGACATTATATTGATAGACTGTCATGGAGCCCTGCTTCAGGTTGCGGAATTGCTCACGCATACCCTCGATGACACTTGTAGGAATGTGGTGCAAGCGAAAATCCTTGCAGAAATTCTCCCAAGAGATCACTTGACCTGGCCTGGAGTCTTTGTACTGCTGCCACCAATCAGCTGCTTGATCTTTCAGTTGGAAGGCTGCAAACTTCACATAATCATCTTCATTCACGTTACTGCACTCAAAATGCTTCTTTATGTCGGTTAACCAATCTTCAGCATCAAGAGGGTCGACATAGTAACTGAAAGCTTTAGGATTATTAGCCAGGAACTGGTTGAGAGTAGCATGGTGCTGCTGGTTGAAGAAGTTGCCTTGATTCCCTGGAACACCCTGATTAGCTTGATTAGCTTGCATCTGCTGCATCATCTGCATCAACATCTCAGTGTTCTGAGCTGTAGTCTGCATAATCGCTCTCCAAGCCTCAGACGGAGGAGGAGGGGAAGGAGGACGTTCTGGGACCTCTTCACCCTCTGGGTTAGCATTGGGAACCCTTTTCGGAGCCATCCTGAAAGAGATGACCACGAATCAGCAATTGATTGACAGAAGGTATAAGCTGAATCAATGGAATGAATTGCAACAAGTCTTCACAATAATCATTCGAACAGTAAGAACGAATGAAATCATCCGAACAAGAGGAACGAATGAAATTCTCAGTTAAATGATAACATCAGTCTTCACGAGAAGCCACATAGGGGACAAAATGAAAATAAGAAAACAACAAGGTACGGACGGGAACAAACACAAGAGAGGAGTTTCGTTCTAACATCTTTGTGCTGAAAGCATATGAACGCGTTACGAAAAGGTTTTGCAATCCCCGGATCAGCATAGCCAAGGATCCTTTAAGATGCAACTCCTGATAGTAACATCGGTCATAATACCACTTCACTCAATGTAGAACCCCAAACTCGCTAACCTGCATTCGTTGGAAGAATGCCTACGATCTACTGGATAAACCCACCTATAAATTTCCGAAAGGTTCCAGTTATACAATCAGGTGTTGGGGATACACGGGAAGCACCGCGCAATCAACTCTAAACCTACATCAAGGTGTATCCATCCTTCAACACATAACCAGTCTTTCTCGGAAACTGTTTACCTCGGACCTTCGAAAAGCATCCACTATAACAAGCTATGGCAATACTCCCGAACTACCTCCCCAGTACTGGGTGATGTCGGGGTTATCTTGCCACTGGCCGTATAGGAGAGATGTTCGATGTCGGCCGTCTTAAGTATTTAGTACTGCCGCGATATGCTTGTGACGATAATACCCCGAAGCTCAACTCCCCGGGACACTGCCACAACCCCTAATGTCAGGAGGCATCGAGAACAATATCCTCGTCACAAGAACATCGAAACAATCCCAGAATACTCGCGAGATTCCAAAAAAAAAATTTGGTGCAATTTTTGAAGATAGGAGAGACAAGAGTAGTCGTTAGGAGTCCTCACCAGAGAGAAAGAAGATGAGAAGCAAAGAAATCCTACTCTCCGATATAATATAGGACTCAAAACATTTTCAGTGTGTGCCTAGACTCGACCGTCAACGATTCGATCAATCAGTGGGGGCTCCTAGGTCGGAGAAGGCTCTGATACCAACTTGTAATGCCCAGGTTGGAGTTATACCTCCTAGGTGTCGAGGCACGACTTAAAGGCATAAGTCCATCCTAGAATGATCTCAAGTTTGGTAATCTTTGCACATCTCATGTAAAAGAGGGGATTGTAAACATAAATAGTTGGCTTACACTCGCCATGTCACACAAATACAATACATGTCTCAAACATCATACATTAAGAATATCACAACCCTCTAAGGGCAAAATCCAAATGTCAAGATACCAAACTTAAATAACAACCACAGGCGGATCGAATCCTAGTAGAAGTCTCCACTACTGATCATCCGGATAACGAACATAGTACCGACTACGCTCCTCGTCGTACTCCCAATCCAGCTCGGTGCCATCTCCTGGATAGCTCACAGCTGGACCTGCATCTGGTGTGGTGAAGTAACTGTGAGCCACAGAGGACTCAGCAATCCCGTTCTCGGGTAACAAGACTATTCAAGCCTTGGGAGAGGAAAGGCTGAAGAAAAGAATAAGTGTCTGCAGCAGCAACTAGCAACTAGCTTACGTGAGTGAGAGCAAGAAGAGAAAGCCTCGGACGAGAAGTGATCACGAAGTGATCCTAGCTACAAGCTCAACAAACATAACCCCTCCGTGTTCAACTCCCGAATCCCTATTCGGAAATTGACAGTCACGGAACACACACTGGTAGTGTATTCGAAACATTGTGTCAAGTTATCTACAACCGGATATTAACAAGCTCCCATCTGCCACATAACCGCGGGCACGGCTTTCAAAAGTTCATAACCCTGATAGTAGCCGCGCGTATCTAAGTCTCAGGACACGACCGGATGGGTGAAGCTACGGGTTTATATCAATCCTCGAGTTCCCTCGTGGTGACCCCGCAGGCTCCCCGTTTCGGACCAACACTCATGAGGAGCACTGGCCCGGGGTTGTTGATTAAGAACTCGGGTTAATTACTCCCTATGCAAGTTATTTAGTTATTAGGCAAATAGTACCAATGTTGGGACTTGCTGGAAAAGACTTAGCACTTAGCGGTTTATCGAGGGGGTCCCATACACCCCAACCATGTTAGGAACGCATAATCAAGGAACATAACACCGGTTTATACGGTTCCTAACGGCATGAGTGGAACAAATCACCAAGCAAAAGGCTTAGCCTTCCACCCTTGCCAATATATAGATGATTTCATTTAAGCAATTAAATAGTGTGATATAACCCAACAAACTTCAACATGAAGCAAGCATCTTCGATCTTCACCTGCAACTAGCAATGCTATAAGAAGGGCTGAGCGAAGCGTACTTAGCCAAGCAACGGTTTGCGTAGGTAGGGTGGTTAAACATGGCAATGGTTACAAGTAGGAGGCTGACAGGAAGAACATGGGCATCGAGGCAAAACTATAGAGCGGAACTACTAGCAATAGGCAAAGATAGTAATGTTATCGGGGTTCGGTCATCTTGCCTGAAGAGAAGTCGTTCGGATCGTAAGAAGGGTCCTCGTGCTCAACCTTGTTGGTAACCTCGTGCTCGTACTCGTTCTCGGTCTCAGCTTCCGGCTCTAAACAAGACAATCACACAAGGCACGAATCAACAAGATGCAATACGCACTCGAAAAAGATGGATGCATGAAGGATGCACTAAGGATGCACACGGAGCACAGAAATTAGCACTCAAGCAAAACACTTCAAAACAAGATAACAAAATGATATTATGAATCTACACAGAAAATCAAACAAGTTTCATATAATACTCGCTGAAATCGGAGCTACGGGCTAAAAGTTATGCCCGAAACAAGAAATGAGCGAAAGCTGAAAATTACAGCAACATAGCAACTTCGGAGCACAAAATAATTAAGCTACAACACTCAAACATCATGGCAAAGGACATGAACATAAACTATACATATACTACAGCAAATAAGTCCAAAGGTGCACCCCCAAAGGAGTCACGGATCAATAGCAATAAGCTTGGACATATTGAACTTGACAATAAAATTCTGGCAGCAGAATTTTATTGAAACTTTGGAGCAAAAGATAAACATGCTACAGCCACTCAAATAGGCATGTGAGAACATGAATGAAAATCCAACAATATAAACTACAAGAAACAATCAAGATCCACTCCAAAACTATCATGGTTTGTCCTAGAGCAGCAAGCAAACATGGCATCGGAACGTTACAGATTTCAGACTTGGTGAAAAACCACTAAGTCCTAAAACAGCAATTTCATCATGGCATCTAAAAGAGCAAGTTTAAGTCACCTCGAAACTAAACATGGCAAGTGGTAAGCACCTCATCAAAGTACACATGATGGTGATTCCGAAACACACAAGCATGCTTCATGGAGACAAACACAATGATAGCAACGAGCTCGACAAGATGGCATTTCATAACAAGTGAAACAACATCACAGCCACATGGCACTTTGCAACGATGATAAACATGGCAAGAATAAATCTAACATGCAACCTATCACATACAACATGTAGAGCATGGCAAGACGAACACGTGGACATGTCATTTGCATCATTCGGACAAACGAGCTAAAAGATATCACATGGCAAAGATGGCATAAAAACATCACATAACAGCAGTTTATATCACGATGCACTCTTGCAACAGCAAAACAAGCACCTAGATGATCTCTAACATGCATGACACCAAAAGATGAAACGTAGTGCTAGTCACCACGAACGTCTGGACATGCTATATGCGCGAAACGGAGCACCACAATAAAAGTTAGAGCAGTTTGAAATATGCATCAGCAACTAATTCACAGGGACTTAGGAGGAAAAAGAGGTAGACCTCCAGATCTGAAAAAAAAACACCAACGGGCCCGGGGATCTGGCGCGGCCCGCGGATGGACGAAGTGGCGGCTGAAGGCTCGGGCCCGATCTGGCCGGCGGAGGCCCGGCTGTGGCCTGCTGCTGGCGCGGCTGTGGCCTGCTGCTGGCGCGGAGGGAGACGGCCTGCGAGGAGCGCTGGCGGCCGGCTGCGCGCGGGAGCGGGGCTGGGCCCAGCTCGGGGAAGGCGGCGGCCCGCGCAGCTGCTGGCCCCGGCCTGGAGGCAGAGCGGGCCAGGAGACCTCGGCGATGCGGTGGCTCCCGCGGATGGGCCGGAGGGACGGCGTACGGGCCTGCGTGGAGGAGTGAAAGGCGAGGCGAGGCGCTGGCGCAGCGGTGCGGTTGGGCTGGTGAGAGGCGGACGGCCCAGCCTGGGCGCGGAGGGAGGCGTCGCGGGATGAAGGCCGGCCTGGCGCTGCGAGCGTGGCCTCCAGGCGATGTATTCCCGAGCGCGATGCAGAGGGTGGCGAGCGAAGGCCTCCTCGAGGCCGTTGACTTCGGTGGCTGGACCGAGCTGGGGCTCGGCTTTCTCGAGGGATCGAGGGATTCGGCTGCTGGCCTTCGTGATCTGAGGGGAGATCGAGGGATTTGGCCAAGTGGAGAAGGGGGACTGGCCAGATCCAGATTTTTAGGGGGAGAAGGAGGAGGAAGAAGCTAGAGATGCCTAAAATAGACCTAGGGTCTATTATATAGCAGAATTTAGGGTTTGGGGATTTGGGGGTGTTAGGAGCCCTCCGATCGCGATCCGACGGATCCGATCGCGGGGGTAGTTTAGATGGGCCTAGGAGAGGGTAGTGGGCTGCTGAGGGGTGTTTCTGGGCCACAAGTGGAGGCACTTTGGACCCACACGAATAACTGATGGGATAGCCAACGGAGTCCAAACGCGACGAGATTTGAGAGGCGGGTTGCACACAACAAAACAACAACACACACAACAACCTCGCGGCACACCGGTAACGTTACACGCCCAAACACCAAAGTAGGCCTACGGGACGTCACGGACACGTGAGGGAGCTCCGGAACGCGAAACGGACAACGGGAAGGAACGCGTGGAACCGGATGCAACCGACAACACAAATGCAATGCGATGCACATGTCTACATGATATGAATGAATGCCACACACTCACACAACAAAACGACGAGAACCCGAAATACAAAGAACCCGGAATGGAAATAGATGAAGCCGGAGATATATTATATACTCAAAAGGGAAAGTATTACATCCGGGGCATTACACCCAAAAACTTTGATCACTCCATCAAAGCATATATTCCGACACTGAGATGCTTGCTCTAGTCCATCGAAGGATCGCTGGAGCTAGCATACCTTTTAGCATCCTTAGGATCGACAAAACCTTTCTGATTGTATCATATACAACCTTTCCTTACGAAAACTGGTAAGGATACTTGTTTTGTCATCCATCTGCCAGATTTCATAAATGTAGCTAATGCTAACATGATTCCGACGGACTTAAGCATCGCTACGGGTGAGAAAATCTCATCGTAGTCAACTCCTTGAACTTGAGAAAAACTCTTTGCCACAAGTTGAGCTTCATAGACGGTGACCATTACCGTCCACGTCCGTCTTCTTCTTAAAGATCCATTTATCTCAATGGCTTGCCAATTATCTGGCAAGTCCACCAAAGTCCATACTTCGTTTTGATACATGGATCCTTTCTCGGATTTCTAACCATTTGTCGGAATACGGGCCCACCATCGCTTCTCCATAGTTCGTAGGTTCATCGTTGTCCAACAACATGACCTCTAAGACAGGATCACCGTACCACTCAGGAGTAGTACATATCCTTGTCGACCTATGAGGTTCGATAGCAACTTGATCTGGAGCTTCATGATCACTATCATTAGTTTCCTCTTCAACAGTCGTAGGTTCCACAGAAACATCTTTCTGTGTTGCACTACTCTCCGGTTGAAGTGAGGGTTCGACAACCTCATCAAGTTCTATCTTCCTCCCACTCAATTCTTTCGAGAGAAACTCCTTCTCGAGAAAGGACCCATTCTTAGCGACTAACATTTTTGCCCTTGGATCTGAGATAGGAGGTATACCCAACTGTTACCTTTGGGTATCCTATGAAGATGTATTTGTCCGCTTTGGGTTCGAGCTTTTCCCGGATGAAGCCTTAAGCATCGCAGCCCCAAACATTGAGAAACGACAACTATGGTTTCTTGCCAAACCACAGTTCATACAGCGTCGTCTCAACGGACTTAGATGGTGCCCTATCTAAAGTGAATGCAACTGTCTCTAATGCATAACCTCAAAATAACATCGGTAGAACGGTAAAAGACATCATAGATCGTACCATATCTCATAAGGTTCGATTATGACGTCCAGACACACCATTACGCTATGGTGTTCCAGGTGGCTTCAACTGCGAAACAATTCCACTATGTCTTAAGTGATTGCCAAACTCACAACTCAGAAAATCTTCCCTTGATCAGATCGTAGGAACATGATCTTCTTGTTATGATGATTCTTAACTTCACTCTGAAATTGCTTGAACTTTTCAAACGTTTCAGACTTTTGCTTCATTAAGTAAATATACCCATATCTACTCATATCGTCAGTGAAGATGAGAAAATAACGATATCCACCACACGCCTTAATTCTCATTGGATCACAGACATCAGCATGTATGATTTCCAACAAGTCACTTGCCCATTTTATTGTACCTGAAAACGGGATCTTAGTCATCCTACCCATGAGGCATGGCTCGCAGGTGTCAAGCGATTCAAAATCAAGTGACTCCAAACATCCATCAACATGGAGTTTCTTCATGCATTTTATGCCAAAATGACCTAAACGGCAGTGCCACAAGAAAGTGGTACTATCATTATTAACTCTACATCTTTTGGCATTAATATTATCACCATGTGTATTACTATGATCGAGATTCAACAAACCATTGGGTGCATGACCATAAAGGTATTATTCATGTAAACAGAATAACCATTATTCTCTGACTTAAATGAATAACCGTATTGCAATGAACATGATCTAATCATATTTATGCTCAATGTAGACACCTGATAACATTTATCTAGGTTCAACACTAATCTCGAAAATAGAGGGAGCGTGCGATGGTGATCTTATCAACCTTGGAAACACTTTCAACACACATCGTCACCTCGCCCTTAGCTAGTCTCCGTTCAGTCCGTAGCTTTTGCTTTAGGTCACTAATAATAGCAACTGAATCGGTATCCAATACCCATGTGCTACAAGGAGTACTAGTAAGGTACACATCAATAACATGTATATCAAATATACTTTGTTGAAGTTTCCAGCTTTTCTTATCTACCATATATTTGGGGTAGTTCCGCTACCATGTGACCGTTCCCCTTACAATAGAAGCACTTAGTCTCGAGGTTTGGGTTCAACTATGGGTTACTTCATCAGAGCGACAACTGGTTTGTCATTCATGAAGTTTCCCTTCTAGCCCTTGCCCCTTTTTGAAACCAGTGGTCTTGTTAAACCATCAACACTTGATGCTCCTTCTTGATTTCTACTTTTGCGGTTTTAAGAACCGCTAATAGCTCCGGGATCATCACCATCCCTTGCATGTCATAGTTCATCACAAAGTTCTAGCAGCTTGGTGATAGTGTCTAGAGAATTCTGTCAACCACTATCTCATCTGGAAGATTAACTCCCACTTGGTTCAAGTGATTTTAGCACCCAGACACTCTGAGCACGTGCTCACTAGTTGAGCTATTCTCCTCCATCTTTTTGGCAAAAGAACTTGTCAGAGGTCTCATACCTCTCAACACGGGCATGAGCCTGAAATCTCAATTTCAGCTCTTAGAACATCTCATATGTTCTACGGCGTTCAAAACGTCATTGCATCCCGATTCTAAGCCATAAAGTATGGTGCACTAAACTATCAAGTAGTCATCAGGACGTGTCTGTCAGGTGTTCACAACATCCACAGACAACGCTGTAGGGGTTTGCACATCGAGCGGTGCATCAAAGACGTAAGCTTTCTATGTAGCAGTGAGGACACTCCTCGGACTACGGACCCAGTCCGCATCATTGCTTACAATATCTTTCAACTTAGTCTTTCTCTAGGATTGTATTAAACAGGAGCTACAACGCAGTTATTGGTCTACAACATAATTTGTGAAGACAACTTAGACTATTGTTCATGACAACTAAGTTCTTCTAATGAACTCCCACTCAGATAAACATTTCTCTAGTCATCTAAGTGATACATGATCCGAATCGACTAGGCCGTGTCCGATCATCACGTGAGACGGACTAGTCATCAACGGTGAACATCTTCATGTTGATCGTATCTTCTATACGACTCATGTTCGACCTTTCGGTCTTCCGTGTTCCGAGGCCATGTCTGTACATGCTAGGCTCGTCAAGTGAACCCTAAGTGTATTGCGTGTGTATATCTGGCTTACACCCGTTGTATGCGAACGTTAGAACCTATCACACCCGATCATCACGTGGTGCTTCGGAACAACGAACTTTAGCAACGGTGCACAGTTAGGGGGAACACAATTCTTGAAATTTTTAGTGAGAGATCATCTTATTTACTACCGTCGTTCTAAGTAAACAAGATGCATAAACATGATAAACATCACATGCAATCAATTAAAGTGACATGATATGGCCAATATCATCTTGCTCCTTGGATCTCCATCTTCGGGGCACCATGATCATCTTGTCACCGGCTCGACACCATGATCTTCATCATCATGATCTCCATCATCGTGTCTTGAAGAAGTCGTCACGCCAACTATTACTTCTATTACTATGGCTAACGTCTAGCAATAAAGTTAAGTAATTACATAGCGTTTATTCAGTGACACGCAGGTCATACAATAATTAAGACAACTCCTATGGCTCCTGCCGGTTGTCAAGTTCATCGACATGCAAGTCGTGATTCCCTATTACAAGAACATGATCAATCTCATACATCACATATATCATTCATCACATCTTCTTTTGGCCATACCACGTCACATAGCACATGATGCAAAAACAAGTTAGACGTCCTCTAATTGTTGTTGCAAGTTTTTACGTGGCTTCTATAGGTTTTCTAGCAAGAACGTTTCTTACCTACGCTAAAACCACAACGTGATTTGTCAATTTATATTTACCCTTCATAAGGACCCTGTTCATCGAATCCGATCCGACTAAAGTAGGAGAGACAGACACCCGCCAGCCACCTTATGCAACTAGTGCATGTCTGTCGGTGGAACCAGTCTCACGTAAGCGTACGTGTAAGGTCGGTCCGGGCCGCTTCATCCCACAATACCGCCGAATCAAGATTAGACTAGTAACGGTAAGAAAATTGAGCAAACTCAAAACGCCCACAACTGCTTTGTGTTCTACTCGTGCAAGATGCTACGCAAAAGACCTAGCTTAGATGCCACTGTTGGGGAACGTAGCAGAATTCAAAAAAATTCTACGCTTTCACCAAGATCAATCTTAGGAGACATCTAGCAACGAGCATATTAGAGTGCATCTACATACCCTTTTGTAGATCGTGAGCGGAAGCTTTCAAAGAAGCGAGGATGAAGTAGTCGTACTCTTCACGTTCTTCGTCACCGATGATCTAGCGCCGAACGGACGGCACCTCCGCGTTCAACACATGTCCGGTACAGCAACGTCACCTCCTTCTTGATCCAGCAAGGGGGGAGGAGAGGTCGTCGGAGATCCAGCAGCGCGACGGCATGGTGGTGGATGCAGCAGGAAATCCTGCAGGGCTTCGCCGGCGCCCTGCGGAGGAGGAGGAAGGTGTGACGGGAGGGGGAGAGGCGCCAGAGGATTGGGGTGCGGCTGCCCTCTCCCCCCCCACATATATATAGGGGGGCAGGGGGTGCGCCAGCCCTGCAGATCCCATCTGCTGGGTGGGGCGGCAGCCAGGGAGGCAATCTTGCCCCCCAAGGCAAGGGGAGCCCCCTCCCCCTAGGGTTTCAACCCTAGGCGCATGGGGAGGAGGGCCCATGTGGTGCGCCAGCCCACCAGGGGCTGGCCACTTCCCCCTTGCGGCCTAGGGGCCCCACCAGGATGGGTGGCCCCACCCGGTGGACCCCCGGGACCCCTCCGGTGGTCCCGAGACACTCCCGGTGACCCCCGAAGTTCACCCGATGGCCGAAACTGGACTTCCTATATATCATTCTTTACCTCCGGACCATTCCGGAACTCCTCGTCACGTCCGGGATCTCATCCGGGACTCCGAACAACTTTCGGGTTTCCACGTGCATGTATCTCTATGACCCTAGCGTTACCGAACCTTAAGTGTGTAGACCCTACGGGTTCGGGAGACACGTAGACATGACCGAGACCACTCTCCGGTCAATAACCAACAGCGGGATCTGGATACCCATGTTGGTTCCCGCGTGTTCCTCGATGATCTTCATCGGATGAACCACTGTGTCAAGGATTCACTCAATCCCGTATGTTATTCCCTTTGTCCATCGGTACGGTACTTGCCCGAGATTCGATCGTCGGTATTCCCGATACCTTGTTCAATCTCGTCATGGCAAGTCTCTTTACTCGATCCGTAATCCATCATCCCGTGACTAACTCCTTAGTCACCTTGAGCTCATTATGATGATGTCTTACTGAGTGGGCCCAGAGGTACCTCTCCGTCATACGGAGTGACAACATCCCAGGCTCGGTTCGTACCAACTCAACAGACACTTTCGGAGATACCCGATGCATACCTTTATAGCCACCTAGTTACGTTGTGACGTTTGGCACACCCAAAGTATTCCTACGGCATCCGGGAGTTGTACAACCTCATGGTCTAAGGAATAAATACTTGACACCGAAAAGCTTATGCATTACGAACTATACGATCTCGTGATATGCTCAGGATTGGGTCTTGTCCATCACATCATTCTCCTAATGATGTGATCCCGTTATCACTGACATCCTATGTCCATGGTCAGGAAACCGTGACCATCTGTTGATCAACGAGCTGGTAATTAAAGGCCTACCAGGGACTCATTGTGGTCTATATATTCACACATGTATCGCTGTTTCCGTACAATAGAATTCAAGCATGAATAACAGACGATTATCATGAACAAGGAAATATAATAATCATACTTTTATTATTGCCTCTAGGGCATATTTCCAACACGGGATACATGTGGCCATCAACATCGAACACTACATCCACTTCCCACAAGCGACGCCGGTGCCCAGCCTCCCGCAACAACAGTTCTCGAGGCCGATGGCGGTCGAACACCTTGGCGAATTTGTCTGGCAGCCTCTGCGATGAGGATTAAAAGCCAAGTTTTGAAATTACAAACAACCAAACTGACTCATGACAAAAAAGCAGAGCATAGAAAGAGAAACGAAAGACGAAATAGTAGATAGTGAAAGGTTATGCAACTAGGATGATTTTCCGTACTAGCTTTTTTAATGAATTGGAGAGGATGATGGCGAAGAAATCGAAAGCCATTGGTGTCTTGCGGTCGTTTGCATACATTCTACTACAACACAACAACCCTTCTTATGACCGCAAGACACCAATGGTGGTCAGAAGAAGGATTGTTGTGCTGTAGTAGAATGTATGGAAACGATCGCAAGACACCAATGGCTTTCGATTTCTTCACCATCATCCTCTCAAATTCGTTAAAAAAGCTGTTACAGAATATCTCTACTCCTATAAAAATCTGAGTTGGTGATGATGGTGTGCCTGCCATCTTTCACCAATAGCCGTCGGATCTAGATCTGACGCATACAAAGCAAACTGCTGCAGTTTTACAAAAGATGCCCGCACTTGTTTCCATATTTACAAACAACTCTTTGCCTCTCACAGTCAGCTTTATCTCTTCCCCACCACATCCAAAAGGCCATGGAACAATCTGGTGTGATGGCCGCTACCCGCGCGGTCCACCCCCAATCTTGGTGTTCCGTGCAATGCACGGGCATCTTACTAGTCATCCTAGTTGCATAAACTCTCACTACGTATTGTTTCGTCTTTAGTTTCTCTTTCTACGCTTTGATTTTTTGTCATGAGTCAGTTTGGGTGTTTCAATTTTCAACACTTGGTTTTTAATCCTCATTACAGAGGCTGCAAGACAAATTTGCCAAGGTGTTCGACCGCCATCGGCCCCGAGAACTGTTGCTGCGGGAGGCCAGGCGCCGGCGTCACTTGCGGGACATGGATGCAGTGTTTGACGCTGACTGCCACATGTATCTCGCGCACGAATAGAAGCAGTTCATACGCACTCATGACCTTCAGCTCGGGCACGTCCGCATCTTAAGCTATGACACCAGCCGCGCCATGCTCACCGTAAAATTTTAGGACATCACTACACTAACTAACCAAAACTACACTAACAAAAAAACACTAACTAAACTACACTACACTACACTAACTAACCAAACTACACTACACTAACTAAACTACACTAACTACACTAACTATACTAACTAACTACACTAACTAAACTAACCGGCAGGACCCATAGGCTCCACCATATATCCCCTCGATGACCAGTGATCTTCGACCCTCTACCCCGACCCTTGTCCCCTCGGCGACCGACGATCATCGACACGGTTCTGTTGGCACCGACGCACCCCTAACCTCGACCCGGTTCCATTGGTGCCAACGCACCTCTAACCTCATATTCTTCCTCTTCCTCCTCCTCCTCCTCCTCCTCCTCTTCTTCTTCTTCTTCCTCCTCTTCTTGTTCTTCCTCTTCTTCTTCCTCTTCCTCCTCCTCCTCCTCCTCCTCTTCTTCTTCTTCTTCTTCTTCTTCTTCTTCTTCTTCTTCTTCTTCTTCTTCTTCTTCTTCTTCTTTTTCTTCTTCTTCTTCTTTTTCTTCTTCTTTTTTCATCTTTCTTCTTAACCTAAACCTAAACCTAAACCTAAACCTAAACCTAAACTAAATCTAAACCTAAAAATTAGAAAAAACCTAAACTAAACTAAACCTAAACTAAATCTAAAAAAAAGGAAAAAAGAAAAAAAAAGAGCTCACCTT
>LR738714.1:488825543-488857827 GCA_902687465.1 Secale cereale | reverse complement strand
AACGGAGCGGAGGGGGCGCTGGCGGGGGCGCCTGACGCTGGGGGCGACGGGCAGTGGGGGCGACGAGGCGGCAGGGTGGTGCGGTGGCGGGGTGGTGGGGTGGCGGCGGTGCGAGCGCGGGGGCAACGGTGCGGGCGCGGGTGGAGAGAGAAGGGAGAGAGGGGTGGGCCGGGGAGAGAGGGAGGGGGGAGAGAGAGGGGTGGCCGTTAGAGGCCGTTAGTGAGCACGTTCTTTGTCGTCTGCTAGCGGATGGCAAAGAGGTGCGGGTTGGCCGTTATAACGCTGGCCTAAAATGAACCCCACCCAATCTCTTTGCCGTCTGCTAGCGGACGACAAAGAATCTTTGTCGTCCGGTAGCAGGCGGCAAAGAACTAGCTGATGGCAAAATGTAACTTTGCCATCAGCCAGTTCTTTGTCATCAGTTGATGGCAAAGAACTGGCTGATGGCAAATTGTCTGATTCCTGTAGTGGGAGGTGCTCTAAGGCAGCCAGCTCCCTTTCCTTTCCCCCTCATGTTCAAATAAGGAAAGGGGGCACGGCTAGGCTGGTGCCCTAGGGCAGCCGCCGGCCACTTGGGGCGCCCTAGGGAGGGGGCGCCACACAACCGGCAACATTGTCTTAGCCGTGTGTGGCGCCCCTCTCCACAGTTTTGTTCTTCGGTCATATTTTCATAGTGCTTAGGCGAAGCCCTGCGCAAATAGCATCATCATCACCGTCACCACACCATCGTGCTGCCGGAACTCATCTACTATTTCGCCCATCTTGCTGGATCAAGAAGGCAAGGTCGTCATCGAGCTGAACGTGTGCTGAATGCGGAGGTGTCGCACGTTCGGTACTTGATCGGTAGGATCGCGAAGAAGTTCGACTACATCAACCGCGTGGATAAACGCTTCCGCTTACGGTCTAGGAGGGTACATAGACACACTCTCCCCTCTCGCTGATAGGCATCTCCATGGATAGATCTTGCGTGTGCGTAGATTTTTTTTGTTTTCCGTGCAACATTCCCCAATAGTGGCATCATGAGTCAGGTCTATGCGTAGATGATATGCACGAGTAGAACACAAAGAGTTGTGGGTGGTGATGGTCATACTGCTTACCACCAACGTCTTATTTTGATTCGGCGGTATTGTAAGATGAAGCGGCCCGGACCAACCTTACATGTCCACGTACATGAGACCGGTTCCACCGACAAACATGCAACTTGTTTTGCATTTAGGTGGCTGGCGGGTGGCTGATTCTCCTACTTTAGTTGAATCAAATTTGATTGCGATTGGTCCTTGATGAAGGTAAAAACAGCAAACTTGCTAAATCACCATTGTGGTTTTTGCCGTAGGTAAGAAAGGTTCTTGCTAGAAGCCCGTAGCAGCCGTGTAAAACTTGCAACAACAAAGTAGAGGACATCTAACTTGTTTTTGCAGGGCTTGTTGTGATGTGATATGGTCAAGACGTGATGAGTTATACGTTATTGTATGAGATGATCATGTTTTGTAATATCAACAACTGACAGGAGCCTTATGGTTGTCTCTTAATTATTGTACGAAATGCAAGTGCCATGTAATTGCTTTACTTTATCGCTATGTGTTTGCAATAGTTGTAGAAGCAATAGTTGGCGAGACGACCGCGACGCAATGATGGAGATCAAGGTGTCGAGCCGGTGACGATGGAGTGTTGGGAAACCTAGCATGCAATTTCAAAAAAAAACAAATCCTACGCTCATGCAAGATCTATCTAGGAGATTCATAGCAACGAGAGGGGGAGAGTGTGTCCATGTACCCTCGTAGACCGAAAGCGGAAGTGTTTGACAATGCGGTTGATGTAGTCGTACTTCTTGTCGTTCCGAGCGATCAAGCACCGAATGCACGACACCTCTGACTTCTACACATGTTCAGCTCGATGACGTCCTTCGAACTCTTGATCCAGCAAAGTGTCGAGGTAGAGTTCCATCAGCACGACAGTGTGGTGACGGTGATGGTAAAGTGGTCCAAGCAGGGCTTCGCCTAAGTACTACATGAATATGACCAGAGGCGTAAACTATGGAGGGAGGCGTCGCACATGGCTAACAGATGTTGTTGTGTGTTCTAGGCACCTCCACCCTCATATATATAGGTGGGACGAAGAGGGAGCAGCCAAGGGGGCCCCCAAGTAGGGGGAATTCTACTTGGGCCCGTAGTCCAATTCGCCCCCCTACCATAATTCATGGAGGGGAAGGAAAGAGAGGGGGAGAGAAATAAAGGGGGAGGCCGAATCCTCCCCTTTCCTTCTCCCTTCCCCTTCTTCCTTCTCCTACTATTTCGGCGTATGTGGGGGCGCACCAGCCCTCCAGGTGCTGGTTTGTCCCTCTCTTGGCCCATAAGGCCCATATCTTTGTCGGGGGTGCCCAGAACCCTTTTTCGGGGACCCGATATGTACCCGATACCCTCGGAACACTTTTGGTGTCCGAATATCATCATCCTATATATGAATCTTTACCTCTCGAACATTTTGAGACTCCTCGTCTGTAACATCCCAATTTTCCTAAATTAGGATGTTATTAGATCATTCATATGCATCTCATATTTTTATTGCATCATTTGCTTTTCTTCTTAATATTCAAATCATTATGCAACTAAAGGCAATTTATTGGAGTGGAGATAACATGACTTCTCCCCTGTATTTAAAAATGTTCATAATGTGCAGAATAATGTTTCTAGTTGATTTGTTATGTTTTGGTAATTTTTGCAATCTTCAAAATATTTTATTTGAGTTGTATTTGCTGTTTGAGTGGACAAATGCATCAAAATGATTTTACAAAATTGCATTAGCTTTGGAACTAGTGTTCCTATAGTTTATAGTTATAGAGCTATTTTTACTGTGTGCCTAAGTATTTTTATTTAGAATTTTTATTGTCTATTCTATTTTATCTATTTTGGTTTTGCTATTGGATGATAAAAAAAAAGTGGCCAGCCAGCTAGCCAGCCCGCAGCCAGCCAGCCAGCCACAACTGCGGCCCACCAAGACGCCGTCGCCCGCGGCCCACTCCACGCCGCAGCCGCGAAGCGGTACGCCCGCTCGCCACCCGACCCGCATCTAACCCGACCCGGCTCCCCTCTCACTGACCGTGGACCAGCACCGCATCCATCCCCTACCCCGAGCCGGACATCAGCCGCGCCGCGCGCGCACGCCGAGGCCGACCCGGATCGATCCGGCGCCTGGCTCGACCCCGTGACCCCCCTGGATGCCTAAGTGCTCCTAGGGCTTCCCCGCAGCCGCGCCTGCCTCTTTCCGACCTCTTTCTGCCGCCGCACGCGACGCCCGAGCGAGTTGAATCTGGCCGCGAGCTCCGCCGTCCGCCGCTATTGACGGGACGCTGCCGTCGCCGTAAGAGCATCTCCGGCCGCACCAACCGCTCCGTTCAACCCCCTCTCGATCTCCCATACGCTTGACACGTTTTTGTGGCCAGATAACCGAAACGGGAGAAACGAGCTCGACCGCCGCCGCCGGAGCACCGCCGTTCGCGAGATCACCGTCGCCGGTGCAGAGCACGCCACCGCCTTCCGACACCACCACCACCTCCGCCACTCCACGCCGCAGCCGCCCATCCCTTCACCCTCATCGGAGACCCACCGGAGAGCCACCGACGTCGACGCCCGAGCCGCCGCCGCTGTTTTTCCCCTGTTCTGGTGAGCATGCGCGCCCAACCAATGGGCTGCTGCCACGTGGCAGTTTGCAACAGGAGATGGAACAGGAGATGCCACAGTGCCAGGCGTTTTCTGTTGCACTTTTTGTCTTTTTCAGTTTTTCCTCAAATCTTCAATTAGCTATATCTTTTATTCCGTAAATCCAATTTAGGTGATTCTTTTTCCTGTGCACTCACAAAAATCATATCTTTATCACAGTACCAATTTTGCACATGTTTGCACAATTCAAATTTGAATTCATTTGAATTTGAATTATACCTTCCGGAGGCCGTATCTTTTAAACCGTTTATCGGAATCGAGTGATTCTTTTTGCATCGTGATCGTAGTGATGTGTAGGTGATCTGTACATGTTGTTTTGCTGCTGTTGTTGAATTTAAAAATGATTTTCTTGCTGTTCGTTTTATTTTGGCTTTATTGGAGTTTCGGTGATTGATTTGTTATATTGTGTGAAACGTGTAGATTGTCTGGAGTGCGACGCGAGCTATTGTCAGGAGTGTGACTTTTTGAACCAGAACCAAGGCAAGTTACATGTTGATCATCCTTTACCTATTGTTTTCCTATGCATTGTAGGTTATGCCACACTATAAATTTATGCATTATAGGATTGTTATAAATTGAGTTATATTGTTGAGCTATCTCTCGTCTTTGCAAATCGTGGTAGGTATAGTTTTGCTATGCTTGTAGACGGGGTTGGTTCCTGTATACATTGAGCTTATGTGAGGATTATTAATATTTAACAAACTGAGTAGTAATTCAGGACTTAACTCACCTCTGGGCGGAAGTGGTATTGATGGGTGGTCTTAAGAACATCATGGTTTATACCCTCTGAATGTAAGTGGATAGCCGCCCAGGCTCAAAAAGGTCAGACAGACTGAATGACTAGTAGCTTCCATGCGCGACCACTAGCTATATGGGCTCTGGCTTAGTTGAGTAGGTTGTGGGATCCTCGCCCAGGTATGCTAGCAGATGTAGATATGGATAGGTGTACCGGCTGCCGGGGGTGGAGGTGACTACTTCTGAAAGGCTTCGTCTCAATCTTCGGGTTGAGTCTAGTGGGTAAAGTGTGCAAAACTCTGCAGAGTAATAAAACTAATCATGATTAGCCGTGCCCCCGGTTATGGGTAAATTTGAGCGACTATGCCATTACAGTTGTTGGATGATCTTGATAGATGTGACACTTTATAATATTTGTGGGCAACTTAATAAATGGGTAGGTTGGAGTTGATTTTCCCAACTCAACCTTGTGCATTTAATTGTAGTAATAAAAGAACTAAATGAAAATTGACTATTTATTAGGTAGTTATGAGGACAAAATCAGCTTTCTGCAAATTAAACCCCCAAGTCTTCCTTTGTTGTTCTATGCATATACATGTAGGTCTGCTTTATTACTTCTCCTGTGTAACTTGCCAATACATTCAATGTATTGACCTATACGGCTGCAACGTCTCATGTTGCAGGATTTTCAGACGAGGAGTAAGGTACCGTTAGGGTCGCGAGTCTGCACTCAGCATCGCCAGTTGGGCTATGATGGGACTCATCGTTATTTTCTGCTACTTTCCGCTGTGTGATTGAATAATAGCTAGCCATGAGCTATGCAGATTGTTTTATTTTTATACTCTGGATCATACGTTGTAATAAATGATGCACTTGTATTCTGGTATTCATCTATACTGTGTGTGCTAGCGAGTTCGATCCAGGGACTAGCACGGTAAGCACAGAGACTCAAATCCTTCGAGGTTTGGTCGTTACAGATGGTATCAGAGCAGTGTGTTGACTGTAGGATGTGACCCTAGAAAATGGATTAGAAAAGCCATAAGAATGAAAAGTATTTTATAAGCTAGTTATACTTCTTACTGTTTATTAGTTCAACCCCCCAAGTATCTTGAACAGTTAAGTAGGAACTAGTGCTGAGACCACCATATATGCTTGCTTTATTTTGCAACGTTATCATGTTAGCGTATCTGAATATGTCCACTTTCGTGGTATGAAGATACTAGATTGTTTGCTTGATTGGTAGCTTGCTTGTTAAATTTTATCTCGTCAAAATTATTTGACTATATATGCATATATGTATATACTACTATATTATTGTGATTATTTGTTTGTTTGTTTGTTTGCGTTATTCGTTGTTGTGTTTTATTGCCTTGATAAAAAATGCATATGGATAGAATATATTTATATCTATAGATTTGGCCATATTATGTCTATAACTCTTCTATGCTTGCCCACCAGATGCCGCCGAGGCGTGATAATAGGCGCAATGCTGCAGGAGGAGAGAACAATGGCAATGACATACCGCCATACATGCAGCAGTTGCATCAGGGGCAGACGCAGTTGATCCAGTTGCTTGTGCAGAACCAGAACAACCAGAACAACAACAACAACAACAACAACAACAACAACCCGCCACCCATGGATATGCTTACCAGGTTCCTGAGGTTGAATCCTCAGAGGTTCTCCAGTTCCCCTGAACCTATTGTGGCTGATGATTGGCTCCGTGGAGTCAATAGGAACCTGGAGACGGCTGGATGCACAGATGCAGAGAGGGTGAGGTTTGCCGCACATTTGTTGGAGGGTCCTTCCGCAGCTTGGTGGGACAACTACTTGGTCTCTTACCCCATTGCTGGTATCACTTGGACTCAGTTTCAGACTGCTTTTCGTGCTGCACATGTGTCTGCTGGTGCTATGAGTCTGAAAAAGAAGGAGTTTCGCAGTTTGCGTCAGGGAGGACGCACAGTTAATGCGTATGTGGATGAATTTAATAATCTTGCACGCTATGCTCCTAATGATGTTAAGACTGATGCAGCTAGGCAGGAGAAATTCTTGGAGGGCCTAAATGATGAGTTGAGCCTTCAGTTGATAGTGGCCACTTTTGATAATTGTCAGGAGCTGATTGATAAGGCTATTATGCTAGAGGGGAAGCATCAGGCCATAGAGAATCGCAAGAGGAAGTACAACAACAATAACAGGTATAATTCAGGACCACAATAGAAGCCACACACTTCATATCAGGGTAATGGAGGTAATGGGCATCATCATCATCATGGAGGTAATGGACATAATCATCATGGAGGGAATGGCCACAACCATAATGGCCATCATAATCACAATGGGCACAAGAGTAACAATGGCAATGTCAAAGGTAATGGTAATGGTAATGGTAATGGAGGGAGTAATAACCAGAACCACCAGAGTGTGCCTGTGCAGAGGGACATTAGCCAGGTTCAGTGCTATAAGTGTAGGAAGATGGGCCACTACTCCAACGCTTGCCCAGAGAGCAAGAACGGTAATGGAAATTCTGGAGTCAGTAAGCCAAACCCCTTCCAAAAGGGTCATGTTAACCATGTTAATGTGGAGGAGGTTTATGATGAACCTGATGTCGTGATTGGTAAGTTCTTGATTAATTCGGTACCTGCACTTGTTCTTTTTGATTCTGGTGCATCGCATTCATTCATCTCACGGGTATTTGTGGATAAACATAAGTTGCCTACCGTAGCACTTAAGTCACCTATTCTAGTAAGTTCTCCGGGGGCTGAGATGGCAGCATGTTTGGGATGCTTTCAGATGCATTTGTCCATTGGGAAGCATGTTTTTCCCACAGATTTGGTTATATTGAAGTCACAGGGTATTGATGTTATTTTGGGTATGGACTGGTTGACTAAATATAAAGGTCTTATTGATTGTGCCAGTCGATCTATTACTCTCAGTGCACCAGGAGGTAAGAGGATCAGATATGTATGTAAGTATAAGCATAATCAGGTGCAAGTGAACTCTCTTAAGGGGGGTAGTCTGGAAGATGTGCCAGTTGTGAGGGACTACCCAGATGTGTTTCCAGAGGAGTTGCCAGGTATGCCACCAGACAGAGATATTGAGTTTCTTATTGATTTAATACGAGGCACCGGACCTATTGCAAAGAGACCGTATAGAATGCCTCCTCTGGAGTTGGAGGAATTGAAGAAGCAGATAAGGGAATTGCAGGAACAAGGATTTATTCGCCCAAGTTCATCACCTTGGGGAGCTCCAGTTTTGTTTGTGGAGAAGAAAGATGGTACCTTGAGGATGTGTGTTGATTATCGTTCTCTGAATGAGGTAACCATTAAGAATAAGTATCCCTTGCTTATGATAAATGATGTGTTTGACCAGTTGGAGGGAGCTATTGTGTTTTCTAAGATTGATCTTCGTTCTGGTTATCATCAATTAAAGATTCGTGAGCAAGATATTCCAAAGATTGCTTTTACTACGAGGTATGGGTTGTATGAATATACTGTTATGTCATTTGTATTGACTAACGCTCCTGCATACTTCATGAATATGATGAACAAGGTGTTTATGGAGTACTTGGATAAATTTGTGGTTGTTTTCATTGATGATATATTGGTGTTCTCCAAGAATAAGCAATAGCATGAGGGACATCTGCGTTTGGTGATGGAGAAGCTGAGGGAACATCAGTTGTATACCAAGTTCAACAAATGTGAATTTTGGCTGGATGAGGTAGCATTCCTTGGAGATGTTGTGTCAGGTAATGGAGTTGCAGTTGATCCATCTTAGGTTGCTGCAGTTACGGAGTGGGAGACACCCACAACAGTTGGGGAGATTCGCAGCTTTTTGGGCCTTGCAGGTTATTATAGGAGGTTTATTGAGAACTTTTCTAAAATTGCAAAGCCTATGACTGAATTGTTGAAGAAGGAGAAGAAGTTTGCTTGTACTGATGAATGTGAAGTCAGCTTTCAGGAATTGAAGCAGCGTTTGGTTACAACACCAGTCTTAATTCTGCCTGATATACATAAGGACTTCCAGGTATATTGTGATGCTTCTCGTCAGGGACTTGGGAGTGTTCTGATGCAGGAAGGTAAAGTTGTTTCATATGCTTCATGTCAGCTTAAGAATCATGAGCATAATTATCCTACACATGATTTGGAGTTAGCCTCAGTTGTGCATGCATTGAAAACTTGGAGGCGGTATCTTATTGGTAATCATTGTGATATATTTACTGATCATAAGAGCTTAAAGTATATTTTTACTCAGAAAGATTTGAACCTCAGGCAGAGGAGATGGTTGGAGCTTATTAAGTATTATGATTTAAATGTGCAGTATCATCCTGGTAAGGCTAATGTTGTTGCTGATGCATTCAGTCGTAGGAGCCATGTTAATGTAGTTGATATTAATGATATGCCACAAGAGTTATGTGATCAGTTCAGGGATCTCAGGTTGGAGATGGTTCCTAAGGGATATTTGGCAACACTTGAGGTAAAGCCTACTTTGCTTGACAGGATCAGGGAAGCTCAAAAGGATGATAAAGAGATTGCTGCAATAAGAGAGAATATGACTAAAGGTAAGGTAGAAGGTTTCCATGAGTATGAACATGGGGCCATATGGTTTGAGAAGCGTGTTTGTGTACCGCAAGATGCAGACATCAGGAAATTAATTCTTCAAGAGGCACATGATTCACCTTATTCTATTCACCCAGGTAATACTAAGATGTATTTGGACTTGAGGGAAAGATTTTGGTGGCCTAGCCTGAAGAGGGAAATTGCTGGATATATTGCTACATGTGATGTGTGCCAGAGAGTTAAAGCAGAACATCAAAGGCCAGCAGGTTTGTTACAACCATTGCCGATACCTGAGTGGAAATGGGATCAGATTGGTATGGATTTCATTACAGGTTTACCCAGGACTCGGTCAGGTTATGATTCTATTTGGGTAATTGTTGATCGTTTGACTAAGGTTGCTCACTTCATTCCGGTAAAGACTACTTATACCAGTGCTCAGCTAGCTAAAGATTATATGTCTAAAATTGTTTGTCTGCATGGAGTTCCAAGGAAGGTAGTGTCTGATAGAGGTACTCAATTCACCTCTAAATTTTGGCGTCAGTTGCATGAATCCTTGGGCACCAGGCTGGAGTTCAGTACAGCTTTCCATCCACAGACTGATGGGCAGACAGAGAGGGTAAATCAAATTTTGGAGGATATGTTGAGAGCTTGTGTTTTGGACTATGGGTCCAGTTGGGATGATAATTTACCTTATGCAGAGTTCTCATATAATAACAGTTATTAGGTTAGTCTGAAGATGGCATCGTTTGAGGTATTGTATGACAGGAAGTGCAGGACACCGTTGATGTGGGATGAGGTTGGAGAGTGACAGTTCTTTGGACCAGACTTGATCAGAGATGTTGAGGAGAAGGTCAAGCTGATTCGTGACACGCTGAAGATAGCACAATCTAGACAGAAGAGTTATGCAGATGCAAAGCGCAAAGAGGTGACATATGAGGTAGGAGACAGTGCATATCTTCGAGTTTCACCACTTCGTGGAATTAAGAGGTTTGGAATTAAGGGTAAGTTAGCACCACGTTTTGTGGGGCCCTACACGATCTTGGAGCGTAGAGGAGAGGCAGCTTATCAGCCGGAGTTTCCAGAATCTTTGTCTGGAGTTCATAATGTGTTTCATGTATCTCAATTGAAGAAGTGTCACGCAGAGATGATGATTGTTCCGTTGAGGGACACAGTGTCACTAGATGCAATTCAGTTGGAGAGTGATTTGACATATGAGGAGAAACCTGTTAAGATTCTGGAGACAGCAGAGAGAGTTACTCGAACCAAGATAATTAAGTTATGCAAAGTTCAGTTGGATCATCATACTGAGGAAGAAGCTACCTGGGAACGAGAGGAAGATCTCAGGCAGGAGCACCCACACCTATTTCCTAGCCAGCCCGAATCTCGAGGGCGAGATTCATCTTAAGGGGGGTAGGTTTGTAACATCCCAATTTTCCTAAATTAGGATGTTATTAGATCATTCATATGCATCTCATATTTTTATTGCATCATTTGCTTTTCTTCTTAATATTCAAATCATTATGCAACTAAAGGCAATTTATTGGAGTGGAGATAACATGACTTCTCCCCTGTATTTAAAAATGTTCATAATATGCAGAATAATGTTTCCAGTTGATTTGTTATGTTATGGTAATTTTTGCAATGTTCAAAATATTTTATTTGAGTTGTATTTGCTGTTTGAGTGGCCAAATGCATCAAAATGATTTTACAAAATTGCATTAGCTTTGGAACCAGTGTTCCTATAGTTTATAGTTATAGAGCTATTTTTACTGTGTGCCTAAGTATTTTTATTTAGAATTTTTATTGTGTATTTTATTTTATCTATTTTGGTTTTGCTGCTGGATGATAAAAAAAAAAGAGGCCAGCTAGCCAGCCCGCAGCCAGCCAGCCAGCCACAGCTGCGGCCCACCAAGACGCCGTCGCCCGCACCCCACTCCACGCCGCAGCCGCGAATCGGTACGCCCGCACACCACCCGACCCGCATCTAACCCGACCCGGCGCCCCTCTCACTGACCGTGGACCCGCACCGCATCCATCCCCTACCCCGAGCCGGACATCAGCCACGCCGCGCGCGCACGCCGAGGCCGACCCGGATCGATCCGGCGCCTGGCTCGACCCCGTGACCCCCCTGGATGCCTAAGTGCTCCTAGGGCTTCCCCGCGGCCGTGCCTGCCTCTTTCCGACCTCTTTCTGCCGCAGCACGCGACGCCCGAGCGAGTTGAATCTGGCCGCGAGCTCCGCCGTCCGCCGCCGTTGATGGGACGCTGCCGTCGCCGTAAGAGCATCTCCGGTCGCACCAACCGCTCTGTTCAACCCCCTCTCGATCTCCCATACGCTTGACATGTTTTTGTGGCCAGATAACCGCTGAAACGGGAGAAACGAGCTCGACCGCCGCCGCCGGAGCACCGCCGTTCGTGAGATTGCCGCCGCCGGTGCAGAGCACGCCACCGCCTTCCGACACCACCACCACCTCCGCCACTCCACGCCGCAGCCGCCCATCCCTTCACGCTCACCGGAGACCCACCGGAGAGCCGCCGCCGGCGACGCCCGAGCCGCCGTCGCCGTTTTTCCCTTGTTCTGGTGAGCACGCGCGCCCAGCCAATGGGCTGCTGCCACGTGGCAGTTTGCAACAGGAGATGGAACAGGAGATTCCATAGTGTCAGGCGTTTTCTGTTGCACTTTTTGTCTTTTTCAGTTTTTCCTCAAATCTTCAATTAGCTATATCTTTTATTCCGTAAATCCAATTTAGGTGATTCTTTTTCCTGTGCACTCACAAAAATCATATCTTTATCACAGTACCAATTTTGCACATGTTTGCACAATTCAAATTTGAATTCATTTGAATTTGAATTATACCTTCCGGAGGCCGTATCTTTTAAACCGTTTATCGGAATCGAGTGGTTCTTTTTGCATTGTGATCGTAGTGATGTGTAGGTGATCTGTACATGTTGTTTTGCTGCTGTTGTTGAATTTAAAAATGATTTTCTTGCTGTTCGTTTTATTTTGGCTTTATTGGAGTTTCGGTGATTGATTTGTTATATTGTGTGAAACGTGTAGATTGTCCGGAGTGCGACGCGAGCTATTGTCAGGAGTGTGACTTTTTGAACCAGAACCAAGGCAAGTTACATGTTGATCATCCTTTACCTATTGTTTTCCTATGCATTGTAGGTTATGCCACACTATAAATTTATGCATTATAGGATTGTTATAAATTGAGTTATATTGTTGACCTATCTCCCGTCTTTGCAAATCGTGGTAGGTATAGTTTTGCTATGCTTGTAGACGGGATTGGTTCCTGTATACATTGAGCTTATGTGAGGATTATTAATATTTAACAAACTGAGTAGTAATTCAGGACTTAACTCACCTCTGGGCGGAAGTGGTATTGATGGGTGGTCTTAAGAACATCATGGTTTATACCCTCTGAATGTAAGTGGACGGCCGCCCAGGCTCAAAAAGATCAGACAGACTTAATGACTAGTAGCTTCCATGCGAGACCACTAGCTATATGGGCTCTGTCTTAGTTGAGTAGGTTGTGGGATCCTCGCCCAGGTATGCTAGCAGATGTAGATATGGATAGGTGTACCGGCTACCGGGGGTGGAGGTGACTACTTCTGAAAGGCTTCGTCTCAATCTTCGGGTTGAGTCTAGTGGGTAAAGTGTGCAAAACTCTGCAGAGTAATAAAACTAATCATGATTAGCCGTGCTCCCGGTTATGGGTAAATTTGAGCGACTATGCCATTACAGTTGTTGGATGATCTTGACAGATGTGACACTTAATAATATTTGTGGGCAACTTAATAAATGGGTAGGTTGGAGTTGATTTTCCCAACTCAACCTTGTGCATTTAATTGTAGTAATAAAAGAACTAAATGAAAATTGACTATTTATTAGGTAGTTATGAGGACAAAATCAACTTTCTGCAAATTAAACCCCCAAGTCTTCCTTTGTTGTTCTATGCATATACATGTAGGTCTGCTTTATTACTTCTCCTGTGTAACTTGCCAATACATTCAATGTATTGACCTATACGGCTGCAACGTCTCATGTTGCAGGATTTTCAGACGAGGAGTAAGGTACCGTTAGGGTCGCGAGTCTACACTCAGCATCGCCAGTTGGGCTATGATGGGACTCATCGTTATTTTCTGCTACTTTCCGCTGTGTGATTGAATAATAGCTAGCCATGAGCTATGCAGATTGTTTTATTTTTATACTCTGGATCATATGTTGTAATAAATGATGCACTTGTATTCTGGTATTCATCTATACTGTGTGTGCTAGCAAGTTCGATCCAGGGACTAGCACGGTAAGCACAGAGACTTAAATCCTTCGAGGTTTGGTCGTTACATCGTCATGTCCATGATCTCATCCGGGACTCCGAACAACATTCGATTACCAAATCACATAACTCATATAATATAAAATCATCATCGAACGTTAAGCATGCGGATCCTACAGGTTTGAGAACTATGTAGACATGACCGAGACCTATCTCCAGTCAATAACCAATAGCGGGACCTGGATGCTCATATTGGCTCCTACATATTCTATGAAGATCTTTATCGGTCCTACCGTAATGACAACATATGTTATTCCCTTTGTCATCGGTATGTTACTTGCCCGAGATTCGATCGTCAGTATCTTCATACCTAGTTCAATATCGTTACCGGCAAGTCTCTTTACTCGTTCCGTAATGCACCACCCCGCAACTAACTCATTAGTCACATTGCTTGCAAGGCTTCTTATGATGTGCAATACTGAGAGGGCCCAGATATACCTCTCCGATACTCGGAGTGACAAATCCTAATCTTGATATGTGTCAGCCCAACAAACACCTTTGGAGATACCTGTAGAGCATCTTTATTATCACCCAGTTACGTTGTGACGTTTGATAGCACACAAGGCATTAATCCGGTATTTGACATGAAGAAAGCAATAACAGTAAAACTAAACAATCATTGTGCTAAGCTAACGGATGGGTCTTGTCCATCACATCATTCTCCTAATGATGTGATCTCCTTCATCAAATGACAACACATGTCGATGGTTAGGAAACTTAGCCATCTTTGATTAACGAGCTAGTCTAGTAGAGGCTTACTAGGGACACGTTGTTTGTCTATGTATCCACACATGTATCAAGTTTCCGGTTAATAAAGTTTTAGCATGAATAATAAACATTTACCATGATATAAGGAAATATAAAATAACAACTTTATTATTGCCTCTAGGGCATATTTTCTTCAGTCTCCCACTTGCACTAGAGTCAATAATCCAGATTACATTGTAATGATTCTAACACCCATGGAGTCTTGGTGCTGATCATGTTTTGCTCGTGGAAGAGGCTTAGTCAATGGGTCTGCTACATTCCGATCCGTATGTATTTTGCAAATCTCTATGTATCCCTCCTTGACTTGATCACAGATGGAGTTCAAGCGTCTCTTTATGTGTTTGGTTCTCTTGTGAAACCTAGATTCCTTCGCCAAGGTAATTGCTCCAGTGTTGTCACAAAAGATTTTCATTGGACCCGATGCACTAGGTATTACACCTAGATCGGATATAAACTCCTTCATCCATACTCCTTCATTTTCTGCTTGTGAAGTAGCTATGTACTCCGCTTCACATGTAGACCCTGCCACGACACTTTGCTTGGAACTGCACCAACTGATAGCTCCACCATTCAATATAAATACGTATCTGGTTTGGGACTTATAGTCATCTGGATCAGTGTCAAAACTAGCATCGATGTAACCATTTATGACGAGCTCTTTGTCACCTCCATAAATGAGAAACATATCCTTAGTCCTTTCCAGGTACTTCAGGATGTTCTTGACCACTGTCTAGTGATCCACTCCTGGATTACTTTGGTACCTCCCTGCTAGACTTATAGCAAGGCACCCATCAGGTCTAGTACACATATAATATCAGAAATTCTACATCATTTCTGATCAATTATATGTCATCCACATATAATATCAGAAATGCTACAGAGCTCCCACTCACTTTCTTGTAAATACAGGCTTCTCCAAAAGTCTGTATAAAACCATATGCTTTTATCACCTCAACAAAGCGTATATTCCAACGCCGAGATGCTTGCACCAGTCCATAAATAGATCGCTGGATCTTGCACACTTTGTTAGCACCTTTAGGATCGACAAAACCTTATAGTTGCATCATATACAACTCTTCTTTAAGAAATCCATTGAGGAATGCAGTTTTGACGTCCATTTGCCAGATTTAATAATCATAAAATGCGGCAATTGGTAACATGATTCAGACAGACTTATGCATCGCTACGGGTGAGAAAGTCTCGTCATAGTCAACTCCCTGAACTTGTCAAAAACCTTTCGCGACAAGTCAAGCTTTGTAGACAGTAACATTACCATCAACATCAGTCTTCTTCTTGAAGATCCATTTATTTTCTATGGCTCGCCGATCATCGGGGAAGTCCACCAAAGTCCACACTTTTTTCTCATACATGGATCCTATCTCAGATTTCATGGCCTCAAGCCATCTAACAGAATCTGGGCTCATCATAGCTTCTTCATAGTTTGTAGGTTTGTCATGGTCTAGTAACATGACTTCCAGAATAGGATTACCATACCACTCTGGTGCGGATCGTTCTCTGATTGACCTACAAGGTTCTGTAGTAACTTCATCTGAAGTTTCATGATCATCATCATTAGCTTCCTCTCTAGTTGGTCTAGGCATCACGGGAACGGTTTTCTGTGATGAGCTACTTTCCAATTCGAGAGAAGGTACAATTACCTCATCAAGTTATACTTTCCTACCACTCACTTCTTTCGAGAGAAACTCCTTCTCTAGAAAGGATCCATTCTTAGCTACAAAGATCTTGCCTTCGGATCTGTGGTAGAAGGTGTACCCAGTAGTTTCTTTTGGGTATCCTATGAAGACGCACTTCTTCGATTTAGGTTCGAGCTTATTGGGTTGAAGTTTTCTCACATAAGCATCACAACCCCAAACTTTAAGAAACGACAGTTTAGGTTTCTTGCCAAACCATAGTTCATACGGTGTCGTCTAAACGGATTTAGACGGTGCCCTATTTAACGTGAATGTAGTTGTCTCTAATGCATAACCCGAAAATGATAGTGTTAAATCGGTAAGAGACATCATAGATCGCACCATATCTAATAATGTACGGCTACGACATTCTGACACACCATTACGCTATGGTGTTCCAGGTGGCGTGAGTTGTGAAACTATTCCACATTGTTTTAAATGGAGGCCAAACTCGTAACTCAAATATTCACCTCTGCGATCAGATCGTAGAAACTTATTTCTTGTTAAGATGATTCTCCACTTCACTCTGAAATTCTTTGAACTTTTCAGATGTTTCGGACCTGTGTTTCATCAAGTAGATATACCCTTACCTTCTTAAATCATCTGTGAAGGTGAGAAAAATAACGATACCCGCCGCGTGCTTCAACACTCATCGGACCGCATACATCGGTATATATTATTTCCAATAAGTCATTAGTTCGCTCCGTTGTTTCGGAGAACGGAGTTTTAGTCATCTTGCCCATGAGGCATGGTTCGCAAGTATCAAATGATTCATATCAAGTGATTCCAAAATTCCATCTGCATGGAGTTTCTTCATGCGCTTTACACCAATATGACCTAAATGGCAGTGCCACAAGTATGCATGTTGCACTATCATTATCAACTTTGCATCTTTTGGCATCAATATTATGAATATGTGTATCACTACGATCGAGATTCAATAAAACATTTACATTGGGTGTATGACCATAGAAGGCTTGGGTCCAAACTTGGGCTTCTTCCAGGGAGTAGCAACTTGCTTACCATTCTTCTTGAAGTTCCCCTTCTTTCACTTGCACTTTTTCTTGAGACTAGTGTTCTTGTTAACCATCAACACTTGATGCTCCTTTTTTATTTCTACCTCCGCAGCTTTGAGCATTGCGAAGAGCTCGGGAATTGTCTTCTCCATCCCTTGCATATTATAGTTCATCACGAAGACTTTGTAGCTTGGTAGCAGTGATTGGATAACTCTGTCAATGACACTATCATCTGGAAGAATAACTCCTAGCTGAGTCAGGTGATTATGATATCTAGACATTCTGAGTATGTGTTCACTGACAGAACTATTCTCCTCCATCTTGCAGCTATAGAACTTGTTGGAGACTTCATATCTCTCAACTCAGGCATTTGCTTGAAATATTAACTTCAACTCTTGGAACATCTCATATGCTCCATGACAT
The DNA here is from genome assembly GCA_902687465.1 of Secale cereale. Taxonomy (NCBI): domain Eukaryota; kingdom Viridiplantae; phylum Streptophyta; class Magnoliopsida; order Poales; family Poaceae; genus Secale; species Secale cereale. Next base: position 488,840,583 of record LR738714.1, on the reverse strand, counting down.
TCAAAACGTCTTTGAAGTCCTGATTCTAAACCGTAAAGCATGGCACACTGAACTATAGAGTAGTCATCAGACCGCGTGTGCTAGACGTTCAGAGCATCCATATTATCGGGAGGGGGCTTGTCACCTACCGGTTTATCAAGGACATAATTTTTTTGTGCATCAATGAGGATAATCCTCAAGTTACGGACCTAGTCCGTGTAGTTGCTACCATCATATTTCAACCTAGCTTTCTCTAGGAACGCATTGAAATTCAAGGGAATGGTAGCACGGGCCATTGATCTACAACATAGATATGCAAAAACTATCAGGACTAAGTTCATGATAAATTAAGTTATATTAATCAAATTACTTAAGAACTCTCACTTAGATAGACATCCCTCAAGTCATCTAAATGATACGTGATCCAAATCAACTAAACCATGTCCGATCATCATATGAGATGGAGTAGTTTTCAATGGTGAACATCTCTATGTTGATCATATCTACTATATGATTCACGTTCGAACTTCCGGTCTCCAGTGTTCTGAGGCCATGTTTGTACATACTAGGCTCGTCAAGTTTAACCTGAGTATTCTGCATGTGCAAAACTGTCTTGCACCCGTTGTATGTGAACGTAGTGCTTATCACACCGGATCATCACGTGGTGTCTCAGCACGACGAACTGTCGCAACGGTGCATACTCAGGGAGAACACTTATACCTTGAAATTTTAGTAAGGGATCATCTTATAATGCTACCACCGTACTAAGCAAAATAAGATGCATAAAAAGATAAACATCACATGCAATAAAAGTATGTGACGTGATATGGCCATCATCTTGTGCCTTTGATCTCCATCTCCAAAGCATCGTCATGATCTCCATCGTCACCAGCTTGACACCTTGATCTCCATCATAGCGGCGTGGTCATTTCTCCATCTATTGCTTCTACGACTATTGCTAACTCATAGCGATAAAGTAAAACAATTACATGACACTTGCATTTCATACAATAAAGAGACAACCATAAGGCACTTGTCGGTAATTTACAAAACATGATCATCTCATACAATAACGTATAACTCATCACGTCTTGACCATATCACATCACAACATGCCATGCAAAAACAAGTTAGACGCCCTCTACTTTGTTGTTGCAAGTTTTACGTGGCTACTACGGGCTTCTAGCAAGAACCATTCTTACCTATGACACAAACCCACAATGGTGTTTTGTCAAGTTTTCAGTTTTAACCTTCCTCAAGGACCGGCCGCGGTCAAATTCGATTCAACTAAAGTAGGAGAAAAAGACACCCGTCAGCCACCTTTATGCAAAACTAGTTGCATGCCTATCTGTGGAACCGGACTCATGAACGCGGTCATGTAAGGTTGGTCCGGGTCGCTTCATCCCACAATACCGCCGAATCAAAATAAGACGTTGGTGGTAAGCAGTATGACTATCACCGCCCACAACTCTTTGTGTTCTACTCGTGCATATCATCTACACATAGACCTGGTTCATGATGCCACTGTTGGGAAAGCATGCATTTCCAAAAAAAATCCTACGCTCACGCAAGATATATCTAGGAGATGCATAGCAACAAGAGGGGGAGAGTGTGTCCATGTACCCTCTAGACCGAAAGCGGAAGCGTTTGACAACACGGTTGATGTAGTCGAACTTCTTCTCATTCCGAGCAATCAAGCACCAAACGCACGGCACCTCTGAGTTCTGCACACGTTCAGCTCGATGACTTCTCTCGAACTCTTGATCCAGCAAAGTGTCGAGGTAGATTTCTGTCAACACGACGGTGTGGTGACGGTGATCCGTGCAGGACTTCGCCTGAGCACTACGTGAATATGACTGGAGGCGTAAACTGTGGAGGGAGACGCCGCACACGGCTAACAGATGTTGTTGTTTGTTATAGGCGCATCCCCCCATATATATAGGTGGGAGGGAGAGGGAGCAGCCAAAGGGGTGCGCAAGTAGGGGGAATTCTACTTGGGACCCTAGTCCAATTCGGCCTGCCTACCGTAATTCATCAAGGGGAAGGAAAGAGGGGGGAGGAAAGGGGGAGGCTGAATCCTCCCCTTTCCTTCTCCCTTTGCCACCTTCCTTGTCCTCCTATTTCGGCCTATATGGGGGCGCACCAGCCCACTAGGGGCTGGTATGTCCCTCTCTTGGCCCATAAAGCCCATATCTTTGCCGGGGGTGCACGGAACCCTTTTTCGGTGACCCGATATGTACCCGGTACCCTCGGAACACTTCTGGTGTCCGAATATCATTGTCCTATATATGAATATTTACCTGTCGAACATTTCGAGACTCCTCTTCATGTCCGTGATCTCATCCGAGAATCCGAACAACATTCGGTCACCAAATCACATAACTCATATAATACAAAGTCGTCATCGAACGTTAAGCGTGCAGACCCTACGGGTTGGAGAACTATGTAGACATGACCGAGACACCTCTCCGGTCAATAACCAATAGCGGAACCTAGAGCTCATATTGTCTCCTACATATTCTATGAAGATATTTATCGGTCGTACTGTAATGACAACATACGTTATTCCCTTTGTCATCGGTATGTTACTTGCCCGAGATTCGAGCATCGGTATCTTCATACCTAGTTCAATCTCATTACCGACAAGTCTCTTTACTCTTTCCGTAATGCATCACCCCGCAACTAAATCATTAGTCACATTGCTTGCAAGGCTTCTTATGATGTGCATTACCGAGAGGGCCCAGATATACCTCTCCGATACTCGGAGTGACAAATCCTAATCCTGATCTATGCCAACCCAACAAACACCTTCGTAGATACCTGTAGAGCATCTTTATAATCACCCAATTATGTTGTGATGTTTGATAGAACACAAGGCATTCATCTGGTATCTAGGAGTTGCATAATCTCATAGTCGGAGGAATACGTATTTGACATGAAGAAAGCAATAGTAGTAAAACTGAACGATCATTGAGCTAAGCTAACGGATGGGTCTTGTCCATCACATCATTATCCTAATGATGTGATCTCGTTCATCAAATGAAAACACATGTCTATGGTTAGGAAACTTAACCATCTTTGATTATCGAGCTAGTCTAGTAGAGGCTTACTAGGGACACGGTGTTTTGTCTATGTATCCACACATGTATCAAGTTTCTGGTTAATACAATTCTAGCATGAATAATAAATATTTATCATGATATAACACTACTGCATGATGGTCCAAACGCGACACTACGATCAGGGGCCCTTCGACGAAACTGTGTGTGATGCCATAATCGCAAACGGTGGTGTTAAAAACCCGTCAAAAAGGTGTAAAACGTTTGCGATGACAGATGCATCAAACATGGTTCAGAATTTAGTTGCGTGTGTGATGCAGGGCATACGGTTCAGCTCAATTAACTGTTTGGGATGAGGAGGAACAAAAGAAACGGGCAGCCAGATGAAGGTGTGTGCAATATACAGCATATGGTTCACTGGGATGAACTGTGTGTGATTAGGCAACACGATGGAAATGGTTCAACTGAACAGGATGTGTGTGATACGTGACAAACAGGTCCGTAATCAGAAATGTGTGTGAAGACCAATAATAACACAGACGATTGCTGCTAATAAGTCGTGTGAATTGCTCTATCTACAATAGAATAACATGTGTGTGTATATAACTGAAATAAACATCCAATTACATAAGTGACTATACAGATCATTCGCACACACCTCAATAAACAATTGCATGCATTATAAAGTAGGAGAACCGATCGTCTAGTCATCTACTTCTTGTGACGCTCTCACCACTGCTATGTGGCTCGATCCCTTGTCTGGGTCAGGAAGAAGACAGTTCCTCATGCCAACGATCCGCATGTACATCTCGTAGCTTGTGTATGCGTCCATGGCCGCGTACTTGACATTTTATTCATCCAGTCTCTCATGCCACACACACCATGCCATGCGTTCTTGTCCTTATTGCTCTCTTCTTTCATCTTCGCATAGTAGGGGTTGATGATGGCCGAGGCGAGGTCAACCATGGAGTTCAGTTTTTTCCGCTGCCCCAGACCTTGTAGTGGTGCTGGATGTTGACAAGATTCGGTCATTTCAAGTCCAAAACCTTGAGCGCTTTTAGATTGTTGGTGGTGTCCACCGTAGAGAAACTGTAGTGGGAGCTATTGATAAACCTGGAGAAACACTCGCAAGGCCTTGTGGCAAGGTGGTAGTGGTAGATGAGGATGCCATGTCGCATGCACAGCTGGGCGACGTCAACCTTCTGATCGTGCCCGGCACGACCGATGGTGTACTAGAGGTCGAAGCCGACCACTCGGTACTTGTCCTCGACAAGGAACTGCTCCATACACTACTAGGGAAAACCCTAGTAGTAGCGATTGAAATATGCATAGCAGTAGCACTGGGTCCAGCGCTACTGCTAGCGCGCTACAACTAAGTTGTAGTAGTAGCGCTGGTATGGGAAGCGCTACTGGTAAGTACTGTTAACAGTAGCACTTCCTAGACCAGTGCTACTACTAACTATCTATAGCGCTTGAACAAAGGAAGCGGTGCTGCTAACCCAGCGCTGCTGCTAGTATTCGTTCTTTCACAGATTTACACCCCCTCTATGTATTTGTGATGTATTTATACAGGCTCTATACAGTAGTTTCATCATATCATACTAAATATTATCATCATAGACATACAGTACTCTCGTCATACCATCATCATCATTCAACACAAATTTCATCACATTTTGCAAATAGCGATACACAAGAGTGATCATGTCATGTCTCGAATAAGTGCAAATGCATAGTTATGGCACACACACAAGTTTCATCATCTCAATCTAAAGCATGATGTAGAGGAGAAGAGCGATCAGCATGAGCAAGAGCGCGACTATGTAGTACTTGAGGCACCGGCGGTCCCACCTCGCTCATGCCGGAGTGTCCGCCTCAAGTAACTACTTTATGCTTCAGCTCTGCTGTCGAACCCTCTGCGGCTAGCACCTGGGTACTTGTACACATGTGCCTGAGCGTCTGGCTAGCTGTCGTAGACTCCTGGAACCCTCCCAACGAACACGACGTAGCAGTCCTTCACCATCTCTGATCTATGTACCTGCATCGACAGTTGATCAATCGAACGATAATATGCAACATAATGTACTTAACAAAACAAAGATGCATTATTAGCAAAATACAAACAACTTATTGCAAACATAAGTGACGAAGTTCCTCATACCCAAACTAATTAACTAGAGCGATCGGTCCTCCATGTCGGTGGTCCAATCTTCATAGTCAGGGAGGAACCACCCGAGCTTCGTGAAAGGCTTAAGGTCTAGACGCTGAGAGAGTAGCAGTGCTCGGACATCATCCCGCATCATTGTTGGCCCATAGTAGAACATCCCTATTGTTTCGATGTCGGGGTATTGGATTGACACCTATGGGATCACAAGAATCCCTAATACGGTTGCGGGGCGCGGGATTGAGAGAAGAGCGGATCTAACAGACAGCACACAGTTCCTTTACCCAGGTTCGGGCCGCGAGGATGGGTAAAACCCTACTCCTGCTTTGGTGGATTGTATATCAGTGTTCTTCAGCTAGCTATGGGGCGGGAGGAGCTCCAAAAAGCCGAACCCTCCTCCTGGTCGCCTCGGGCCTCCTTTTATAAGGGAAAGGGGTTGCCACAGTGGCACACATGGGGTGGAAAAGGGTACAGTGATGTGAGGTTATCCCTCGCATTACATGACACGGCGCATTTAATGCGTCTTGCTTAGGTGTCCTTGCTTTATCTGGGACGGGGGAGACATCCGTCTTGTCCGTCGCCGCTCCTTCTTGTGTCGACACGCGCCCTGGCCAGTGTGCCTGAGATGCCATGTAGGCAGGCAGGTAGCTGAGGTGGCGCAATGGTGGGTCTTCACGAATATCTGCATGTTGCTACGCGGTGCCTGCCCAGCTGGATGGGTCGGCAGCTGTATAGGGTGGTGGAAGCTTAGTTGGCGCGGGCCTGATGGTTGCCCTGCAGATGTCCTCGGCAAGGGCCTTGCCGGGGCCCCGACAAGGGTCTTGCCGCGGCGCCTGCTGTCATCCCGGCAAGGTGCTTGCCGGAGGTCTCGTGGTCCTCCTTGGCTGGGATCCCTCCAAGGGTCGTCGTCTTCTTAATGTGTATCTGTTCTTGAATGTCTTCACAAAGATCTGCATGCCACTACGGGGATGTCTCCCGAATCCTTGGCCCATGGGGGCAGTGGACTCAAGGGTGATCTGCTCCGTAGGCATGCGGCGAGCTGCCGCGGCAAGGGTCTTGTCGGGGCTGCTAAAGCCGGCCCCAGCAAGGATCTTGCCGGGGCTGCTAAAACTGGCTCCCGGCAAGGACCTTGCCGGGGGAATCCGCTTCGTCCCTTTGATCTTTGTGGTCTTGGCTTTGGGCTTCAGTCTCCATCGAGCTTCGATCTTACCCTGGCTCACCTCCCTTGTCGTGCTTGGTGCGGTGGTGCCCGTGGCTCAGACTGCCCGTGCACAGTCATAGGGGTACAAAAAGTGTACCCCTCTTTTTGTACACCGACAGGAGCCCCCGGGCCTGGGCCACACATAAGCGCGACGCGTTGTTGGGCTAGGCCTAGAACAGTGCGCGGGCAAGCGGGACGGTTTTTACCGTGGTAAGATTTTCCATGCGCTGTGCCTCCCACGATCCGCGCGCATGGCGCGGTGTGGAGGAGCGTGCGTGACATGGGCGGCATGCGCGGGGCAGTTTCTGCAGGCATGCGTCACGTCGTAGTAAAGAGGCGGCCTCGTGCCTTACCCATAAACGGGGGGAGGCGTGGAGGCGCGGCCCATTTACTGAATGGGGCCGAGGCACGGTCCTCAAGGCGCCCACTCCCCATGATCACGGTGTGGGGAGAAGTCTCCTCACCCGTCCCCTCGGTTCTGCACGTCTGCCACGTGCCTCCCATGCGCTCGGGGTGGCAAACGGTGGATGCGGGAAACCGGGCCATCGCTGGTTGGCGCGGTGGGTCGGTCCTGGCCCCCTGCGCCTTCTGTGTCTTGATTGGCCGAGTGGGGCGGTCGAGCCCCAGCCCCGCCCCTTTATAAAAACCGGGAGGGGAGGGATGCGCCCCGCACTCTTCCATCTCCTTCCTCCTTCAGCTTCTGCTCCTCTCTTCCATTCGCCATGGAGAGAGGAAATCCCGGCCGTTCAACGGTGGCGGCAAGGGTCGCCGCTCGACAACGCGTCCCTCCTTCTCCTGCACCTGCAGTTGCAGAGCCGGCCGTGAGGGGAAGGGGGAGGGGGTGAGGCCGTGGACAAGGCCGGGGCGCTTCGGGAAGAGGAGGACGGGGTGGCCCGCCGGCCTTGCCCCCGCCTGCAGCTCCTCCTCCAGTGGAGGGTCATGTTGGGGATGACCCTTGTGAGTTCTTCGTCAGGTTGCGTCGGCCGCCGCCCGTCGCCTTCATTTCCCGACTCCATTTGCGCGGGAGATGGAGCTGGATCCGCCAGAGTCGTTGCGGCTGCACATGAGGGGCTGCGGGATCAGTGGCACACGGGTCCGCGTCGATTTCCCCGCTCCTCATGTTATGTATCTTCGTCAGGGATGGAAGACGTTTGCTCGTATCCACAGCTTCACAGATGGGCTCACTCTCCATTTTAAGTTGATGGAGGTTGGCCTTCTTTCCGTCAAGGTCTTCGGGCACTTCGCGACTCGCGCAAGGTGCTGCGTGGAGAGCTCTTCTGATGACGAAGACTCCTCCTCGAGCGAGGGTGACGAGGAGGACAGCGGCAGCGACGACGAGGGCGGTAGGCGGCAGGATGACGGGTCCGGCTAGGTGTCGGGCGCCGCTCTTGGTGGCACCGGCGACCCCATCATCCGTGTCGCTGGCTCCTTGAACTTCTCGGGGCCGTCCCCTTGGCGGCTGGCGTAGGGACGCTGCGGAAGATGAAGAGGAAGAGGGCGGGCGGCAAGGTCGTCATGTCGAAGTACGCGGGCACCGACGCTTTCGACGCGTACTGGCATCCTGCCGCCTCGTCTTCGAGCTCCATTCCCCACGCCGCCATCACCATCCAGCCTTTGGGCGGCCACCAAGATGTTTTCTTGGTGTCTTCTGCCACCCGTAGCTCGCCTAGGCGCTCCTTTTCCCCTTCTTGCCTCCTTGACCTGCCTCCTAAGGAGAGGGAAAAGAAAGGCATTACGGGCATCTTATCTCTTTTTAGTTTGTAAGCCTTCGGGCATCTGTTAAATTTAAAACTTGTAATCTCCTTGTTCATGTTTTTTCATTCCCTATGGACTGTACTTCAGTGGAATGTTTTTAAAGAAAAAGGGATGTTTGCCGGGTCTTTTGTTTGTGGGTGAAACCCACAACAAGGAATAAATCCTTGATATCTTTAAGATAAACATTTTCCCGCCCAGCAACAGGCCTTACCGTCTCCCCACTTCGCTCGACCTTTCTCACGCCTTTGGCGGAGGTAGGGATGAAGTGGGTTTAGGCTCCTCGCTTTACCCCTTCGCTGCCGCGACTACGACTCAACTTGGTCCCAAGAACGAGCCCCAGGGCCTAGAGTTAGGGGAGCACGGTAGTTTAAGAAAAAGAACGATGTTTCACATACCTCAGTCCATAATGGAATGCATGATAAGGGATGAAGAACGTATCTGAAGCTGCAGCCCCCGGCAACCCTGGTTTTCCGTGGGTGAATCTTTGCTCTTGCAGCCCCCGGCAATACTGGCTTGCCAGGGACTTGATGCTGATCTATTCCTTTTCCTTCTCCCCAAGTGGTTTTGGCAAGGATATCTGTACGTCATGTGAACCAAAGGAGATAAAAGAAAGACAAAGAGATGCACACTCGACCTCTAAGCTAGGGGTTAGCCGCCACTAAGCACTATCAACCCTAGCCAAGGACTCGACTCGACTCAGCATGCATGCTATAACTTAGGGCGCCAGCGCTTCATTTATTTATGCTCAGGGTCTCCGCCTGGCTTTGTACAAAGGGTTACATGCCTTGCCGGCAAGGCTTGTACAAAAGGTGGCTTACCGGGGGGCCTGGCAAGCCGCGGCTTATGGGTAAAACTTGCGAATATGCTCAATGTTCCAGGAATTGCTCACCGGAATGGCATTTTCGGTCTCCAGGCGGACTGCGCCAGGCCTGGTGACTCGTATTACTCGATAAGGGCCTTCCCACTTTGGCGTCAACTTGTTTGTATTCTTGGCCGATTGAACGCACCGAAGAACAAGGTCGCCTTCCTCAAAGCTTCGGGCATGGACCTTGCGGCTATGGTAGCGGCGCAAGGCTTGCTGGTAGCGTGCTGCTCTCACAACCGCCCGAAGACGATCTTCCTCATGGAGCGTTGCGTCATCTTGCCGCAGTTGCTCTTGCTCAAGCTCGTCATAAGCGAGCACTTGAGGTGAAACGTATATGAGTTCAGTGGGGAGAACTACTTCTGCCCTGTATACTAGGGCAAAGGGTGTCTGGCAGGTGGCTCGATTTGGCGTCGTTTTGATCGACCAAAGAACCGTCGGCAATTCATCAATCCAGCGCCTTCCACTGTTGTGCAGCCTGTCAAAGGTCTTTGTCCTTAAGCCTTGCAGCACTTCAGCGTTTGCCCTCTCAGCTTGACCATTGCTTCGGGGGTGAGCAACGGAAGCGAAACAGACTTTGCTGACGAGGTCTTGGGTATATTGCATGAAGGTGCGGCTTGTGAACTGTGTGCCATTGTCGGTGATGACCCTGTTGGGTACACCAAAACGACACACTAGTCCCTTGAAGAACTTGACGGCTGACTGAGCTGTGACCTTCCTCACTGCCTCCACCTGTGGCCACTTTGTGAACTTGTCGATTGCGACGTACAAGTACTCAAAGCCCCCGACAGCCGGGGGAAAGGGCCCAGTATGTCGAGCCCCCAGACCGTGAAGGGCCAGGAGAGAGGAATGGTTTGAAGGGCTTGAGCTGGTTGATGAAGTTTCATTGAATGGAACTGACACGCTTCACACCTGGTGACCAGTGTCGTCGCATCCTGGAGGGCAGTGGGCCAGAAGAAGCCTTGCCGAAACGCCTTGCCGGCAAGGGCTCTTGACAATATGTGGGATCCACATATGCCTCCATGTATCTCTACCAATAGCCCCAGTCCTTCCTCTCGAGGGATACACTTCAATTTCACGCCGTTCGGTCTCTTTCTGTACAGGACGTCATCGACGAACTAGTACATAGCAGGCCGACGGGCTACTTTCTCTGCTTCTTCCTGCTCCTCAGGGAGCTCCCCAGTTTGGAGGAATCGGACGGTATGTTGTGCCCACGCTGGAGCCTGGGGCTCGACGGCGAGGACTAAAGGTATTTCCTCTGCCATGGGAGCGGCTGTCTCGACGGCAAGAGCTTGACGCTCCACCGGAGCTAGCCGTCCCGTGGCGGGCTCAGTGTCCCCGGCAACATCCTTGCCGGCGGCTCCGGGGAGCTCGGCGGGAAAGTACTTGCCGGGCCCTGATTTGCTCCTCTTGTTTTGCTCTGTTGGTGGATCAACGGATGGCTGAGAAAGCTGAAGCACAAAGGTACCTGGTTCCACAGGTAACTTGAGGACAGCGCGCTTTGACAGGTAATCGGCGATGTCGTTCTCCGCTCGGGGAACGTGCTCTGCCTGTATACCATCAAAGCGCTCTTCCAGCTTTCTCACTTCATCGACGTAGGCCTTCATCAACGGGCTCTGATAATCTTTATTGACTTGTTTGACGACAAGCTGCGAGTCGCCCCTGACAACGAGTTTCTTGATTCCGAGGTCTGCCGCGATCCTAAGACCAGCAAGCAGCCCCTCATACTCAGCAGTATTGTTCGTTGATACCTCCTTGGGGAAGTGCATCTGGACCACGTACTTGAGGTGCTCTCCAGTGGGCGCGACCAGTAGTACGCCAGCCCCGGCGCCCTGTAAGGAGAAAGCTCCATCAAAGTACAAGATCCAGTCGTAACTCGCCTCTTTGCCGGGGAGAGCAGTTTCCTAGACTTCTTCATCTGGCGTCGCGATCCATTCTGCAACGAACTCCGCCAGGACTCGGCTTTGAATCGTCGAGGTACTTTCAAACTTGAGGCCAAAGCTGGACAGCTCCAGTGCCCACTCTACAATTCTTCCCGTTGCATCTGGATTGTGCAACATCCGTTGCAGAGGGAGGCGAGTGACGACAGTGATCTCGTGCGCTTGGAAGTAGTGACGCGGCTTCCTCGAGGCCATAAGAAGGCCGAAGAGCAATTTCTGCACACCGGAGTACCTTGATCTAGCCCCCTGCAAGAGGGAGCTAACAAAGTAGACCGGGTGCTACATCATTTTCTTCCTTGGCTGCACTCCAACCGGCCATGTCGTTTCTGCACCAATGGCATCAGGCTCTGTCGCTGCTATCGTCTTGTCATCAATTTCTCTCTGCGCCACTAGTGCGGCACTGACCACCTGGTTCGTTGCCGCCAGGTATAGCAGCAAAGATTCTTGTGGCCTAGGCGCAACTAGTACTGGCGTGGAGGAAAGATACCTCTTCAAATCTTGTAATGCTGCTTCAGCTTCTGGCGTCCACTCCATCGGGCCTGCCTTTTTCAAAATCTTGAAAAAGGGAAGGGCACGCTCGGCAGACTTGGAAATGAATCTGCTCATGGCGGCAACGCAACCAGCAAGCCGATGCACATCCTTGACCCGTTTGGGTGCTTCAATCTGTTCTATAGCTTTGATCTTGTTCGGATTGGCCTCTATCCCATGCTGTGACACAAAGAACCCGAGAAGCTTGCCAGACGGGACGCCGAAGACACACTTCTCAGGGTTCAGCTTGAGGTTGATCTTGCGTAGGTTTACAAATGTTTCTTGTAAATCCGGTATAAGGGTTTCCCTGTTCTTGGTTTTGACCACTATATCATCCATATAAGCCTCCATATTTTTATGGAGCTGGGGTTCAAAACCAATCTGGACTGCCCTTGCAAACGTCGAGCCAGCACTCTTCAACCCGAAAGGCATTCGTATAAAACAATATGTACCACATGGGGTGATGAATGCTATCTTCTCTTCGTCTTCTCTTGTCATGAAGATCTAATGGTAGCCGGAGTAGGCATCGAGGAATGATAGCAGGTCACACCCAGCCGTGGAGTCAACAATCTGGTCGATGCGTGGCAACGGGAAGGGGTCTTTAGGACAAGCCTTATTGATATCTATGTAATTAATACACAACTTCCACTTCCCATTTGCCTTGCGCACTACCACTGGATTGGCTAACCATGTTGGATGGAGCACTCCTCTTACCAAACCTGCAGCTTCCAATTTCCGGATCTCCTCTGTGATGAACTCTTGTCGTTCCAAAGCTTGCTTCCTGACCTTCTGCTTGACGGGCCGCGCATGAGTACCGACAGCAAGGTGGTGCTCAATCACCTTCCTGGGAACGCCGGGGATGCCGGATGCTTGCCATGCAAACACATCGACATTCGCCCGCAGGAAGGTGACGAGCGCGTCTTCCTATTTGTCGTCAAGGGTGGAGCTTATGGTGAAAGCTCCTCCTGTGCCGTCCTCCTTGACAGAAACCTTTTTGGTTCCCGACGGCGTGGCCCTGGACTTCTTGTTTCTGCCTGTGGAGCTCTCTGGCATGTCCTCGACGGGAGCGCGACACTCCGAAGAGGTGCGCTTGCCGGAGTGGGTGTCCGATGTCTCATCGGTCTTCTTCTTGCCGGTGGAGCTCTCTGGCACGTCCTCGACGGGAGCACAACACTCCGAAGAGGTGCGCTTGCTAGAGTGGGTGCCCGAGGTCTCACCGGTCTTCTTCTTCTTCCCTCCCGGGGCTCCAGTGGCAGGAGTAAGTGCCCTCGTGGCGGCAGCTGCTGCAACTGCTTGCTGGTATAGTTGGTCAGCGCAAATCAGCGCATCTTTCTTATCGGGGGGGGGGGATGGTGATGATCGTCAAGGTCATGGCATCTTCAGGGTGTTGTAGGCGTAGTGTGACGCTGCCATGAACTTGGCCAGCGCTGGGCGGCCAAGAATCCCGTTGTAAGGCAAGGGGATCTTGGCAACATCGAACACGATCCTTTCTATCATGTAGTTCAGATCACTTCCAAAAGTCACGGGCAGCGTGACCTTCCCCTTTGGTTGACTTCTTCCCGGGTTGACCCCCTGAAACGTGCCCGTCTCTTCGAGGTCTCCGTCAGGAATCTGCAGCTTCTCGACTACGGTAGGCGAGATTAAGTTCAGGCCGGCCCCGCCATCGACCAGCATCTTTGTCACCTTAAGGTTGCGTATTGTTGGTGAAACCAACAACGGCAAGCACCCGACCGCAGTAGTGCGATCAGGGTGATCCTCAGAGTCAAAAATGATAGGCGTGTTGGACCATTTCAGCGGCTTTTGGGCACCAGACGACGGCTCCGCCGCTGTAATCTCACGCGCCCACTATTTAAGCTGGCGGTGAGAAGTATGCAGCGAGGCGCCGCCATCGACGCACATGGCCTCCGTGGCTTTCTAAAACTCTTGGTCGCCGGACTCATCGTCCTCTTCGTGATCGTCGTCTTCTGGCTTTCTGTCACGGCCCCGGGCGGGCCTTTCCTGCTGTTTATCCTTGCCGTGATGGCCTGCTTGGCCGTCACGCTTCTTGCCGGACCCCTCAGCACCGTCCCGGCCCTTCTCCTTGTCCCGCCTCTCATATTCAGCCCTCTGCTTTTCAGCAAGGAGCTCAACCTGTCGGCAGTTCTGGAGATCATGGCCTTTGGTGCGATGGATCTTGCAGTATTGCTTGTCGGAGTTTCCTGGCTTCTCGGCAACCGCCAAGGCCCGGCAGGCGACACACCCGGCAATTTCCTTGTCGGGGTCATCTGCCTTGGTTTTCTTGGCGGAGCCGGCGTCATCAGATCCCTCGACGACAAGTACGGCTTTACCCTTGCGCTTCCTGTTGCGGTGTCGACCTTTCTTCGCCGGGGCGGCAGTATCCTCATCTGAAGAGTCGGTTTCCACGCTGGCGTCTTCGCCGGGGTACTTCCTTCCCTCTTCAGCTCGGGCACATATGTCAGCAAGAACATAGAGTTCCGCCACATCTTTCACCTTGGTCATTGCCAGTTCTTCACGCATCTTGCGGTTACGCATGTTCTGATGGAACGCGCCGATGACGGCGGCAGGGTGAACATCAGGGATATTGTACTGTACCCGGCTGAACCTCTATATGTACTTGCGCAGACTCGCGCCCCCCTTCTTGGGAATGACGTGCAGGTCACTCGCTTGGCCATGGGCTTGGTGACCTCCAGTAAAGGCGCCAACAAACGCATGGCACAAGTCCGACCAGGAGGAAATAGAGTCTGCTGGCAAGTGCATCAACCATGACATGGCGTTGGGTTTAAGGGCCAACGAAAAGTAATTCGCAAGCACCTTATCATCGCGGGCTCCGGCAGCTTGCATCGCGATGGTGTAGATACTGAGGAACTCCGACGAGTGGGTCTTGCCGTTGTACTTCTCGCCAACGTCAGACTTGAAGGTGCGGTGAGTGGGCCACTGGAACTGCCATAGCTCACGGGTAAAAGCCGGACAGCCTACCTCGTAACTTAGACCTCCAGGGCTCTCCGGTGCTGGGCGATTCACAGCAGGCCCTGCTCGCCTGTCTGACTGGTGGCACGCTCCGCGCCGGCGCTTGATGGTAGCTCGAGCGTCTTCATGAGCTCACTCCTGAAGAACTTGACGCTGGTCGCCGTGGGTCCGTGGGTCGGACGACGCTATGGAGATGGCGTCACCCGCGACGTCCCGACGAGTCGACACACGCGGTACCGGGCGAGGAGGAGGTGAATGCACCGTGGCTATGGCGCTGCCGGTCCTCCCGCCACCGGTGCGTGGGACCCCATCGGAGCGTCGACCTGGGAGCTCCGCTGGACTTGGTTCATCCTTGTTGGCGACTGCGATAAGGCTTCGGATGGTGGCTCTCCATTCGTCGAGTTTCCCCGTAACGAGAGGAAAGTCGAGGAGCAACTGCGCGCGTGCCAGGGCCTCTGTTGGGGTCAGCGTTAGCGAAACCTGCACGGACCGCGACGCGCTTCGACCCCTGACCATGTTAGGAGGAGCTCCATCACGATCGCACGGTCGCATGCCGTTTCCACCAGCGCTTCGGCGGGGGGGGGG
>LR738714.1:488767570-488825355 GCA_902687465.1 Secale cereale | reverse complement strand
GGGGGGGCAGGTCTTCTACGTCTCGGGAGTGGCGCTCGGGGCTCTTCCCGTGGCGACGCCCGGGATCTTCAGCGTGATGACGCCGTTCGTCGCGTGCTGCTTGGGAGGAGCGCGCTGTTGGCGCCGGCGTGGGAGTCCTGGAGGCCCTTGCGTCGCCTTCGGGTGATGCGGCACCGATCTTGGAAGGCCCCGCGCCACTCGCGGAGGGCCTGGCTCCGTCTTTGGATTTGGCGGTGTGTGGCCCGTTACCAGGCACACAAACATCGCCACATCCCAAACTCCGGTTGCTGGGACGGTGTTGGTGTTCGCGAGCAGCGCCCCGGGTCCTTTCCGCGACCGGTCCGCTGCTCGCCCGCGCCGGGACGGGCTGTCCAGCTTCCGGCTGGCCAACCGCCACCGTCGTCTTCTTCTTGTGCGCCCTGATGATGAAGAAGCGTCGAACTAACTGCTAAAGCCGATTCTCACGACTGCGCCCCCTACCTGGCGCGCCAAAGATGTCGGGGTATTGGATCGACACCTATGGGATCACAAGAATCCCTACTACGGTTGCGGGGCGCGGGGTTGAGAGAAGAGCGGATCTAACAGACAGCACACAGTTCCTTTACCCAGGTTCGGGCCGCGAGGATGGGTAAAACCCTACTCCTGCTTTGGTGGATTGTATATCAGTGTTCTTCAGCTAGCTATGGGGCATGAGGAGCTCCAAAAAGCCGAACCCTCCTCCTGGTCGCCTCGGGCCTCCTTTTATAAGGGAAAGGGGTTGCCACAGTGGCACACATGGGGTGGAAAAGGGTACAGTGATGTGAGGTTATCCCTCGCATTACATGACAAGGCGCATTTAATGGGTCTTGCTTAGGTGTCCTTGCTTTATCTGGGACGGGGGAGACATCCGTCTTGTCCGTCGCCGCTCCTTCTTGTGTCGACACGCGCCCTGGCCAGTGTGCCTGAGATGCCATGTAGGCAGGCAGGTAGCTGAGGTGGCGCAATGGTGGGTCTTCACGAATATCTGCATGTTGCCACGCGGTGCCTGCCCAGCTGGATGGGTCGGCAGCTGTATAGGGTGGTGGAAGCTTAGTTGGCGCGGGCCTGATGGTTGCCCTGCAGATGTCCTCGGCAAGGGCCTTGCCGGGGCCCCGACAAGGGTCTTGCCGCGGCGCCTGCTGTCATCCCCGGCAAGGTGCTTGCCGGAGGTCTCGTGGTCCTCCTTGGCTGGGATCCCGCCAAGGGTCGTCGTCTTCTTAATGTGTATCTGGTCTTGAATGTCTTCACAAAGATCTGCATGCCACTACGGGGATGTCTCCCGAATCCTTGCCCCATGGGGGCAGTGGACTCAAGGGTGATCGGCTCCGTATGCGTGCGACGAGCTGCCGCGGCAAGGGTCTTGCCGGGGCTGCTAAAGCCGGCCCCGGCAAGGATCTTGCCGGGGCTGCTAAAATTGGCTCCCGACAAGGACCTTGCCGGGGGAATCCGCTTCGTCCCTTTGCTCTTTGTGGTCTTGGCTTTGGGCTTCAGTCTCCATCGAGCTTCGGTCTTACCCTGGCTCACCTCCCTTGCCGTGCTTGGTGCGGTGGTGCCCGTGGCTCAGACTGCCCATGCACAGTCATAGGGGTACAAAAAGTGTACCCCTCTTTTTGTACACCGGCATTCGAGGACCTGCATCATCATCACTTGGGCAAGTTCACACTGGACATGATAAAACTCAACTCGGATTCGATAATCCGGTGTCTTTCCTATTCTTGTGGCCCAGCTGACAATCACGGCATCTTCGGTAGTATGTGGCACGCGAAGGCGTTGATTATCCCTTCTGTACTCGAGCAGGTGATGCATGAGGTAGAATCCATCAGCCTGACTGGTGTGCGGTTGCTGGATGCAGCAGAAGTCGGTCTTATGGCAGAAAACCAGCCCGTTCTTACTGTGCCTTTTCACCTTGATATATCCACCAGACAGGCTGAAGGTAAACAGGGCAATATCGAGAACACTCTTTACGTGCGTGTAATCCTTTTTCTTGATTTTCTTTGATGAGTCCAAGTACATAGCATGGGAGTATTCCGGGTACAGAACGATGAGCACGGCGCCGCCCCCGCTGTGCAAATTAAGTACACCTCAAATTAGCCTCCATGCTTGTAAAGGAATGATTAACACTTACGAAAGTATATCCGTGGATGACTTACGTGGGATGATAAGGCAGGAGAATCGCTTCCTTGTCCTTATTAGCGATCGTGAATTCGTCGAGGTACTTGCTCGCATATTCACGGTGCTCTTTGCAAACTGCCAAGAAGCTCTCGTGCATATAGAACGGGTCCGCGACGTAGATATATTGTATGTTCTCGATCTTGATGAAGTAGTTGAGATACACCGCATACATGCGGATGAACTAGAAATCCAGCTTGGTCAAGTGGAACATGTCAAAGATGTAGTTAAATCACAGGATGAACTGATTCGTGGGCCAGGTGTCGACGTACAACTTCCCACCCGGCACCTGAGCCACGTAAAGTGGGTATCCTGGTTTTTCCGTGATTAGAAGGCTTTTCTCTCTTGCCAGCACATCTTCATGGAGTATCCTTAGATCATTGTTTAGTATGTGATCTAGCGCTTTGGCAGGTAGGATCGGCTCGTCGGCGACATGGAAATGATTCTTACCTTCAACAGGTATTCTGTCTACCACCCGGGGCTTCAGAGGCGGCCGGCTGCTTGAAGCAGCTCTGGCGCCTTTAGGGCCTTTCCTATCCGGTCTCCTCCTTTGCTTCTTGGTGGGTGGCGGTAGTGAGCCCACCATACCTTCCCTAACCACCACCCCAAGTGTCATCGGGCTAATCATTGGACGGGCCTCGGGGGGTTGCTGGGTAGAGGCGACATCTGGAGGCGTCTCCTACGAGGATCTCTTGAAGAGAGACTTTTTCATTCCGCCTTAGGATGTTCCGGCTCCGGCAAATCAGGTAGCATCAGGCCACCTTGCGCAAATGTTTACCACATAAAAACTGTGTGTGATGGACAACCTTTGCCACACAGTTTCTTCTACGGACCGTGTGTGATACATTCAATAACGCAAATGATTTAACGGGAAAAATTGTGTGTGATGTATGTGTGAACGGAAATGTTTTCCTTAGAGCGACTATGTGGGATGTACATACGAATGGAAACGTTTAGCAGGGACTAACTGTGTGGGATATACTTGTGACCGGAAACAATTTCGCCGTATAATTGTATTTTTTAGCTCTAATGTACGTATTTCCGTATTTGAGCGCATGCCGGTCGCACACGACCTCATTTTGCCGAGCGTGTGCGCCAGGAGGGCATATCCCCGACGGTTTCTGGGTCGTGTAGGAAGGATCCCCCTATCGCCCACACTCACTTGGCGACGGTTCCAAATGTCATCACGGAAAGGGGTTAAAAACCGTTTGTTTAGGACCGACGCATACCAGTGTAAGGAAATATAAAATAACAACTTTATTATCACCTCTAGGGCATATTTCCTTCATGGAGATCACGACGATGCTTTGGAGATGGAGATCAAAAGTGGAAGATGATGATGGCCATATCATGTCACGTATTTTGATTGCATGTGATGTTTATCCTTTATGCATCTTATTTTTCTTAGAACGATGGTAGCATTATAAGATGATCCCTTCACTTAATTTCAAGATAAAAGTGTTCCCTGAGTATGCACCATTTCTACAGTTCGTCGTTTTAAAGCACCTCGTGATGATCGAGTGTGATAAACTCTATGTTCACATACAATAGGTGTAAGCCAGATTTACACACGCGGAATACTTGGGTTAAACTTGATGAGCCTAGCATGTACAGATATGGTCTCGGAACACTGGAGACCAAAAGGTCGAACATGAGTCAAATAGTAGATATGATCAATATAGAGATGTTCACCATTGATGACTACCCCATATCACGTGATGATCGGACATGGATTAGTTGATTTGGATCATGTATCACTTAGATAACTTAACGGATGCTAATTTAAGCGGGAGTTCATTAGTAATTTCATTAACTGAACTTAAATTTATCATGAACCCTAGCAATCTCGGTGCCACCAAACTGTGACTCAGTCTGACCGAGTTCACTTGTTTAGGTTCCAAAATTGCTTCGGTATCACCGAGTTTAACAAATCGGCAGCTCCGAAATGCTTTCTGTGGAGAACTAAAACTAAGTTTTTGAGTCGTCTATTTTGCAAAAACTCTGCACTTTGTGATGCGTATGCACTCTACCTCATCTACATCTATTCACAGGGTTTGCTGCCAGTATAATTGCCAAGATGTCTGACCAGAGTGACAGCCAGAACAGGTCTGAGGAGCAAGTTAACATGAGCGAGGGCACTAGTCCCTCTAACAGTTCTGATGAGGGTAGCAGGAGCACACCAAGCAACCTGCCTAAGGCTGCTACCAAGACAAGGAAGAAGAAACTTCTGACAGTGAGCATGAGGACTTTGTGGCTGATGAGGCCATTTCAAGGAAGCAAGTTGTGAAAGAATCAACTAGGGATGTCAAACTAGGTTTGAACAAGAAGGCCCCTGCCAAAAGAGCTCCAATGTCAAAGGCCAGAGCATCAACTCAAGAAACAATGGTGTTCGCTCTTGAAACCAGAGATGATGAGATAGCAGGAACTAAGAAGAGAGCTAGGAAAACCACAGCCTGAGTGATTGGAAAGCTATCCATGAGAGATGATGATGAAGCTAAAGAAGAAGAAGAGGAAGAGGATGCTGCACCAGCACCTAAATCTCATAATCTGATGGGGGATGCCATCAAGTATGGGGATGCTCCTTCAAAGCCCAAGACTGCCCCAAAGCTGCTGCTCAAACCACCAAGTCTGCACCCAAGAGAATCACAAGGAACATTCCAGCTGCAGAAAAGAACAAGGCCCCAGTGCCTGAGATTGATGAAGATGCTGAGGTCCAAGTGCTCAGAAAATAGAAGCCCAAGATTCATGATCATGATGATAATCATATTGTTGCTGAGGACATGAAGCTGAGGAAGGATGCAGGTCTCAGAAGATGGAGACAATCTGATCCATATGATGCGAGGAGAAGAATTGCTGTGGATTACAGGTTCCACACGAAAGAGCAGCAGGACTTCTATGAGACCATTCTACTTGACAAGAAGCCAATGGTATGTGACATGAGATGGGTTGATTGGGAATACATCAAGGAAAATGAAGATCATTTTCCAAGTGTGCATGAAAGCTTCAAGGCTTGTGGTGTTGACAAGTTTGTGGGTCAAAAGTTGACAAAATGGAATGATGAACTCATCATGTAATTCTACTCCACAGCTCATTTTTATCGAGATGGTAGAATTGTGTGGATGTCTGAAGGTACAAGGTACCAGTCAACTATTGATGAATGGGCCAAGTTGATAAAAGCCCCTAAAGAGCATGAAGATGACTTGGATGTCTCATGCAACAACCCCCTCAGCCTCTGGGTAATGATAGATTTGTCCGCATTTTCAAGCATGATGAAGGAGTTGGTTTTCGTGGGGCACAAGGTTTTCATGATGGATGTCTCATGTTCTTGGGTATACCTCTGGATCTCCGCAATACACAGAATATTCGAGTGGCCATAAACACATTTGGCACTTTTCAGCACTGGGTTAGTGACGACCCATATTTAGTTCGCTCGATTGTTTTTGCATCATTTCCTGAAGATATTCTGGTCCCAAGTGATGTGGTCTTCTCTGAATATGCTGCTTGGAGTGGGGCTAGGGTATCTTGGACTGCACCACTGTACATCTTGGGTGCCAACTGGGCATTACATATGCCTCCGGATGAAGATCTTATGCCTGTTAATGGAAACCCGCACCCGTTCCCTTGAGAATTCGTTCCTGCTCACAACAACTTTGCTCTGCCGCCTTTCCCAACACTGGGCTAGAATGACAACCTGATTGCCCCGCCGCCAGCACCGCAACAGGGTTGGGGCCACGCGGTTTGGGGCCAGGATGAGGAGGATCAGCATCATGATGATCTACCGCATCATAATCAGATGAGCCCCGTGCAAGAGCAAATCTCGATGGTACTCGACAACACCGTTGTTTTTTAGTCTGAATCCATTGGCAACAGTGCTGCAAGTGGGGAAATGCCAATGCAAGATGCGGCACCTATAATTGAAGAGATTCCGGATGATGAACTAGTTAATAATGACCTAGCCATTGTCCCGTATGTTCCTCCTGCCAGACTCGCCCCTACTCAGGTGATCCCTCTGCCTGTACTACCTTTGGGTCCACCTTTGCCGCCTGACATGGCTTCGAAGAGAGCTTTTGATCGTCTCTTATCCGTGGGAGTCATATATCTCCCTAATCCTAGGGGTTTGCACCTGTTTCTTAAAAGATCATGGAATGAGGCTTTTGTTCTGGATTTCCCAATACCCCTCCAATTGCCGCAGGAAGGTCTGCTGATCCAGACGGATTGCTATGCTACATGTTCGCCAAGGCCTGTTGCTCGAGCTCTGTTCTCTCAACCTGAAGATGCTCTGGTTGCCCCTCCTACACAGCCTACCTCTGATGAGTAGTTCTCTTTCTCCGCACAACAGAAGCGCAAGACTGCTAGAAAGAAGAAAACTCCCGCTCCAATGTTTGACACTAGTGTGAGGAGATGCACGCAAGGCTCTATCCTGAGGGATAGGTTTAAACCAATTCTGCAGGAGTTGCCTATGGTTCAACCAAGGAAGAAGAGGCCCAGGTCTAAACCTTTGAGTGCGCCACTTCATACGAACGGTCCACATATTGACATGGAGGATGATGAGCAGCATGACTAGGTCCCACCAGAAACTCCAATTCCAGTGCTCCAACAGATTGGTGAAGAGCCTGAAATTGCTCCTAAGAAGATCTCAGTGGAAATGCTTACGACAGATCCGGTGGTGCAGCCTTCCTGATCAGTTTATGATGCATAAATTTCATACTTTGGAATGGGTGTGGCAAGCCCTCCGATATGCTAGTTATCTTAGATGTTTTATTTTATTACCTGGAACTGTAAGTTATGATCTGAATTTGCTCTTATGGGACCTGTGGTGTATCACACTATGTGTCTACATAGACTTGATTGCTTCTTATATGTTTGTTCTTGGAGAGTAATCATATTAGCAATAAGGACTGGCGTGTGCTTTGCTGGAACGTGCGTGGTCTTAATTCTGATGACCGTCAGCGTGTAGTTAGACATAAAATTGAGGAAAGCCAATGCTCTATGATATGCCTCCAATAAACTAAAATGCAGCACATCGATCACCTGTTATTCGATCCTTCTCTCCAAAGAGATTTAATACGTTTGCTTACTGTCCATCAGTGGGTGCATCTAGGGGTATTATGGTTTTATGGAATTCTGCAATGTTTTTGGGGAACTTGATTGAAACCAAAAAGTTTGGTATAATAATTAAATTCACCTCTGTGCACAATGGGGAGTCTTGGACTCTAGTTTCCATGTATGGGCCATGCGCTGGTAGAGATAGAGATGATTTTGTTGAATGGCTCTATAATCTTCATATCAATGAGGAAGAAAATTGGCTTCTGTTAGGTGACTTCAATTTTTTCAGATACACCACAAACAGGAATAGGCCTGGGGGATCCCACTGACATGTTCATCTTCAGTGACATCATTGGCCACTTAGGACTGATCGAGCTTCCCATTAAAGGGAGGAAATTCACTTGGTAAAATATGCATGACAGTCCTCTTCTTGAACAGCTGGATAGGTTCTTCACCACTGCATCTTGGACTTCTTTGTACCCTGCTACACAAGTCCTTCCTCTGGCTAAAACTGCATCAGATCATGTGCCTTGTGTAGTGGTCATCAGCACTAGCATACCAAAATGTAATTTGTTTCGTTTTGAGAATTACTGGGTTCATCTAGAAGGTTTTATGGACTGTGTGCAGAGGTCTTGGAACAAACATTCTCGCAAGACCCACATTACAGCTATTATTGCTGACAAGCTTAAAACATTAAGGCATGATCTCAAGAAATGGCAGATGGGACTCTCCAAAATGAAATGCCTAATTCAGAAATGCACCAGGGTCATTTTTTTGTTGGATGAGCTGGAAGAACTAAGGCCTCTGTTTAAACCTAAATTTAACTTCAAGAAAATTGTCAAGCTACATATGGAGAATCTGCTCTACCTACAATATTTATATTGGAGAAAAAGATGCACTATCAGGTCCATAAAAGTTTGGGAGGAAAACACTAAATTCTTCCATGCCATGGCTACTGAGAGATACAGGAGGAATTCAGTGGCTTCTATCGGATTAGAGGATGGAACTGTAACAAATGATCACCTCCAAATTGCAGGGGCTTTTTGGTCTGGCTTTAAGAACAGAATAGGGATTGCTGGAGGTATAAATATGTCTCTGGATTTTGCTGCTTTGATTACACCAGTTGAGGGACTAGATATTTTGGTCAGACCTTTTGAAAAGGAGGAGATGGACTTAACTGTGAAAAAATGCCAATTGATAGGGCACCTGGCCCTGATGGTTTCAATGGTCTTTTTTTTAAGAAATACTGGCCAATCATCTGTCAGGAGTTCTATGACTTAGCCAAGGCTTTTCATGAGGGGACTGCCAAGTTGGAGAACATTAATGAGTCATATATAACTCTCATCCCAAAGGTGGCTGCACCTGAGACAGTCAATGATTTTAGGCCTATATCTCTTACCAGTATGGGGCTGAAATTCATTTCTAAGATGGCTACTGATAGATTTCAGTTGGAAATTATGAGATGCATACACAAGAATCAGTATGGCTTTATTAAATCTAGGACCATCCAGGATTGTGTAGCTTGGACTTTAGAATATTTGCATCAATGTCATCAGTGCAAAAGGAAAATTGTTATCCTCAAATTGGATTTTGAAAAATCTTTTGATTCAATTGAGCATGAGGCCATATATCAAGTCCTAAGATTAAAGGGTTTCCCTGAGAAATGGATTCTATGGGTCAAACAGTTCCTATCTTATGGTACCTCATCAGTTTTACTAAATGGAGTCCCTAGGAAACATTTTGCCTGCAAAAAGGGAGTCAGACAGGGTGACCCTCTTTCCCCCTTGCTTTTTGTTTTGGCTGCTGACATCTTGCAATCTGTTGTAAATGATCTGTTGAACAAGGGATTGTTGAATCTACCAATACCCTGCCATGATCCTGATTATCCTATTGTGCAATATGCTGATGATACCTTTATTATCTTACCTGCTGATGAGGATCAGTTTCTGGCACTTAAAGGCATGATGCTCAAATTCTCCCAGTCCACTGGATTGCATATCAACTATCACAAGTCTTCCATGCTACCCATCAATGTGGATGTTGTGGAATTATCCAGACTGGCTGCTTCCTTTGGTTGTAAGGTTGGATCCCTGCCTTTCACTTATCTTGGATTACCTGTGGGGGTGCTTAGACTCAGAATCATGGATTTAATGCCTCTGGTTGATAGTATGGAAAGTAAAATGTCTGCCAGTTCCATCTTTCTTGCTCAAGGAGGAAGACTGCAATACCTAAACTCTGCACTATCTGCTCTACCCATATTCTTTCTCTGCAGCTTAGAAATTCCTCCAGGGATATTGAAGCAATTACAGAGAATTCAAAGGCAGTGTCTATGGAGAAGAAATGGTAATGATAAGGCTCCTGCCCTGGCAGCTTGGGACTTGGTGTGCAAACCAAAGAATAAGGGTGGGTTGGGCATCATGAATTTAGGTATTCAAAATGATATTTTGCTGATGAAGCACCTGAATAAATTTTTCAATAAGCAGAATGTGCCCTGGGTGAATTTGATTTGGAACACTTATTACCATGAAAGAGTTCCACAAGCTACTTTGGAATGTGGTTCTTTCTGGTGGAGGGATGTTTGCAAACTTATGGATAAGTTTAGAGAATTTACATGCATTCAGGTCAACGAAGGTGATACTATTTTGTTCTGGGGTGATAATTGGCAATTAGATAATTCTGTGGTACCCTTAAAGTAAAGATTTGCAAGGTTATTCTCCTTAACCATAGATCCTTGGGCCATAGTCAAGGATTTCAAAGTTTGGCAACAATGGGAGACCCTTTTTCGCCTACCATTGTCCCAACAGGCTTACCAGGAATTTCTTCAGATTCAAAATCTGGTGCAGTCCATGCAGTGTCAGGAATCTAAGCTTGATTGCTGGATGCTCAAGCAAAATGGTAAATAGTATACACCCAAGAGTTATTATCAATATGTCCATAGAAATATCATCCCCAATCCCCTCTTGAAATGGATTTGGGCTTCTTCCTGCACATTGAAGATCAAGGTTTCCTCTTGGATGATGATCATGGACAGACTTAACACCGAGGACATGTTAATTCGTAGGCACTGGAATGTCTCTGACTCATCTACTTGTGTTCTATGCCCAGGAAACATTTATGAGGACATAGATTAGCTCTTATTTAACTGCAGGTTCAGCCACAGGGTTTGGAACTTTCAACAGATTACTGGCCTCCTGGGGATGATCAGGTTCTGACTGTGAGTCAGGCTAGGGAAGATTTTGCTAAGCCTTTCTTTCCAGAAGTGGTGTTCATTGCTTGCTGGAATATTCAGACCATTAGAAATGGCAAGGTTTTTAGAAAAGAAAGGCCATCTTTCAATAGATGGAGATCAAATTTTATCCATGACATATCTCTAATGACACATAGGATTAAACCAAAGTTTAGAGATGAGCTGTTCATATGGATTGCTTTCTTACCTCCTTGAGGTGGGTTCTTTGTTACCCTTGTAGCTTTTCTTTCTGTTTAGGTAGATTTTCCTTTTTTCCTCTGGGGCTTTGTATTTTTGTAAATATGTAACTCCTTTGCACTTAATAAAGTAAGGCTGTGGAACCAAGTTATGCAGTAAGTTCTCAAAAAAAAAGACCACAGCTCTATGGCCAACATGTACAAAGAGATCCCAGAAGAAGCATTGGAAACACACAAGTTTGGATCTGTTCATTACT
Source organism: Secale cereale (assembly GCA_902687465.1). Classification (NCBI taxonomy): domain Eukaryota; kingdom Viridiplantae; phylum Streptophyta; class Magnoliopsida; order Poales; family Poaceae; genus Secale; species Secale cereale. The sequence continues at coordinate 488,814,442 of LR738714.1, read as the reverse complement.
TGTTGTCTGGTCTAACTACAATCAATACTATATTGAGGCATACATTGTTGCCCAAATATGTAGATCATAAGATGAGGATATTCAATCAACTTGCTGCACATTTTTTATGTCCCTCAAAAGTTCAAGGTCATGAGTCTGGTTGTAGAGACAATCAAAAGGACAGCTGCTGACCAGAAGAGATCTTGTGGGTATGCTCCACACATTTAGGAGCTCATCAACTCCAAGATGGGCACAGGCACATACTTATTGGACAAAGAACATCTACCCCTGTATCTTGAATTTGAAGACAAAACAGTTGTGATGGATGAGAATGAACCTTCATCAGTGCAAGCACAAGAAAAGAGAGAGAAAGCTAGAGCTGAGAAAGCAACAAAGATGCCAAGTGTTGAAGAGGCATCTCAAGTGTCCCTCAAGTCAAAACAAGATCAAATGGCATATCTTATTCAAGCAACTTTGAGGATTGAGAAAGGCTTGGCCATCCTGACTCAAAATCAGGAGAGCTTGGAGAGGATCATTGAAACAAAGTTCTATGATCTTTATCTGAAAGTGACTGAGATATAGACTGTAGTTGAGCAGCTCCAAGAGGAAGCGGAGGAGAGGAAAGGTTAGGCTACCACAGATGCCTTTCAGAGAGTGCCTAGAAGTCAGAGATCTGCTGCAGTGCCCATACCTGACACTAGAGCTACTATATTAGCACCAACAGCTACAACTTCAGTGCCACCTCTAGTTGCCACTCCACCAGCTCCAACAACATCTACAGATGCCTTCATCCTTGGAGTCCTCTCAACACCACCTCCCGAAGATCAAGCCTAGAGAGACGCATAGTGCTATGCATTTTCGAACTTTTTGGTAATTTGTTGCCAAAGGGGGAGAAATATGTATAGATCATAGGCTTCGAGAGAGAGAGTGTTTTTGCTTCTTGGTCTCTTGATATTTGGTTGATACATTTGTGTGTTTGCGTGATATTTTACGTTATGTGTGTGAGATACTTGTTTGATCATGTGTTTGATTATATCATACTCTAATGCTTGCTTAAATGATGCTATTATTTATCTCTCATATATGATCATTCACTTTGCTTGGTGATGACTGCATGCTTTTAGTTTATATCATTTTGAGCGCTCCACTAAGATGTATGTGACATGGAAGCGTAACCCATGATCCTAATCGATTGTGCATTTGCATTCAAACGCAAATTTTAAATAATGCACAACTTTCGGGGGAGCTCTTGCTTATCACATACTTCTCAAAGCGACGATGTATTTAAATCTTATTATCATTTGTCGAAGCTTTGATCTATATGTTGTCATCAATTACCAAAAAGGGGGATTTTGAAAGTGCACCTATCCCTGGGTGGTTTTGGTAATTACTAACAACATATAGCTCATTGAACTAATGCTCTTTCAAGATGATCATTTCAAAAAGTTCGATGATTGGCATGGCATGGACTAGGAATGTGGACCCCTCAAAATGCTAAGGACACATATTGGCTCAAGCTCAAGACTCTATATTTTCTATTTTAGTGATCCAAGATCACATTGAGTCCATAGGAAAGCCAATACTATTAAAAGGGGATGAGGTGTTGCTTAATGGGTTTCTTGCTCAAAATGCTTAGTGATATGCTCCAAAACCCTCAACCACTTTCTCACATCCACATATGTCCCAAACCAAAAGTCAAACTCGGCCCCACCAAAATCTTCTATCCGGCGCCACTGAATTCTCTTGACATAGCCATTGCCACAAACCCTAGTCAATTCGGTCTCACCGATAGGGATCTCGGTCTCACCAAGATGGGATTGCAAACTCTCTGTTTCCCTTCTTAACATTTCGGTCTAACCGAATGAGCGATCGGTCCCACCAAGTTCGCAATGCAAACTCTTTGTTTCCCCTTCGTAATGTTTCGGTCCAACCGAAATGAGCGAATCGGTCCCACCGAGTTTGCCTGACCAACTCTCTGGTTAGCTTATTACCAAAATCGGTCCTACCGAGTTTGTGTAGTCGATCTCACTGAGATTACGATATGCCCTAACCCTAATAAAATCGGTCCTACCGAGTTGATCATATTGGTCCCACCGAAATGTCTAACGGTCACATTATGAACTAAATCGGTCTGACCGAGTTCTCTGATTTGGTCCCACCGAGTTTGGTAAATTGTGTGTAACGGTTAGATTTTGTGTGGAGGCTATATATAACCCTCCACCCACTCTTCATTCGTTGAGAAAGCCATCAGAACAAGCCTACACTTCCATTACTCATTTTCTGAGAGAGAACCACCTACTCATGTGTTGAGACCAAGATATTCCAATCCTACCATATGAATCTTGATCTCTAGCCTTCCTCAAGTTTCTTTCCACTCAAATCATCTTTCCACCAAATCCAATCCAATGAAAGAGAGTTGAGTGTTGGGGAGACTATCATTTCAAGCACAAAAGCAAGGAGTTCATCATCAACACACCGTCTATTACCTTTTGGATAGTGGTGTCTCCTAGATTGGTTAGGTGTCACTTGGGAGCCTCCGTCAAGATTGTGGAGTTGAACCAAGGAGTTTGTACGGGCAAGGAGATCGCCTACTTCGTGAAGATCTACCCTAGTGAGGCAAGTCCTTCGTGGGCGATAGCCATGGTGGGATAGACAAGGTTGCTTCTTCATGGACCCTTCGTGGGTGGAGCGCTCTGTGGACTCGCGCAGCCGTTACCCTTCGTGGGTTGAAGTCTCCGTCAACGTGGATGTATGATAGCACCACCTATCGGAACCACGACAAAAACATCTGTGTCTACACTTGCGTTTGCAATCTCCAAATCCCTCCCTTTATCTTCATATGCAATTGCTTTACACTCCGCTATTATACTCTTAGAATTGCATGTGTAGGTTGATTGCTTGACTTGTGCATAATTGCTAAAATCTGCCAAGACTTAAAATCAGGAAAAATCTAGGTTTTTATTTGGTCAAGTAGTCTAATCATCCCCCCTCTAGACATATTTTCAATCCTACAAGTGGTATCACAGCTTTGGTATCCATTTGCCTTGATTTCCATTGCTTTTGGTGATCATAGACTTGGTTTCACAACCTACGAGAGTATGGCATATAGCGAGGGAAATTACCATCGTAGAGGTCCTTACTTTGATGGTACTAATTTTGCTAGTTGGAAGCATAATATGAAAATGCATATTCTTGGACATAACCCCGCCATTGGGCTATTGTGTGTATTGGTTTGCAAGGTGAATTCTTCGATGGGAAGGAACCAAACCGTGAAGCCTCCGTTGAAGAATTGAAGATGTTGCAAAACAATGCTCAAGCTTGCGATATCCTCTTCAACGGATTGTGCCCCGAAGAATTCAACAAAATCAGTCGTCTTGAGAATGCAAAGGAAATTTGGGATACTTTGATTGATATGCACGAAGGTACCGACTCCGTCAAGGAATCCAAATTGGATGTGCTTCAAAGTCAATTTGACAAGTTCAAGATGAAGGATGGTGAAGGTGTCACTGAAATGTACTCTAGGCTTGCTCTCATCACTGATGACCCACAAGTGTAGGGGATCAATCGTAGTCCTTTCGATAAGTAAGAGTGTTGAACCCAACGAGGAGAAGAAGGAAATGGTAGGCAGTTTTCAGTAAGGTATTTTCTGCAAGCACTGAAATTATAGGTAACAGATAGTTTTGTGATAAGGTAATTGGTAGCAATTGACAAAAGGTAAAAGTAAACAAGGTACAGCAAGGTGGCCCAATCCTTTTTGTAGCAAAGGACAAGCCTGGACAAACTCTTATATGAAGGAAAGCGCTCCCGAGGACACATGGGAATTATCGTCAAGCTAGTTTTCATCACGATCATCTGATTCGCATTCGGTACTTTGATAATTTGGTATGTGGGTGGACCGGTGCTTGGGTTATGTCCTTACTTGGACAAGCCTCCCACTTATGATTAAACTCTAATGCAAACATCCGCAACTACAAAAGAAGCATTAAGGTAAACCTAACCCTAGCATGAAACAAATGGATCCAAATTAGCCCCTTACGAAGCAACGCATAAACTAGGGTTTAAGCTTCTGTCACTCTAGCAACCCATCATCTAATTATTATTTCCCAATGCCTTCCACTAGGCCCAAATAATGGTGAAGTGCCATGTAGTCGACGTTCACATGACACCACTAGAGGAGAGACAACATACATCTCATCAAAATATCAAACGAAGACCAAATTCACATGACTACTAATAGCAAGACTTCTCCCATGTCCTCAGGAAAAAAAGTAACTACTCACAAGACATAATATTGTTCATGATTAGAGGGGTATTAATATGCATAATGGATCTGAACATATGATCTTCCACCAAATAAACCAACTAGCATCAACTACAAGGAGTAATCAACACTACTAGCAACCCACAGGTACCAATCTGAGGTTTGGGTACAAAGATTGGATACAAGAGATGAACTAGGGTTTGAGAGGAGATGGTGCTGGTGAAGATGTTGATGAAGATAGCCCTCCCCAAGATGGGAGAGTTGTTGGTGATGATGTGGTGATGATTTCCCTCTCCTGGAGGAAAGTATCCCCGACAGAACATCTCTGCCGGAGCCCTAGATTGGTTTCCGCCAAGGTTCCGCCTCGAGACGGCGGCGTCTGGTCCCGAAAGCCTCCTTCTGAATTTTTCCAGGTCAAAACACCTCATATAGGAGAATATGGGCATCGGGGGGCCATCGGGGGGGCCACGAGGCAGGGGCGCGCCCAGAGAGGGGGGGCGCCCCCACCCTCGTGGACAGGTGGTGTCCCCCTGGTGATCTTCTTTCGCCAGATAGTTTTTATATTTTCTGAAACGATGTCCTGCGAAGTTTTGGGGCTTTTTGAGTTGTGCAGAATAGGTTTCCAGAGTTTGCTTCTTTTCTAGCCTAGAATTCCAGCTGCTGGCATTCTCCCTGTTCATGTAAACCTTGTAAAATAAGAGAGAAAAGGCATAAGTATTGTGACAAAACATGTAATAACAGCCCGTAATGCAATAAATATCAACATATAAGCATGATGCAAAATGGACGTATCAAATCCCCGAAGCTTAGACCTCTCTTGTCCTCAAGCAAAAGCCGATATCGAAAAATATGTCCACATGTTTTAGAGATAGAGGTGTCGATAAAAATAAAATACGGACATGAGGGCATCATGATCATTCTCATAACAACAACAACAACATATATATATATATATATATATATATATATATATATATATATATATATATATATATATATATATATATATATATATATATATATATTGTCATATGATTCTTATGCTAGAGTAACAATTCATTCACAATATCAAGGATGAATCAGAAACTTCATTGAAAACTAACAAACTTTGGTCTCGATCATTGAAGCAATTGCAATTTATCGTAACATCGGAAAGAGTCAATATAAGAGCTTTTCAGCAAGCCTACATACTCAACTATCATATAGTCTTTCACAATTGCTCACACTCACGCAATACTTATGGTTATGGAGTTTTAATCAGACACACAGAAAGATAGGGGCTTATGGTGTTGCCTCCCAACCTTTTACCTCAAGGGTAATGTCAACAGTAATAGACCATGAAAACTTACATCCAAGTGGGTATATATGTCAGGATCTTTCCAACACAATGTGCTTGCCAAAGGATAAAATGTAAATAGGAAAGGTGAATTTCACCTTGACTCTTATAAGGCAAGAATAATATATAGGTCCTTCGTAGAGGGAAGCAGAGGCTGTCATGTGCTTTTATGGTTGGATGCACAAAGTCTTAGCACGGAAGAAAGTCACTTTATATTGCCACATGTGATAAGGACCTTTATTATGTAGTCTGTTGCTTTTATTACTTCCATATCACAAGATCATATAAAGCTTATTTCCTCCACACTAGTAAATCATACATATTTTAGCGAGTTTGCAACATGACAACTTACTTGGAAGGATCTTTCTCAATCCATAGGTAGGTATGGTGGACTCTCATGGCAAAACTGGGTTTAAGGGTGTATGGAAGCACAAGTAGTATCTCTACTTGGTGCAAGGAGTTTTGGCTAGCATGAGGGGGAAAGGCAAGCTCAACATGTTGGATGATCCATGACAATATACTTTATTTCGGATATAAGAAGACATGTCCAAGATAGTATATTTGTATGTGAAGCCTCTCTTCTTTAATTACTTCCTATTAATTGCAACGATGACCAAAACTATGTTTGTCAACTCCCAACAACTTTTATTCATCATGCTTTTTATATGTGAAGTCATTACTTCCCATAAGATCAATATGATCTCTTTGATACTCTTTATGTTTTCTTTCTTTTTATCATGACCAAAGTGAGGAAACCAAGCCCTTGACTCAGCACTAATCTTTATTATATAGCTCACGGACTCGATTACAAAGGGTAAAGATCATAAAGCAAAAGCTCACAACTAGATCATGCTAACTTTATTCTACTAGATCAAGATACTACCAAAAGGATCAAACTAAGAAAAACGGTAAAGGTAGGAGTTATGGTGATACGATACCGGGGTCACTCCCCCAAGCTTGGCAGTTGCCAAGGGGAGTGCCCATACCCATATGATTATGTCTCCTTCTTCGGGGGTGGTGATGATGGGGTTGAAAGTAGTGACGCCGGATCATCATATATTGAGCGTAGGAGATCCTCCAACTTGCGGATAATACCTTTGAGTGCATTTGTATACTCCTTCAACAAAATATTTTCACTTGTGAGATACTTGTTTTGAATTTGAGCTAACTCAATCATCTTGAAAGCTTGTATCTTAGTTGAAGTAAAGAGGTTGGGAAGAGGTTGAGGGGTGTCTTCTTCTCCCCTTGCCGGAGCCTGCTATTCCACCTTCTTCTTGATCCTCTTCTCCTTATTGATCTCCTCGGGTCCTTCCCTCTTCAGATATATCTTCATTAGCCAAGAATCGTTACCTTCGTTGTTGGAGGAGGGAGGCGACATGGTGTCTGGCTTCATCAACCCTAGCAGAAAATAGCTCGAAACAAGGACAGAGGGTTTTTGCGTGATACAGAGGTCAAAACCTTCAGGAGTATATATAATGAATTTTTACCGACCAAAAGGAGTAACATACAAGAAATAAGAGTCCGGGAGGCACACGAGCTGCCCATGAGGTAGGGGGCGCGCCTAGGGAAGGGGGGCGCGCCCTGCACCCTCGTGGACGGCTCGTGTCTCTTTCGGACTGCTACTTATTTTTATATTTTTCTAAATATTCCAAAACGGAGAAAATTGCCTTTAGAATTGTTTTAGAGTCGGTTTACTTACCGTACCACATACCTCTTCCTTTTCGAAGGCTGAATCGTTCTGGAAGGTATCCCTTATGTATTCCTCCGGGGTTACGGTTTCAATAACATTGGTTTCAACATTTATAGGATTACCTGAGTTATAATGTTTGATTCTTTGGCCACTCACCACCTTCGGATTTGTGCCTTCGAAGTTGTTGATTTTTATGGCATCGGAACGATAGACCTCCTCAATAACGTAAGCTCCTTCCCACTTAGAGAGAAGTTTTCTTGCAAAAAAATCTTAAATGAGAGTTGTATAGCAATACATAATCACCTACGTTAAACTCACGCTTTTGTATCCTTTTGTCATGCCATCTTTTAACTTTTTCTTTAAACAACTTGGCATTCTCATAGGCTTGGGTTCTCCATTCATCAAGGGAGCAAATGTCAAATAACCTCTTTTCACCAGCAAGTTTGAAATCATAATTTAGCTCTTTAATAGCCCAATATGCCTTATGTTCTAGTTCAAGAGGTAAGTGACAAGCTTTTCCATAAACCATCTTATATGGCGACATACCCATAGGATTTTTGTATGCAGTTCTATACGCCCATAATGCAGCATCATGTTTCTTGGACCAATTCTTCCTAGACCTATTAACTGTCTTTTGCAAAATTAATTTCAGCTCTCTATTACTTAGTTCTACTTGACCACTGGTCTGTGGGTGATAAGGAGATGCAATTATATGATTCACATCATACTTAGCAAGCATTTTTACGGAAAGCACTATGAATAAAGTGTGAACCACCATCAGTCATTAAGTATCTAAGGACTCCAATCCTTGGGAAGATAACTTCTTTAAGCATCTTAATAGAGGTGTTATGATCAGCACTACTAGTTGGAATAGCTTCTACCCACTTAGTAACGTAATCAACAGCAACTAAAATATGTGTGTACCCATTAGAGGCAGGAAACAGTCCCATATAATCAAAGCCCCAAACATCAAATGGTTCAATAACAAGTGAATAATTCATAGGCATTTCTTGACGTCTACTAATATTACCAATTCTTTGACATTCATCACAAGATAAGACAAACTTACAGGCGTCCTTGAAGAAAGTAGGCCAATAAAAACTGGATTGCAATACCTTATGTGCAGTTCTATCTCCCGCATGGTGTCCTCCATAAGCTTTGGAGTGGCACTTGCGTAGGATCTGTTCATGTTCATGCTCGGGTACACAACGTCTAATAATACCATCTACTCCTTCTTTATAAAGATGAGGGTCATCCCAGAAGTAATGTCTCAAATCATAAAAGAACTTTTTCTTCTGCTGGTATGTGAAGCTAGGAGGTATAAACTTAGCAACAATATAATTAGCATAATCAGCATACCATGGAGTAGTACGAGAAGTATTTATGAAAGCTAATTGTTCATCAGGAAAGCTATCATCAATAGGTTGTGGGTCATCAAGTATATTCTCTAGCCTAGACAAGTTGTCTGCAACGGGATTCTCAGCTCCCTTTCTATCAATAATATGCAAGTCAAACTCTTGCAGCAAGAGAACCCATCTAATAAGTCTAGGTTTAGCATCTTTCTTTTCCATAAGGTATTTGATAGCAGCATGATCAGTGTGAATAGTTACTTTAGAATCAACAATATAGGGTCTAAACTTATCACAAGCAAATACAACTGCTAAAAATTCTTTCTCAGTAGTAGCATAATTTTTCTGGGCACTATCTAGAGTTTTACTAGCATATTGGATAACATTCAATTTTTTATCAACTCTTTTCCCTAAAATAGCACCTACAGCATAATCACTAGCATCGCACATAATCTCAAAGGGTAAATTCCAGTCAGGAGGCTGGACAATAGGTGCAGAGATCAATGCTTTCTTAAGTATTTCAAATGCCTCTAGACAATCATCATCAAACACAAAAGGAATATATTTTTGTAAGATATTAGTCAGAGGCCTGGAGATTTTGGAGAAGTCCTTTATGAACCTCCTATAAAACCCGGCATGACCAAGGAAACTTCGTATACCTTTGATGCCCTTGGGGCACGGCATCTTTTCAATAGCATCAACTTTAGCTTTGTCAACTTCAATACCTCTTTCAGAAATTTTATGTCCCAAGACAATGTCTTCATTGACCATGAAGTGGCACTTCTCCCAATTCAAGACAATATTAGTGTGTTCACATCTCTACAAAACTCGATCAAGGTTGCTTAAGCAGTCATCAAAAGAAGTTCCGTAAAAGGAGAAATCATCCATGAAAACCTCAACAATCTTTTCACAAAAATCAGAGAATATAGCCATCATGCATCTTTGAAAGGTAGCAGGTGCATTACATAAACCAAAAGGCATACGTCTATAAGCAAAGGTACCGAAAGGGCAAGTAAAAGTGGTATTTTCTTGATCCCCTTTTGACACAGGTATTTGAGAGAAACCAGAATAACCATCTAGAAAGCAAAAATGAGTATGTTTGGATAACCTCTCTAGCATCTGATCAATAAAAGGCAAGGGGTAATGATCTTTCTTAGTAGCTTTATTTAATTTGCGGAAATCAGTTACCATCCTATAACGTGTAACTATTCTTTGTGGGGTCAATTCATCTTTATCATTAGGAACAACAATCATACATCCCTTCTTAGGGACACAATGGACATGACTTACCCACTGGCTATCATCAACTGGATAGATAATACCTGCCTCTAGAAGCTTTAGTATTTCCTTCCTTGCCACTTCTTTCATATTAGGATTTAAACGTCGCTGATGATCAATAACTGGTTTAGCGTTTTCTTCCAACTTTATCTTGTGTTGGCATAAAGTGGGACTAATGCCCTTCAGATCATCCAGAGTATATCCAATAGCAGCACGGTGCTTATTCAGGGTTTTCAATAGTTTTTCTTCTTCCTGCTCTGAAAGGTTAGCACTAATAATAACATGATATATCTTCTTTTCATCAAGATAAACATACTTAAGATTATCAGGTAAAGGTTTAAGTTCAAACACGGGATCACCCTTGGGTGGAGGAGGATCCCCTAGGATTTCAACAGGCAAGTTGTTTTTCAATACGGGTCCCTGATTAAAGAATATTTCATCTATTTCCATTCTCTCATTCATATGCATATCATTTTCATGGTCTAGCAAGTATTGTTCTAAAGGATCATTAGGAGGTACAGCAATAGAAGCAAGACCAATAATTTGATCTTTACTAGGTAATTCTTTATCAAGGGGTTGTCTACGAAATTTAGCAAAGTTAAAATCATGAGACATATCCCCTACACCAACAGTAACAATATCTTTCACGCAGTCTATTTTAGCATTAACAATATTCAAGAAGGGTCTACCAAATATAATGGGACGAAAGTCATCTTGTGGGGAACTATGAATAAGAAAATCAGCATGGTATTTAACCTTCCCACCCAAGACTTCAACATCTCTAACAATCCCAACTGGTGAAATAGTGTGTCTATTAGCTAGCTTAATAGTAACATCAATCCCTTCTAACTCAACAGGTGCAATATCATGCATAATTTCTTGATATAAGGTATGAGGGATTATGCTTACACTAGCACCTACATCAAATAAACCATGATAGCAATGATCTCCTATTTTAACAGAGATAACAGGCAAGCCTACAATAGGTCTATGTTTATTCCTAGCATCAGGTTTGGATATTCTAGCAGATTCCTCTTGGAGGTAAATAACATGTCCATCTAAATCTTCTACCAAGAGATCTTTAACCATAGCAACACTAGGTTCAACTTTAATTTGCTCGGAGGGTGTAGGTGTTCTAGTATTACTCTTACGAACCACAGTTGAAGCTTTAGCATGATCCTTTATTCTAACAGGGAAAGGTGGTTTCTCAATATAAGCAATAGGAACAATAGGATCAACATTATAAGTGATAGTCTTTTCTTCAACTTTAACAGGTTCAACTACTTTTACTTCAATGGGAGGATGGTATTTAAACCACTTCTCCTTGGGAAGATCAACATGAGTAGCAAATGATTCACAGAAAGAAGCTACTATCTCAGAGTCAAGTCCATATTTAGTGCTAAACTCACGGAAAACATCGGTATCCATAAAAGCTTTAACACAATCAAACTTAGGGGTCATACCTGACTCCTTTCCTTCCTCGAGATCCCAATCTTCAGAGTTGCTTTTAATTCTTTCCAATAAATCCCATTTGAATTCAATAGTCTTCATCATAAAAGAGCCAGAACAAGAAGTATCGAGCATGGAGCGATTATCGAGAGAAAGCCGAGCATAAACATTTTGAATATCATTTCTCTTGAGAGCTCATGATTGGGGCATGAATATAACATTTACTTAAGCCTCCCCGAAGCATGATCGATGCTTTATCCTTCGCGAGGCCAAAAATTATAGATATAATTACGATCACGATGAACCTGGTGCATAGGGTAGAACTTCTGATGAAATTCCAACTTCAGACGATTATAGTTCCATGATCCAATATCATCACATAGCCTAAACCACGTCAACGCATCTCCCTTCAAAGATAAAGGGAAGACCTTCTTCTTGATAACATCCTCGGGCATACCTGCAAGCTTAAATAATCCACAAACTTCATCCACATAGATTAGGTGTAAGTCGGGATGCAGTGTTCCGTCTCCTGTAAAAGGATTATCAAGCAGTTTCTCTATCATACCCGAAGGAATTTCAAAGAAAACATTTTCAGTAGGTGCAGTAGATTGAGGAGCAACTCTTTGCACGTCTGGTCGGGGTGAAGATACCCCGAACAAGCACCCCAAAGGATTATGAGCCATAGTAACAAGTGACAATAAATTTCAGCACACTATATAAATTTGTCCTTACCAAAGGCGCTTCACTCCCCGGCAACGGCGCCAGAAAAGAGTCTTGATGACCCACAAGTGTAGGGGATCTATCGTAGTCCTTTCGATAAGTAAGAGTGTCGAACCCAACGAGGAGCAGAAGGAAATGATAGACAGTTTTCCGTAAGGTATTTTCTGCAAGCACTGAAATTATAGGTAACAGATAGTTTTGTGATAAGGTAATTGGTAGCAAGTGACAAAAGGTAAAAGTAAATAAGGTGCAGCAAGGTGGCCCAATCCTTTTTATAGCAAAGGACAAACCTGGACAAACTCTTATATGAAGGAAAGCGCTCCCGAGGACACATGGGAATTATCGTCAAGCTAGTTTTCATCACGATCATCTGATTCGCATTCGGTACTTTGATAATTTGGTATGTAGGTGGACCGGTGCTTGGGTGATGTCCTTACTTGGACAAGCCTCTCACTTATGATTAACCTCTAATGCAAGCATCCGCAACTACAAAAGAAGTATTAAGGTAAACCTAACCCTAGCATGAAACAAATGGATCCAAATCAGCCCCTTACGAAGCAACGCATAAACTAGGGTTTAAGCTTCTGTCACTCTAGCAACCCATCATCTACTTATTACTTCCCAATGCCTTCCACTAGGCCCAAATAATGGTGAAGTGTCATGTAGTCGACGTTCACATGACACCACTAGAGGAGAGACAACATACATCTCATCAAAATATCAAACGAAGACCAAATTCACATGACTACTAATAGCAAGACTTCTCCCATGTCCTCAGGAACAAAAGTAACTACACACAAGACATAATATTGTTCATGATCAGAGGGGTATTAAAATGCATAATGGATCTGAACATATGATCTTCCACCAAATAAACCAACTAGCATCAACTACAAGGAGTAATCAACACTACTAGCAACCCACATGTACCAATCTGAGGTTTGGGTACAAAGATTGGATACAAGATATGAACTAGGGTTTGAGAGGAGATGGTGCTGGTGAAGATGTTGATGAAGATAGCCCTCCCCAAGATGGGAGAGTTGTTGGTGATGATGGCGGTGATGATTTCCCCCTCCCGGAGGGAAGTATCCCCGGCAAAACAGCTCTACCGGAGCCCTAGATTGGTTTCCGCCAAGGTTCCGCCTCGAGACGGCGGCGTCTGGTCCCGAAAGCCTCCTTCTAATTTTTTTCTAGGTCAAAACAGCTCATATAGGAGAAGATGGCCATCGGGGGGCCCACAAGGCAGGGGGCGTGCCCAGAGAGGGGGGGCTCCCCCCACCCTCATGGACACGTGGTGGCCCCCCTGGTTATCTTATTTCGCCAGCTATTTTTTATATTTTATGAAACGATGTCCTGTGAAGTTTTGGGGCTTTTTGAGTTGTGCAGAATAGGTTTCCAGAGTTTGCTTCTTTTTCAGCCCAGAATTCCAGCTGCCGGCATTCTCCCTCTTCATGTAAACCTTGTAAAATAAGAGAGAAAAGGCATAAGTATTGTGACAAAACATGTAATAACAGCCCGTAATGTAATAAATATCAACATATAAGCATGATGCAAAATGGACGTATCAATCACAAATAAGATCGCCGGCTTAGGAAGTGAGCAGATGACCGACATATTCATCATCAAGAAGATCCAAAGAGCCTTGGATGGGAACTATGATACCGTCTGCACATTGATCCAAATGATGCCCAATTGCAAAGATCTCAAGCCTACGGAAGTCATTGGAAGAATTGTTGCTCATTAGATGTCACTTAAGGATAAGGAAGAGCTCCACAATAGGTCAAGTGGTGCTTACAAAGCCTCATGTGATGCTCCTACATCATCAAGTGAGAAACAAACCTTCAATGAAGAATTGAGCCTAATGGTGAAGAACTTCAACAAGTTCTACAAGAGTAGAAGCAAAGAGAGAAGTTCCAAGTCAAGGTCCTATAATGACAAAAGATCTTCAAGTCGTGATCGGAATTGCTACAATTGTGGAAGACCCGAACACTACTCGAACAATGAGTTTACGGCTCCACACAAGAGAAAAGAAGACTCACCTAAAAGGAGGAGTAGAAGAGAAGATTCACCACCAAGAGAGAGACAGAGTAGAGATGATCGTTATGAATGAAGACCTTCTCGGAGAAGCAAAGATTCGGAAAGGAAGGACAAATCATCAAGGAGCTATACAAGACGAAGACATCAAGCTCATGTTGGTGAATGGGTATCCGGTTCCGACTCTGATGACTACTCCGAAAGAAGCTACTACTCCGACTCCGAAGATACTCAAGATGAATGTGTTGCCGGAATTGCTCGTGTGTCATCCAACTCCTACGACATATTTGACTCACCAAATGAAGGAATTGGAAGATGCTTCATGGCTAAAGGCCCTAAGGTATCACACCCCGAGTATCTTGATTTTAATAGTGATGAAGATGACTTGCTAGGAGATGATGATTTACTTGTTGGTAGCGATAGTGAGGAAACTTATGATGAAAACTATGCTGAAATTGCTATTAATCATGCTAATCAAGATAAAACGAATGACGATGATAAGAAGGAGATTGATCGTCTAACTAAAGAACCAAACACTCTTAAGTTAGCTCAGGAAACTACCTTGGAAGATCGTTGAGAACTTTTGAAGACTCATGAGAAGTTACGCTTTGAAAAGCTCAACCTTGAGCAACAACATGAGTTCTTAAAAGCAATCAATGATGATCTTCGCAAGAAAAGTTCTTCTTACATTTCCAAACGTTTACTCTTGTCTACTTACATGCCACAAGTAAAATCTAGCAACAAGAACAAGAAAGATTCTTCATCTAGTAGTAACAATAATCATGCTAAATCAAATATTGTTGCTTCTAGTAGTTCTCTTGATTCCACTAATGATTCTCTTAGCCAAGTTACACCTGAGCAAGAAAATAGCTTATTGAAGGGAATTATAGAGAAAGGTGTATACAAAAGCCTTGCCGGGAGTAAGCAATTCGAGGAAATTGTACGCAAGCAAGAAAGGCACCGGAAGAATCAAGGTGTTTGTTTTGAACGAAAGTTCAATGCCAATGGAGTTGAGTGGGAAGAAGATCAATACCCCAAGAAGAAATTTTTTCCTCAACAAAAGAAGTATGATTCTACTTCTTTCCAAGGAACACAAGCTCAAGATGATCTTCCGCCACTAGACCACAAGCAAAAGGGCAAGGAAAAGCTTCAAGAGGAGACTGATGCATTTGAAGAAGGTCCCAAGGCCTTGGTCAAGTGGGTTCCCAAGACTACATCAAGTTATACTTCATAAAGTACGACTACAACTCCAAGGATTCCCATCAAGATGGTGTGGATCCCGAAGAAGAAGAACTAGAGAGTTCTTGAGGGTGACTCCGCCAACATACTTCACTCATATCATTTTGGCGAGGACAAGTGCAAACAACTTCCATATCTTGCACTAGTTCAAGGAGTCACAAACCCTCTTGTTGGTAAGACAAGGGACAAGGTAACCAAATTCTTTCATGGACATCATCTTATGTGAACATCACTCTATGTCCACGAATATCCTTGTTTGTTCCTTGTGGGACTAACCCGTGTAGGTATTGAAAGTGCAACTCACTCTAATGGATTGCTCCAAATGATCTACATCAACATTGAGCATCCACATCTTCAACATCTACATGAAGTCATCATCGACAAAACCCAAGGTTAGTTCATCCCTCTTAGGGGGGATATCACATCTAGGGGGAGCTTTACTCTAATCAATTGAGCTAAAGCAACTCTAATGATGTGAACACAACAATGCTTTATGTAAAAGTGGTAACCCCACTTGTGCTTAAACGATGAGTATGACCTATGATCAAATGTTCTCATTTGACTCCTAAGTTAATATACTCATATATAGATGACCTATTCATGGCCAATTGCTTGATAGATGCTAGAATGGTTGTGCATGCTTTGCCACATGTTTCAATTGCTATCTTATTGTGTGAGCATGTTGAATGCATATTTTACTCATTCGAGGACATCCAATTGTTGCTTTGATTGTTTGTCTCTTTCTCTTTTGCCAAATGGATGGACAAGAATGCCTAAGAACTCCATCTAGCTATCTATGCTTTTCTCGTCTCAAACTCTATTCATGCTACATCACAAAGTTTGATCAAGTCAGATTCGAACCACTCTGTGTGAGGAGCACTCGAAGTCCCCGATTCCTCATAGACTTAAACTTTCAAAACCTCTTTGTGCATTTCGGTATGACCGAATCATCCACTTCGGTCACACCGAGTTCACTAAGTTGATATAGGTTTTCAATCTTGGTTCAACCAATTTGAACTTTTCGGTCTCACCGAGTTGCAGTAACTGCCAACAGTTTTGCACTCGGTGCCACCGAGTTGTTCCACCCAATCACACCGATAGGGTCAGGTTATATATACCGTCGGGTCAAATTTTGGAAAACTTTCCAAAACCTCTCGCCCGCGCGTGACCTGCGCTGCCGTCTCAGGTCTCCGGATCGTCTCCTTGCCGCCAGTGACCTCCCGCCGCTGGTCTCCGCCGCCGTTAACGGCAATCTGCTCCGCCGTTGCCGCCGAAGCGAGCTCGCCGTCAAGTTAGGGTATGAGCTCGATCTCTGTGCAATCCTTATCTCTGATTCTAAGCACAAAGATATTGCCAAGATTCTTGCCACGATTGAAATCATCCTATCCAGCAGAAACTCCGTGTGATGCCCCCTATTTCTCCGTACACTAATCATGCACGCAAATGTGCACGACCAAGATCAAGGACTCACTGGAAGATATCACAACACAACTCTAAAAGTAAAATAAGTCATACAAGCTTCATATTACAAGCCAGGGGCCTCGAGGGCTCGAATACAAGTGCTCGATCATAGACGAGTCAGCGGAAGCAACAAATATCTGAGTACATACATAAAGTTAAACAAGTTGCCATAAGATGGCTAGCACAAACTGAGATACAGATTGAAAGAGGAGCAGGCCTCCTGCCTGGGATCCTCCTAATCTACTCATGGTCGTCGTCGGCAGACTGCATGTAGTAGTAGGCGCCTCCGGTGTAGTAGGAGTCGTCGTAGGTGGTGTCTGGCTCCTGGGCTCCACCATCTGGTTGCATCATCCGAGAAGAAGGAACAGAAGGGGGGAAAAGGGGAGCAAAGCAACCGTGAGTACTCATCCAAAGTACTCGCAAGCAAGGACCTATACTACATATGCAATGGTAACAATGATATGGGTAGTATCTGTGGACTGAACTGCAGCAAGCCAGAATAAAAGGGGGATATCTAATCCAAACAAAGACTACGCTTCTGGCAGCCTCCATCTTGCAGAAGTAGAAGAGAACAGATGGTAAGTTCACCAAGTAACATCGAATAGTATAATCCTACTCGGCGATCCTCCCGCACATCACCCTGTGAGAGAGCAACCACCGAGTTATATCTGGAACTCATTTGGGTGTGTTTTAACAAGTGTCCGGTTCTAGTTGTCATGAGGTTGGAATACAACTCCGGGTCATCCTTTTACCGAGGGACACGGCTATTCGAATAGATTAACTTCCCTGCAGGGGTGCACCACATAACCCAGCACGCTCGATCCCTTTTGGCCGGACACACTTTCCGGGGTCATGCCCGGCCTCGGAAGATCAACACGTCGCAGCCCTATCTAAGCACAGTAGAGAGGTCAGCACGCCGGTCTAAGTCCTAAGCGCACAGGGGTCCGGGCCCATCGCCCATTGCACACCTGCACGTTGCATACGCGGCCGGTGAGCAGACCTAGCAACCTCCATTACTAAGGAAGTTACGTTACGCGGTCCAACCCAACGCGCGCCGCTAAGTCGCTGACGTCAAGAAGCCTTCAGCTGATACCACGACGTTGAGTGCCCATAACTATTCCCACGTAGCTGGTTAGTGCATATGGGCCAACGGCCAGACTCAGATCAAATATCCAAACTCGTTAAGAGTGTTATTATGAAATAACCGCGGACAACGACCAGGGCCAGGCCACCTCTCGACTGGGTGTCTTAACCTGCCCTGTCGCTCCGCCACAAAGATCCACACAGAGGGCCGTCGGGAAAGTATGTCCTTTCAGCCCCCACTCCGTGAATCAACCGCGGGTACTCAACGAGCCGACCCGACTTTAGTCACAACATGTATCATGTATAAGTGTATGTAGTATATACCCGTGATCACCCCCAAGTGATCACGGCCCAATAGAATAGCAGGGCAGACGGACAAGGGTGTAGGGACACTGATGGAATACTAGCATCCTATACTAAGCATTTAGGATTGCAAGTAAAGGTGTCAACAGTTGTAGCAACAATGACAGGATATGCAGCAGAATAGGAGTATCGAAAGCAGTAACATGCTACACTACTCTAATGCAAGCAGTAGAGAGAAGAATACGCGATATCAAGTTGATCAAGGGGGGGGGGGCTTGCTTGGAAGCTCGGCAGCAAAGGTGGGGTCATCAACACCGTAGTCGATCGGGGCAGCAGCAGCGTCGGTCTCGTAGTCTACCGGAGAGAAGAGGGGGAAGAAACAATGAATACAATGCAAACAGATGCATGACAATGCATGACATGACATATAACGGTGCTAAGTGTGCCCTAACGCAGTACCGGGTGATACTGGCGAAGGGAGGAAACATCCGGGAAAGTATTCCCGGTGTTTCGCGTTTTCGGGCCGATGAAACGGAGGGGGAAAGTTGCAGGTTTGGTATGCTAGGGAGATGTGATTGACGAACGGTCTGCGTATTCGGATGCGTCTCGAAATTCTGAGAAACTTTCGTATATAAAGTATTTCCATCTGAGTTACAGATTATTTTATATTAATTTTTAAAGTTTTAAAACATTTTTTATTTATTAGTTATTTGAATAATTCAACATTATCCAGAATAGTGTATGCTGACGTCATCATGACGTCAGCAGTCAACAGAGGTGTTGACTGGTCAAACTGACGCGTGGGTCCCACGTGTCATTGACTGCCTAATTAACTAACAGCTTAATCAAGTTAATTAGTGATTTAGTTAAACTAATTATAGTTAATTAACTTAATTAACTAATTATATTTTAATTATTATTATTATTTATATATTTTTTATTCTTTTTCTAAAATCCCCTTTTTTGTTCTGTGCCTTGGGGCCCCACATGTAAATGGGCCAGCGGCCTTAACGGGTCGGGTTAACAGGCGCGGGCGCCAGGGCGTCGGGCGCAAGCGCTCGCTCGCACGGAGCGGTGGGATGAGGCCAGTGGCCACGGCGCCGGCCAGGTGACCGAAGCGGCAACCGGTGGCGGGCTTGTGGCGAGGGGAGCGGGGAGGCCGTGGTGGCCAGAGACGAACGGTGCTCTCCCCGGAGCGGCAGCGGCAGGAGGGGCCCGGCGCAGCCAGGGGAGCGCTGGCGCGGCCGGGCGCGGCCAGGCGCGGCGCTGGCACAGCCGGGCGCGGTGCGGGGAGCCACGGCGGGCGCGGTGGGGCGTGGTGTCTGCGCACGCAGCAGGGCAGCAGCAGAACCGGGGCGCGACGGCGGCAGCACAGTAGCGATGCAGTCACGCGCGCGAGAAGTGGCGATGCGGGATGCGGTCAGCGCGAGCGCGCGAGATGCGGCCGACGCGTGCGGTGGAGGGCAGCAGCGGCAAGTCGAGGCGGGAGTGTCGCGGGTGCAGAGGCCGTGAGGCGTGGGTGTGCCGGCGAAGGCGAGGGGGCAACACTGTGACGCCCGAGACCGACGTCCCAGAAGATTCCAGAAGATTCTCGAAGCTTCCAGATGTTCCGGGTTGCCCGTGTGTCCTTTTGTGCTTGTGTTATTTATTTTTGCATTGCATCATGTCATCATGCCATCATGTCATATTTTATTTTGCATCCCAACCTTAAATAATTCGTGTGGGCCTTCGGTCCATTTAAATCGAGGGAAGAATGTCTTCTTTTTATAACATATAAAAGCCTCCTAATAATTAGGGAGCTATATTAATAAATATTCCATTGCTTCGGAATCACCATAACACACTTGCATAATTCCCCATGTTTATTTCACTTCGAGTTTCACCTTCAAAACCTTCCCTGTAATTCTTTTCCCTTGTTTCGAGGTTCCTCCAAAATTTGAACAATTTTTGGACACTTCTATAATCTCGTCTTAGTTCAAACCTATTTGAATTAAATTCAAATATGTTTGAATTATTTTCCGTACTGGCCTTTTATATTTTTCTCCGGTCGTGCTCATGTTGATGATGCCGAGAAAAATAGCCTCTTGTGTTTTTGCCCTAACCCCCCTCCTCTTTCTTTCTTTTTTCCTCGTAGTTGTTTTTTTTTCTTTTCTGCTAAGAGAAATTAAAAGAGGAAGAGAGGCCCAGCCTTCCCTCTCCTCCTTCCAGCCGCACCAGGCCTCTCCTCCCTTCTTTTCTCTTCGGCCCACTCTGGCCCATTCTCTCCTGGCCCAACCGGCTCCCACCGAACCCTAGCCATCCCTCGCTCCTAGTCCCGCATCTCCCTCTCCTTCCGCTCAGCCGCCGCCACCCCTCGCACTCATCGCTCGTCCCTCGATCCCGCAGGCCTCTGGCCCGATTCCCTCGCTCTGCCTCGCTCACCCCGACTCTCCTTCCCTCACACCCTTCTCCCTTCGCCAGGAGTCCCTCGCCGGCCAGGAGCGCCGCTCCTCCCCAGCACCCGCGGCCCTCCGCCCTGGCCTCGTCCAGGCTCCCGCCTCCAGCTCGAGGCCAGCCAGGGCCCCGACCTCCTTCATCCGCGACCTGCGGCTTCTCTCCATCCTCGCCTCCTCCGCAGCCCGGCGCGGCTCCCTCCTCCCGAGCGCCCAGCGAGCCCGCTCGCCATGGCGCCCTGCGGCTCCCTCTGCCCCGGCTTCCAGCGCCAAGGGCGCCCCTCCCTCCTCAGCTTCGACCGGGCCAGCCGTCAGGTGCCAGGGCGCCGCCTCGCCCTCTCCTCGCCAGCGACGACCAGCCTCGGGTCCTCCTCTCCAGTGTACAGGCTGGCCGCCCCTGCCTCGTCTCCCTCTGGCCGCGCCCTGCCTCGGCCAAGTGCAGCGCCTCCCTGCGCCTCGCCCTCTATGGCCCCTCCGACCGTGCTGCCGTCCAGCGCCGCGGCCAGGCGCCCGACCTCCTCCTCTGCACCTCTCCGCCTTCGACCAGCAAGAGCTCCCTCGAGCTGCGCCCTCCAACCGCAGCGCCGTGCTGCCCCTTTTGTTTAGCTCCTGTAGTTTTGTTTTGTTTGTATTGTTGCCTGTGCTGTAATGTTTGACAGGAGACCCGTGTACCCATACGAAACATCTTCGTCCAAGTACCCCGACGTCGCGAGTACAACGACTACAGATGACGTGAACAACTACCGACGCCCGAAAAACGACCAAGTTCCACTACTTCCCACGACGCCGTCGAACGCCAAGTACCTCTACATGACCGACAAGTACCACGACGACCCGAACGACTACCGTCGCGTGTACCACTACCGTCGCCCGGAAACGAGGAATTCGCCAAGTACCACGACACCCCGTGAACGACTACTTCCCTCTACGACACGTGTACCACGACTCGCGAGAACGACTTCTTCCTCTACGGCCGTGTACAACTACGCCTTCTTCCTCTACGTCTCGAACCGCCCCGAAACGCACGCTTCGAAGGTATAACGAAACGACCCCGTGGATGACCCGTGCATGCTTGTTGTGGTTGTATGAAATGTCCCCCGTGTGTGCTTCGTGCCCGTTCCACCTTTTGTCATGCTCCTCGGTTGCCTCGCCACCGACTCGTGGGAACCCGGCAACGGGATTACCCCATCATCTTGTTCAACTCGTTCACTCCACCTTTTGTTTTGCACCGGTCCCTCACCGAGTTACCGGTACCGATATGATGCCATTGCCTCATTTCGGATCGTTGCCGTGGCACCCTTTCATTCCACCACGGTGACAATACTTCATATCTTGTTAATTGTCAACCTTTTAATAACTTGCATAAAACTTGTTCATGTCATCCGCATCATGTTAACAACATTAATATGTGTGTTTGTTGTTGCTTATAATTAATAAACATGCTCATGGGGATTTTCCGGATATGTTGTTGTTATTCTCCGGCCTCATTTAAATTGCCTAAATAGTGTAGTTTCTTTATGCTTCACCTCTTGCCATGCTAAAAACAATTAATCTTGTCTTGTAAATAACGAGAGTCAACTAAATAATAAATGTGGTGTTTCGTCAATACGCAACTCGTTGCATATTGATCTCCACTTAACTTGTAGTATTTGTTTGTGCACTTGTCATGCCATGCATATTTAAACCGGACATGCATCATACTTGCTTGTGCATCGTATGCCATGTTTTTGCTTGTGTGTTTACCGAGTTGTTTGTTTCTTTCCGGTTGCTTCTCTTGTTAGCTTCGGTTCGTTCCGGAGTTGTGAGGTTTCTCTCGACTGTTGCTCCGTCTTCTTCTTGGCTCCGTTCTCCTCCCTTGTGGAATCCCAGGCAAGATGACCGAACCCGGATACCATTTCTATTTTTGCCTCTTGCTAGTAGTCTCGATCTATAGCTTTGCCTCGATGCCCATGTCTTTCTTGTCAGCCTCCTACTTGTAACCAATTGCCATGTTTAACCACCCTACCTATGCAAACCGTTGCTTGGCTAAGTACGCTTCGCTCAGCCCTTCTTATAGCATTGCTAGTTGCAGGTGAAGATTGAAGATGCTTGCTTCATGTTGAAGTTTGGTTGGGTTATATCACACTATATAAATGCTTAAAAATGAAATCATCTATATACTGGCAAGGGTGGAAGGCTAAGCCTTTTGCTTGGTGTTTTGTTCCACTCATGCCGTTAGGAACCGTATAAACCGGTGTTATGTTCCTTGATTTTGCGTTCCTAACACGGTTGGGGTGTATGGGACCCCCTTGATAAACCGCTAAGTGCTAAGTCTTTTCCAGCAAATCCCAACATTGGTACTATTTGCCCATAATAACAACTTATATAATTAATTAATTGCATAGGGGGTCATGTCCCCGAGGATTCTTAATTCTACATAGCAGGGGGGGCCAGTGCTGATGGTGTTGGTCCCAAACTAGAGTCACTTGCGGTACCACCCAGTTATCTGGGGTCTTTGGTACTGTACGTAGCGCTCATCCGGTCGTGGCCTGAGACGAGATACGCGCGGCTACTATCAGGGTGTCGGCATGCCGGGAGGATTTGCTGGATTAGCCTTACCTTAGTTCGGTTTAACTTGAGCACGGGATTCCGAGAATACTCGGGTCTTCCCACCTATGGAGTTGCGACTTCGCGGATCGTGGGCTTGTGATGGGCCAAGTTGGAACACCCCTGCAGGGTTTGAACTTTCGAAAGCCGTGCCCGCGGTTATGTGGCAGATGGGAGCTTGTTAATTCCGGTTGTAGATAACTTGACACAATGTTTCAATACACTACCAGCGTGTGTACCGTGACTGTCAATTTCCGAATAGGGTTTCGGGAGTTGAACACGGTGGGGTTATGTTTGACCGGCTTTAGTTAGGATCACTTCATGATCATCTCTCGACCGATGCACTTCTCTTCTCGCTCTCTTTTGCGTAAGTTAGTGCTAGTTGCTGCTGCAGACTCTTGTTGTTCCTTCACCTCTCGTTCTTTCTTCAGCCTTGTCCTCACCCAAGGCTTAAATAGTCTTGTTACCCGGGAACGGGATTGCTGAGTCCTCTGTGGCTCACAGTTACTTCACCACACCAGTTGCAGGTTCAGCCGTGTACGATGCAGGAGCTGGTCCAAGTTCTTCACTTGGAGCTCGTTGAAGAGTGTGGCCGTTTGCTTGTGACGTTTCGATGTTCAGTAGTGGTTTCTACTAGGATTCGATCTTGGCCTGTGGCTTTATGTTGTTTTGGTATCTTTCTTTTGGATCTTCACCCGTAGTCGGGTTGTGATGTTCTGAATGATGATTGTTTATGTAATGTATTGTGTGAAGTGGCGAGTGTAAGCCAACTATCCTCTTTTGCATTTTAATCCGTCTTTTACATGAGTCGTGCAAAGATACCAAACTTGAGATCATTCTAGGATGGGCTTATACCTTTAAGTCGTGCCTCGACACGTAGGAGGTATAGTCCCATCCTGGGCATTACAAGTTGGTATTCAGAGCCTTCTCCGACCTAGAAGCCCCCACTGATTGATCGAATCGTTGACGGTTGAGTCTAGGCACACACTGAAAACTTTTTGAGTCCTATATTATATCGGAGAGTAGGATTTCTTTGCTTCTCATCCCCTTTCTCTCTGGTGAGGACTCCTGACGTCTACTCTTTCCTCTTCTACTTTCAAAAATTGCACCAAATTTTTTTTTAGGATCCCGCGAGTATTCTGGGATTGTTTCGATGTTCTTGTGACAAGGATATTGTTCTCGATGCCTCCTGTTACCGAGGAGTTGAGCTTCGGGGTATCATTGACACAAGCATATCGCGGCAGTACTAAATACTTAAGACGGCCGACATCGAAAATCTCTCCTATACGGCCAGTGGCAAGATAACCCCGACATCACCCAGTACTGGGGAGGTAGTTCGAGAGTATTGCCATAGCTTGTTATAGTGGATGCTTTTCGAAGGTTCGAGGTAAACAGTTTCCGAGAAAGACTGGTTATGTGTTGAAGGATGGATACACCTGGATGTAGGTTTAGAGTTGATTGCGCGGTGCTTCCCGTGTATCCCCAACACCTGATTGCATAACTGGAAACTTTCGGAAATCTATAGGTGGGTTCATCTAGTAGTTCTAGGCATTCTTCCAACGGATGCACGATATGAAGTTCGGGGTTCTACATTGAGTGAAGTGGTTTTATGGACTTGTTCTGATCGGGAGTTGCATCTTAAAGGGTCCTTGGCTATGCTGATCCGGGGATGACAATACCCTTTTGTAACACGTTCCATGAGCTTTCAGCACGAAGATGTCGGACGAAACTTCTATCTTGTATTTGTTCTATCTGATCCTTGTTCCTTTTTATTTATTTACCTTTTCCTTCTCCTAAGTGGCTTCTCGTCGAGTTGATGTGCTGTGGAATTCATTCGTTCAATCCTCTGTTCGGATGATATTGTGAAGATTAGGCTGCTACACATCTACCCCTTTGTTTCGTTTTGATTCTGGTATTCGAGTTGCTTCGATGATAGATGTTGATTCCATACCTTTCCTAATCGATATTCTCATATTTCTATGGGAGTGCTAATCCTTCTTGATAATCAAGATGGTCATGTTAATCCTTTTTTTCAACCGGTGTGCCTTCTCTTCAAGTTATTCCATACGGACGTTGTTGAGAAATCTGACGATTTGTCTGTTTCATTCATCCCAAGTTGTCTTTGTTTTCCCCACCCTCCCACCCTTCTTCTTCTCAGAGCAAGAATTCTCAAATGAAGTATCCATTTTATTCATGTGATATTTCTTCATTCATTTCCTTCAATGTTCTTATCCGGTGATTTATCGTGAAGATGCTCAAGAGCTTCAAGTTCATCATTCTTTTGTTCTCAGATTCTGCCGGTGGATGTAATTCAAGATTTTGGTGTTGATCTTATCATTTTTCCTCTTTTCCCAATGCTTTCTTATTCCGGTGCCCCAATTATTCATTCTCCTCTTGCTATTCATATCCGGAGTGCTGAAGATTCATAATTCCATTCTTAATCCGTTCAAACTATTTTGAGATTGATATCTCATCCAAGCCATTTAATTCAACCGGTGCAATATCTCTTAAGCAATCTTGTCCAACGGTGATTTCTTTTGAGTGGGCCCTAACCCACAGGTCTTTTTCCAGGATCTTACCTGACTCTTCTATTTCCCGGAGTTATTTTGGAATTCTTTTCAAAGTGTGACGTAAGAATGTTTCCCATCAGTCACATGCCTTTCTCCAAGATCGCTTTCAAATTCTTTTCATCGTTGGTTCAACCTTTTTAATTCTTCATTCCGGAGTGCTCAACAATTCTTCATGGCATTTCTCGTCTTCATTCTCAGCATTTGAAGACCGGAGAAGTGTTTCTCTTAAATCTTGGTCGTTCTCTCAAGATTCTTCATGAATTCTTTTCCTTGTGTTCCTCCGAAGGCCATCATTTCAGAAGATTCTTCGTTCTCAGTTTTCAACTTCGTCCTCCAAATATTCTTCATTGATGTCTCTTCGTTCGTCTCCATATTCTTACGGTGGTTCTTTCAAGTTTACTCTTCCGTTGTTATCATTTTAATTCATTTGTTCTCCTCATAATCCTACCGGTGGTTCGTTGAATCCGAGCTTGTGCGAGATCTCTCTTTAATTCTTTCCAACGAGAATAAGTAGTTTGCCAAATCCTTTGGTTGTCATCAATTTAATTGGTGAAGGAGATGCATAACATAACTCTTATTCTTGTTCCTTCAGGTGATTTAATTCTTTTGTTTGGAGTTTGTTCATCATATCATATTCTCGGTTCTAA
This sequence comes from Secale cereale, assembly GCA_902687465.1. Classification (NCBI taxonomy): domain Eukaryota; kingdom Viridiplantae; phylum Streptophyta; class Magnoliopsida; order Poales; family Poaceae; genus Secale; species Secale cereale. Next base: position 488,788,025 of record LR738714.1, on the reverse strand, counting down.
GTGGCTCATCTTGTTTTCCGGAGCTCCAAATTATTTCAATTATATCATTTCAACCCCCATCTAATTCACCGCAGGCCTTGAATTCTTATTCTTTCGTCTTTCACTTCTAATGCTTTCAATACCGGAGTTTTCATGGTGGTTCATCATGTTTTAATTCTTCCTCGAAGTCTTCTTCAAGATTCTTGTTGGAGTTCAAGCATTCTTCATCATGCTTTTCCAATTGCAATTTTTTCTACCTTATCTTTTCAGATGGTGTTATGTCATTCTTGAATAATTCCTTCATGTTTCATGATTCACGAGTTATCAAGAATGGGATATTTGAAACCATCATTTTCTTTGTTCAGGAGATCTTTCCAACCTTTCAATTTATTCATTGGAGTTATCTTGGGTTGTATTTCACCTAAAAGATTTCCCTAAGGATTGTTGATATTATGGTGCTTATAAATGACCCAAGTTCTTCATTTTTCATTCCGGTGAAATAAGTTTTTCATCTCCTTGTTGATCTCAATCCAATCAAATGTTTTCGTCAGTGGTTGGTTGTCACCTCATAATTTTGAGATGTTTTCCATAATCCCACATCAAGCTTATTCGTTTTGTTGTTGATTATTTCCAACAACTCCATTCAACCCTTCTTCGTAAGGATGCTCTTTCAATTCATTTGCCGGAGAATTTGTCTTTTCTTCTCCATTCTTTTCTTTCGTTGATCTATATTCTATTCTTTCATTACCGGAGGCTTTGTGATATTGCTCTCTTGGCACCATCATCTTGTTTTCTTTTCAAGATCATGTTCTTTTCCTTGTTTATCTATTTAACCGGAGTGTTGTATTTCTTCATTCTAGTTCTCTCATCTTATCAAGTTTTGCCTCTCTTTTCAACCGGAGTGCTGTCTGAATCTTTCTTACACCTTGTGCCATTCTTTAAATTGTTTCGGAGGCAACATGTTGTTCTTTTCATCAAGTATCACTTCATCTTCTCTAATTCTTGTTAATTCCTTCCATTTTCAGACGGAGTGCTGCCCAAATTCTGTCATTCTTATTCCTTGGCCATACCATTGCAGTTGCATATTCTTTTGGTCCGTGAGCTCTTGTTTAATGTCTTTCAACCTGCAAGGTTCTCATAATGCTCCTTGTTCCTCTTTTCTAACGGAGTATTTTCATATTCGTTCATCTCCGTTGTATTCTTTCTTTCAAGCTTGTTCAACCTCTCAAGGTTCTTTGGTTTTCACTCGTTTGTCAAAGAAGCAACTTTGTTTTACCTCTTCCTCTTCCGTTTTTACCCGGTGATATCTCTAGGATCTCGGGTCGAGATCCTCTGTTAGTGTGGGAGAGTTGTGACGCCCGAGACCGACGTCCCAGAAGATTCCAGAAGATTCTCGAAGCTTCCAGATGTTCCGGGTTGCCCGTGTGTCCTTTTGTGCTTGTGTTATTTATTTTTGCATTGCATCATGTCATCATGCCATCATGTCATATTTTATTTTGCATCCCAACCTTAAATAATTCGTGTGGGCCTTCGGTCCATTTAAATCGAGGGAAGAATGTCTTCTCTTTATAACATATAAAAGCCTCCTAATAATTAGGGAGCTATATTAATAAATATTCCATTGCTTCGGAATCACCATAACACACTTGCATAATTCCCCATGTTATTTCACTTCGAGTTTCACCTTCAAAACCTTCCCTGTAATTCTTTTCCCTTGTTTCGAGGTTCCTCCAAAATTTGAACAATTTTTGGACACTTCTATAATCTCGTCTTAGTTCAAACCTATTTGAATTAAATTCAAATATGTTTGAATTATTTTCTGTACTGGCCTTTTATATTTTTCTCCGGTCGTGCTCATGTTTATGATGCCGAGAAAAATAGCCTCTTGTGTTTTTGCCCTAACCCCCCTCCTCTTTCTTTCTTTTTTCCTCGTAGTTGTTTTTTTTTCTTTTCTGCTAAGAGAAATTAAAAGAGGAAGAGAGGCCCAGCCTTCCCTCTCCTCCTTCCAGCCGCACCAGGCCTCTCCTCCCTTCTTTTCTCTTCGGCCCACTCTGGCCCATTCTCTCCTGGCCCAACCGGCTCCCACCGAACCCTAGCCATCCCTCGCTCCCAGTCCCGCATCTCCCTCTCCTTTCGCTCAGCCGCCGCCACCCCTCGCACTCATCGCTCGTCCCTCGATCCCGCAGGCCTCTGGCCCGATTCCCTCGCTCTGCCTCGCTCACCCCGACTCTCCTTCCCTCACACCCTTCTCCCTTCGCCAGGAGTCCCTCGCCGGCCAGGAGCGCCGCTCCTCCCCAGCACCCGCGGCCCTCCGCCCTGGCCTCGTCCAGGCTCCCGCCTCCAGCTCGAGGCCAGCCAGGGCCCCGACCTCCTTCATCCGCGACCTGCGGCTTCTCTCCGTCCTCGCCTCCTCCGCAGCCCGGCGCGGCTCCCTCCTCCCGAGCGCCCAGCGAGCCCGCTCGCCATGGCGCCCTGCGGCTCCCTCTGCCCCGGCTCCCAGCGCCAAGGGCGCCCCTCCCTCCTCAGCTTCGACCGGGCCGGCCCTCAGGCGCCAGGGCGCCGCCTCGCCCTCTCCTCGCCAGCGACGACCAGCCTCGGGTCCTCCTCTCCAGTGTACAGGCTGGCCGCCCCTGCCTCGTCTCCCTCTGGCCGCGCCCTGCCTCGGCCAAGTGCAGCGCCTCCCTGCGCCTCGCCCTCTATGGCCCCTCCGACCGTGCTGCCGTCCAGCGCCGCGGCCAGGCGCCCGACCTCCTTCTCTGCACCTCTCCGCCTTCGACCAGCAAGAGCTCCCTCGAGCTGCGCCCTCCAACCGCAGCGCCGTGCTGCCCCTTTTGTTTAGCTCCTGTAGTTTTGTTTTGTTTGTATTGTTGCCTGTGCTGTAATGTTTGACAGGAGACCCGTGTACCCATACGAAACATCTTCGTCCAAGTACCCCGACGTCGCGAGTACAACGACTACCGATGACGTGAACAACTACCGACGCCCGGAAAACGACCAAGTTCCACTACTTCCCACGACGCCGTCGAACGCCAAGTACCTCTACATGACCGACAAGTACCACGACGACCCGAACGACTACCGTCGCGTGTACCACTACCGTCGCCCGGAAACGAGGAATTCGCCAAGTACCACGACACCCCGTGAACGACTACTTCCCTCTACGACACGTGTACCACGACTCGCGAGAACGACTTCTTCCTCTACGGCCGTGTACAACTACGCCTTCTTCCTCTACGTCTCGAACCGCCCCGAAACGCATGCTTCGAAGGTATAACGAAACGACCCCGTGGATGACCCGTGCATGCTTGTTGTGGTTGTATGAAATGTCCCCCGTGTGTGCTTCGTGCCCGTTCCACCTTTTGTCATGTTCCTCAGTTGCCTCGCCACCGACTCGTGGGAACCCGGCAACGGGATTACCCCATCATCTTGTTCAACTCGTTCACTCCACCTTTTGTTTTGCACCGGTCCCTCACCGAGTTACCGGTACCGATATGATGCCATTGCCTCATTTCGGATCGTTGCCGTGGCACCCTTTCATTCCACCACGGTGACAATACTTCATATCTTGTTAATTGTCAACCTTTTAATAACTTGCATAAAACTTGTTCATGTCATCCGCATCATGTTAACAACATTAATATGTGTGTTTGTTGTTGCTTATAATTAATAAACATGCTCATGGGGATTTTCCGGATATGTTGTTGTTATTCTCCGGCCTCATTTAAATTGCCTAAATAGTGTAGTTTCTTTATGCTTCACCTCTTGCCATGCTAAAAACAATTAATCTTGTCTTGTAAATAACGAGAGTCAACTAAATAATAAATGTGGTGTTTCGTCAATACGCAACTCGTTGCATATTGATCTCCACTTAACTTGTAGTATTTGTTTGTGCACTTGTCATGCCATGCATATTTAAACCGGACATGCATCATACTTGCTTGTGCATCGTATGCCATGTTTTTGCTTGTGTGTTTACCGAGTTGTTTGTTTCTTTCCGGTTGCTTCTCTTGTTAGCTTCGGTTCGTTCCGGAGTTGTGAGGTTTCTCTCGACTGTTGCTCCGTCTTCTTCTTGGCTCCGTTCTCCTCCCTTGTGGAATCCCAGGCAAGATGACCGAACCCGGATACCATTACTATTTTTGCCTCTTGCTAGTAGTCTCGATCTATAGCTTTGCCTCGATGCCCATGTCTTTCTTGTCAGCCTCCTACTTGTAACCAATTGCCATGTTTAACCACCCTACCTATGCAAACCGTTGCTTGGCTAAGTACGCTTCGCTCAGCCCTTCTTATAGCATTGCTAGTTGCAGGTGAAGATTGAAGATGCTTGCTTCATGTTGAAGTTTGGTTGGGTTATATCACACTATATAAATGCTTAAAAATGAAATCATCTATATACTGGCAAGGGTGGAAGGCTAAGCCTTTTGCTTGGTGTTTTGTTCCACTCATGCCGTTAGGAACCGTATAAACCGGTGTTATGTTCCTTGATTTTGCGTTCCTAACACGGTTGGGGTGTATGGGACCCCCTTGATAAACCGCTAAGTGCTAAGTCTTTTCCAGCAAATCCCAATATTGGTACTATTTGCCCATAATAACAACTTATATAATTAATTAATTGCATAGGGGGTCATGTCCCCGAGGATTCTTAATTCTACATAGCAGGGGGGGCCAGTGCTGATGGTGTTGGTCCCAAACTAGAGTCACTTGCGGTACCACCCAGTTATCTGGGGTCTTTGGTACTGTACGTAGCGCTCATCCGGTCGTGGCCTGAGACGAGATACGCGCGGCTACTATCAGGGTGTCGGCACGCCGGGAGGATTTGCTGGATTAGCCTTACCTTAGTTCGGTTTAACTTGAGCACGGGATTCCGAGAATACTCGGGTCTTCCCACCTATGGAGTTGCGACTTCGCGGATCGTGGGCTTGTGATGGGCCAAGTTGGAACACCCCTGCAGGGTTTGAACTTTCGAAAGCCGTGCCCGCGGTTATGTGGCAGATGGGAGCTTGTTAATTCCGGTTGTAGATAACTTGACACAATGTTTCAATACACTACCAGCATGTGTACCGTGACTGTCAATTTCCGAATAGGGTTTCGGGAGTTGAACACGGTGGGGTTATGTTTGACCGGCTTTAGTTAGGATCACTTCGTGATCATCTCTCGACCGATGCACTTCTCTTCTCGCTCTCTTTTGCGTAAGTTAGTGCTAGTTGCTGCTGCAGACTCTTGTTGTTCCTTCACCTCTCGTTCTTTCTTCAGCCTTGTCCTCACCCAAGGCTTAAATAGTCTTGTTACCCGGGAACGGGATTGCTGAGTCCTCTGTGGCTCACAGTTACTTCACCACACCAGTTGCAGGTTCAGCCGTGTACGATGCAGGAGCTGGTCCAAGTTCTTCACTTGGAGCTCGTTGAAGAGTGTGGCCGTTTGCTTGTGACGTTTCGATGTTCAGTAGTGGTTTCTACTAGGATTCGATCTTGGCCTGTGGCTTTATGTTGTTTTGGTATCTTTCTTTTGGATCTTCACCCGTAGTCGGGTTGTGATGTTCTGAATGATGATTGTTTATGTAATGTATTGTGTGAAGTGGCGAGTGTAAGCCAACTATCCTCTTTTGCATTTTAATCCCTCTTTTACATGAGTCGTGCAAAGATACCAAACTTGAGATCATTCTAGGATGGGCTTATACCTTTAAGTCGTGCCTCGACACGTAGGAGGTATAGTCCCATCCTGGGCATTACAAACACGGTGGCGCAGAGCTCGGTCGATGGCCGCAGTGAGTGCCGCGGAAAGGACGGGCGCGGTGGCATGCGGGGCCAAAGGCGGAGGCGGGGCACGGCTGCGCGAGGTCGCAGCCAGGCAGGGTGACGCGGGAGTGGACCCGAGGCGCGGTGTCTGCGGCGACGACGACCAGCATGGTGCGGGGAAGAGGAGAAGGAGGGGGGCTGCTCACTTTCGTTGCAGGGGAGAGGGGCGGCGAGGCTCGAAGGAGTCCGTCGAGGGAGAGATGGGGGCGAGGCAGTCCGGCGATGGTGACGAGCAACGAACTCCGGGGACGGGGAGGCGATCCGGCGGCAGGCGCCGGGGCGAGGGTATCAGGTCGATCCCGATCCAGATCCAGAGCGAGGGCGGGAAATGGGGTGTCGGTGGTTGTTTTTAGGTCAGGGGGGAGGGCCATATAGGCCAGGGGTTGGGCCGGCCTGGTGGCGAGCTGGGCCATTTGGCCCAGTTGGCCTGGAGGGTTTTCTTTTTACTTTCATTCTATTTTTTTTTTTGTTTGTTTTTCTTTTCTTTTATTTATTTCTCTTTTCTGTTTTATTTAGTTTAAAGCACTTAGGCACTTTGTAAAATTATGTTTTCTTCACTATAATTACCATAGCAATATTTGTCACACACCGAACATTTTTGTTTTAATGTTTTGAAAACTTTGACTGTTTGCTAAATTTAAAATTTGAATTTAGAGTGTTTTGATCTAACACGCAAATATCAACATTAAACGGGATGACGTGGCATCATTAGCGAAGTTTTACTGTAGCCAAATTATCCGGGCAATACAATTCTCCTCCACTACAAGAAATCTCGTCCTGAGATTTAGGAGGTAGAAGGAAACAGTGCAGGGTATTCTTCACGAAGACGATCCTCGCGTTCCCAAGTGGCTTCGTCTTCAGAGTGATGCGACCACTGTACTTTGAGGAACTTGATCACCTTCTGACGTGTGCGTCGTTCAGCTTGGTTGAGAATGCGGACCAGATGCTCTTTATAGGAGAGGTCCTGTTGCAACTCGAGCACTTCGTGATCCACTGCTCGGACTGGGTCCTTGAAGCCGCGGCGGAGTTGAGACATGTGGAACACATCGTGTACCTGAGAAAGGTTCGGAGGCAGCTCCAGTTGATATGCCACCTTTCCATGCCTTTCAAGAATAGTGAAAGGACCAATATAGCGAGGAGCTAACTTGCCCTTGATTCCAAAGCGGTGAGCACCCTTCATTGGTGTAACTCAAAGATAAGACTTTTCGCCAGGTTGATAGACCATGTCTTGATGATGACAGTCATACTGACTTTTCTGACGTGACTGAGCAGTCTTCAAATTCTCGCGGATGGCGCGGACTTGCTCTTCAGCGTGTTGAATAATATCCGGACCGAAGAGTGAACGTTCCCCAGTTTCTGACCAGTTCAGAGGGGTTCGGCACTTTCGACCATATAGCACTTCGAAAGGAGCCATCTTCAGACTAGCTTGATAGCTATTATTATAAGAGAACTCAGCATACGGGAGATATTCCTCCCATTTCTTGCCGAAGGAAATTACACAATCTCGAAGCATGTCTTCGAGAACTTGGTTGACACGTTCAACTTGCCCTTGCGACTGAGGATGAAAGGCAGTACTGAATGACAGATGTCTTCCCATAGCTTCTTGGAAACTTGCCCAGAATCTTGAAGTGAATAAACTGCCACGGTCTGAACTGATAACCAGTGGAATACCGTGAAGTGAAACAATTCTGGACATGTAGAGAGTTGCCAGCAGACTAGCAGTAATCGTTTCTTTGACAGCCAGAAAATGTGCAACCTTAGAAAGCCAGTCAATGACGACAAGAATTGCATCATTACCTCTCTGCGATTTGGGAAATCCAGTGACGAAGTCCATTTCAACATGGTCCCATTTCCATTCAGGAATAGAGATAGGTTGCAAAGTTCCAGGAGGCCTTTGATGTTCTGCTTTGATACGATGGCAAACGTCACACTCAGCAACATAACGAGCAATGTCTTGCTTCATATTAGACCACCAGAATCTCTGATGAATGTCTTGGTACATCTTGGTACTACCAGGATGAATAGACAGAGGCGTATCATGAGCTTCTTTCATAACCTCCTGAGTCTTGTCCAGGTTTTCCCTCTTACTTGGAACCACTAGGCGGCCTTTGAAGTACAAGGAGCCATCATTAACAATAGTGAAGAATGAGGCCTTTCCTTCTGCGAGATAGTGTTTAATCTTATCGACTTCAGGGTCAAACTGCTGAATATTTTTGATAGTGCTCACGAGATCGGGTACAACAGCCAAGGTATTAAGGGAACCCTGGGAAACAACACGAAGATTCATCTTTTGAAATTCTGGAGGAGGGGGAGCGAGTGCTCCAGGAGGAACAATATGGAGGTTCAGCCTTCTGAATTCTTCAACAAGCGAGGTTTGAACCTTGTGAACCTGGAGGTGGTTGCAATATGACTTGCGGCTTAAGGCATCAGCCATCACATTGGCCTTGCCCGGGGTATAGGAAATACCCAAGTCAAAATCTGCTACGGTCTCCATCCATCTCTGTTGACGGAGGTTCAGGTCTGGTTGAGTAAACAAGTAATTCAGACTTTGGTGGTCGGTGAATATCTCGCAACGATTACCGAGAAGGTAATGTCGCCACTGTTTTAGAGCATATATGACAGCAGCAAGCTCAAGGTCGTGAACTGGTTAGTTCTCTTCATGAGGGCACAATTGACGAGAGGCATAAGCAATTACTCTGCGCTCTTGCATTAAGACACATCCTAATCCTTGATGGGAAGCGTCACAGTATATGACGAAGTCCTTCTTAGTATCAGGTGGAGCAAGCACTGGAGCAGAAGTCAGCTTGTCCTTGAGCGCCTGAAAACTTTCCTGGAATTTGTCTGTCCACTCGAACTTGACGCCTTTGTGAAGTAGACCAATCAGAGGCCTGGCGATCTTGGAGAAGTTCTCGACGAATCGACGGCAATAGCTGGCGAGACCGAGAAAACTTTGGACTTGCTTGACGTTCTTCGGAGGAGTCCAATCAAGAATGGCCTGAACTCGTTTGGGGTTGACGGTAATACCATCCTTGGAGATGACATGCCCAAGGTAGGTTACTTTAGGAAGCGAGAATTCGCACCTGGAAAATTTAGCATACAATTGATGCTCTCGAAGCTTTTCCAGCACAAGGCGAAGATGTTCAACATGTTCTTCCTTATTCTTGGAAAATACAAGGATATCATCCAGATAAACCACAACGAATTTGTCGAGGTATTCCATGAATATGTAATTCATCAGGCGAGAGAATGTAGCTGGAGCATTTGTCAAGCCGAATGACATGACGGTGTACTCGAACGAACCATATCGAGTTACAAAGGCGGTCTTTGGAATATCCTCTTCACGAACACGGATCTGGTGGTAACCCAACCTCAAGTCGAGTTTAGAGAACACTGATGAACCAGCCAGTTGATCATACAGATCATTGATCCGAGGAAGCGGATATTTGTTCTGAATAGTTGCTTGGTTGATAGGACGGTAATCTTGGACCAATCGGCTTGTCCCATCCTTCTTCCTGACAAAGAGGGAAGGTGCTCCCCAAGGAGGTCAACTAGGGCGAATGAAACCACTAGCAAGAGATTTGTCGATTTCCTCCTTAAGCCAATGAGTTCATGAGGCGGCATCTTGTAGGGTCGTTTGGCTATAGGAGTTGTGCCTGGTTTCAAGTTGATGATAAACTCGATAGCTCTAGCAGGGGGAATCCCTGGAAGTTCCTCAGGAAAGACATCCTAGAACTCGCGTACGATGGGAATGTTTTCAATGCCCTCGAGTGGTGAAGCGTTCAATGCATTCAATGCATAAAGACGTGCTTCAGCATTTTGAACCAGATGAGCGTTGTAGCTTATTATTTCATTGGAAGGGTGTAGCAGATGGACCGTCTTGGTGGCGCAAACTATAGAAGAAGTATGCGCTTTTAGCCAATCCATTCCCAGAATGAGGTCGATGTTGGACGACTTCAGGATAATGGGAGAGGCATAGAACTCCAACCCTTCGATTTCAACGGGAACGTCGTGAAAACCCATAGAGGTTTGACATTGGCCGGCAGGGTTTTTTACCACTACCGAAGTGTTCATTTCTTCAAATCTAATGTCGTGCTTATATGCAAAATCTTCCGACATGAATGAATGCGATGCTCCTGAATCAAATAAAACAGATGCAGGTATTGAATTAACAAGGAGAGTACCCATCACAGTAGCAGGTTGGTCTTGAGCTTCATTGAGATCAACATGGTTGGCATGAGCACGACCATAAGGCTTGGCATTGTTGTTACGGGGCTGATTGTTCCCACGACCAGCTGCTGGTTCTGATTCTGGAAGCAGTTCCTGGCAAGGTGCCCTGGTTGACCACACTTGTAGCACAAACCATCATTGGGGGCAGAAGCAGGAGCTGGGAGTGGTGCAGCTGGAAGTCTTGGCTGCCTAGGTGGTGGAGGCAGACGAGGTGCAGCATAGGACTGCCTTGGAGCAGGTGCAACTGGACGGTACACATTGTTGGGAATCCAGACCCTACGCTTCTGTGAGGGAGGGCCCGAGGATGAGCCTGGTTCACGGTTGCGCCTAAGAGTGCTCTAGTGTTCCTGCAGACCAGTTTCAACCTGGATGGCCTTATTTACCAAGGTGGCAAAATCTCCAAAGTCATGCACAAGGAGTGCAAGCTTGATGTCAGCATGAAGTCCGTCTCGGAATGTTTCCTGTCTACGAGCATCAGTGGCAATGTCTTCTTCAGCATAGCGGGATAAGTCCAGAAACTCCCGCTGATAAGCATCCACAGTCGTGTTGCCCTGGGTGAGGTTGCGGAACTCACGCTTCTTCCTATCCATGATTCCCTGAGGAATGAAGCGGGCACAGAAGGCAGCTTGGAATTTCGGCCAAGTGATGATTGTTCCAGCAGGCAGTGTACGCCTGTGGCTGTCCCACCATTGAGCAGCGGGACCCTTCAGATAGTATGCCGCAAAGGTGACATAGTTGGCAGCGGCAACTCCAGCAGACTCCGGTTCAAAGGCAATGTCACGAAGCCAGTCATCAGCATCAAGAGGCTGAGTTGAGCTGCGGTAGATGGATGGGTTGAGGCGAGCAAAGTCATTCAGTGTTACTGCGCCATGCTGATGATCCATGTTGGGGCGAGGGAACTGACCCATGAGAGTCTCCATGAACTGGCGATTCATCTCCAACTGTTGGATCATACCGGCCATGTATTCGGGCGGTGGTGGGGCGTTGCCACCACGACCACAGCCAGCTGGTCTAACCATCCTGCTAATATATAACAGGGGTAGTTCAGCATTGAGAAATTTGCAAACACAAGAATCATTCATGAATGAAACATGCATAATGAAAGGAGCACGTAAAATACCACATAGTAGTCGGCATATATTACAAAAGGGGTGCATGCATAGAGTTCAGTACACATAGTTCAGTACATAAACTAAGGACATCATAGGCGGCACGTAGCCTCGCGGCGAATGCATCTAGTACTAATAAGTAAGACTACATCAGTCCCAGGCGGAACTGTGGAGGTAGAGGTGGTCTGACAGCTGGCAGTGCTGCAACGAAAAGTCCTCCACGCCAGCAACCTGAGGGCCGTGGATACTCTGGTGCAGAATCAGACGTCCAGGTGGCAACAAAGGACCAAGTGTGGGAGTGTAGCCTCCCACATCTGGCCAACCGACACCAAGAGGCATCACGGTCCTAGCTGGGTAGATCACGGTAGGCGGCAACTGTCTAGATAGGACAAAGGGGTGCAACAGCGTCAAGGCACGGTACAGGTGATGACGGGTGGTGTACAACTCATGGCGAAGAGCTCAGTTAGCTCGATCCAGCCCATCAGCATGCAGAACAAGGTTCTGATGATGGATGGGCTCTCGGGTGACAGTGGAGTAGGCAGCAGTGTAGTATCCCCCCGCTCCATCGTCGGAGGCGATAGCAAAGTGCTTGAAAGGGGAAGTATCCAGCGCTCGATACTCTCCACGAAGGCGTGTCAGAGCAGCGTAAGCAGCATCGTGAACTGCCATATCGATGGTCCCTCCAACACCATGAGCGGTGTGCAGCACAGTAGAGGAGTCCTCTGCACGAGAGTAGAGGCGGACGATGGCACGATACTGCTCTTGGTTAAAGTCCTGGTACTGCTCGTACATGGTATACTCAGGATGCCAGCGATAACCCAGATAGGTCATCATCTCAGCTAGCACAGCAGGTGATCCCGAGGCACCAATGGCATGCGTGTGGCGCACGACCTGCCTCGTGGGTTCCATCTGAAAACAAAGATGTTTCAAAGGAGTCAAATGACAGTGTGGGGGATTATGCAAAATACTATTCTAAGCAATAACTATGGCTTATCCAACTTGGGGGTGAGGGGTCTCGGGATCCTAATGTTAGAGTTAGTAAAATCGTTTTACCCGAAATAGGAGAGTGTTCAGAGTCCCGGAGTAAAGATCGAGGAGTAAAAGAACCTAGTACCACCCAAATGGCGACGTGGGCCTGTAAGCCACACCACCATGTTAGTAAAAGTTTTGCAATGTCTAGACTCAACTTCGGCCAAGGGGTGTGGAAGGGGGATTCCTACAGGCAGTCGGCTCTGATACCAACTTGTGACGCCCCCGATTTGTCCGTACACTAATCACACACGCGAATGTGTATGACCAAGATCAGGGACTCACTGGAAGATATCACAACACAACTCTAAAAGTAAAATAATTCATACAAGCTTCATATTACAAGCCAGGGGCCTCGACGGCTCGAATACAAGTGCTCGATCATAGACGAGCCAGCGGAAGCAACAAATATCTGAGTACAGACATAAAGTTAAACAAGTTGCCATAAGATGGCTAGCACAAACTGCGATACAGATCGAAAGAGGAACAGGCCTCCTGCCTGGGATCCTCCTAAACTACTCCTGGTCGTCGTCGGTAGATTGCACGTAGTAGTAGGCGCCTCTGGTGTAGTAGGAGTCGTCGTAGGTGGCGTCTGGCTCCTGGGCTCCACCATCTGGTTGCATCATCCGAGAAGAAGGAACAGAAGGGGGAAAAGGGGGAGCAAAGCAACCGTGAGTACTCATCCAAAGTACTCGCAAGCAAGGACCTATACTACATATGCAATGGTAACAATGATATGGGTAGTATGTGTGGACTGAACTGCAGTAAGCCAGAATAAGAGGGGGATATCTAACCCAAACGAAGACTACGCTTCTGGCAGCCTCCATCTTGCAGCAGTAGAAGAGAACAGATGGTAAGTTCACCAAGTAACATCGAATAGCATAATCCTACTCGGCGATCCTCCCGCACATCACCCTGTGAGAGAGCAACCATCGAGTTATATCTGGAACTCATCTGGGTGTGTTTTAACAAGTGTCCGGTTATAGTTGTCATGAGGTCGGAATACAACTCCGGGTCGTCCTTTTACCGAGGGACACGGCTATTCGAATAGATTAACTTCCCTGCAGGGGTGCACCACATAACCCAGCACGCTCGATCCCATTTGGCCGGACACACTTTCCGGGGTCCTGCCCGGCCACGGAAGATCAACAAGTCGCAGCCCTACCTAAGCACAATAGAGAGGTCAGCACGCTGGTCTAAGTCCTAAGCGCGTAGGGGTCCGGGCCCATCGCCCATTGCACACCTGCACGTTGCATACGCGGCCGGTGAGCAGACCTAGCAACCTCCATTACTAAGGAAGTTACGTTACATGGTCCAACCCGACGCGCGCCGCTAAGTCGCTGACGTCAAGAAGGCTTCGGCTGATACCACGACGTCGAGTGCCCATAACTATTCCCACGTAGCTGGTTAGTGCGTATAGGCCAACGGCCAGACTTGGATCAAATATCCAAACTCGTTAAGCGTGTTATTATGAAATAACCACGGACAACGACCAGGGCCAGACCACCTCTCGACTGCGTGTCTCAACCTGCCCTGTCGCTCCGCCACAAAGATCCACACACAGGGCCGTCGGGAAAGTATGTTCTTTCAGCCCCCAATCCATGAATCAACCATGGGTACTCAACGAGCCGACCCGACTTTAGTCACAACATGTATCATGTATAAGTGTATGTAGTATATACCCGTGATCACCCCCAAGTGATCACGGCCCGATAGAATAGCAGGGCAGAAGGACAAGGGTGTAGGGCCACTGATGGAATACTAGCATCCTATACTAAGCATTTAGGATTGCAGGTAAAGGTGTTAACAGTTGTAGCAACAATGACAGGCTATGCCGCAGAATAGGAGTATCGAAAGCAGTAACATGCTACACTACTCTAATGCAAGCAGTAGAAAGAAGAATACGCGATATCAAGTTGATCGGGGGGGCTTGCCTTGAAGCTCGGCAGCAAAGGTGGGGTCGTCAACACCGTAGTCGATCGGGGCAGCAGCAGCATCGGTCTCGTAGTCTACCGGAGAGAAGAGGGGGAAGAAACAATGAATACAATGCAAACAGATGCATGACGATGCATGACATGACATGTAACGGTGCTAGGTGTGCCCTAAAGAAGTACCGGGTGATACTAGCGAAGGGGGGAAACATCCGGGAAAGTATTCCCGGTGTTTAGCGTTTTCGGGCGGATGAAACAGAGGGAGAAAGTTGCAGGTTTGGTATGCTAGGGACGTGTGGTTGACGAACGGTCTGCGTATTCGGATGCGTCTCGAAATTCTGAGCAACTTTCATATATAAAGTATTTTCATCCGAGTTACAGATTATTTTATATTAATTTTTAAGTTTTAAAACATTTTCTAATTTATTAGTTATTTGAATAATTCAACATTATCCAGAATAGTGTATGCTGACGTCAGCAGTCAACAGAGGTGTTGACTGGTCAAACTGACGCGTGGGTCCCGCGTGTCATTGACTGCCTAATTAACTAACAACTTAATCAGGTTAATTAGTGATTTAGTTAAACTAATTATAGTTAATTAATTAATTAATTAATTATATTTTAATTATTATTATTTATATATATTTTTAATTCTTTTTTTGAAATCCCTTTTTTTGGTTCTGTGCCTTGGGGCCCCACATGTAAATGGGCCAGCGGCCTTAACGGGGCGGGTTAACGGGCGCGGGCGCCAGGGCGTCGGGCGCAGGCGCTCGCCCGCACGGAGCGGCGGGACGAGGCCAGTGGCCACGGCGCCGGCCAGGCGACCGGAGCGGTAGCCGGTGGCGGGCTTGTGGCGAGGGGAGCGGGGAGGCCGTGGCGCCCAGAGACGAATGGGGCTCTCCCCGGGGCGGCAGTGGCAGGAGGGGGCCGGCGCAGCCAGGCGAGCGCTGGCGCAGTCGGGCGCGGCCAGGCGCGGCGCTGGCGCAGCCGGGCGGGGTGAGGGGAGCCACGGCGGGCGCGGTGGGGCGCGGTGTGTGCGCACGCAGCAGGGCAGCAGCAGAACCGGGGCGCGACGGCGACAGCGCAGTAGCGATGCAGTCACGCGCGCGAGAATTGGGTGACGCGGGATGCGGTCAGCGCGAGCGCGCGGGATGCGGCCGACGCATGCGGTGGAGGGCAGCAGCGGCAAGTCGAGGCGGGAGCGTCGCGGGTGCAGAGGCCGTGAGGCGTGGGCGTGCCGGCGAAGGCGAGCGGGCGACACGACGGCGCAGAGCTCGGTCGATGGCCGCAGTGAGTGTCGCGGAAAGGACGGGCGCGGTGGCCTGCGGGGCCAAAGGCGGAGGCGGGGCACGGCTGTGCGAGGTCGCGGCCAGGCAGGGTGACGGGGGAGTGGACGCAGGGCGCAGTGTCTGTGGCGACGGCGACCAGCATGGTGCGGGGAAGAGGAGAAGGAGGGGGGCCTGCTCACTTTCGTTGCAGGGGAGAGGGGCGGCGAGGCTCGAAGGAGTCCGTCGAGGGAGAGATGGGGGCGAGGCAGTCCGGCGATGGTGACGGGCGACGAGCTCCGGGGACGGCGAGGCGATCCGGCGGCACGCGCCGTGGCGAGGGGATCGGGTCGATCCTGATCCAGATCCAGAGCGAGGGGGAAATGGGGTGTCGGTGGTTGTTTTTAGGTCAGGGGGAGGGCCATATAGGCCAGGGGTTGGGCCGGCCTGGTGGCCAGCTGGGCCATTTGGCCCAGTTGGCCTGGGGGATTTTCTTTTTACTTTCATTCTATTTTTGTTTTGTTTGTTTATCTTTTCTTTTATTTATTTCTCTTTTCTGTTTTATTTAGTTTAAAGCACTTAGGCACTTTGTAAAATTATGTTTTCTTCACTATAATTACCATAGCAATATTTGTCACACACCGAACATTTTGTTTTAATGTTTTGAAAACTTTGACTGTTTGCTAAATTTAAAATTTGAATTTAGAGTGTTTTGATCTAACACGCGAATATCAACAGTAAACGGGGTGACGTGGCTTCATTAGCGAAGTTTTACTGTAGCCAAATTATCTGGGCGTTACACTCTGTATAGATTAGTTTTGATTCGAAAATTTAGGGTTAGGTCTCCACCGAACTCATGTCGGACCGACCGAGTTGTAGAAATCGGTCTCACCGATTTGGCTTAGGCCATTGCACTTGCACTTTTTGGTGTGGCCGAAAATTGCAAATCGGTCCGACCGAGTTCGACTCTCTGTGAAACCCTAGCAATGTCGGTGCACCGAACTGTGACTCGGTCTGACCGAGTTCACTAATTTAGGTTCCAAAAGTGCTTCGGTATCACCGAGTTTAACAAATCGGTAGCTCTGAAATGCTTACTATGGAGAACTAAAACTAAGTTTTTGAGTCATCTATTTTGCAAAAACTCTGCACTTTGTGATGCTTATCGACTCTACCTCATCTACATCGGTTTGCTGTCAGTAAAATTGCCAAGATGTCTGACCAGAGTGACAGTCAGAACAGGTCTAAGGAGCAAGTTAACATGAGTGAGGGCACTAGTCCCTCTAGCAGTTCTGATGAGGGTAGCAGGAGCACACCAAGCAACCTGCCTAAGGATGCTACCAAGACAAGGAAGAAGAAAACTTCTAACAGTGAGGATGAGGACTTTGCGGCTGATGAGGCCACTACAAGGAAGCAAGCTGTGAAAGAATCAACTAGGGCTGTCAAACCAGGTTTGAACAAGAAGGCCCTTGCCAAAATAGCTCCAATGTTAAAGGCCAGATCATCAACTCAAGAAACAATGGCGTTCACTCTTGAAACCAGAGATGATGAGCCAGCAGGTTCTAAGAAGAGAGCTAGGAAAACCACAGCCAGAGTGATTGGCAAGACATCCATGAGAGATGATGATGATGATGATGAAGCTGAAGAAGAAGAGGAAGAGGATATTGCAACAACACCTAAATCTCAGAAGCTGATGGGGGATTCCAGCAAGTCTGGGGCTGCTCCTTAAAGCCCAAGACTGCCCCCAAAGCTGCTGCTCAAACCACCAAGTCTGCACCCAAGAGAAGCACAAGGAACATTCCAGCTGCAGAAAAGAACAAGGCCCGAGTGCCTGAGATTGATGAAGATGCTGAGGTCCAAGTGCTCAGAAAATTGAAGCCCAAGATTCCTGATCATGATGATAATCATATTGTTGCTGAGGACATGAAGTTGAGGAAGGATGCAGGTCTCAGAAGATGGAGACAATCTGATCCATATGCTGTGAGGAGAAGAACTGATGTGGATTACAGGTTCCACACCAAAGAGCAGCAGGACTTCTATGAGACCATTCTGCTTGACAAGAAGCCAATGGTATGTGACATGAGATGGGTTGACTGGGAATACATCAAGGAAAATGAAGATCATTTTCCAAGTGTGCGTGAAAGCTTCAAGGCTTGTGGTGTTGACAAGTTTGTGGGTTAAAAGTTGACAAAATGGAATGATGAACTCATCATGCAATTCTACGCCACAGCTCATTTTTTATCCAGATGGTAGAATTGTGTGGATGTCTGAAGGTACAAGGTACCAGTCAACTGTTGATGAATGGGCCATGCAGGACCCCCATTCGGGACCAACACCATCAGCACTAGCCCCCCTGCTATGTAGAAAAGAATCCCGAGGGCGTGACCCCCTATGCAAATTTAATTATTAATTAAGTTGTTATTATGAGGCAAATTAAAACCAATGTTGGGCCTTGCTGGAGGAGTTTTATTCAAAGACGAACTGTCAAGGGGTCCCCATATACCCAACCGTGTAAGGAACGCAAAATCAAGGAACATAATGCCGGTTTATCGGCTCCTAAGGTGGCATGAGTGGAACAAAACACCGAGCAAAAGGCCAAGCCTTCCACCCATTGCCAACTATATAGGTGTGTTAATAAATAATAATAGATATTGTGATATTCCCAAAGCATCAAGTTTCGACATGGAACAATCTTCATCTTCACCTGCATCTAACAATGCTATAAGAGGGGCTGAGCAAGCGGGTAACATAGCCAAACAATGGCTTTGCTAGGAAGGTGTCAAAAGGTTAGAGGTTTCATGGCAACAAGGAGAGGGGCTGACAATAATGATGGGTAGCGCGACATATAACGATAGTATCGAGACAACTAAGCATGGCAATGGCAATGATAGTAAAGGTATCCAAGGTGATGGTCATCTTTCCTAAGATCCCGCAAGGAAGAAGAACGGGTCCACGAAGAAGACGAAGAAGAAGCCTTGAAGACGAACCACATGTAGACGAATGAATCCTCACGATCGCAACGGAACAAGCACTAACGAGAAAAAACAAGCAACATGGTAAACACACCACACAAGACATGACAAGATGCTCAACCAAGTATGATGCAAGACAAGTCTATATATGATGCAATTCATGGCAAGGGACGATGCACACAAGAACAACACAAGCCAACAAGTGTAAATGAGGCCGGAACCAACATATAGCAAATCCGGTAAGTCCTCATATGCATAGTTTGAAATTAGTCCAGATCTGAACAAACCTTAAGTTAAATTTATTAAACAGCAGGTTAATATGCACCATGATGATCTACATGAAATTCTAGTCAAGTTTCATATAAAGTTTGTTTAATTCGGAGCTACGGCCTAGAAGATATGAGCAAAACAAGTCAAGCATGGCAATGGTGCAAGAGGCACCCAAACAGGAAGCAAACACACTCCAAAGATGAAAACAACATGATATTATGCTTCTACATGCAAAACCACACAAGTTTCATATAATACACGCTCAAAACGGAGCAACGGGCTAAAAGATACGAGCAAAACAAGTTACAATGCAAAGCTGAAGTTAACAGCCACATGGCAACTTTGGAGCAAGGTAAATATATACTACAACACCCAAACATGATGACAAGAAGCATGTATGTGAAGTATACATGATACTTAACAAGCATGAACTTGGAACACACCCAAAAGCTTGCTGGAACACATTTAAACAAGCATAGCAAGCTGCAATAAAATTCTCCAAACTTAGCCAAAATCCGGGAAGGCAAAAACATCATCACGATGTTGCCTTCGGAGGCACAAAACAACAAGCATATCAACTCAACTAAGTATATAAAGATCATGTACATGTAGTAGACATCACATACATCAAACAACTAAATTGGAGCAACAAGCTCCACAAAATTGAACAAGCTGATAAAAAGCTGACAGGTAAAATTTATAGCAACTTGAGAGCAAGAAATAAATAAGCTACAGCAGGCCATATGCGCAAGTAAGGGCATGGATGGATAGACAATAACATGTAAAACAAGACATGATCATTGGCCACTCCAAAACAAGCATGGATTTGAGTGGGGCATCAAGCAAACATAGCATCAGGTTAAACAGATTCCAGACTTAGCAGTTTTTTCACCAAGTATAAAACAGCAACAACAACATGGCATGAGTACAAGCTTGTTTAAGTCACCTCAAGGCATATCATGGAAAGTGGATTGCACCACAGCAAAGACCATATGATTGTGCTTCTAAAACATCTAGACAAGTGGCATGAAGACAAACACATCAATAGCAATGAGCAAGTGAAATCAGCATCTCATAACAAGTTTCAGCACTTAACAGTCACATGCACTTTTGCATCAGAGATTAACATGGCAATATGGCACCTAACATGAATGCTACAGCAACCAACATGTAGAGCACTTCACAATGAACATTTTGACATATCATATGCTACATTTGGATAAACATGCACAAAGTTACAAGCACCACAAGTATGCAACAAAATTATAGATAACAACAGTTTTTAACAAGTAGCACTCTTGCAACAGAGATTAGGGCATCAAGATGAAGTCAAACAAGCATGGCACAATGGAACAAAGTGTAGAGCATGTCACCACGATCATTTTGACATATCAAACACTCAATTTGGAACACCACACAAAAATTTACAGCCATCACAACATGCAACATTATTATGCAATTTCTGGGACTTAGTCAAAATTTGTAAGTCTGAAACTGAGCGCAAGATACTATATAACGCACGGAGCGGGGAAAAGGGGCCGCTCACCATGGGCTTTCGGCCCAGGAAGAGGAGGGGCAGGGCAGGATGGGTCCGAGGGACCTGGGCCGCAGGCTGGAGGAGGTAGGCCGGCCCAGGAGGTCGAGGCCTCGTCTCCCCCGCACGTGCGCAGGAGCAGGGAGGAGGACGGCGGCCATGGAAGCATCGGCGGTGGCGGTGCCCGCAGCAGGGAGGTCGGGACGTCAGGAACGGAGCGGCGGCGGGCGGATCCGGGCAGCTCCGCCCCGGATCTGGCCGCAGGAGGACCCAGCGGCGGCTCGGACGTCCATGCCTCGCGAGCGAGTATCCGGGGGCAGCGGCGGCGAGATCCTGGCTCGGGGTGACGG